>JAUIMM010000072.1:3837500-4437500 GCA_031769625.1 Taudactylus pleione
TAGATAGATAGATAGATAGATAGATATGAGATAGATAGATAGATACATGATAAATAGACATGAGATAGATAGATAGATAGATAGATAGATACATGATAAATAGACATGAGATAAATAGAAAGATAGATAGATAGATTATAAATAGACATGAGATAAAGAGATAGATATATAGATAGATAGACAGATATGAGATAGATAGATAGATAGACATGAGATAGATAGATATGAGATAGATAGATAGTTAGATGATAAATAGACATGAGATAGATAGATAGATAGATAGATAGATACATGATAAATAGACATGAGATAGATAGATACATGATAGACATGAGATAGATAGATAGATACATGATAAATAGACATGAGATAGATAGATAGATAGATACATGATAAATAGACATGAGATAGATAGATACATGATAAATTGACATGAGATAAAGAGATAGATATATAGATAGATAGATAGATATGAGATAGATAGATGATAAATAGATATGAGATAGATACATGATAAATAGACATGAGATAAAGATATAGATATATAGATAGATAGATATGAGATAGACACACGATAAATAGACATGAGATAGATAGATAGATACATGATAAATAGATATGAGATAAATAGATAGATAGATGATAAATAGACATGAGATAGATAGATAAATAGATAGATAGACATGAGATAGATAGATTGATAGATAGATAGATTATAAATAGACATGAGATAAAGAGATAGATATATAGAGAGATAGATAGATATGAGATAGATAGATAGATAGATAGATAGATACATGATAAATAGACATGAGATAGATAGATAGATATGAGATAGATAGATAGATAGTTAGATGATAAATAGACATGAGATAGATAGATAGATAGATACATGATAAATAGACATGAGATAGATAGATAGATAGATAGATACATGATAGACATGAGATAGATAGATAGATACATGATAAATAGACATGAGATAGAGAGATAGATAGATAGATAGATAGATAGATAGATAGATAGATACATGATAAATAGACATGAGATAAAGAGATAGATATATAGATAGATAGATAGATAGATAGATAGATAGATAGATATGACATAGATAGATACATGATAAATAGACATGAGATAGATAGATACATGATAAATAGACATGAGATAAAGAGATAGATATATAGATAGATAGATATGAGATAGATACATGATAAATAGACATGAGATAAATAGATAGATAGATACATGATAAATAGACATGAGATAGATAGATAGATAGATAGATAGATAGACATGAGATAGATAGATTGATAGATAGATAGATTATAAATAGACATGAGATAAAGAGATAGATATATAGATAGATATGAGATAGATAGATAGACACGAGATAGATAGATATGAGATAGGTAGATAGTTAGATGATAAATAGACATGAGATAGATAGATAGATAGATAGATAGATACATGATAAATAGACATGAGATAGATAGATACATGATAGACAAGAGATAGATAGATAGATAGATACATGATAAATAGACATGAGATAGATAGATAGATAGATAGATACATGATAAATAGACATGAGATAGATAGATTGATAGATAGATAGATTATAAATAGACATGAGATAAAGAGATAGATAGATAGACAGATATGAGATAGATAGATAGACACGAGATAGATAGATATGAGATAGATAGATAGATACATGATAAATAGACATGAGATAGATAGATACATGATAAATAGACATGAGATAAAGAGATAGATATATAGATAGATAGATAGATAGATATGAGATAGATACATGATAAATAGACATGAGATAGATAGATAGATAGATAGATAGATAGATAGATAGATAGATACATGATAAATAGACATGAGATAAATAGATAGATAGACACATGATAAATAGACATGAGATAGATAGATAGATAGATAGATAGATAGATAGATATGAGATAGATAGATTGATAGATAGATTATAAATAGACATGAGATAAAGAGATAGATATATAGATAGATAGACAGATATGAGATAGATAGATAGACACGAGATAGATAGATAGATAGATATGAGATAGATAGATAGTTAGATGATAAATAGACATGAGATAGATAGATTCATGATAAATAGACATGAGATAGATAGATAGATAGATAGATAGATACATGATAGACATGAGATAGATAGATAGATATGAGATAGATAGATAGATAGATACATGATAAATAAACAGGAGATAGATAGATAGATAGATACATGATAAATAGACATGAGATAGATAGATAGATACATGATAAATAGACATGAGATAAAGAGATAGATATATAGATAGATAGATATGAGATAGACAGATACATGATAAATAGACATGAGATAGATAGATAGATAGATAGATACATGATAAATAGACATGAGATAAAGAGATAGATATATAGATAGATAGATAATGAGATAGATAGATACATGATAAATAGACCTGAGATAGATAGATAAATGATAAATAGACATGAGATAGATAGATAGATAGATAGATAGATAGATATGAGATAGATAGATAGATAGATAGATAGATACATGATAAATAGACATGAGATAGATACATGATAAATAGACATGAGATAGATAGATACATGATAAATAGACATGAGATAGATAGATAGATAGATAGATATGAGATAGATTGATAGATAGATACATGATAAATAGACATGAGATAGATAGATAGATAGATACATGATAAATAGACATGAGATAAAGAGATAGATAGATAGATATGAGATAGATAGATACATGATAAATAGACATGAGATAGATAGATACATGATAAATATACATGAGATAAATAGATAGATAGATAGATAGATACATGATAAATAGACATGAGATAGATAGATAGATTATAAATAGACATGAGATAAAGAGATAGATAGATAGATAGATAGACACGAGATAGATATGAGATAGATAGATAGTTAGATGATAAATAGACATGAGATAGATAGATAGATACATGATAGACATGAGATAGATAGATAAATAGATATGAGATAGATAGATAGATACATGATAAATAGACATGAGATAGATAGATAGATAGATAGATAGATACATGATAAATAGACATGAGATAAAGAGATAGATATATAGATAGATAGATAGATATGAGATAGATAGATACATGATAAATAGACACGAGACAGATAGATACATGATAAATAGACATGAGATAAAGAGATAGATAGATAGATATGAGATAGATAGATACATGATAAATAGACATTAGATAGATAGATAGATAGATACATGATAAATAGATATGAGATAAATAGATAGATAGATAGATACATGATAAATAGACATGAGATAGATAGATAGATAGATAGATAGACATGAGATAGATAGATTGATAGATAGATAGATTATAAATAGACATGAGATAAAGAGATAGATATATAGATAGACAGATATGAGATAGATATATAGACACGAGATAGATAGATAGATGATAAATAGACATGAGATAGATAGATATCAGATAGATAGATGAGATAGATAGATAGTTAGATGATAAATAGACATGAGATAGATAGATACATACATACATGATAAATAGACATGAGATAGATAGATAGATACATGATAGACATGAGATAGATAGATATGAGATAGATAGATAGATACATGATAAATAGACATGAGATAGATAGATACATGATAAATAGACATGAGATAAAGAGATAGATATATAGATAGATATAAGATAGATAGATAGATACATGATAAATAGACATGAGATAAAGATATAGATATATATGAGATAGATATATAGATAGATACATGATAAATAGACATTAGATAGATAGATAGATACATGATAAATAGACATGAGATAAAGAGATAGATATATAGATAGATATATAGATAGATAAATGATAAATAGACATGAGATAGATAGATAGATAGATACATGATAAATAGACATGAGATAGATAGATAGATAGATAGATACATGATAAATAGACATGAGATAGATAGATAGATAGATACATGATAAATAGACATGAGATAAAGAGATAGATATATAGATAGATAGATATGTGATAGATAGATAGATACATGATAAATAGACATGAGATAGATAGATAGATACATGATAGATAGACATGAGATAAAGAGATAGATATATAGATAGATAGATATGAGATAGATAGATACATGATAAATAGAGATGAGATAGATAGATAGATACATACATGATAAATAGACATGAGATAAATAGATAGATAGATTATAAATAGACATGAGATAAAGAGATAGATATATAGATAGATAGACAGATATGAGATAGATAGATAGATAGACATGAGATAGATAGATATGAGATAGATAGATAGTTAGATGATAAATAGACATGAGATAGATAGATAGATACATGATAAATAGACATGAGATAGATAGATAGATAGATAGATAGATAGATAGATACATGATAGACATGAGATAGATAGATAGATAGATAGATACATGATAAATAGACATGAGATAGATAGATAGATAGATAGATACATGATAGACATGAGATAGATAGATAGATAGATAGATAGATAGATAGATAGATAGATACATGATAAATAGACATGAGATAGATAGATAGATGATAAATAGACATGAGATAGATAGATACATGATAAATAGACATGAGATAAAGATATAGATATATAGATAGATAGATAGATATGAGATAGATACACGATAAATAGACATGAGATAGATAGATAGATAGATACATGATAATAGATATGAGATAAATAGATAGATAGATGATAAATAGACATGAGATAGATAGATAAATAGATAGATAGACATGAGATAGATAGATTGATAGATAGATTATAAATAGACATGAGATAAAGAGATAGATATATAGATAGACAGATATGAGATAGATAGATAGACATGAGATAGATAGATAGATACATGATAAATAGACATGAGATAGATAGATATATATCAGATAGATAGATATGAGATAGATAGATAGATAGTTAGATGATAAATAGACATGAGATAGATAGATAGATACATACATGATAAATAGACATGAGATAGATAGATAGATACATGATAGCCATGAGATAGATAGATAGATAGATATGAGATAGATAGATACATGATAAATAGACATGAGATAGATAGATAGATAGATAGATAGATAGATAGATAGATAGATAGATACATGATAAATAGACATGAGATAAAGAGATAGATATATAGATAGATAGATATGAGATAGACATGAGATAGATAGACAGATAGATACATGATAAATAGACATGAGATAGATAGATACATGATAAATAGACATGAGATAGATAGATAGATAGATAGATAGATAGATAGATAGATACATGATAAATAGACATGAGATAAAGAGATAGATATATAGATAGATAGACATGAGATAGATAGACAGAGAGATACATGATAAATAGACATGAGATAGATAGATATGGGATAGATAGATATGGTATAGATAGATAGACAGAGAGATACATGATAAATAGACATGAGATAGATAGATATGGGATAGATAGATAGATAGATATGGTATAGATAGATAGATAACATGTTCTTAGTTTATAACTGATTTGAGCCCTAGGGAGATGTCTAGTAACAAGTACACAAGCCCATAGTAATAATAGCACAACGCTGAAATGCTCCATAGAACCTGGTGGCCCTCCAGTGGCGGAGAATAGATGACAAACCACCCCACAAATGATCTACAGGTGATCTACAGGTGAATATCATGCCTGTCCCTTGCTATCTCACATGACGCAGTAGCATGCTCCTATATAATCATCAGTCACTGGTCACAGTGTCTATGTGGTCACCTGTCTTATAATGTCAGTGTCAGCCAGGGTGCGGCAGCTCTGCCGCTGCTGCTCTGGTGTCATCTCTCTAGAACGTATTTGTATCAGTACTTGCTGCTTAGACTATACATATACTATATGCAGACAGGCTGCCTCACCTCCATCCCTGTGGGTGCATCTGCGTCACTGTCACTAGGCCTCACAGGGACACCTGTCTCCTCCTAATGGCTAACCCACAGCAGGCTGAGGAAAAGCCGGGTTGTTGATGCAGGGTAAAGCAAGGTAGATTATCAGCGAACATACAATAAGAGTCAATAATAAAAAGTAAAAAAAATGGGAAACAGCTTGTACCCTAAAATATGGGTAACAGTAATGATTCTTGATGTCCGAAAGAAAAAAATATATCGCTTTTTATTTATTATTTTTTTTAAAAAAGGATTAAATGGCTGATTTGTGCAATTTTTGTTTTGGAGTTAAAAAAAATGATTTAAAAAAATTATCAAACTTTTTTTTTTTCCAGTTTTATTACAATCAGAACAAAATAAAAATAAATAAATAAATAAAAATAAATATATAAATAAAGATACATAAAACAAAATAATAATAATACTAATAGGATGTTGTTTTTTTTTTAAAAAATAATAATTTTAGTCCTATTATAAATAAAGAAAGCAATTCTTTTAAAAAAATTAAAAAAAAATGCTTCAATTAAATTTGGGATTCAAACTAAAAAAATAAATAAATCAATTGGTGCCAACAATAACATGTAATTATTGTACCAATTAGGCTAATTAAACCCTTTCAATTGCCTAATTAGGCATCGGGGGGGGGGGGTAGTGTCCATGGGGTCCTTAAGTGTTTCGAGATTTTTAGTTTTTCGAAATTTTGCCTGCACTTGGATCTGCCCCCATATGTACAGTAAAAGAGTAAAGACTGAGAATTACGTCCAGTGTACAGAGTAGTGGCATTGTGCATGTGTCTATATGTATAGTATAAGACAGTGATTCCCAAACTTTTTTGAATCACGGCACCCCTAGGCCAAAAGTTTGTTATTGGGAAATGCAGAAAAAAATGTAGTGAAGTAGTACAGTGAAGTAAATTGTGCTCCACTGTCATCCTTAGATTTGGTTATATAGTAGTGGACAGGTTTGTGCTGATTTTTGTGCACATATTTAAATTACATTGACCATAAAGAATTTGATTTGGTACTGGACCACCAACCAGAGGCACCCCTGCAAGTGTCCTGAGGCACCCCAGGGTGCAGCGGCGCACAGTTTGGGAACCACTGGTATAAGAGCATGGACTGAGAATTACACCCAGGGCACACAGAAGTTGTGCTGTGCATGTGTCAATATGTACAGAATAAGAGCAGAGACTGAGAATTACACCCAGGGCACACAGAAGTTGTGCTGTGCATGTGACATATGTACAGAATAAGAGCAGATACTGAGAATTACACCCAGGGCACACAGAAGTTGTGCTGTGCATGTGACATATGTACAGAATAAGAGCAGATACTGAGAATTACACCCAGGGCACACAGAAGTTGTGCTGTGCATGTGACATATGTACAGAATAAGAGCAGATACTGAGAATTACACCCAGGGCACACAGAAGTTGTGCTGCGCATGTGACCATATGTACAGAATATGAGCAGAGACTGAGAATTACACCCAGGGCGCACAGAAGTTGTGCTGTGCATGTGACCATTGGTATAGAATAAGAGCAGAGACTGAGAATTACACCCAGGGCACACAGAAGTTGTGCTGTGCATGTGACCATTGGTATAGAATAAGAGCAGAGACTGCGAATTACACCCATGGCACACAGAAGTTGTGCTGTGCATGTGACCATATGTACAGAATAAGATCAGAGACTGAGAATTACACTCAGGGCACACAGAAGTTGTACTGTGCATGTGACATATGTACAGAATAAGAGCAGATACTGAGAATTACACCAAGGGCACACAGAAGTTGTGCTGTGCATGTGACATATGTACAGAATAAGAGCAGATACTGAGAATTACACCCAGGGCACACAGAAGTTGTGCTGCGCATGTGACCATATGTACAGAATAAGAGCAGATACTGAGAATTAAACCCAGGGCACACAGAAGTTGTGCTGTGCATGTGACCATTGGTATAGAATAAGAGCAGAGACTGAGAATTACACCCAGGGCACACAGAAGTTGTGCTGTGCATGTGACCATTGGTATAGAATAAGAGCAGAGACTGCGAATTACACCAATGGCACACAGAAGTTGTGCTGTGCATGTGACCATATGTACAGAATAAGATCAGAGACTGAGAATTACACCCAGGGCACACAGAAGTTGTGCTGTGCATGTGACCATTGGTATAGAATAAGAGCAGAGACTGAGAATTACACCCAGGGCACACAGAATTTGTGCTGTGCATGTAACCATATGTACAGAATAAAAGCAGAGACTGAGAATTGCACCCAGGGCACAAATAAGTTGTGCTGTGCATGTGACCATATGTACAGAATAAGAGCAGAGACTGAGAATTGCACTCAGGGCACACAGATGTTGTGCTGTGCTGTGCATGCGTCCATATGTACAGAATAAGAGCAGAGACTGAGAATTGCACTCAGGGCACACAGAAGTTGTGCTGTGCATGTGACCATATGTATAGAATAAGAGCAGAGACTGAGAATTACACCCAGGGCACACAGAAGTTGTGCTGTGCATGTGACCATATGTACAGAATAAGAGCAGAGACTGAGAATTACACCCAGGGCACACAGAAGTTGTGCTGTGCATGTGACCATATGTACAGAATAAGAGCAGAGACTGAGAATTGCACTCAGGGCACACAGAAGTTGTGCTGTGCATGTGACCATATGTACAGAATAAGAGCAGAGACTGAAAATTACACCCAGGGCACACAGAAGTTGTGCTGTGCATGTGACCATATGTACAGAATAAGAGCAGAGACTGAGAATTGCACTCAGGGCACACAGAAGTTGTGCTGTGCATGCGTCCATATGTACAGAATAAGAGCAGAGACTGAGAATTGCACTCAGGGCACACAGAAGTTGTGCTGTGCAGCAGCTCAGACAAGTGATTTGTACACAGAATATAATTCTGCTTTAGTACATAGTTATGTTAGTTACTGAAAACCCTTAGATCTCTTCCTTTGAATATTCACTACTAATTGGCATCACCTACCTGCCAGGTGACAACTGAGGCTTAGTGTTAGTATTGCCGGGCCGGCTGCCAGCCTGTCTGCTGCATGTGCCTGGGGCAGTCTGTGTGTGAGCGACTCCGTGTCTCACACAATTGTACAACATTAAGATTCTTTGTGTGATAATGACTGGAAGAGACTCCGGGCTGACTCAGTTATACCCAGTGTCCATGTTTGCGTATTTGAGCGATTATTTGCTGCTGCGCATGCGCAAAAAGTCCTGTAACACGCCAATGGCGCATGCATACTGCGGAGTGCACACAGAGACCGCTCTTGTGAGCTGAGCCGCTTGCAATAGAGCTGACAGCGGACAGCCGGGGGCGTTCCTGAGAGGCGGCTTGAAGTTTACGCAAAAAGAGGGCCGTCTCATGGGCGTGTTATGGGAGTGTCACAGGCGTGTATGTGATAGAGGCTGCGTTCTCACATGCAGAGGCCATGCTTTGAGAAAGTTCAGAAGGAGACACTGCGCCAACCATAGAGTGTCGTAACTGTCGATGGTCAGCGCGATATTGTGCCAATGGTGGAGTGTTTGAGTCCACCGCCATATCTGCACTGTCCATCAGTGGCTTAACTATAGAGGGTGCAGGGGGTGCGCTTGCTATGGGGCCCGGCGGCTTAGGGGGCCCGCCAACCCAACAAGCATCCCCCTTCATCTTCTGTAGCACTGCCAGCCAGCACTGCCAGCCAAGTTACTGGTGCAACTGGGAATGCAGGTCTCTTAAGATGATGCAGTGCGCGGGTGACGTCATGACATCATTACATCACCTGCGATGAGAGGAGCCTGCACCTGCTGCTGGATCTAGTCAGATCCAGTCAGCGGCAGCATCTACGCGAGTTGACGGCGTGGACTAGGGCGTTGCCCATTGGCCAGCGTGGGAGGTAAGTACTGCACAGAGGAGGGGGGCCACAGCATAAGGGGCACTACTAGGGGCATTACTGAGGGCACAGCAAAAGGGGCACTACTAGGAGCATTACTGAGGGCACAGCATAAAGGACATTACTAGTGACATTACTGGGGGCATTGCATTAGGGGCATTACTGGGAGCACAACATAAGGGGCACTACTAGTTACATTACTGGGGGCACTGCATTAGGGGCATTACTGGGGGCACTGCATAAGGAGTACTACTGGGGGCACTGCATAATGGGCACTACTGGGGGCACTGCATAAGGGGTACTACTGGGGGCACTGCATAAGGGGCTTTAATACAGAGGGCATTGCATAAGGGGCTGTAATACAGGGGGCATTGCATAATGGGCGCAACTACAGGGGGTACTGCATAATGGGCACAACTACAGGGGGTACTGCATACTGGGCACAACTACAGGGGGTACTGCATACTGGGCACAACTACAGGGGGTACTGCATAAGGGGCACAACTACAGGGGGTACTGCATAATGAGCACAACTGCAGGGGTACTGTATAGGTAGACCTATGGGGGCCCCAAATACAGTTTGCTATGGGACCACCATACCTCTGGTTACGCCCCTGCTGTCCATGGACATTGAAGATGGGCATCTCGGGGGCTTGCAATGTGCGGCGCTTGCAAGTAGACACGGGCAGGGCCGGATTATAGGCAGGGTGACAGGGGCAGTCGTCCCTGGGCCCCCACACCCTGTCCCCTGCCACTACTAGTGAGACCGGCGGAGTACAGCATATAGCTGTTTCTGCTGCGGTCCTCTGTCACTTCAGCCAGGCAGCGCTCGCTGAGCACTTGGGCTCAGAGCGCGGTGCCCCTCCGGCCGGCAGGCAGGCTGTGCAGTGGGGCTGTACAGCAATGCAGGCGTGACGTCAGAGGTCACGCTGTGCAGCCCCACGCCAGCACACCCCCACAACAGCCGCGTCTGGTGCCCGCGGAGGTGAATCGAAGACAGGAGCTGCAGATGCTGCCTCGGGTTACTGGCTGCTGCTGTGTTATTGCCACAGCCCGGAGGGTGAGTCAATTAATGTTTTTTTTCTTAAAGTGTGGTGCTGCTGGTGGGCTATATATATATACACATACATACATACATACTCGGATCACTGATAGGGGGCCCCACAAGTTTGTTGCCCAGGGGCCCCCAAAGACCTTAATCTGGGCCTGCACACTGGGAAGGCTGAGACTGGTGGTTGCATATTCACAGCAGCGAGTCCGAAAGAAATCGCGGGCATTAGCGCCCACCACTGAATCAGGCGCTCTGCCCCATATCATCGCTGCCGAAACACAACACAGTGAGTAAGAAGGTGCAATAGTGTAATAAAGGAAACAGTTGCAGATCGCCGCCATCATCGGTCTGCCCTTCTAACCAGGGGTCTAACGCCCACAATTGCTCCTCTTCCAAATAGGTGCATATTGGTCCCTCTTATGGTTAGCATGGGACACATTTTACAAAAACACGCACTTAATGCAATGTGCCCCTGCCTAATAAGCCCTCTCTATCCCTGGTCATGTTCCCCTGAAAATTTTTTAATTGTGAGATGATGAGTAAACTTTTATCTATCTTCAGTGCACCACACTTTGACCTCTCCAATAATTGTATAGAAAGATAACACATGTAAGTTTTGCGTGAACTGTGTTGGGGGGTGGGGTGTACAATAGCTTAGGGAGCTAAAGCGAGCGGTTCAGAAAGTTTACCTGATGAGGTGAGTTTCCAGGGGATGCCAGGAGAGTATTCCACAATGTGGGTGCAGCTGGAAAATAGCCCTGTATTCGGGAATGGGAGCAGGTAATGCGTGGGGATGAGAGACGCAGATCTTGCGCAGAGCAGAGGGGGGAGAGTTTGCAGCCATTTTGAGACAAGAGATGTATGTTGGTGCAGTTTTGTTGATTGCCTTGTGCGTTAGTGGAAGTACAGTCATTTATACTGGATTTGGGAAATTACAGGTCTTAAAACGGGTTACAAACTATAATGACATTTTTACGTATATTGGGGTAGATGTATTATAGCGGCACTTACCGTGCCGCTATAACGCTTCCCGCTTCGCCTCTTTACCGAGGCAAAGCAGGAAGCACTACCGATGAGATGTATGAACATCTCATCGGCCGGAGAGGGGGAGCGTTAACTCCCCCCTCCGGCATTACCCGCTAGTGACCACAGCGCATCAGCCTAGTGCTGATGCGCTGTGTGTCAGTCCCGGACGGCTCCATTGAGCATGCGCGGGATCTCGCAAGTATAGCGAGATCCCTGCGCGCAGCCTGGAGCCGCCACAGCAGGGACAGCGCTGTCCCTGTTGTGGGGATAGGCTAGCGCCAGGCTGTAGCTGTCGATAACGACAGCTACAGTCGCTGAACGGTCATGCGTTATGACCGTTTGTACATGGCCCTGCTGCTCGGCGCTATCTTATAAATAGCAGCGCCGATAATGAAAGGGTGCATAGCGCCCGTCATTTACCGCCCAGGCCCCCGATCATACATCGGGGTGAAGCGGTATCAGCGCACATAACGTGCGCTGATACCGTTTATGGGCTTCGTACATCTCCCCCACTATCATTTATAATCTGTAATGACAATGAAGGAGCAGAGGCTATAACAGCGGACAGCTCTGCAGGAGGAGCGGAGCAGATACTGCGGAGCGCAGAGAGGAAGATCTAGGAGGAGCTGGTGAAGGCGGGGGGTCAGGTGATGTGACAGGGGGAGGAGCTAGCTGACTGACTGATGCGGGGTGGCGTCAGTTGGAGGCACCAATCAGCTGGCAGCAACTAGAGAGGGGCGAGGCTAACCCGGGGGGGTGGGGGGGAGATAAGTGACATTGAGGGGCAAGAAAGAGGTGACCCTGAGAAAGCGCCATATGTGAGAAGCGCTATAGTGAGGAAACTGTACACGGTGTAACACACGGCGCAGGAGAGCGTTGGTGCAATAGCGCAGCGCTGGATAGCGTTACCGCACCTCAACCCCCGAGGAGAAAAGTCATATTAGGAATTTGATTAGTGCAGGTTGTAAAACGTCGTCAAACTGAAATCGGGTCACTGTGACGGGGGCGCTATAAGTGACTTGGAACTCCAGGGCGGATTGGCCGTTAAAGTCACCGGAATGTTTCCCGGTGGGCCAACGGATCTGTGGGGCCGAAGGGACCGTGAGGCTGCCTGTTGCCCCTCCCCCAGTAGCGCATGCATCCATGGAGAGACTGAGGGAAGGGCCATATGAGGGCAAACCCACTTGTAGTTTCGGAGCTCCGCCTCTTCTGCCTCCCTAACCAATAGGAATAAATGCTGGTAATTCACGTGACGTGACGCGATGACGTTATGTGCGCGCGTGGCCATGGCATTCCTGGGTGAAGAAGAGCCATGGAGGAGAAGGCTGAGCTGCATATACTGGCAGACCTTAGTGGATACCGATTTGGCTCAGTAACAGCTGTGTGTCCCTGACAGAGAGGAGAGGTAACCTGCTGCAGAGAAGGGCGAGTGGCTCTCTTCTATGCCGTAGTCACAAATGAAGTATAATTGGTGAAATCCCAAATTGAAAGCATTCTTTTGCTGCAGTAAATTGCTTTGAAAAATATTTCCTTAGTCTCATACTAAACAGGGGAATTTATGTGTGTATGTATGTATGTGTGTGTATGTGTGTGTGTGTGTGTATGTGTATGTATGTATATGTGTGTGTATCTATGCGTATGTATGTATGTATGTGTGTGTATGTGTGTGTGTGTAAATGAATAGACACGCTGGGTCACCACAGTTGCCTCCTCTGCAGCTCCTCCTGTCCCCATACCCTCTCTGCCCCCCATCATTGATGATAATGTATATGTGTGTATAATATATATGTGAGGAGCTGTGATAAGGGGGCCTGTGCTATGAGGGACTGTGATGAGGGGGCTGTGCTGTGATGGGCTGTAATGAGGGGTTATGCTCTGGGGGGAGATGTCATATGAGGGAAACTGCTGTGAGTGGGCTGTGCTGTTAGAGGGTCTGTGCTATGCAGGCGATTGTGCTGTGGGGTACTGTGTTGTGGGGTGCTGTGTTTTGGGGTCTGTGTTGTGGGGTGCTGTGTTGTGGGGTGCTGTGTTGTGGGGGGCTGTGTTGAGGGGGGCTGTGTTGAGGGCTGTGGTGAGAAGGGCTGTGTGATGTGAGAGGCTGTGGTGAGGAAGGCTATGTTGTGAGGGGCTGTCATATGAGGGAGATTGTGCTGAGGGGGGCTGTGGTGTGTCAGACTGTGCTATGAGGGGGGCTGTGATGAGGAGGGCTGTGCTATGAGGGGGGCTGTGGTGTGGAGGACTGCTATGAGGGGGGCTGTGCTGAGGAAGGCTGTGCTGTGAGGGGCTATGAGCAGTGCTGTGAGGGGAGAGGGTTTTGCTGTGCTGTGGGAGGATGTGATGAGGGGAGAGGGTTGACACTGGGAGCACAGAGGAGATGGTGCTGGGGAAAAAAGGAGATGGCCCTGGGGGCAAAGGAGCTGCAGCTGGACAGTGGGGTGTATTGGAGAGACCCAGGTGGATGGTATTGGATTGTGATAGGGGGATGGTGCTGGTGAGATACAGGGGGATGGTACTGGTGAGATACAGGGGGATGGTACTGGTGAGATACAGGGGGATGGTATTGGAGAGTGACAGGGGGATGGTGTTGGTGAGATACAGGGGGATGGTGCTGGTGAGATACAGTACCATCCCCCTGTACTGGTGAGATACAGGGGGATGGTATTGGAGAGTGACAGGCGGATGGTGCTGAAGAGATACAGGGGGGTAGTACTGGTGAGATACAGGGGGATGGTATTGGAGAGTGATGGGGGGATGGTGCTGATGAGATACAGGGGGGTGGTACTGGTGAAAACCTCTGTTGCATGTTGATGACATGGGCTTTATTCCTACGCTAACAGGCGGCTTCCGGACCATGTGATCTCCTGCATGAATAGTGACTACAGACTCAGGACACGGCCTGCCCAGGGAAGATCAATTTCTTCAGAGTTGCAGAGAAATCATATTGGTAAGAAAATACTTATTCACATGCTGTGATTATTCTCTGGTGAGAGGGACTGGGGGCATATCCATCAGCTCCCGGAGCGGTGGGCATGTCCCCAGCATGATGAAAACAAGGAGACCAGCTTGCGGGCATAACATTTCACACAAGGCCACACCCCTTGATGCAAAGCCACACCCATTTTTTCGACGCGCGCCTTAGGCGCGCACTCATAGGGCCTCTTCATATTTTTTTCCAGGGCCACTTTCATTTCCCAATCCGCCCCTGCTTGGAAGTGAGTTAGTTACCTCATGCACGGTGCTCTACAGCCACCCGTACATCGGCAGCAAGTGGCGGCTTACCTGTCGCTGATGCAAACAGGGAATACAAATAAAGGCATATAAACACACTACAAGAGCAACTCACTCTGGGTCCAGACACTAAATATAAAGATAAAATAAATAACAAAACTAGATCCGTGAAAAAGTATCGCCAATTGCAACTTTTCGCCAGGCGGAAACTCATCTCCGTATTCAATTGCAAACACTTTCTGCGTACGCGAAAACGCAATGCAATGTAATAGGCAAAAAAGATTCGGCTATGAATAGGTGGAGAAAAAAAGTGCAAAATTGCTATTTTGGGGTGCAAAGGTGGGGAAACCACTCAGCACCCTTGGGACAGCCCCCCCAAAGGATAACTGCGTGAAAAAAAAAAAAATGAGGAACACCCCCCAAAAAAGCACTTTGAAGGGGGCAAAAAGTGCAAAGTGGGGGTACAAATATAAAAAGTAGCGAAATAGACTTTTGGGGGGGTCTGCAAGTTTGGGTGAGGTGTTTTTTTCATTGCAGGTGTTCGCTGAAGGTGCGTTTTTTACCTTTCTAAGCACTTCACTTTAGCAACTTTTAAATATGCTAGCCCCCATTCTCATGTACCCCAAATGTGCCAGGACTACTTATCTTCTCCTAAAAATACTGCTTTATGCCATTCTGCACCACTTGTGCAAAGATGCTAATTAGTGGCAATTGTGCGAACTTAAGTGCCCCAAACAGTTTTATTAGGGCTAATCGGGTACTACTACATTGATCCCCAAAGATTCTGCATCTTTTTGTGGGAGGGGGTTCAGGCTGATTTCCCCGATTCTGACATCACTTTTCGCCTGTTCTGATATCGCGTATCTGTTTTTCGAATTGAATAGGGAGAATCTCGAGTACGCGCACGATAAGTTTCCACGGCTAGAATACGTGATATAGGCAAAAAGTTCGGCAGGTGAAAAAGTATTGCGGGTGCAAAACTAATGGAATACGGCCCTTAGTTGGGAATTGCAGTTCAACCCTTATCCATACACGAGTATGAAACAAAGTGGGGGGCCCACTCCTAGGTACACCCAGCCTTAGCACTCGTGTAGCGTTGGGTGTAGAGTAATAGTGGTAAAAATAGATAAACTACATTTTGTCCTTGGCGCACTACAAGTACCAGCATTGCCAGGTGCCAAAAAATGCTGCCACTCACAGAAACAGTGATTACTTGGCCTCATGTGGCCCCCTACCCAGGGCTGTAGTCTCACCCGCTGTGCCTGATGGGGTAATGACCACTGATAGAGGGGAATGGATAAAGAGAAATGCTGGCTCAGGGGGGGAGACCTCTTGCATAAACTACCAGCTTAGACGGACAACAGCCACCAGAAGCCCAGAGGTGCATGCAAGGAACACACTGAGAAAATGTCAGGTGGCCACCGGACGGTGCTCCTTGTATTCCAGTCCCCACCGGACGGTGCTCCTTGTATTCCAGTCCCCGGGACCGCCGCAATGTCCTCGTATTCTAATTGTCACTGTGGGACAACTGGGCTATTGCACAGGCGGCACCACCCTAGTTACGGCCCTGCTTATATAAATGAGACCGAATCAGCTGTAGGTGGGGCCGACACAAAAGTAGGTGGGATAAGAACACGCTTAGCCCTAGCCGGAAAGGTGGTAAGTGAGGCCAGGACAACATGGTAGGAGCTAGTGTAGCAGGGCCGACTGTACCAGTGCGGTCACTAGCCCTGCTACTAGGCATCCTCCCCTTTCACACCTGGAGGGTGGGGGTGCCTTGGGTTTTCGGAGAGGGGGCCCTGGGCATCAGGGTGGGGTGGGATCCAGAGGGATCCCAGCCCTGTCCGAAGGTGTGGCGGGGTCCAGCAGCAGGCCGGGATCGGTCGTGGTCCTGCCTCCCATCCGGCGCAGGGGGCGTGGAGGTAGCGGTGGATTACCACCGCAGCTCCACGTGCGTGATGGCAGCAAGTCTGAATCCTGGTGGATTCAGACTCAGCCAATCAGCACGCACCCATTTGAATTTGTGCCGACTGTGAGCCATTCAGGGCTCACAGACCGGTAGCCAAGCAAGGGATGGCCGCGGCAAGCCAATCACAGCTCCCCGCGTCATCGCCACGCCCCCTGGCCTCAGCTTGAATTAGCTGGTGCGAGGGGGCAAAGTACAGTACGACGGCCGGGAAGGAGCAGTGAAGAGCTCCCGAAGATAGAAGCATGAAGACGACGCCGGAAGTCCCGCAGGGCGGCGCCCATTGGAAAAGAGCTTACACAGGCCACCGCCCGCCGGGTGAAGAGCTGCAGACCGACGCCAACCAGGAGTGGGGTCGGAGAAGGCACCAGAAGCCCTGTGACAGCGGTGTGCCACGCAAAAGAGCTACCCCCGGCCACTGCTGCCCAGGTGAAGACCCCAGGAAGCCCGGAGGTGGGGGAAGGCGTTCCACCTCCGGTGAAGACCACGCGGAGGCTGTGACTGGGACCGGCTCGGCTCAGCTGAAGACCCCAGGACTGGTAAGCCCCCGCATACCTCCCTGGACCATAAGGATTCGGCGCTAGGCCGTGGTCACGATAGATCGGCGCTAGGCCGTAGGCATGTTAATTCGGCGCTAGGCCATGGTCATTATAGTTCGGCGCTAGGCCATGGGCATGTTAATTTGGTGCTAGGCCGTGGTCATTATAGTTGTTGCTGTCGGCGCTAGGCCGTGGTCATTGTAGTTGTTGCTGTCGGCACTAGGCCGTGGTCATTGTAGTTCGGCGCTAGGCCTTGGACGAGGGTAAGTCAGGCTAGGCCATAGGGATTGTTGTTGTCGGTGCTGGGCCGTAGGGATTGTTGTTGTCGGTATTAGGCCGTGATCATTGTTATCATCGGCGCTAGGCCTTGGACGAAGGTAAAGTCAGCGTCACTTACACACTTGCAGAGCATTCCTGTGTTTTTAAAGAATTTTACAGTCATGTTTTCAAAACTCCTAGGTGGAGCCAATGACATGTATGAACTTGCTTTCCTAATGAGGTGCTTAATAAGTTGTGTATTGCGCTTCTATAATGAGGTTCATATATTCATCCTATGTTTGTGTCTTGACAATCTTTTACTAATTACTTATGCAATATAATTGCTGCCTGTGGGGTAGGTACCGGGAACTGTGAATTTACTTTCCTATACATTATATAACATATATCTTTGGACACATTCATGGTCTCTGGTATGACACTGATTTGCATGTTAATTACATATACAAATTTAAATTAAAATTAAAATTAGCAGTTATGTAATATTATATTTACTTGTCTTCCAGCACAACCCTGTGCCCTTCTCTAAGCAACCACATGGGGGTGCTGTGGAGTAAGGGCTGCTATGTAAGAAACTTGTCAGCCTGCGATTTTACCTAAATGTAATGTGTGTTTTGGTTCTAGTTTTTGTCTCTTTTTCAGCCATGTATTTATACTTGTATCTCTTTTTCAGCCATGTATTTATACTTGTCTCTCTTTTTCAGCCATGTATTTATACTTGTCTCTTTTTTTCAGCTGTGTATTTATACTTGTCTCTCTTTTTCAGCCATGTATTTATACTTGTCTCTCTTTTTCAGCCATGTATTTATACTTGTCTCTCTTTTTCAGCCATGTATTTATACTTGTCTCTCTTTTTCATCCTTGTCTCTCTTTTACAGCCATGTATTTATACTTGTCTCTCTTTTTCAGCCATGTATTTATACTTGTCTCTCTTTTTCAGCCATGTATTTATACTTGTCTCTCTTTTTCAGCCATGTATTTATACTTGTCTCTCTTTTTCATCCTTGTCTCTCTTTTACAGCCATGTATTTATACTTGTCTCTCTTTTTCAGCCATGTATTTATACTTGTCTCTCTTTTTCATCCTTCTCTCTCTTTTACAGCCATGTATTTAAACTTGTCTCTCTTTTTCATCCTTCTCTCTCTTTTACAGCCATGTATTTATACTTGTCTCTCTTTTTCAGCCATGTATTTATACTTGTATCTCTTTTTCAGCCTTGTCTCTCTTTTTCAGCCATGTATTTATACTTGTCTCTCTTTTTCAGTCTTGTCTCTCTTTTTCAACCATGTATTTATACTTCTCTTATTTTCAGCCTTGTCTCTCTTTTTCAGCCATGTATTTATACTTGTCTCTCTCTTTCAGCCTTGTCTCTCTTTTTCAGCCATGTATTTATATTTTGGGGTAGAAAAAAAACACATATATTCTCTTCATACTTCCAGTGTAGAGAATACATTTGGACAATCAAGCAACATGGCTGAAAAGCACCGACCGGTATCATAAACCTTAAGATAGATATATAGTCAGAAAAAATTGACAATAAATGATTACAGGGCTCACGGCTTTGAACATCAACATGACTAAAAGTTAGTCACTCCAAGTAATCCACCTCCAAGTATGTGAGACACAGTTTGAGTGAACATGCTCAACTAGGGGGCAGAATGGTTGTCACAGTGGTTAGCATTACTGTCTTAGGCTTGATTCTCACCTTATATGTGTGGAGTTTGTATGTTCTCCCATGTTTGCATGCTTTTCCTCCCACACTCCAAAAACCTACTGGCCGGTACATATGCTTCAGACAAAAACTAACCCTAGTGTGTATGTGTGTGTACATGTGGTAGGGGTGGTGACGTGGTGGTGGTCGGCAAAACGCAGGCGTGTCAGTGCAGGGGCGTGAATAAATGATCTACTGCGATGCCATACGCAGCCTGCGTTCTCACTGCGTACCGGAAGATTAGCAATTTCTGAGTAAGGTCCTGACCTTGTGTAAGTGTGCGTGAGGCTGCGATGGTACTCCACGTTACCGATGGTTTCGCAGTCTTGCTAAGTATTACGGATGTGTGTAAGGTAAGGTGGGCGTCCTTATGTTGTGCTGCGACGGCATAGCGATCGCAGAGGATTAGCATATGATCGCAGTGAGACTGCGTGCGTAATCGCTATTGCAATCGCAGTTGCGATTCGTACTGAGGGCCTGATTCAGCAAGGATCGCTTTTCTTCTTATATGCACGCAGTGCAGCTGCTAATATCAGCGGTGATAAGTAAATGTTTGCATACGCATTGCGATCACAGCTTAACATAAGGACGCCCACTTCCCCTTACTCACATGCGTACACTTGGGCAACCTAGCAAAACAATCGGTAACATGGAATAACATCGGACCCATACGCACAGGTAAGGCAGGTCAGACCTCACTCAGGAACTGCTAACTTCAGCGCACACTGAGGCCTCAGGCTGCGTATGGTATTGCAGTGACTAATTTATGCGCGCCGTCCCAACGCACTGGCACGCCTGCGTTCACCCGACCACCCTCCGTCACCACCCACAAGGGGCAATTCCTGTCAATCACTTTGCGATGGGTCCGCGTACACACTGCACTCTCATTCCCAATCACGGTGTGCTAGTTCACGCATTCGGATGCATACGCATGAGCACATCGAGAAAATCGTCCGACTACGTGCATCCTAGCACTTGCGATACTTGCTGAATCAGGCCCAAAGCACAGTAAATACTCCTCTGTATATTTTTCGGGAGTTTAGTAGGAAGTGGGAAAAGCAGAAAGAGTATTATCAGACAGCAAAGAAGAATCAGGTTGTAATGCATTGCCAAAGAACACCACCAATTCTTTGTTGCTCCTTATTCAAATGTAAACACAAGATGGCAGTAGAGATTCAATAATTCGTTAGTAGGGTGTGTCACGTCTCTCCCAATACCATGATGTGCCATTTCCTTTTTAACGTCGGTATCTCCAGGTATACGGTACATCCATGAGAAACTAACACCAGAAAATGTATCTATATGGTCTGTACCTATCCTGTTGTCACCAATCTGTTCCATCCCATGTCCCCTTATGGTCGTTGTGTGACGTCATTGTGATGTCACCCAAATCCTTGTCATTAAACGAACAAACTCGACTCGCTTCCGCATGCAGAATGAGGCGTTCATTTGACAGTTGTTCTCTAGCACTCGGCGTTACAGGGACATGATCAACAGTGACTGCACCTGCCGAAAATGATCCACTCTAATTACATGACCGTCATAAATGTCAGCGTTCAGTCTGGCATCTGCCAGTATGGGGGCTCATTCTCAGTTGGCAGCGAAGCAAAATAAAAAATTAAAAGGCAAGTAAAGGGGTCCATACTACGATGTATTGCCCCAATTCCATGTTCTGCCATGGTCGGAGAATCGGCGATTTCCAACATATTAGAAATCCTGAATTTGCCGATGCTGACCAAAAAATGATCGGAATCAATCAATCTGGAATATGTAACATGCTGTTTTGTTCCAGGTGCAAAGTTACCTTGCTTTTTTTTTTTCGGCTTTGCTCCCAACATCAGAGACTTGGGGCCATATTCAATTTGGAGCGAAGAGTCAGTTGCCGGACTTTTCCCCGTCATCAGAAGTTTTTCAGTCGAAAACTTATTGCACGCGTCCCCGCGAATCACCGTATTCAATTCCAAATTGGCGAAAATGGGACCTGGCGAAAACGAAATCATCGAAAAGTCCAGTAATATTTGGGGATATCAGCCTGACACCCCCCTAAAGATGCTCTGACATGGGGGTTCATTATGGGTACCCCCGAATAGCCCTGCAAAAGGTATTTGGGGTCTTTGAATGGTCTCAATAGGAGCTATTTAGCGTCTTTGGGAGAGTGGTGAAGAATAGCATTTAGCAACTTTTTGGGGGCAAAATAAGTAGTTGCATCAATTTTGGGGTACATGAAAATGGGTGCAAGCATATGTAAAAATCGCTAAAGTGAAGCATTAAAAAACGCACCTTCAGCAGCCAAAAAACGCACCTTCAGCAATCACCTGCAATGAAAAAAACACCTCCCACATACTTGCAGACCCCCCCAAAGGCTATTTCGCTCGCTTTTGAAGTTGTACCCCCACTTTGAAATTTTTCACCCACTTTTTCAAAGTGTTTTTTTGGGGTGTCCTTTGTGGGGGTTTTTTAGTTTTTTTTTTACGCATTTAGCATCAAGGGGGTGTACAAAGGGTGCAGAGTGGTCTCCGTACCTCTGCACCCCAAAACCCCAAATCTGCATTTTTTTCCGCCGGCTATTCATAGGCGAAACTTTATTGTCTACTACATTGCATTACGTTATCGGACCGGCTAAAAGACGCATTGAATACGGGGATAAGTGAAATCTGCGAAAATTATGTCATTGCTGAAAACGGCTTTTCGCTCCAAATTGAAAATGACCCTTGATGTCCATAATATACAACGCACTGTAGAAAAAGGTTAAAGTTGCTTTTGCCGTCAGTTCGGGAAAAGGTTTCACCGTTTGGAGAAATTTTGCAATTTTTTTTTTTTTTTTTTAAGCCACTAAACCTTTAACGTCACAAAAAGTTAATCAGATTGCTGGAAAGGCGATCAAAGGACTAAAGTCTTGTGCCTGTACAGACGGGGTGTGCTGTCTGGCGTGCAGCGCCACGGGCAACATGTAATCCTATCCACTACCATGGCTTACAACCTCTGTGGTTTGCCAGGCAGGCACCATAGCCAAATGCCAAGCTTCTGCCAACCATGTGGAACAGATGTTATAGAAAGCGGGATCAACCATACACAAGTCAGACGCCTTGTAAACGACCGCATTAAAAATGCACCCTCACATAACAGACGGGGGGATATGGCTGTCGGGGGGGCCCTCAGACGGCCCTCGTTGTTCTTTAAACTATAATAAAAAAAAAAATCTGCGCTAATTCTCTGCAACTCCAGTCAATTAGAAGCGACTCTGCGTTCTTGGGTGCCCGTCCAGGAACCCAGATGGCAGTGACACAAAGACTCCTGTTATGACAGTAAAGTGTGCAAACAGATTTGTGTGTGCACACAAGATTATTCCTGGGTGCGCGGAGCATTCTCGCAGCTGCTCTGCTGCCGAGTCCTACAGAGAAATTCAATCCCAAAGTCAATAGAGTGAACCAGATGAGGCTCTGACGCAGCTAACGTTAGAAGTGCAGACCTTGAATGAGAGGGGAGTAAAGGGGGTTATGTTGTGTTATGTTAGGTTTCAGGCAAGGTAACGCCGTGAATAGCTGCCAGGTTTGGCTCAGGCAATGGAGTCTTCTCAAGGCCTCGTGCCTCTCAATTGGTGATAGAGGCTATCACTGAGAGGAGAGTCTGGTTGTGGCTTAGTGAAACATGGACAAGATCTGGGCTCTGTATATTTCTAGGTCAGAGTGTTGTAATTATTATTTAAGTCCGGTCTGCCTTCCGGTCACTGTATTCCTTATATGACATAACTCTGAATGGGACCTATACAGTGTGGAACACACGGCACCGGGAGGGGCCCACGGCATTGCCCGGACGCCCTCTGTACTGCGCGTGGTCAAAGAAGCCATACAGGGGACCTTGGAAAATAGAGCGTCATAGCCGGGCCCAACCCAAAATCTGCTATGGGGCCTGGCGAAGCACCTTTCCATCACTAGGTCTAGGATCACTGTTATAGCAACTATTCTCTTATAGACTGGTGCAATCCAAACACCGTCACTATAACATCTCTATACTTTATAATTCACATATTAGTGATATAGGGTTAGATGTACTAAACCATGAAGAGAGATAACGTACCACTACCAACCAATCAGCTCCTGTCATTTTTCAAACACAGCCTGTAACATGACAGTTAGGAGCTGATTGGTTGGTACTTTATCTTGCTCCAGATAGTCTGCAGATTATTACACTAATAACCTCTTTAGATGTCTGCAGAAAATTGCTTTGTTCATTCTCTTCATGACTGGTACATAGTAATATACTCTGCAGATTATTACATTACTGACCTCTCTAGACATTTGCAGAACGTTGCTTCGTTCCATCTACCCCGACAGTGATATATCCTGCAGATCATTACATGAATCCATACCCTCTGTGGAAAAGATCAACAACTAGTAAATAGAGGTCTTATATAATATAAAGCTACAGGTTGGATTTTCACAATTGATAAGAGGGCATATTTATTAATATATGCTGTCTGCCCCTGATAATAAGGATTCATTATCACAGAAATTCGTGGTGATAAAGAATCCTTATTCGCTTGAATGTATTATTTACTGAGTCACCAGAACAGGTTCCTATTGCAGCCCCTGTCCCAGCAACTGTGTAATAATACTTTACTTTCTGCTTCGGCCAGCTGTGCATAGACCAACGCCCCAGCAGCGCACGTGCCAGCACAGCGCAGCAGGGACGGATCCTACAGGTCACTCTCCCAATAAATTCTGCGTATGAAGTCCATGGGCTACATCGCTTCCTTACTATTCGCAGTTACAATGGGTCTTTTTGTGGATATTCAGAAAATATTATTTGTTAAATAAGCCCCATAACCTTATTTTAGAGACCCGAGAACATAAACCGGGTTAGTTTCTCCATATGTGTCCTATAGAATGACACGTTGGTTGAGCAGGAATATTTTTTGTTCCCAAATAAATGACAAACCCCCAAGTCCGTTGTCTGCGGAGCGTGATTGCCAGGCACTGACATAGGCAGACTAATTCTATTTTAATAAGCATTTTTCATGAACCTAGCAACTAACTAACACAAGAAGATACAAATCAGCTTTCTTGCACCTGCACCAGAAGCCTCCTGCATTTATCCCCTGAGGCCAGCCTCACCGCTTCTCAACAATTCGGTTCTAACCTGATGATCCAATTGATGATTCTACCATCGCTGGTTTGGCAAACGACTCGTTGGACACCTGGGTTTATATATTGTGGCTCGTCGAATTGAAATGCAGTATATTTGTTAATCTCTGCGTGTTTCCAATACACGGACTTGTCTTTACCCAGAGACTACAGCAAATAGGAAACAAGTGGATGTAAAATATCATTTTCAGGAAAACAACTGTAGAGATTTTATGAAGGGAGGATAATATCGCTAAGGATTTATGACAGAGCCGCAATATGATACTTGGCTGCCTTGCAAATAACTGGCCTGGAGTGTTAAGGGTTAACTTACGGCTACGACGGGCCAGACTCAGCCAGCACATGATGGCGTGAGCCGGCGTTTGGGCTTTTGCAAGTCTGTGGCTTTGGAGTGCAGTTTGTGTGTTATTCCCAAGTTCGCGTTAATTCCATCTGTGCGTCCAGGTTTCCTCCATCAATATACAGACGCAGGGCCTGATGTACTATTGGAAGTAAATAAGCAAACATTGCCCAACTTGCACCTGCCCTATACTAAGAAGCGCAAAAGATACGCCTCCAAACAGGCTTATTGGGTCTGCACTGACCGCGTTTGCCCTCCCTGAACTTTACCTGCTATGAGAACGCCCCATCACAAGCCCAGCTCTGCTTCTTCAGTCGTAAGTTTAGATGCGTTCAGAACATGTAAGCGCACCCATTTCATAGCGTGCACAGTGTGAGTACACAAAAGATGCCGTCGCCAAAATGGACGTTCTTTCAACTCCAGTCCCCATACTGTGTAGTGGAGATTTGCGCGGACCCCCGAGTTTTGGTTTTGGAAAAACCACCTTCAAATGTTTTGTTTCGGATTTGGTTTTGGATTTCTTTAAAATTCCTAAAAAAATCGTGTAATCTGGACCATGCAATTCAAAACCTGAAATTCGGGTTTTTAAATCCGAGTTCCGAACTTACAGCCCACCTGAGCGGAGACTCGGTTCTACTCGGAACCCAAAAGTGATCCGAGACGGAACCCCAAAGTTCAGGTGTGTTTGGTTTTCAGGAAAACCGAACCACTCATCTCTAATATACAGGTTAATTGCATCCTGACTAAATTGCCCCTCTTGTGTGTGTTTATGTACGTCTTTGGGGTCTGTTTATCATTAGTGATTCAGCGGTTGCCTCCTGTATGTCGGCATTTTGCAGCGATATTTATCAATCCGGGGCTCCTCTCAGAGGCAGTTTAAGTGCCGATACTAATTATGGCGACTACCTGAAAACAGTGGGTGTTGCGAGTGTACACCTGAAGCCGTATGATTACTTGCAGTAACTTAAGGTAGTGAATCTGGGTGCTGCAGACGTCCACACTTGCGGGTGCTTTGGCGTTGGGTAATATGTGTATGAGAAGCCTGGAGGGGGTCCAGCAAAGCCTCTCGGGCTTCCCAGATGCACTAATTAAGTCACCTGTGCTCAAGCATGGATATACTTAAAACGTGGCCTGTAATGGCAGAGTTTAAGAACCTCTGGTATGAAGCATACACCGGAGTCCATACAGCAAGCTATGGTAACATGGTAAACAACTAAAATGGACGGATCGCAAGAGAAATCAATTATCTCTCTGCAGTACCCCTCTTCTTATATAGGGTGCAGCACTGATAACCCCTTTCTCTGGGATTATCACTGTTTCATAAATAGGTTCCTCCATTGTGTGACGGAAATTAAATAAATTAGATTGTAAGCTCCACTGGGGAAGGGAGTGAGGTGCTTGGTTAAAATGCTGCGGTTGTACAGCTGTACTGTATAAATAAAGTTTAGAGTAACAGGTAAATGCTCTGCAAATTCAGCAGTGATGGCGGTACCGTCAGGCGTGAGAGTACCACCATTTTTCAGCACAGCCATCTCAGAAACATGTAACGAGGTCTCATAATGAGAGGGAAAAAAGCGTAAATACTGCCAAATAATGAGGATCAAGCCCAATTTGGGATTTTATGATACACAGGAACACGGACGCAGTAGGCTGGCAGGCGGACCTGCTCCACAGGGAAATTGTGCTGCCTGTGATTATCTGATATTAGCTCAGTCCTCTCCTCGGTGGCACAGAGTGTTCAGTGTATAGGGTTCCAGCAAGCACAACTCAATCAGGCCTTTCCCTTTCAATATCTAATGAAACCGACTCGGGCAAACAATTGCATTATATTCATTTCGCTAAAACGGTTCTCTAGTCCAGCTGTGACCGGGCTGGAACACCACTCACAGGAGCCTCTTCAGGACACAGCACACCCCCCCTCTCTTTCTCCTCTTCTTGAAATAAACACACAGAGAAGCCAGTCTGTCGGCATGATGGGACCGGAGCATGCATCTGAATTAGCATTAAGTGCCGCCTTTGTGTGTTGCACAATAGTGACCATATGTCAGAAACTTGGCTGGCAGGAGACGTAACAATGGACATCCCAGAAGGCAGGATGAGTAACAGAATGTTCACACTACTCATATCAGATTAATCTGTTGCTGTGCACTCAATACAACCTCTGGAAGAGGGGGGAGGAGTGTCAGGAGAAAGACGGGGTGCAGGCTAGGACCCTAATTATGCCACCACAATCTGCTCATTGGGATATTGCAGTTTGGGAGAAGGCAGACTGGATCTACAGTATATAAGATGTGGTCTTTAGAGTTAGCTGTCCATGGGTTTCCTATAGTACCAGGAAGGTTTGAGGCACTGTGCTGGTTGCGTTGGTTTTTTACTGGGCTAAGATGAAAGTTAGTGGAACCACGTTGTGGACTAGAAGCTCTGTGTTCCACAAGAGGGTTACCAGCTGTGTCCATACTACCTTGCTGGGCTGCATCAGATGTATCAAAGATGGAACCTTCTAAAGCAGATAACTGGAGAAGGTCCCCATAGCAACCAATATAAATGACAGTTAGCTTAATGGTTGTTATGATGTAGCCGAGCAAGGTAGTATGGGGCCAGGTGGCGTAGGGGCCCAGTGGCCAA
Organism: Taudactylus pleione; assembly: GCA_031769625.1. NCBI lineage: Eukaryota > Metazoa > Chordata > Amphibia > Anura > Myobatrachidae > Taudactylus > Taudactylus pleione. The sequence goes on from JAUIMM010000072.1 coordinate 3,865,381, forward strand.
AGTACAACACTCTTCCCAACGGGAGCCTCCATCTTGCTGCATTTTGATGCATTTAAACATCAACCAGTTACAGGAGCTTCGCATTTCAGTCACCCTGATCTAGGAATGGCCAATCGGCGACGCCACATCTTTGCGGGATCACCATATCCACATTTAATGCAGAAGAATATCAGCATGTATCACGTATCCAGAATCAGTCAAGCGATGTATCGGGCATGGAAATCGATCTTTACAAAAGGCCAGAGCTCGATGTCCATCCCTACCCTGATCATAGATTGTTAGCAATGTAATTGGCAGGTTTGGATTGGGCAGATAATCAGGGAGGGAGCCGATTGGCTGTGCCCGGGAAGGGCAGAGGACCTCATTCAGAGTCGGTCGTGAGCGCCGATGTGCTCGTAACCGACTCGATGGTTTGGCCTGCGCACGCGCAGCGGCCGCACTGCGCGTGCGCAAGCCCCGGAGCGACAGAAAGACTCTGTCGCTCCGGAACTCGTTACCAAAGGGGCGGCTGTTGATGTTGATCGACAGCTGCCCCCGTTTGGTAGGCGGGCCGGGGGGGTGGTTTCCAAAACAGAGGCGTTCCCTTACGAACGCCTACCGTTTTGTGGGCGGCCGCACTGACATCATCAGTGATGTCAGTGGGGAGCTTCCTGCTAAAACACAGCAGGAAGCTCCCTGGGGTTTAAGGTTGACGAGACCCTACCCTAGGGTCTCGTCGTAAGCCCCGATGGTCTTGACCATCGCGACCATCTCCCTTAGCGGTCGTTAGAGCTGTGGGTGTTAACCCACAGCCTAACGACCGACATGGAGGCGGCCGTTCAGGATGCAAGCGGCCGCCCTGTTTCTGAGCGACCGCTTACATCCTACGACCGCCTCTGAATGAGGCCCAGAGTTCTCTACAACATTTCCATTAGTATCCATTCATATCACCGTTGGTCGCCCAGCAGTGACCTATTGCGGACGGAGCAGTGAGCCTAGTGCAGTACACGTTCTGTCCATCAGTGCAGAATAGGGACAGGATTAGGTGCCAGCTCTGGACAAGTCATAGACAAGGACGTAACTACTGCTTAAGCAGCGCCTGGTGCCCAGCAGAGTGTATTAGGGGGCAAATATATGTCTTCAACCTCACCAGTGCTGTAGGCATATACACATTGCGTGGGCAACCCAAAAAGCCCTGCTATGGGGTCCGGTGAGTTACACCCTCGGTTCTAGACATTAAGAGGCAGATGCAGGGTTAAGTACCGATTGCGGCGCATATCTTGCGCTCATTCCCACTATGGGCCTTATTCAGCAGTGCGCACTAGTGCACTGCTGAACGCAGAACCTGAAGGTCGGGAATCTGCGCGGGTGCTGGATCCATACTGCCGTACTGGCAGCAGATGATTGCCAACCTGCTGACGTTTGTGAATGCGGCAACGGCCTCTTTGTTGCATCTGCGGCGGCCGGCTTGCGTGACCCCATGGCTCACTCAGTCAGCCGATGTGAACGCAGATTATCCGATGCTGCGTCCTTGGCCGCAAGTAGGCCTACAACGTCGTGCACTCAATGCGGAGGCAATTGCGGCCAACTTGCATTCAACTCTGCTTGTCGGCCCCTGGATGCTATGCATTAAACGGGTACAGTCAGTTTCCAGATGAGACTAATTTATAGGGATATCGCCCCTAGTACGTGTCTTTACTTTTATTTTTAAAGCACAATCTACAGTTCCCACTGACTAGGAAACCAGAAATGACAAAGAAGGTACTCCGATTTAGGGGACCCGCCGTTACCCAGATGTGAGTTTCCCTCAAGATGGCTGGAATATTGGACAAAGGCTGCGCAGATACTGGGGGCCTGACTTAGTGGCCGTGAAGGTGTCTTTATGCTAAAGCCGCAGCCGATGGGATTCGTACAGAAGTGTCCATCTGCTGCCGCGCTAATCTGTCGCCTTGCATAATAAGTCGCACCTTCAGCCACACATCGGTCACTCCGTCGAACATTGCCCCAGCCCTACGGAGGCGCAGAATGCCCATTTGAACATGAGCACAGGAATCGGTGCAACTGCGGCAAAAGTCTACGACGCGCCCGTGTCTGGCTGGCCACCCCCATGTTACCATTGAGGAATGGCCACTGAAATTGCCTCTCTCTGGGTCTAACTTTGATCTGCGGCTTTTGGGAGGCATGCGTGGTGCGGCTTGGATGCATACGAAGACTGCAAGTGTGCGGCGTTGACTTGGCGTCCACCTGTGAATGGGGCCCACTGGGAGAATACAAACGTTACCCGTGCGCTTTTTGCTAGGGATAGAGTCATGTTGGATATAAAACAAAGAGCGCAAGCAAAGGACTTCCCCAGGGAGCGGAACTGATAAGAACATAAAGACTCGGTTCACATTTAACCAGATCATTTTGCATGTTCACCTGGGGAAATTTGAGCATACATGTTCTTAGTCCTACCCCAACCATGCCACACAGCAGAATGCGTTGGGAGCCTGCCCAGCTCTATTGATAGACTATAATTTCTGCAAAACGCGCATGCAGATATCCAGTGACCAATTCCACGCTGCGGATCTGCGAAGCGAAGGCACAACTTGAATACTGTACTTACAGGACATTGCCTCAGTTACCGTGAAATTTCCCAGCAGCTTTGCTCATCTGTGACTTGATGTAAATGGGGGGAGGGGACTGACCATTAGCAGAAATTTGGGGTAGACGTATCAAACCTTTTAAAGTAGAAGCTGATTGGTTGCTAAAAGAAATACCTCCACTTACCCTCTATAGAAGGTAGATACGTTCCCCCCATGATAAGGAAGGGTCTTAGGGGTCTATTTACTAAGCTTTGTTAGGAGATAAAGTGAAATGAGATGAGGTACCAGCCAATCAGCTCCTAACTGCCATCTCAGAGGCTGTGTTTGAAAAATGACATTTGGGAGCTGATTGGCTGGTACCTTATCACCATTCACTTTATCTCCTAACATAGCTTAGTAAATAAACCGCTTGGTCTCCTATATCTTTGAATGAGGCCTCGTCTTAGTACAGGGAAGGGATTTAGCGACAGGACCTGAAGGAACAGCTGTGTAGGGACTGTGATACTGCTGTCAGTATGAATGTCATCTGGGTCAAGCCTGTCTGCATGTGGAGCCCTCTGACAGGTCAGCCTTCTGCTAGAATAGAAGGAGACACGGGAATAAATGAACACACAGGGACGCTGGAGCATAAAGCTGCGTACACACGGGATGATTTTTTGTCAAAGATATGAACGATAACGATATCGTTTATCGTTAGATCGTTCATATGGTTGACCTTTTTTGAACTGAACGACCAACGATGCGCGTGGCCGTATGGACGATAACGATATCTGAGGTTGACCGTACAGACTGGCCAACTTGCGTGATATCTATGAGTTCTTCATCAATTAAATACTGACAAATCATTCATCGTTCGTAAAATCATTCATGATCAGTGATGAAATCGTTCAACTAAATCGTTCAGTTTTAAAATGGGAAAAATCGTTCAAGGATATCGATGATCGAGCAAGTCGTCCCGTGTGTACGCAGCTTAAGTCAGTGACCAAAGTGGTTTTGTAGAGAAAGAGCATTGTGCCATACTGAACGCATGTCATAAATGCCTTATTGTACGTCCTGTATATTCTGCATTGGTATCAGAGACATGTAACCCAGACACATGGGCTCTAAGGCTGTGTACAGTGCTATGGGCTGGTGGCTATGAGTGTGACGGTTATGCGATAAGACCACCTATCATAAACAGTTGCCCCCACTGTGATGTGCATGTCTACTCACGTTAAACAGTTCCTGACAAAATGTATATAGACGTATTATGTAGCTGAGTGCAAGCTAGTGCAACTGTTATCAGCCAAAGGGGCTCACTGCATCACCTGACTGAAGGTGCCCATACATCTGACTGGTATTTCCGCGATCCTGCGACGCGATCGGAAATGCCGATCTGCCGGGTGGAAACGCCAGCCGGCCAACATCGATGGTCAGCGATCCGTCACAGGATCGCTGAAATATTACATGTTAAATATCCCTGATTTGATGATCGCGATCATTTCTTGATCGCGATAGTCAAATCAGGAAAATCCAACATGTTGGATTTCTGCGATCCCCCTATGCCGGGTTGCAGCATTGCGGGATCGCTGATGAATGGGCCCCATTAGGCCCAGATTTATCAACGAGTGATATTCTAGCTATTACTCGCTTACTAATCTTAAATGTTGCTCCAACCAATCAGATCCTAGGCCCTGATTCAGAGACGGACGCTCTGAATCAGGTCGTTTTTTTCTTTTTTTGTGCGGCCACCTGGCCGCTCGCATAACTGTGGGTGATCACCCACAGCTATTGCGAGCGGCCAGTATGATGGTCGCGATGGTCAAGACCATTGGGCTTGCGACGAGACCCTTGTGGTAGGGTCTCGGGGCCGCAAGCCCCAGAGTGCTTCTGGCGCTAATAGAGCCGGAAGTTCTCCCACTGACACCACTGGTGATGTCAGTGGGGCCACCCACAAACGGCAGGCGTTCGCTTGGGAACGCCTCCGTTTGTGAAACCACCCCCCCGCTACGCCTACAAAACGGGGTGAGCTGTCGATCAACATCGACAGCTGCCCCTTTTGTAGTGAGTCACGGAGCGAGAGAATTTCTTGCTCGCTCCGGGGCTTGCGCACGCGCAGTGCAGCCTCTGCGCGTGCGCAGAGCCCACCATCGACCCACTCGCGAGCGCTCAAGCGCTTGCGAGCGGGTCTGAATCAGGGCCCTGGTACAGACATGGGTGGAGCATCGGGAGGGTGGTAGAAGGGAACGAAAGAAAACAGTCAATTGGTGGCTGTCCCAGGGGAGGGAACTGCCACCATGCAGAGAGGGAAGGGGGCGGGGGTGGGCACTGCTGCTGCGGACATCTTTATTACTGCACTGGCAGCCTCAGCGCCGCCCCTCAGGTGCCAGCACCCTAAGGTGGCTGACTAGTGGTAGTGCCGGCCCTGAGCGCTACATGTAATTCTCAGTATCTGTTCTTATCTTGAGTAAATGGACAAATCGACCCATATATCCGTGTCCTCACTGACACATCACTCATCTCCTGATATACTCTGTGCTGCTGGGGGACCCTGCTCCTCCCACTATATAACTCTCAGTCTGTGGCTTCCTGCTGTCTCGTTCCCCTCCTCACATCACGTCACTGCCCCTGTCACATGCAGCCCTGTCCTCACTGACACATCACTTATCTCCTGATATACTCTGTGCTGCTGGGTACCCTGCTCCTCCCACTATATAACTCTCAGTCTGTGACTTCCTGCTGCCTCCATTCCCCTCCTCACATCATGTCACTGCCCCTGTCACATGCAGCTCTGTCCTCACTGACACATCACTCATCTCCTGATATACTCTGTGCTGCTGGGGACCCTGCTCCTCCCACTATATAACTCTCAGTCTGTGCCTTCCTGCTGTCTCGTTCCCCTCCTCACATCACATCACTGCCCCTGTCACATGCAGTCCTGTCCACACTGACACATCACTCATCTCCTGATATACTCTGTGCTGCTGGGGACCCTGCTCCTCCCACTATATAACTCTCAGTCTGTGGCTTCCTGCTGCCTCCATTCCCCTCCTCACATCATGTCACTGCCTCTGTCACATACAGCCCTGTCCTCACTAACACATCACCATCTCCTGATGTACTCTGTGCTGCTGGGGACTCTGCTCCTCCCACTATATAACTCTCAGTCTGTGGCTTCCTGCTGCCTCCATTCCCCTCCTCACATCATGTCACTGCCCCTGTCACATGCAGCCCTGTCCTCACTGACACATCACTCATCTCCTGATATACTCTGTGCTGCTGGGAACCCTGCTCCTCCCACCATATAACTCTCAGTCTGTGGCTTCCTGCTGCCTCCATTCCCCTCCTCACATCATGTCACTGCCCCCGTCATATGTAGCCCTGTCCTCACTAACACATCACTCATCTCCTGATATACTCTGTGCTGCTGGGGACCCTGATACTTCCATTATATAACTATCAGTCTGTGACTTCCTGTTGCCTCCATTCCCATTCTCACCATATCACTGCCCCTGTCACATGTAGCCCTGTACTCACTGACACATCACTCATCTCCTGATTTACTCTGTGCTGCTGTGCTCATTCTGATGAACAGATTGACTACAGGTTGATTTATCACCATCCCCCCCCCCATATGGGGCATACTCGCCTACTCTCCTGGAATAATTTGGAGGCTCCAGAAAATCCTGTTGCCTACGCCCGGGCCCCAACACACACACCCCCACTGACACGATTCACGTTCGCAACACTATTCCTGTTCATCATGTCCCCACCCCGTGCTTCCCAACGCCGGTAATCTCAGCACTGCGTAGCAGGTGGGGGGTCACAATTATGCGGTCACGCCCCATGATCCGCCCCTAATGTCGGTAATGTCCCCGGCCACGCCCCCCATGCCACTTCATGTCTCCCCACTATGCCCAACTGGCTGCCCCCCCAGCCATATAGTCAGCAAGTATGATATGGGAGCAGATTAATTACAGGAGGCAGATTCTGATCGCAGCCTATGGAGTTACCACAGATTCTGCCTACTGTAATGAGCGGGAAAATGCGAGAGCTGTCATTGGTTACATTATTTATGCCCCATGGACTAGCAGGAGATGAAGACTGATTTGTAAAAAGTCTTTCTAATAATAGTAAAACACATGTTAAAGTGGGTAGCGGTCCCCACCTGCCTATAACAACAGAGCGCTATGTTTTATGATGGAGTTGTGCGCACCGTGATCCATGTACGTCTTTCCCTCCACACCCTCCAAAGCTCGGACAAACTTCTATGAAATTATAATAATAGTGATATTTATGCCCGTCCAATCGGTTTCCTCTCAGCACTATGGGGCGATTCCGCAGAGGACGACATTGCAAAACCGCACACAAGCAGCGCTGCAATATTGTCCTTGCAAATACAGCTGGTGGTGTCTGACACCCTGCGATCCCAGCACTGCGACCAACATGCTGGGATAGCCGTCGCGACCATCGGTGGAATGGCTGGCCGGCTTGTGAGGCCAGGAAACTGTGTCCGTGGACGCAGATCCTGGCCTTGCCACTCCCAGAAAACAGGGGTGACACCCCCGTTTCCGGGAACGCTAGCCATCCCGGCCCCTGCCCCGCCCAGTAAATGCCTCTGTCTGTCAGTCAGGCAGAGGCATCGCAGGGACTGTGGCCCTGATTCAGAGCCGGACGCTCTGACAGAGCGCTCGCTCTGAATCAGGGCCGGCCTTCTTGTTTTATAGAGCGGCCTCCTGGCCGCTCGCATAGCTGTGGGTTACCACCCACAGCTATAGCGAGCGGCCAGGAAGATGGTCGCAATGGTCAAGACCATCGCGTCCATCGGGCTTGCGATGAGACCCTTGTGGTAGGGTCTCGTTTCCGCAAGCCCCAGAGAGATTTCGGCTCTCACAGAGCCAAAATCTCTCCCACTAACATCACTCGTGATGTCAGTGGGGCCGCCCCCAAACGGAGGTGTTCACATGGGAACGCCTCCGTTTGGGCAGCCACTCCCCCGGCCCGACAACCAAAGGGGGCGTGCTGTCACTCAACATCGACAGCACGCCCCCTTTGGTACGAGACCCAGAGCGACGGTTTGCCCGTCGCTATCCGGGTCTCGCGCATGCGCACGACAGAGCCGGCTCCGTCGTGCGCAGGCGCCCTGGGCCACCATCGACCCGCTGAATCAGGCCCAGTGTATGATCACAATTACATGCAGGGCTGGAACAGGCCCTATGACCGCAGACATCTTTTTCTCAGAAGTCTTGTCCTGGTGTGACCTCCTGACAATTTATCTTGCTCTCTCCATTGTTTTTCATGTTTGCATATCATTGTGGTTACTCTCATCACTGAGAGTCACTGGAAGCACTGTCTCCGTCAGTGCTTGGTACCACCTATTAGAGAACCTTTCCCGTGGCTGGTGTACACTGACTCACTATCGAACACATTAACCTTTTGCATGAACCGTGCAATATATATGGTGACCGATTAGTGACATTTTCTAGTCACAACTCTTTATAAATACCCTCCAGTGTTTCCGTACATACACAGATCACAGTCCCAGACACACATCTCGCCCCCGTCGAGACATTATGTCCAACACACTAAATATTCATCCAGGCGACTGGTTCAATATCCGAGCCCCCCCTCTGTGTTTTCCCTGCACACCTCATTCCTCCAGCCGGGGACGTGCGGCCGCTGGTGGGTTCATGAGCTTGGCACAAACGTGCCTTTTACAGAGCTCACCTGCGAGACACAGTCTCACACAGCGAGGTTCTCTGAGATGTCCCCTCGCTCGGAAGCTTCGCGGGGCCATCGGCTGGCCGCTCAGTGGAGCAGTTATTAAAATTCATCTCCTTGGATGGCGGATGGCCATTTCACACTCCTTCACTCGATTTTTCACTCTGATGTTGCCCATTTTTTGATGTAATGCGCCCCTGCTGGGATGCAATGCTACCGTGTCCAACCGATTCTCTGAAGAAATTTGGAGCAAGTGAATGAACAGCTGCAGCCCTCGTTCCCTGAGGGGACCCCCACGTTCTGAGGGTAAACAAAAAAAGCAAAGCCGTGATAGAGGCTAACCCTTTGCTGCCCGGTCACAGGGACAGAGTGGCAGGGAAGACGTCATTACGGCACAGGTGACGGGCCTGTCAGCGTTGGCTGAGGAGAAAGATTTTTCAAGGCTTGACGAGGCCGGATTCTGACTCTGTCGCTCTCCAAGAGGCCCTGACACTATCCAGTCCTATAAAGTCTGGCTGTGAATCATTCCATGCTTCGGAGTATGGCGGATATCGGGCTTCATGCTGAGTTGGAATGCCAGTTACTATGCAGATCCACAAAGAGAACGGGCGCATATGCGCCTATGCAGACTTGAGCCTCCTTACAATATGGGGAGCATCCCTGAGATTGCCATACAATATGGAGAGCTTCGTGGCAAACAAAACAGAGAGCATCCTACTGATCGATCTACAATACAGAAAGCATTTTATTGACCACCATACTGTCACGAATCGGGGTCTTAGCCCCAGCACCGTACGTAGCTCGGCCACATCATTGCGCTCCGCACATCTCCACTGTTTCGGCAGCGAAACCCGCTCTCCACGGCACACGTGTAAACAAATAAGCCAGCAGCATGGGCGCGGCCTTGTTGGATTCTCCATGTGACTCCCCAGTCCAATCCCTGTGCTGCAGCCATGCTCCGATGATCCGGCCAACCTATGGACTCACACTGTCTAGGGATGGCCATCGGTGGGTTAACGATGGTTGAGATCGATGGTTTATGGGGCATGTGGGATGGTGTGATGGGCATTGATAGGGCATGTGGGGTGGTCTGAGGGTCATTGATAAGCACGTCTGGTGGTCAAATGCTCGGCATGCCCCCAGTGATGGAAAGATTAGACGATGTCTATTTTTGGACATGCAGGTTAAAAGTGTCCTCCTCAGTGATCAGCACCCAGCCTACAGTAAAGACTACTGAGTGCAAATAGTGACTGCTGTTGTGTACATGATCGCCAGGAGCGTATCTATAATGGGTCCAGGGTGTGCTGTGCACATGGGCCCCTGGGTCCAGGGGGGGGCCCACACTGCACACCCTGCACCCATACTTTTTAATACTTAACTCTCCGAAGTCCCATATTGGCTGGAGAGGCGCTACACAAAACACCTGGAAAATGACTGCCGTGGCCATTTTCCCGGAGTTCTGCATAAACACTATAGGGAAATAGCCGGTAAAATGGCTGCCGCTCCATTTTCCCGGTGAGTCTACCGAGGCTGTCAGTGTGCAGAGGCCGCCGGAGAGACAGGAGGGGGCCCCGGATGGGGAGTGAACATGGGCCCCCTCCTCTTAATACGCCCCTGGTGATCGCTCACATTTGAGCTGACGGTGAGCAACCACGGACGTTCCTGGGAGGCGGCCTCAAGTGAACGCAAAAAAAAGTCTCATGGACTTGCGTGTCACAGGCGTGTAATTGAGCGCTGCTGCAGTCTCATACACATGGCCTCAGCCGCCGAGGCCATGATTAGTGAAAGGTCAGAAGGAGACACTGGGCCTGATTCAGACCCGCTCGCGAGCGCTTGCAAGCGGGTCGATGTTGGGCCAGTGCGCATGCGCACGACGGACCCGGCTCAGTCGTGCGCATGTGCGAGACCTGGATAGCGACGGGCACTCTGTTGCTATGGGTCTCGCTACAAAGGGGGCGTGCTGTCGATGGTGATTGACAGCACGCCCCCTTTGGTGGGTGTGCCGGGGGCGTCGCTGCCCAGACAGAGGCGTTCCCATGGGAATGCCTACCGTCTGGGTCCGGCCCCACTGACATCACTAGTGATGTCAGTGGGAGTGTTTTTGGCTCTGATAAAGCCAGAAGCACTCCTGGGCTTGCGGCAGACGAGACCCTACCGGAAGGGTCTCGTCGCAAGCCCGATGGTCTTGATAATCGCAACCATCTTTTTGGCCGCTCGCTATAGCTGTGGGTGGTGACCCACAGCTATGCGAGCGGCCAGGAGGCCGCTCTGAAGTTCAGAGGGACGGCCCTGATTCAGAGCGAGCGCTCTGTCAAAGCGTCCAGCTCTGAATCAGGGCCTCTGTGCCAGCCGTAGGCGGAGTAATAGTCGATGGTGATCGCAATGCTGCGCCAATGGTGGAGTGTTTGAGTCCACCGGCTCATTTGCGCTGTCCACGGACATTGAAAGTTGGCGTCTCAGGGTTTGCAATATCCGGCGCTCGCAATACAAAAAGGGGAAAGCTGAAAGTTTCATCTATCTATAAATATATTGTTCTTGATTGAGCAAAGTGGTGCCCAGGAACTTGGCTGCTGCAGCCTCCCTCCTTGCAGGGGTTAACGCGTGGCAGCTGTGCCCACAAATGAGAGTATGATAGAATGACCTCTAGAGCGTAACACCTCTTGATGCCAGTTAATAATAACAAGGCAGCATATACCAATCAGACCATCTACAAAAGGCTCAATTATAAGTATTGATTACTGGCAGGCCCGTGTCACCCCCCTGCCTCCCTTGAGGGACTCGGGATGAAGGATCGTCGGGAGGGATGGAAATGTTCCTAGCCCTATCTTAGCCTGGTCCTTTGTCTGGTAATAAATGGACACACCTATCCGCCTCGCGCCTGCTGTCATCCCTACCTCACATCACGCCGGCCCGGACGTTCTCTGGGGAGAACTTATCCAGCTGACCCCGGCTCTCATCTTCCTCAGGCTAAGTCATCGCAGAATCCAAACACCCCCCCCCCCTCTCCTTCCCCATGTCCACCCTCCTCCTCCTTCTCCCTCTTCCCAATGGCTTTTTATCTAAGTGCCCCCCCCCCCCTCCTGTATACAATCTGACGGCACCTCCAGCTGGGCGAGAGAAGTCAGAAATCAAAGCGAAGGCCGCACAAGGGCCGCCGCTTGTGTATAGATCCATATACGTGTAACAGAAGAATGTCAGATATCATTATCTGCAGTGGGGCCGTATTCAGGTATTTTAATTATTAAACAGAATTTGAGCCTGCGACAACCCACAACCAGACTCACGAGGGTGGTGAAGCATTTTAAAAAATTTGCTGCCTTTGTCATAGATCTGGCGGGGGAATGTTTTTGGTCCGGCTAATGTTGAGTGTACAGTAGCGATGGTAAGTATATGGAGCCCAACAAGTAAATCTATCGCTCTGTGCCTGTATTAGACATTTGGAAGAGTCGTTACCACCATGCAAAAATAATCTATTCAATTCCGAGAAGGGACTTCAAAAAGAGATTGATATTTCCCTCATCTAGGGGCTGGTGCGGAATTAGAGGGCAAATCCATTTGCCAAGCGTTAACTTGTTTATTTTCGCGCTGTGCTCCGGAGCCAGTCATACGCAAGTTTGGGGCATTTCACAGTCGTAGACATGTCCGGCGCATCTCCTCTTGCAACTGAAGACTAGGGTGTAACGGGGCGTCCTCACGTAGGCTCCATTCAGTGCGGGCGTCTCAACAGAATTGTGGTCTTTGCAGAGCATGTTTTCAGTACGACCATTTGCACCAAGGATGGGCGAGGTGCTAGTATGGCCTGATACTGGTGACGGGGTATAAAACCAAGAGCAAGGATAGGGGCGGTCCGGTCACCGTGATGAGTATAACTCTGTATATGGGCTAATATATGCCTTTAGTTCTATGCACGTAAGTAGTTCGTGTGAAGCCATTAAAAAAAAACAATGGCACAGCCCCGTTCCCCTCTATCTTAGATTAGCACATTGGTTCAATACACCATTTTCCCGATGTATCCGACCCCGAGACTGACTAAAGAATTAAAAATAGATTTGGGTGGAAATGCTCACTGGTAGTAGTGATAGCGTATTTGAAACCAAGCGCACAGATAGGGGTGTTCATGCTACAGACACGTGTACAACTCACACAACACAATTGCAAAGATGGAATTGCAAAGCTACCTGCGTCCAGCCTTGCCATTCCGTCCACTACTGAATCATCCCATTAGTTCCATGCGAGCAAAAAGCAGGTGCAAATGCCGCAAACTTGAGTTTAAGTTTCCGTTAGCCCCAATGTTGATAAAGTCGCCGTAGGGCGCGGGCAGTGTAAGTCAGTAAATGAAAGTTGCCAGAAGGCGGTATACCTGTTTAAACGGCACTTTGCTCAATAAAAAATTCTGTACAATCCTGTGTCTCTGCCAAATTCCCAATACAGGATAACGTTCTATAACCTAGATGGCACCCTGCACAGATGTTTGCTATCTTCCCAGCCATGGTCTATAAATACGATTTATAAAAAATAAACCTCGTAATCATCCAGAATTCTTGAGCTGAGATATTGGAACTGTCACCAGGCATTATGTGTCTCTGTTAATAACCAACGTAGATTGCCTATCTTTCTTTATAAATTCAATTTTCTGATTAATCATGTCATTCTGTGACACAGAGAAAATCAGGTTTGTGTACAAAGATTGTATTCTCAGGTCCGTCCTCTGGTAATCCATCTGGCCCCGTCCTTATGAATTATGTAGTGTATGTATACAACAGATGTAATTCTCTGGGTGTAGGAATATCATTATAGGTATGCACAAGCAGCTAACATATTCTGTAGCCCTGTACAACATCAAGGGGCTTATCTTCCTGAAATACAGAGGATGCACCTTTCTTCCCACGTGACATTCCTCTAAACCAGAGGTTCCCAAACGCGGTCCTCAAGGCACCCCAACAGTTCAGGTTATAGGGAAATCCATGGTTGAGCAGAGGTAGTTTAATTAATTTGACTGAGCTACTAAATTTAGTCACCTATGGTCAAGTATAAATATCCTTAAAACCTGGACTGTTAGGGTGGCTCGAGGACAGAGTTTGGGAAACTCAGGCCCTGATTCAGAGCCGGACGCTCTGACAGAGCGCTCGCTCTGAATCAGGGCCGTCTTGCTGAAATTTTAGAGCAGCCTCCTGGCCGCTCGCATAGTTGTGGGTTACCTGCCACAGCTATAGCGAGCGGCCAGAAAGACCAAGACCATCGGGATTGCGATGAGACCCTTGTGGTAGGGTCTCGTTGCCGCAAGCCCTGGAGAGCTTTTGGCTCTATCAGAGCCAAAAGCACCCCACTGACATCACTTGTGATGTCAGTGGGGCCGGCCCCAGACATAGGCGTTCCCATGGGAACACCTCCGTCTTGGCAGCCACGCCCCCGGCACGCCCACCAAAGGGGGCGTGCTGTCAATCACCATCGACAGCACGCCCCCTTTGTAGCGAGACCCGGAGCGACGGCTTGCCCGTCGCTATACGGGTCTCGCGCATGCGCACGACAGAGCCGCCTCCGTCGTGCGCATGCGCACTTGGCCAACATCGACCCGCTTGTGAGTGCTCAGCGCTCGCGAGCGGATCTGAATTAGGCCCTCTGCTCTAAAGGTTTATACATCACATTATATTACAGCTAAGGAAACAAGTTTGGAGGGAAGTATTTGGGATAACCAGAGCTAACAGTTGGGGGTAACTATTGCTTCTTCCACCCACCTGATGGGGGAGCGGTATGATTCCACCAAAGGGGGCGTGCTGTCAATCAACATCGACAGCACGCCCCCTTTGATCAGACACTACGTGCGAAGGAAAGTCCTTCGCTCGTCGCATCTCGCGCATGCGCAGTGCACACCATCGACCCACTTGTGAGCGGACAGCAGCTCGCGAGTGGGTCTGAATCAGGCCCTAAGTTCAGCACAATAGGTGCAGTACACATTACATACATGGCACACATGGGAATTACTATCAGACACCACTACACACACTGGCCCTCATTCAGAGTCGGTCGCAAGAAGCAATCGCTCTCTCTAAATGATTGCGGCTGCTTCTTTTTTTAGTGCGGCCTCCTGGTCGCTAGCTAAGCTGTGGGTTACCACCCACAGCTTAGCGACCGACCAGGGCGATGGTCATCGCGGCCGTCGGGGCTTGCTACGAGACCCTATGGTTGGGTCTCGGCAGCCGCAAGCCCCAGGGAGCTTCCTGCTCTGATCGAGCAGGAAACTCCCCACTGATGTCAGTGCGGCCGCCCACAAAACGGCAGGCGTTCGCTTGGGAACGTCTCCGTTTGTGTAGCCACTCCCCCGCCCCGCCTACAAAACGGGCCAACCTGTCGATCAACATCGACAGCCGGCCCTTTTGTAGTGAGCTCCGGAGCGAGAGAGTTTCTCTTTCGCTCTGGGGCTTGTCCACGCGCAGTGCGGCCGCTGCGCGTGCGCAGGGCCTAACCATCGACCCTGCTGCGAGCGCTCAGTGCTTGTGACCGAGTCTGAATGAGGTCCACTATCCTGAGCTGGTGACACCCAGAGGGGGAAGACAGGCTCAGGCTGCACCTTATATATAATGACCAAAAACAATAAAAGTACTAACACTATAGGAGGTGTCAGTAGTATGTAGTGTGAGCTGGCAATATGGTCAAAAAGAAACAAATATGCCAACTCCGTTCCCCAAAACTTTATCCTCTAATACGTCAGACATGTTACATACAAGTGTACATGTGTATCCACATTCCACATAGTAATTAGTAATTACCTCACTGCTTGTGCTCATTACAGGGAATCCAGGTGCTTCCTGCCTCTTATATAACCTCCCATGAGGCTGCAGTAGGGATGGAGATCAGCTTCCGATGCTTCACAACCATCGATGTGTTCCTTTCGATGGCAGTGTTTTCACCATTTAATGACGACTTTCCGATGGTAGCTACCATCGTATGGTGTGGAAGTGACGGGCATCGGATGTTAAAATACAGCTGTTTAACATTTAGTACGACCGCGGGGTGCTATTGCGCAAACAGCAGGGGCGTTTCTAGAGAGGAGGGGGCCCGTGTGCAATCTCCGTCACGGGCCCCCTCCTCTCTGTCTGGCGGCCGGCAGCACACTAAGCTGTGAGCGGCCAGCGCCGGGGTTAGAGACTCTGGGCACTAGAGTGCGCCCTGAGGGCCTGATGCAGGCCCACTCGCGAGCGCTGAGCGCTCGCAAGCGGGTCGATGTTGCCCAAGTGCGCATGCGCATGACGGAGGCGGCTCCGTTGTGCGCATGCGCGAGACCCGAATAACGACGGCCAAGCCGTCATTATGGGTTTCGCACCAAAGGGGGCGTGCTGTCGATTTTGATTGACAGCACGCCCCCTTTGGTGGGCGTGCCGGGGGCATGGCTGCCCAGACGGAGGCGTTCCCATGGGAACGCCTACCGTCTGGGGCCAGCCTCACTGACATCATTAGTTATGTCAGTGGGAGTGCTTTTGGCTCTGATAGAGCTAAAAGCACTCCAGGGCTTGCGGCAGCGAGACCCTACCGCAAGGGTCTCGTCGCAAGCCCATCATTTTGGGCGCTCGCTATAGCTGTGGGTGGTCACCCACAGCTATGCGAGCGGCCAGGAGGCCGCTCCAAAAAGGAGCAGGGACGGCCCTGATTCAGAGCGAGCGCTCTGTCAGATCATCCGGCTCTGAATCAGGGCCTGAGTCTGTAGAGCAGAGGTTCTCAAACTCGGTCCTCAGGACCCCACACAGTTCCCGTTTTGCAGGTCACCCAGCAGCTGCACAGGTGTAGTCATTACTCACTGACACATTTTAAAAGATCCACAGGTGGAGCTAATTATTTCACTTGTGATTCTGTGAGGAGACCTGGAAAACATGCACTGTTTGGGGTCCTGAAGACCGAGTTTGAGAACCTGTGCTGTAGAGTATGCACAGGAAAATGGCCGCGGCGGCATTTTCCCTGTACTGCACATGCGCAAACGACGGAAAATGTCCGCGGCGGCCATTTTCCAGTCGTTTTTAGAGTGCCAGACCCCCGCTCCGACGTGGGACTCTGGAGAGGTAACTATGCTATGGGTGCAGGGTGTGCACACCCCGCACCCATTATAGATACGCCCCTGGCAAACAGGGATTTTTAATTATACTAATATTTTTTTCCTTCGAATTCTTTTGATGCAATGGTTAGTTACTATCGCATTGAAAGTTTTGATGGAGGAAGTCCAGTCCTCATTTGATGGTAGGCTTCTGATGTCCATCCCTAGGCTGAAGCTGATCTCCTCCATGGGTCAGGGAAGTATGTGATGAGCTCGGCCCATGCCTCTCTACAATTTTTTTAGTGTCTCTTGGGACAGTGCACTCAATGTGCCCTTGGTGTCTCTCTCAAATGTTGGGGGGGGGGCAAATCGCCCCCTCTTCCAGTATCTATGGATATATGCCATCGATGCAAAGCACCGATGGCATCATCAGTGGTGACCTCTTCAATGGCCATCTCTATCCAGATGCCCAAACCAAGCTCCAAATTTGTCTGAATCTCATGTAATTTAGGGGTCTATTTACTAAGCAGTGTTAGGAGACAGAGTGAAAGTGATAAGAAAGTGATAAGGTACCAGCCAATCAGCTCCCAACTGTCATTTTTCAAACACAGCCTGTGAGATGACAGTTGGGAGCTGATTGGCTGGCACCTTATCACTTTCTACTCTGTCTCCTAACACTGCTTAGTAAATAGACCCCTTGGCCCCTTATGTCTGTGGCAGAATTGGACTATGATCTTGATGCTCGAATGGAATGTCAAGTTCTTACCGCGTGTCATCACCTTAAAACTAGGACGCTCGCACGCCAGACGGATGCTTTTTACTCCAAAAGATATATTAGTAAAGCTTAGTAATTACTCCACAATTTTCCGTAAGAACAAGCCCCATTAGTATACCGGGATATTTTTCCAGTTGCCGTTCATTTCACTGGAGTCCGGTTAGTTTCACTTTGCTGTGAAGTCCTAGGGGGTATATTGATTAAAGTGTCGGTTTTTAGCAGTGGAGATGTTGCCCATAGCAACCAATCAGATTCTAGCTATTATTTTCTAGAAGGTGCTATATAAATGATAAGTAGAATCTGATTGGTTACTATGGGCAACATCTCCACTTTTATAAACCTGCACTTTAGTAAATATACCTCCTAGAATTTTATGTTTATATAGTTTGGCTTGGAACATCGGTGACTACTGGTGATCAATGAACAAGATGGTAAATGATAATATTCTAGTAATAGTAATAATACGACAAAATAAAAAAAAATCCATAGGAAAGGTGCTGCGATAGAGAACGCTTCTTTTATCATATAGGAACAGTGGATAAATGGAGATTTATTTAGTAATCTTACACAGCTGTCTAGTTACTGGACACAGAACAGAGGCGGCAGGGAGCAGCCATTTTGTTTGTGATATCGTCATCTGAAACGAGGGTGAATCAATGGCTTTTACCGCCCCAGAGACAGAGTGCTGCGCAGTGTTGTATCAATAGGGCAGACATTTAGTACTCTTCAAGTGGCGTCCTCACTAAGTGATATATTGTTAGCTCCAGATAACAGCACTTGAGCTATTCTTTTGACCTGACAGAAAATGGTGATCAAACCTGACTTAATTTGGGCTATAATTGGCCCCTAAAGCTGAGACCAGCCCATAATAGAAGCAGAATTGCCACTTCTAACGCCCAATTAAAGGGAAGACGTTGCAATCTGCCTACTAGCTTAGTTGTGTAAGCACTGTATTAGCACTACTGTATATAAATAAAGAGTAATAATGTTTGTAGTGGAAGCAGCCATGAACAACACTTATTTATACGAATAGACGTCTCTGAGATGTTTATTGAGCTTTTTCCATTGTACAAGAAGGGCAATATTGCTTGTAAGGATTACTGTGTATAACTGCTTCAGGGACCCAGTGTTCATCCTCTCCTTTGTAAATGTAGCATTAAATTCACTGTACCCCATATACACTGAATGCTGCAGATTGCACCCCTCTTACGCCACAATTGGGGCTTGGCTACCGTTACATTAGTGCGATGCGACCTGTTTCGCCAAATTGTATATGCCAGTCCTTTCATAAGAAATGTTTAATTTTGCGACGCCTGTCGGGCTATTGGATTGTCATTCATCTTTCAGAAGCCCTGGGCCTAGTTACCGTAGACCCGACAGATTGCTTTATCTAAAACCCTATCGCTGCATTCATCACAAGCATATCCCACTATTGCTAGTCTAGCTGTGTGCTGATTATTTGCTCCAAATTGTATGCAAATAATATGATAGTTTATAACAATATGTTACAGGATTACATGTAATTTATATATGACTATTTTTATCCAGAAAAATTATTCATGAACAGCCAGGCTCCATGTCGGCGCCCACAGCTACCATTTTAAAAATGAGTTATTATTGTTTGCTAGACACTATTGTGAGTCCGATAGAATGTGGATTGGTTGATTCTTATATAGGGGTGGGGCGCAGCTTTCAGACCCTGGGGGTCATTCAGACCCGGTCACAAGCACCGATGTGCTCGCAACCGGGTCAATGGGTAGCCCTGAGCACGCGCAGTGGCCGCACTGCGCATGCGCAAGCCCCAGAGCGAGAGAGAAACTCTCTCGCTCCGAAGCTCGCTACAAAAGGGGCGGCTGTCAATGTTGATCGACAGCTCGCCCCTTTTTGTAGGCGGCCGGGGGGGTGATTTCCAAAACGGAGGCGTTCCTTAAGAAGGAACGCCTACCGTTTTGTGGGTGGCCGCACTGACATCATCAGTGATGTCAGTGGGGAGCTTCCTGCTCCATCAGAGCAGAAAGCTCCCTGGGGCTTGCGAGTGCCCAGACCCAACCTTAGGGTCTGCTTGCAAGCCCCAATGATTTCGATGGTGATCACCATCGCGACCATCACCTTGGTCGCTAGCTAAGCTGGGGTGGTAAGCCACAGCTTAGCTTGCGACCAGGAGGCCGCACCAAAAAAAAAAAAAGCGCCCGCCCTCATTCAGAGAGAGCGATCGCTTCTTGCGACCGCCTCTGAATGAGGTCCCCTGTCCTAATGGAATTTGCTTCAGCTTCAGGTAGTGTAAGGAGGATGTAAGACTTTCTAACAGGGACAGTGGTCTGTCAAGGTAACACATAAAACATAATTAATACATTAAACAATACATTAATAATTCATCATTATAAGTAATTATAATAATGACAAAAAAAACAGACTCCAAAAGGAATTTTTCAATTAGATTTTTTTTTTTTTATTGAATTCTGCTTTTTTAAGAAATCATAAATAGTTCATATCCGTTCTAAACACATAAAACATTGTCAGAATATTTACAGGTTTTTTTTTATCCTTTTCATTTCAAGGGCATTATTTAAAGGTCATCAAACATATCTACAGAACAAACAATGCTATCAGTGTCGAAACGGAGGTAAGACTCGCTCTGAGGCTGGTACACGAAGTCCGCGGGTTTATTTTCATCTTCTCATAAAAAGTGCACAACACAGCAAATAAATAATCGTATAAATAAATTAATAAGATAAATAAATTAATTCCTGGCACATAGGTTTTTGAAACTCTGAATGAGGGTAAACATGAAATAGTGGCAGTAGTTGCAGAGGGAAAGAGATTGGGCAGACAGACTTTCAGAAGATCTTTTAGTCTAAAAACATTCAAGTATGAATTTGAATTTGTAAAATTATATTCTCCACTTGTAAAAAGGTTTGATGACTTGGCACTGAAAAGATAAATTAAGTGGCATTCACTGAAATATAGGGAATATTCGGTCTTTATACCAAAAAATGCAAACCAAAACCAAAATTAATGCAGGTGCTAAATCTAATTTGTAAAGTAAAACTTTCCCAAGTTCCTTTAAATAATGAAACTTAGCCATTACAGGGGCGTTCTATGTTAGTTCTAAATGGCCATTTAATAGACTATTGAGTTTTAGCTAAATTAGGTAGTATTATATTGTTGTTTTGAGTCTTAAGTATGACAAACTGCCTTTAGTTTAAGAACGCAATATAGTGGAATTAACTATTGAAGTCACAGAGGTTTGAAGAAAAGCAGTTCGGACTTAGTAATCCACCCGTAAAAGAAATATTGGCTCACCAACTTCGAGTAACTCGCACACACAGACCCAGTTCTCTTCATTACCGTACAACAAACAAAGACTGACAAATTATATATTGGTTTTAGTAATAAAGGAAAAGTGCACATTTCAATCCATTTTTCTATAATGAAGGACTGCCTGCCTAAAACGGACTATTTAGTCAATTACACCAGGGTGATGTTGTACATGTGGGTTATACTTCAGATGTCTGTCTGTGGCACAGAAGAAGGACAATCTATTTAGGACACATATTTTAAACAAGAGTCCCACATATATTCCATGTTGTAGGGTTAGGAGGACCTTTAATGGAGCTGTAGAAAGAATTATGGAAAATCCGGGTCTTCAAATCGCAAGGTTTTCATTGTCAGTCGGTCAGGTCAGAGATTGCATTGGCATCGTTTTTGATATTAAATGAATACAAAATTAAGAGGACTTTTTCACGAATGTTTGAAAAAAGCCCAGTTGTCGTACATAACTCTCAAAGTACTGTGCATATCTCTCTTGTTGGAAGTATCAGTGCTGGTCCTGCTTCTTGCCGATGTACATCATGGACCGTCGTAGTGAAGAAGTGCAACTGAAGCAACTTGGTGGAGATATCATTGCTGGTCCTGTTTCTTGACGATTTACATCAGTAACCATCCTAGAAAAGAAGTACAACTGAAACTTTACTTTAGTAAACTTGATGAAGGTATCATTACTGGTTCTGCTTCTTGACGATTGACATGAAGAAGTGTCGAACTGAAGAAGTACAACTGAAACATAACATTAGAACACTTGGTGGAGGTACCATTGCTGGTCCTGCTTCTTGCCAATGTACATCATAAACGGAGTCCAACTGAAGCATAACTTTAGATTATGTGATGGATGTATCGGGGCTGGTCCTGCTTCTTGCCGATTTACAACAAGTACCATCATTGTGAAGAAGTACAACTAAAACTTAACTTTAGTAAACTTGATGGAGGTATCATTGCTGGTTCTGCTTCTTGATGATTTACATGAAGATGCGTCGAATTGAAGAAGTACAACTGAAACATGCTGGTCCTGCATTTTTGCCACCAGTACATCAGGAGCGTCGTAGTGAAGAAGTACAAATGAAACATAGCTAGGCCAAAAGAATTAATCGAATTCAGGTAGTAATGGAAGTGTTTTGTTTTTAGAATGCTTGATGTGTAAACCATGGAATTTATAGCCTCTGGCATAAAATGAGCTTGTGAGACCTATGATTGTAGAAATGATTAGATTTGAGGCCTTCCATCACACTGATCCTGCTATCAGATCCATATGTGTGACTGACAGAAGTGTCTATGAATAATGTGATGGTGAATTTGGCGTCTATGAATAATGGGCTGGTTGAGAAGGCGTGGAACCGGGTGGATGATCTTTGAAAGGCAGGAACTTTACATTCTAGTTGGGGCATCTACAAAAATCCATGACAGAGGGAAAGATTTGGTCCCACAGACTCTCCACTGCCATAAAAGTCCTAATTTAGCTGAATTACAGCAGCATAAAATGAAGAGGGCAAGTTATAACCCATTTAGTGCACCTGTGAAGTATCACACATCTAGAACGTGGTTGAGATAGGAGATGTAGCAGATAGCTAGCCGGAGAATTTCAATTTTGGACAGTTTCTTGTCTGGAGGCAGAGTGGGGAGAAGCTTGCGCAGCTCTGCAAAGGCCAAGTTGAATGCCTCCACTCGAATGCGCTCTCGAGTGGCGTGTGCTGTGCGATATTTGGCAGTTGCCCTCCTTCGCCTGCGCCTCTCCTCCCGACTTAAGTGCTGGAGCTCTCGTTTCACCGCATCGCTTGCATCACAGATTCGCGTTTCTCCGCACAAGCTGATGCCGCCAGCATCATTGAGCCCTCCCCCACCTCCACAGTCACTGAACACCGATTCAGTCTCTGAGTGGGCAGGGATCTCTGTTTGTTCTGAGTTTAACATCATTCCTCCTCCGAGATTTGTAAACTCTGTCCCCCTGTTCACTCCAGACCAGTCTCTAAAGTGCTTCAGAAAAGAAGGTGTCCTTCAAGCCTCATCAAACACACATTGGGATGTGGGTGTTTCTGTGAAACGCGTTGTTTCCAGGCACGCGAGGAGTTAGTCGACTCAGGCAACGCGCTTAAGAGAAATATTTCAGTCATAAAAGTGTTCAGCTGAGGATAGCTTTTATTTTCCTCTGTGGTCTCTTGTTCTTGTGTGTCCCCCTGGAACGAAGAGAAATAGAGAAATTATAAAACTGTTCCTTAATGGCTATGAAGGGAATTGTGCCAACAAGAGAAAAAGGGATTTAATGGAAATTAGAGAGCAGTGTATGTAGGAGAGACAAACCCATAAAATAATATAAAGCTAGGCAAAAAAATTGTGATTAGTAGCCTCATAAAAGCTAAAAGTGAAAAAGGCTGAGGCTTCTGCGTGGCTTATTAAAAAGATTCATTCACATTTAGCTGGTATCTCTCTTATATAGCACCAACATACTCAGCTGTACAGTATAATCCAATTGTTGTAGCCAAGCAGAACAGTCTTGGCT
The DNA here is from genome assembly GCA_031769625.1 of Taudactylus pleione. Lineage (NCBI taxonomy): Eukaryota > Metazoa > Chordata > Amphibia > Anura > Myobatrachidae > Taudactylus > Taudactylus pleione. The sequence goes on from JAUIMM010000072.1 coordinate 3,888,273, forward strand.
TGCGAGTTAAAATCTTGTGGATTCTCACATACGCAACCGCTTCACTACATGTTAAGGGTCACAGTCTAAATGATACAGTTATAGGGGAGCCTGTAGTTCAACAGCTACTGGGGAACTAAAAGTTCTAGCATGCCCTGTCAGTCTCTTTGCTGTCTTGTTAGACAAGACTTGTCGTTCTACAACAGCTGATGGTCTACAGCTTGACTATCATGATTTTTTGCCTTATTATACACGAGATGTTGATATATTATTAAATAGTGGGTTCCGTCATATCTTGTATTTGGTGAGTTATGATGTCATCTTGTTAGTATTTATGATTAGGAAAACCTGTGTATTAGAAGGAGTAATTCAAACCTCCAACAGATATTAGACATCGACTCAGAGATCCCTAGCCTGTATGAAGACACTTGGCCAACAGCTTTGAATGCTCCTCTAATGTACAGTACAAAGTGCATTATTCCATGTATTCATCACCTTATCGGCGTCTTCATGGGCAATGCTATATGGTAGAAGCCAATATCACCTTGAAGGTTTGCAAATCGAAACCTTTTTAGAAGTTCTTCAACTTATTAGCGATTACCACCTGTTCTGGGGGCTCAGTCCATCCAAGTACCATTATCTCTGTAAAAAGGAAATTGGTTTCTCAGAGAGAGTCAGAAGATTCGTCTTTCCATAAGCCCGGCATAGTCCAGATAATGCCTACCTACTTATATACTCAAATACATTAGTTATAAGCAATAAGATGTGACAGTAATGGCCTAAATATTATGTGTCAGGAGAAGATGGTGGAAAAATTAATGGAGAGAGAGAAAAAAAAAAAAGAGCCCCTAGAAAGGGGAGGGGGCCGAGGAAAGATGGATGGTGGGAGAGGGGAAATATGTACGGATATCGCTGTCAGAGATTTTCTCAGACAAAAGTGTCTCCTCTCAGACTAAGTGGAGCTGACAAGTAGTACAAATGAGAGAGGCAAAATGAAGCCCCCATCAGCACTGACCAGAGCCCGGGGGGAAGCGAGCACATTTCATAAATATAGATGTAAATGAAAAAGCATTTTTCTCTCTGGGGTCTCCTGAGACGGGACAGGTGGTAGATAGATGGGAAGGAGAGACGGAGGGAGGAGAATGGGTCGTGGGGGTGTGTATATTAAATTAGCCAGAATGTCACATATTCTACCACTGTAGACATATGGAACCCAACACAGCTGCTTTCTGCAATGTGTCTAAAAAGGTCTTCACTCCACGGGGGTCCCAGAGGGACTGTGACACAGATACAGACTCCTCCCAGCACAGGTTCTCTAGGTCCTGGGTACAGCACAACTTTCACTGTGTCTGAGTCATGGACTCAGAATGGCATTATTACATGTCTATCTATCTATCTATCTATCTATCTATCTATCTATCTATCTATCTATCTATCTACATATCATCTATCTATTTATCTACATAGCATCTATCTATCTGTCTAACTATCTACATATAATCTATACATCTATGTATCTAAATCTATCTATTCATCCATCAATCTACATATATATCTTATATTTATCTACATATCTTTATATCTCTCTATTATCTATCTACACATCATCTATCTACATATAAACTATATATCTATCTACATACATATCATCTATCTATTCACCATCAATCTACATACTGTATATATCTTATATCTATCTATTATCTGTCTATGTATCTATCCTTCTACATATCTCATAACTATCTATCTACATATTATCTATCTATCTCATATCTATCTACCTCATATCTATCTATCTCATATCTCTCTCTCAAAGCTATATATCTATCCCATATCCATTTCTATCATTTATCTAAATATCATCTATCTATCCCATATCTATCTCATATCTATCTATCTGTTTCTATCATTTATCATCTATCTATCTTTCTATCTATCTATCCCATATCTATCTATCTATCTATTTCTAGAATTTATCTATATATCATCTATCTATCTATACTGAATAACTCTCAAATCTGGTGTGATACAAGCGATTGACAATGTAAAGGTCGACAGTCACCAAATGGTTGACATGCAATATGTCGACAGGTACAAAAGGTCGACTGACAAAAGGTCGACGGTGCAGAGGGTTGACAATATTAAAAGGCTGATAGGCTCAAACGGTCGACACAAAAGTGGTTTACACATTTGTTTTTGTAATTTAACCCTAACTCTTCCCCTAGTGCCTATCCCTAACCCTCCCCCTGGCACTTAACCCTCACCCCCCCTCCCAAATAGCCTAAACCTAACCCTACCCTGACCCAAGTCTAACCCTATGTCCCCTCGGGCAGCCAAAGCTTAACTCTTCCCCAAGTGCCTATTCCTCAACCTAACCTTAAAAATTATGAAAAACCATAAAAAGGCAACAACAAAAAAATTGTGTCAACCATATGTGAGTAGAGCATCCTGTCGACCTTTTAACCCTGTCGACCTTGTTCACTGACAACCTTTTGTCCATCAACCTTTTGTACCTGTCGACCATCTGGTGTCATCCCACTTACTGTCCACATTTATGTTGTCGATCTTCTATCCGGATACCCTCAATTCTATCTGAGGTCCTCCTTAGGCTTCAGGTACCACAGGTAAAGAGCAGGAGCCTGACAATTAGGCTTTACCTGTCCTGTAAGACCGAAAATCAGCAGCTGACTAATGTAATGTACTGTAGGCCCCACGTACTCTACCGAGGTCACTCCAGGGACCTTGCAAAACAGCTTTTATTTAAGATGAATAAAGTGGAAAGACAACCTTACTCTGCCAGACAAATTCCCCAGAGTGCAAAATACAAAGGGCAAGAATCAGAGAGAGACATAAACACCATCTGTCTGTTCTCTTTCTGTATCTATCTATCTATCTATCTATCTATCTATCTATCTATCTATCTAATCTCATATCTACCTTTCTAATATTTAGCTACACTATCTATCTCTCATATCTATGTAACTCATATCTATCTATCCTATCTCATATCTATCTAATATCTCTCTATCTATCTATCTCATATCTATCTATCTCATATCTACCTATCTAATATCTCTCTATCTATCTATCTATCTCATATCTATCTAACTCATACGGTATCTATCTATCCTATCTAATATCTATCTAATATCTCTCTATCTATCTATCTCATATCTAATCTATCTCATATCTATCTATCTACTGAATATATCTATCTCATATCTATCTATCTTCTACTGAATCTATTTATCTTCTACTGAATCTATCTATCTATCTATCTATCTATCTATCTATCTATCTATCTATCTATGTAACTCATATCTATCGATCTATCTACTGAATCTATCCATCTATCTATCTACTGAATCTATCTATCTACTGAATCTGTCTATCTATCTCATATCTATCTAACTCGTATCTATCGATCTTTCTATCTACTGAAACTATCTATGTACAATATCTATCTATCGAATATATCTATCTATCTATCTATCTCATATCTATCTATCTTCTACTGAATCTATCCATCTCATATCTATCTATATCATATCTATCTATTTTTCTATCTATCTCATCTATCTAATCTATATCATATCAATCTATCTATCTAATATCTATTTATCATCTATCTCATATTATTTATATGATAACAAATGTTCTGCAGCGCCTTACAAAGTACATAAACAAATAGGTGACCAGCGACTTACAGAACAATACAATACAGGACATGGATAATATATATTGCTACATTAGCGACCATAACACCCAAATAAGCAGCCGAGCAAAGTAACCGAGTGTTAGGTGCCCTAGTGGGGAGTAAGAAGTACATGAAAGTAATGTAAGGAGAAGTACAAGAGGGTAGAGGGCCCTGCTCATAAGAGCTTACATTCTATCTATCTAATATCTATCTATCTAATATCTAACGATCTATCTAATATCTATCTATCTAATATCTATCTATCTATCTAATATCTATCTATCTAATATCTATCTATCTATCTATCTATCTAATATCTATCTATCTATCTATCTATCTATCTGGGGCCCTTACACCTCTTTGTCTATTATTCCCCGTCTTGTTTTTGCACATTTTTGTACACAATTGTATAGTGCAACGGAATAAGATAGATATATTATATATTTATTAACATATGTGCTATCTTCTACCTCATACCTCTCTCATCTCTATCATCTAATTGTCTATCCACTATAGTCTATGTATCTTTCACACGTATAAAAGTTCCCCAAGTGATTACCAGATGTCTATGGATGGCCACGCGGGGCCGATGTTGGTCATCTTCACGTGTTACAGGACCGCCCAGTAATAATGGGGTTATTATTGGGAATGGCTGTGGTTTTTGGGCCTCACACACTGCACAACCATCCAGTTATTATTATTATCCTTTATATATATATATATATGGCGCCACAAGTGTTCCGCAGCGCCTTACAAAGTACATAAAGAAATAATTTGACAACTGACGTACAGTACAAAATAGGACAAGGACATGGATAATATACATTGATACATAAGTGACCATAATACCTAGATATGCAACATAGCGTAAGCAGCCAAGTGTTAGGTGCCCTGGTGGGGGGTAAGAAGTAGGTGAAAGTGAAGTAAGGAGAAGCACAAGAGGGTAGAGGGCCCTGCTCGTAAGAGCTTACATTCTAAAGGTGAGGGGGGAGTTGCCCGATGTAACCTGCAATATGGTTACAGCAGGTGTGGTCGGCATAATAACATACAGGAGAGCTCACATCCGCAGGCTGTACATGGCGGAGGGCAGGCAGCGCCAACACAACGCTCCTTTACTGTCGGCAAATTGTGTCAATAAGAAAGAAAACAGTCTGGAGACAATTCCATGTTCACTGAATCTGCTATAGCTCATTTCATGCCTTACCTAGCACCAACAGCTGCGCTCATCATTAACCTGTTGAGCGCCGAGGTCACAGCCAGTGCATATAATATATAACATCATTTTATCTGACAATAAACTATTCAGGCTATCAAGATTGCAAGCTCTGAAGTCTAATTTATATCATGTGTGCCAATAAACAGAATTGCGGATCTTATCCCCTAGTAATCGGTTTAGCCTTGCGCCATATAAATCGTACAGGTATGGTGTTATTATTACATAGGATAATGTGCCCAATAGTCTGCAGACAGGGGGTAGCGTGATAACATGCACAGATGAAGCTGCCCCCAATGGCACATATCCTGCGCTAATCACATCCAAAGGAGGCCTTGTCTCTGCTATTTAAAATAAATGCTACTCACCCCAAGTGAATTACTCCAGATAATACACATATGTCATTCCTCTCTCCATCCTATTCCACAGTGACATGGAGGTGGGTGGAGGGGCCGGGGATGATTAATGGGCACACCTATTGTCAGGAGGGATACTGGATAAAAATGGCCTCTTTTTCTACAAGGACTGGGAAATTCATCTGATTACGGAGGCCGGGTGCAGCTGATAGCTGGGGAGACCTGCTAACCAGTAATGCAATCTTGCAAGATTGGAATCCGCGGACACCGAGGGGATTAAGGTGCAAAATATATGGGCTCGGAGAAGGCATTATTTCATCGTGCCTCTTTGCCGAGCAGCAGTGATATATAACAATTCCTGTCATTAGATTACAGCAGACACGTCGCAAATGTATACAGATGTTGTGTGCGTTGCATCGACCGTAATCTCGTAGGGATCGCCGCGTCGATAGTGGGAAAAAGCTTGCGGGGCGTAGACCAATGACAAAGCAGTGGCAAGAACTTTGGCAAAGTTTTGTTAATGCAGACGCTGGATAGAAATGCTGGAGCCTCAGTTATGTATCTACATTATAACCTATCTACTTAAAAGTTAAGCTTCCAGTCATATTAGCACATTGGGTATACCTGCGATTACCCTTTGCTGGTGTATACTACTCCCAGGGGTATCTCAAGACTTGTTTTAACACCTCGCAAGCTGCGCATTTGCAATGTTTCGCGCCTAAATATTTTTTAAGTATACCACGGCGAAAAATTAATATCTCGGTTTACATTTCCCATGAAGGTGAGGCATACTATTGTTCTCTGTTATCAGTCACTTCGACAGTGTATATATATATATAATTTTTTAAAATGAATATTTCTTCCCCTGCCATGATCACTACTACTTTAACGCAGATATTTTCTGGCGGGGTGTTAAAACTTTTACATATCTGTGAATGTTATTTTCCAACCAGCTCACACAACTACCACAGCTTGCATTTTAATATTAAACGTTCCTTTAAAGGAGCTGTGGAGTCTATTTACTAAGCCTTGGATGAAGATAAAGTGAGCGGAGAGAAAGTTCTAGCCAATCAGCTCCTAACTGCCATGTCACAGGTTGTGTTTGAAAAATGACAGTTAGGAGCTGGTTGGTTGGTTCTTTATCTCCGTTCACTATACCTCCATCCAAGGCTTAGTAAATAGACCCCTCTGTCTCTTCCCGTAACCTTTTGTTCATTGCGCCACGGTCCTGCCTTTGTACAGGGATGGGGTCCGGTTAGCCTTTGGTCTGTTTTGGCCAATGATAGCCAGGAAACGCACATCCTTTATTTAACGAGCGAGGCAGCTCTACTCCCAATCTCATTAGTGATCACAATGGGATTAATGTCCTGAAATTTCTTTAAGATACAATTAGAGTTTGCGGGCATTAGAGCAGTTTTAGGATATCCGAACGCATTGCTATAAACTTGAACAATTCCCTCTCTCTCTCAAACTCCGTCCAACTTTTGCACGCTGCGAAAATAAAAAGTAAGAGCCGTCCAGTTATGCCGGCTGCGCTGACGTTTATAAGCGTTCACACGGCCCACTGGAGCCTCGTTAGGGGGGTTTAGTGCTTAATGAAATGTGCGCTCCTGGAGAAAAAAAACAAAAGCCTACAACAACAGAACGGGGAAAATCAGGACTTGACGGGTTTGAGACGGTTCTGTAATTGCCAGTTAATCCTGATAATGGCAGCGATGAGGGGAGCGTAGGAATATTCTCATCGGTTCTGGGTTGTAGAAGGGGAGGCAGGTTCTAATACCACTTTAAATGGAGCAAATATTCCGTTATGATCATAAATGTCGTTTTCTTTTTTTCCAGTGATGCTCTTTAAACGGATTTCAGAAATAAATTCACAGCTAATAAATGTGACCTAAAGACAGCCCGCCCTTTGCAAAACTTTTTTCTTGGCGTATTTGTGAATTATTTAATTCCTTCCCATAATGTGCGGAATATAAACTTGAAACCTTCCTTGGCTGAGAATCACATCAAGACCAGAAAACATTATATGGAAGAGTCAGTTTAACCCCATAGTATTTATTATCACCATGAGTTTGCAGTTACTCTTTAGGAATTAGACTTGTCGCCTTTCATGTGTGGGGGGGGATCAAAAACAGGTGAAACTCCCCCAAACCAGGAAAAAGGGGGGGCCAGAATGCAAATGATACAGTCCGTTCCTTGGTGGAGAGAACTGATTACTGACACTTTTAATGTTGGCAAAGTTAAATATATATCATGGAAACCGGTTAGAGTGGAAGTAGATGGAGCCTCTATATATATACATATATATATATACACACACACACATACATATATATATATTTGGTGATATATAAAAAGACTGTAAATAAATGTACCTGCTACAGTATAACACCATATTTTGGAATAAAACACACTTTCACTCAGATAGTTGTGCTAGCTAAGGAAAATATTATATATTTGCCTGCTATTTGCTAAACCCAGTTATTGCCAACACCACTGAGTTCGAGATCTCAGTGACCCCTATGTACAAAATATATTTTATCAGCACCAAACTGCAAAATAAAATATTTCCAAAGCTGTATTTAACAGGACATTACATATATATATATATATATATATATATATATACACTGTACATATGTATATATAATTTAACAAGCATGAGCTTCGTAATGAATTCTCTCAGCAATTGTACTAGTAATTAATCGGTCACTGTTTGTGTAACCTTTTCTATCCATTGAGCTACTTTAGATACTGTAGATATTGAATGCAAATCTGCTCCTGCGCTATTTCATTCATTGGCACAAAGTTCTCAGGCAAGCAAAAGTTACTGGAAATGAATCATATATGAATAAGTTATAGATTGGTGACAGATTGCTTTTGTTGTACACACAGCCATAGAGAAACAACACTAAACAAAACCTTGTAGTTTGCCCTTGATATAACGGAGCAACAGGAGTGCCTTCACTGATACTGATCAAAGGCTCCCTGCGGAATACTATGTACTAAATAGAACTCCATTATACTCTGTGTACCGGGCGTCAGCACTCCTGAGTGCTGCATTCTACGCCAAACCTGTCGCACAGCAAAACCGTAAAGTGTACGTGTGCCGGTAAACTGGCCTTTCCTTAATTTTGGGAATATAAGCGTCAAAGCAGCGTGAGAACGCGTGTACGAATTCAGTATGTCCCATGAGCATTGACGAAGAGTTGTTTACCAGTCACAAGCCTGCATAGATTGTAAGCTCTTCTGGAGAGGCAAACATGGCTGACCCTTTGTGAAGTATCGGCAGGGATCGTATAGCAGGGATATTTGTACTGATTGATATAATGATCCCTATTATCAATGTACTTAGTACGCTAGTGACATTATGAAAATAAAAGCCATGGACTTTTTGCGCCTTCTAAACCCTGTTATAAAATATATGAGTATAATAAAATTGTAGACGCAAAATCCTGATAAACCAGGAGGCGTGAGGCCCAGGTGCCACCCCACGTCAGTGTGCCGCTCTGTTCCCGTCATGGAGCCCACCAAAGGTGGCAGAAGATAAATCAGGAGGTGCAATTCACAATAATAACAGGTTCCCTCATTTCATAACACACACACAAACAGCGACCAGGACTCTCAGCCGCAGGTCAGGTCTATAATGCTGAGGAAACGCAGAAGGAAGACACGAGCGGATTCTGAGGAACAACATGTTGCAATGTCCTAATAGATCTTAGTCTGAGCGTCACTATATATTCTGTACATGATATAGGCGTCACTATGGGAATTAAATCTGCCACGAGTTAACTCTCCGCACGCCGGGGCAGGCTGAGAGGGCCTGGGCGCTGACGGGAAAACGCAGCGGACTGTTGGCGCCGAATGGTGTTTGTTGTCAATGTGGGAGAAAGCACCACCCTAGACAGGGAAGGAGCCGATGGCACGTCTGCTCCGTGACTCCGGCATGGGACTGACAGATGCTAGGCGCTGCTGGGGGCCACTAATTCCAAATCCATAAACTTCACAGACAAAGGGACTAATTAACCCCTGCACACCCAGCGTGAGACCGACACATCTGTCTGATAGATAGATAGATAGATAGATAGATAGATAGATAGATAGATAGATATGAGATAGATAGATAGATATTAGCTAAATAGATAGATATGAGATAGATAGATAGATAGATAGATAGATAGATAGATAGATAGATAGATAGATAGAGGATAGATAGATAGACAGATAGATATTAGATAAATAGATAGATATGAGATAGATAGATAGAGGATAGATAGATAGTAGATAGATAGACAGATAGATATTAGATAAATAGATAGATATGAGATAGATAAATACATAGATATTAGATAGATAGATATTAGATAGATAGATAAATAGATAGGTGATAGATGGATAGATAGATAGATAGATAGATATGAGATAGATAGATAGATAGATATTAGATAAATAGATAGATATGAGATAGATAGATAGATAGATAGATAGATAGATAGATAGATAGATAGATAGATAGATAGATAGATATTAGATAAATAGATAGATATGAGATAGATAGATAGATAGATATAGGATAGATAGATAGATAGATAGATAGATAGATAGATAGACAGATAGATATTAGATAAATAGATAGATATGAGATAGATAAATACATAGATATTAGATAGATAGATATGAGATAGATAGATAAATAGATAGGTGATAGATGGATAGATAGATATGAGCCAGATAGATAGATAGATAGATATGGGAAAGATAGATAGATAGAGGATAGATAGATAGATATGGGATAGATAGATATTAGATAGATAGATACATAGATAGACATTAGATAGATATGAGTTAGATAGATAGATATACAGACAGATAATACATATATCTTCATAGATATACTGATATATTGATGATAGATATTAGAGATGTTAATTAAAACTTCAAGATAGATAGATAGATATTAGATAGATAGACAGAGACAATAAATAGATCTTCATAGATATACTGATATATTGATGATAGATATTAGAGATATTAATTAAAACTTCAAGATAGATAGATATTAGATAGATATGAGAAGGTAGATGATAGATAGATAGATAGATAGATAGATAGATAGATAGATAGATAGATAGATAGATAGATAGATAGATATGAGGAAGGTGGACAGATATATGAGCTATAGATATATATAGTATTACAGATCACTTAGTAACTTTGCACATTGCTGGGGTCCTGTGGGAACAGGGGGTCAGTGTGTGGGTACTGAATCATGTCCCAGCCAGTACAGACATGTTATGTGACACATACAGTTCTGCGTCAATTACTATTGTTTACAAACTCCAGTTCTCCCAGTTCTCCCTCTGTCAGGACCTATATCCTGTAACTCACATATAGGACAAGGCAAATATTAATCCCGTGTAAAAAAAAAACCACACAACCCACCTGTACATGGTACTGCTACGTGTAGCCTGGCGTCTTCCTTTCACGTGTCCATGGGCTGTAGAAACTGTGCGACCGGTCGTTAGCACAAGTCAAAGTTTCCCGTCCCGGCCGTGGTTGCGTGCAGGATGAGCGTGAAGTTTCGTGCCTCAGAGGACAGGCAGATCCAGGACACATATAGAGACATACATGTAGGACAGACTCTCACCCACACACAGACAGAGCCAGGCACAGCCCCTGATACACACATACACCCATGTGTATAAGACTTTCATATATTTATATATAGTCACACAGTGGAGACCACATGAGGCAGAGGTGATGGCTCTCATTGGCCACTGCAGTGCCCTGTATCATGCATATTAATCAGCTGGGAGGGGAACCCATTGGCTGGCAGAATGGGAAAACCCTGGGGAAGGGAGACGGGAGGGGTTGGAACGGCTCCTGTGACTTGGCTGAGGGGCAGAGAGGGAACGATGGTGGAGGGAGAGGACCAGGAATGGATGGGGGGATGCGGACATCTGTTCAGCATGCATATTTCATAAAGGCAGAAAAAGAGGGATAGATAGGAGGGAGAGAGAGCGGGGGAAACAGAGGCCAGGGGACAGTCAATCAGAGGCAAGTGACAGACGGGATGAGCTGGGAGACTCCAAGCCACCACTAGAGAGGAGGTGGGAGAGAGACACCGCACAGCCACACTTCTGAGCTGCCCATCCAAACTCAACTTAGCACAATGGGGGTCTTAAATCAGTTCTCCCGGAGCGCCACGGGTAAAGTTTAGCCCCCCGGCGGCAACGCTCCAATCAGCTTCTTGAACTTTCGCACCGCTTAAAAAAAAAAAAGGCGGCGTTAAATCGCGACCTCCTGTGAGCAAAGTACGCGCAGCATGGCGCACGATGTGAGAAGATGCGTCTGTCTCTCTGCGCAGTCGGCACAGCATATGTCTAGCGTACGCAGCAGATGAGGCGAAAATATGCTTTTCGTAACAATATATATATATATATTTTTTTTTTATTAATTTGCAGTGCTGTACAGAGAGGATATTTCAGGATTCGCATCGGCCCCCGTCCCCACAGGAGCTTACCATCTATATTCCCTGTCATATGGACACGCACCTACACACTAGGGTTAATTTTGCCAGTTAACACCTACCGGTATGTTTTTGAAGTGTGGGAGGAACTCCATGCAAATGCGGGGAGAACATACAAACTGCACACAGATACAGTCTCGGTCAGGAATTTAACGGTCGACCTCAGTGCTGTGAGCCGGTATATCTAACCGCCGCGCCTACCGCGCTGCCCGAAAACCGTTCTCTGCGTTGTTGTTGGGAATTATTTTATTGTACACGTGACTTATTATCGCACAAAATATATTCGTTGAAGTATCTATTTCTCTTATATATATATTTGTGTTTAACTGTCAACGGTCATCGTCGCCACGTTTAACATCTTAGGCGCCAGACCACTCCGCAGTGTTTTACAGTCGCTCTGTGTTAGATATTGTTGATAATAAAATGTCAACTAAATTTCAAGTAACATGAAAAAAAAAAAGTATCTTCTTTACTTCAACAGTTCTAGGGGGAAAATCAGCGCTTGTAATAATTTACATGCAGGAACAGAGCTCTCGTAGGACTTGCAGCTCCTCAGAAAGGAAAGGGTTAAAATGCTGTATATTTATTTTCACAGTTTATTCCTGTTTCCCAAATACCGGATGCTCTGCATGTTGTGTGTGTTTGTCAGGCATAGCGCGCAGGGCAACGTTCTGCAGATCTCTGGGGAGGTCCGGAAACGAATAATCTGCAGATTGATGTTGGTGCCAGTTCATTGTACAATATACGCAGTTCCTGCATGTTGAATAATAGCTTATGTGTATAGTTTACCATGAAGAGAAGTGTTATACTTACGCACCAATAGATTATGCACTTGAAATGTGCTGCTTAACCTGGCGCAGCCATCAAAGTGCGCAAATTGTTGCATCGCTGTATGGCAAATGGTTCCCTAGAGGTGAGTTACAAAAAGATCACACCTAAGTAGAATTATTTGCTGCATGGTTACGCTGAGCGCAGTCATTGGTTCGCTAAATTATTCATAATACAACGTTGATGCCTAGCGTTCCCCCGACTTGAAGAGCAAATATTTTTGACTGCCGTTTTAAACGGCAAAACTCGTTTCAGCTTTAAGAATAAATTGTTTATAATATTTGTTCATTTATAGTTATTCACAACTTTTTTAATACCAGTTGCTGTTCAATAACAACATTTTAAATCACAGTTTTAGCAATTATCGTATAATCCCATATGAGGGGACTTCCATTGAGTTGGTTCTAAAATTGATTTCAGGACCATTGAAATGTCCAAAATATGACAAATTCTTAAATGATACGGATTGGTTCTTCTGCCCCCAGCTGTGCCGTTATCCACTGTAGCTCGCAGTTATCTATAACACTTCCAGCCTCAGCATTATAGGGCTCTATACGGCAACTAGACACGGCCGTCTGCATATTGCGGAAACCCCGGGAACGTCAAAATGGGTACCCCTGTAGGACTACAGATATGGCCATAGTGTATCTTGAACAACACTGTGTTCTGGGGCTGTAAAGGCCGGGTCCTGGTTCTTATAGTTACCAGGTGGTTCACCGGTTAGAGGGAGAAGTGGCAATAAAATGTTAGGCTGGCATACACTCTAGGGCACAGGTTCTCAAACTCGGTCCCCAGGACCCCAAACAGTGCATGTTTTCCAGGTCTCCTCACAGAATCAAAAGTGATATAATTATCTCCACCTGTAGATCTTTTAAAATGTGTCAATGAGTAATGACTACACCTGTGCACCTGCTGGGTGACCTGGGATATGTGTCAGTGAGTAATGACTACACCTGTGCACCTGCTGGGTGACCTGGGAAATGTGTCAGTGAGTAATGACTACACCTGTGCACCTGCTGGGTGACCTGGGATATGTGTCAGTGAGTAATGACTACACCTGTGCAGCTGCTGGGTGACCTGGGAAATGTGTCAGTGAGTAATGACTACACCTGTGCACCTGCTGGGTGACCTGGGATATGTGTCAGTGAGTAATGACTACACCTGTGCACCTGCTGGGTGACCTGGGATATGTGTCAGTGAGTAATGACTACACCTGTGCTCCTGCTGGGTGACCTGGGATATGTGTCAGTGAGTAATGACTACACCTGTGCTCCTGCTGGGTGACCTGGGATATGTGTCAGTGAGTAATGACTACACCTGTGCACCTGCTGGGTGACCTGGGATATGTGTCAGTGAGTAATGACTACACCTGTGCACCTGCTGGGTGACCTGGGAAATGTGTCAGTGAGTAATGACTACACCTGTGCACCTGCTGGGTGACCTGGGATATGTGTCAGTGAGTAATGACTACACCTGTGCTCCTGCTGGGTGACCTGGGATATGTGTCAGTGAGTAATGACTACACCTGTGCACCTGCTGGGTGACCTGGGATATGTGTCAGTGAGTATTGTGTGCACCTGCTGGGTGACCTGGGAAATGTGTCAGTGAGTAATGACTACACCTGTGCACCTGCTGGGTAACCTGGGAAATGTGTCAGTGAGTAATGACTACACCTGTGCACCTGCTGGGTGACCTGGGAAATGTGTCAGTGAGTAATGACTACACCTGTGCTCCTGCTGGGTGACCTGGGATATGTGTCAGTGAGTAATGACTACACCTGTGCAGCTGCTGGGTGACCTGGGATATGTGTCAGTGAGTAATGACTACACCTGTGCACCTGCTGGGTGACCTGGGATATGTGTCAGTGAGTAATGACTACACCTGTGCACCTGCTGGGTGACCTGGGATATGTGTCAGTGAGTAATGACTACACCTGTGCACCTGCTGGGTGACCTGGGAAATGTGTCAGTGAGTAATGACTACACCTGTGCTCCTGCTGGGTGACCTGGGATATGTGTCAGTGAGTAATGACTACACCTGTGCACCTGCTGGGTGACCTGGGTAATGTGTCAGTGAGTAATGACTACACCTGTGCACCTGCTGGGTGACCTGGGAAACGTGTAAGTGAGTAATGACTACACCTGTGCTCCTGCTGGGTGACCTGGGATATGTGTCAGTGAGTAATGACTACACCTGCTGGGTGACCTGGGATATGTGTCAGTGAGTAATGACTACACCTGTGCACCTGCTGGGTGACCTGGGAAATGTGTCAGTGAGTAATGACTACACCTGTGCTCCTGCTGGGTGACCTGGGATATGTGTCAGTGAGTAATGACTACACCTGTGCACCTGCTGGGTAACCTGGGATATGTGTCAGCGAGTAATGACTACACCTGTGCACCTGCTGGGTGACCTGGGAAATGTGTCAGTGAGTAATGACTACACCTGTGCACCTGCTGGGTGACCTGGGAAACGTGACCTGTGTGGGGTCCAGACGACCGAGTTTGAAAACCTCTTCTCTAGCGGCACAACATTGTATATTTTGTGGGTGCACAGGCTATACTAATGTGATGGGGCACAGGCTGGAGTAACATGTGGGTGGAGGCTAACCTGTTTTAGGCACAGTCTGAGGTGACGTGTGCGAGCAAAGTCTGATAGAATGGGCTTCAGGTTGGTTTAATGTGTGGCGGCAGGCAGGGCGTAACTCGCACCTACTAGGCCCCATTTTACGGGTGGGCCCTCGCCTATGTCTATCTACTGAACGTGTATGGGGATCAGTGTATACACAGTGCAGCCATATTTGGTCTTTAGTTCCCTCATTATGACTATAAGAAGAGCAGAGTGGTGGCCTATGGAGCGGATGGACAGGATTCGCTGGGCCCCACTCGCTGCTGATTCCATAGAGTTACCTCCTTGTGCGGCAGGATGGTATAAAGCAGGGGTAGCCAACCTCGGTCCTCGAGAGCTACCAACAGTTCACGTTTTCCAGACCTCCCAGCAGGTGCACAGGTGCAGTCATTACTCACTAACACATTTGAAAATATCCACAGGTGGAGCTAATTATTTCCCTTGTGATTCTGTGAGGAACACTGGAAAACATGCATTGTTGGTAGCTCTCGAGGACCAGGGTTGGCTACCCCTGGTATACAGTGATAGGAACCATCTGCTATAATGCCTGAGGGAATGTGAGAGTGGAGGAGGTGTCCTCATTCCCTTGTACCTCCCGTTCTCCATCCGTTAGCTGCCACTGCTCTCAGATAGTGACTGCAGGACACGGTGCCTAGAGATATACAGTATGTCACTGTGTGATACCCAGAGCCGTAACTAGACTTTTTGGTGCCCTGTGCCAGGAAGAACGTCTCCCCCTCCTCATTTTTCAAATAGGGACATAAGATAGTGCACCCGAAAAAGGGCCATGGCCTCATGGGAAAGGGCCAGGGAAGAGATCTGATTGGTCTCCGCCATCAATCGCAGAGAGCCCGGCAATGGTTCCCGCACCCCCAGGGCAAGGGGTATAAAGCTTAGCAACCCAGCGCACCACATAGCTCCACCCTCCTTCCTTGATTGGCTGCTGTCGGACGGGACTCGTCTTCTGCCCGGTCAGAGCCGCTGCCTGCACCGTGTGTGTGTGGGATGGCCATCGATGGGGCAGTGGCCGCTCCTGCATACATGTTATAATGACCGTGCATGCGCAGTAGTGCTGATGGCCGCGGAACCAGAAAGTAAAGTAACTGCATTAGCGATCACTTTTACACATCGCAGGGACGGCTCTTATCGGAGCCCCAGTCCCCGCATATGTCCTTTAATACATGTCTGCGGTCCTTAATTTTTTACTGCCGTGATTAAGTATAATTTTTAGTTCTAAAACACGACAAATTAATAAATATGCCCCTCATGTCGTATAAGTATTCATGTACCTGACATTGCAGTAAAAGAATAATCATTATAATTACTTTTTTTTGTATCCTTTTATTAATGAAGATTTTCGAAAAGTCAGCACAAATACATGATAAATAGATTATTAATAATAAACAGGATCTGTGTACGATGCCGGTGGACGGGATGCCGGATGGCAGGATCCCGAAGTCGGCATCCCAAAGGTAAATATGCGGGTTAGCTTTGCGGTTAGCCCGGGGATTAGGGGTTTTAGGTTTAGGGACCGACTGGGGAGGGTTAGGGTTAGACACCATCCCGGGAGGTTAGGTTTAGGGTGCGGGAAGATGGGGTTATGGTTAGGAACCACCGGGGGGGTGGGTTAGTCTACTTACCGGCCTCTGTCGGTATTTTACACATCGGGATGCCACTGTCTGTCTTCTGGCCGTCAGCATCCCGTCCGTCGGTCATTCATACCGATTGCTAATAAACAATTAAATGAATGATTAAGTACAATTTACTGACCCTGTTGGACGGACATCTAACAATAACCCTAAACCTAAATGATGAATCACCTTACAGAAGAATGCCGCTACTTTCTAGTGTCCCTCTGTCTGTATGTTCTATCACTGGTGGGAAAAAAAATCACTTTAAAGACAGCTAGGGGGTATATTTACTAAAGTGAGAGATTTTAGAAGTGCAGATGTTGCCCATAGCAACCAATCAGATTCTACTTATCATTTCTCTAGCACCTTCTAGAAGATAATAGCGAGAATCTGATTGGTTGCTATGGGCAACATCTCCACTTCTAAAAACCCGCACATTAGTAAATATCCCCCCAATAGTGGGCCTGATTCAGAGATGCGCGCAATTCGGAGGCAAAAGTTGAGTGATTATCTGCCACTGCGCATGCGCGAAAACTCTTGAACACCCCAACGGCGCATGCGTTACACAGAGTGTACCCACAAAGATGCTATTACGATATTAGAAATGGGGCGGCAAAGTGATTGGCGATCCTGGACGGTGACTAGAAGGCGGCATGAAGCGAATGCAAAAAAAATGCATCTCATGGGCGTGTTATGGGTGTTAGTCGCAGGCGTGTCATTGAAAGCGGCTGCGAATTCAAAACGCAGAGGCCACAGAGGCCATGTTCAGCCAGAGACTGCACCTGCCATAGGTCTGGTGCAGGTGTTGATGGCGCATGCGATGATTTCCGGCCTCCAGCCCTCGCAGCAGACGTCCTCATCAGGGGCATATTAGGAGAGGGATCTCCGTCTGGGGCCCCCTCTTCTCTCCCCGGCGTCCAGCAGCTCACTGAGCGCAGCAGTAGACTCGGGTCTGGTCTGTGCCCAGAGTCTACTGTGCATGCTCAGGTCACCAGGAAAAAAGTGCAAAAAGCCGCGGCGACCATTTTCCAGGCGTTTTGTGCAGCGATGCTACCGCCAACTCGGGACTCCAGAACGGTAAGTATTAAAATATGTGGGCGGTGTGGGCGCCCCCTCAGGGTCGGACTGGCCCACAGGGATACAGGGGAAATCCCCGGTGGGCCCCACTGCCAGAGGGCCCCACCCCCTCCTTTAGGGGTCATGTTCCAGACTGTGCACTTAATTGTACATTGTTACTCTATTAGAGGGTCAGTTACCTTGTGGGGCAGGACCACTGATAAACATCGGCTCTTGCTTTGCTTCTATAGAACCTGCACCAATATTTGCCTAATGGTTAGGCAAACAACCGTGGTGGCAAGACACACCCCCTCTGGTGGATGACCACACCCCTTAAGCATGGTCCCCAGTTACTGTATTGCTCTGGTGGACCCTTTATGCCCCAGTCCGACACTGCCCCCCCCTGGACCCAGGGATCCATGTGCCCTGCACAACACTGCACTCATTATAGATAGGCCCCTGGCTGGTCCCCATACTTTTCTATGGGGATGGTATTTAACAAGATCTAAGAAATGTGGCTTTTCTGATGTTGCATGCGTGGGCTAACGCTCCGTCTATAGTGGAACAGCCCTGCCGGAGAGAGATCTTGTGGTGGGATCTTGTGGTGGGATTGAGGAGATCCCAGTGTCCATCTTTGTATTGACCAGCATTGCACAGTGACCCAGCCGCCTCCAAAACATTCCTCCTAAAAAGAATCCTTACTGCCACAATATGTGTATTTTATAATAAATAAGCCGCTATGTCTGTTTAGTCCCTTTGTACTCACTTTAGGCCTGATTAAAAAATTGCCCGCAGTTCTGCCGCATTCCGTGCTCGGGAATAAAGGTGAATATCTGTATTCAGACACAGCCACACCGAGGCGGCCGCCTCATCTCCATCCATCTGCTAGAGAAAGTAGCCGCCATCATTATCGGCGCAGTTCTGCACCAGCCCTGCCCTTGTGGCAAGATCGCCATCTGGTTTCTCTGCATATGCCCACCCATGGCACACTTATCCTAGTTGCCGCCCACTTGCCGCAGAGTCATATCCACCAATCAGCAAGCGGAGATGTGGCTGGGATGTGTGCGACTGTATGTCGCCCATAGTTGCAGAAAGTTGCTGATGCGCAGTTGGTAAAAGTCGCGAGATCCGTCCTCGGTGTCACCAAGATCAGTTGTCGGACTCGGTTGTCAGACTCAGGTGTAACTAGTAGCAGGCCGCAAGGGGAGGAGCCCCGGGGGAGCACATTACTTGGGATTGTGCCGCAATATCACAAGTTTACAGGTAGAGGAGGGGGAACAATAAAAAATATATAAAGGGTCTGAAATTGGAGCTTACAACATGGAGTATTTCTGTGTATATGGACTGTACAGAGCACATCACCAGCACCGTCACAGATTGTCTATACTCCTACATTCATCCAGGTTTTAAATCAATCAGTAAAGTCGGTGGCACTATGTTATCTTGATAACTACTTTGCGTAAACCCTACATTAAGCCCTGGGTCCTATTCCTAGTCAGAATTCCAGAGCGGAAGAACGCTGGGACAAGTCCTCCCTCCCACCAACGTGACACAGATGGTCTCGGAGGCCTTGCGGGAAGAGACATTGCTGCGGAGGGGAAGAGGGTAGTGAGAGTGGATCAGGTGTGGAATACAGGCTTGCATCATCGTTGCCATGGCACTGATTAAAAAACAATATCGGGCTAATGAGCTTGTGGCAATAACATCACCCACCCTGAAATTGAACACACACACGCGCCTAAGCAGAAGCCTGACACACACGCTCACAGCCACTAACCCCTGCACACATACACAAACAGCAACACAATCTGCACAGGCTACACATTATACTATATATCCCAGCAACACTGACACGCTCACAGCCACTAACCCCTGCACACATACACAAACAGCAACACAATCTGCACAGGCTGCACATTATACTATATATCCCAGCAACACTGACATGCTCACAGCCACTAACCCCTGCACACATACACAAACAGCAACACAATCTGCACAGGCTACACATTATACTATATATCCCAGCAACACTGAGATGCTCACAGCCACTAACCCCTGCACACATACACAAACAGCAACACAATCTGCACAGGCTACACATTATACTATATATCCCAGCAACACTGACATGCTCACAGCCACTAACCCCTGCACACATACACAAACAGCAACACAATCTGCACAGGCTACACATTATACTATATATCCCAGCAACACTGACACGCTCACAGCCACTAACCCCTGCACACATACACAAACAGCAACACAATCTGCACAGGCTACACATTATACTATATATCCCAGCAACACTGACATGCTCACAGCCACTAACCCCTGCACACATACACAAACAGCAACACAATCTGCACAGGCTACACATTATACTATATATCCCAGCAACACTGAGACGCTCACAGCCACCAACCCCTACACACATACACAAACAGCAACACAATCTGCACAGGCTACACATTATACTATATATCCCAGCAACACTGCCACGCTCACAGCCACTAACCCCTGCACACATACACAAACAGCAACACAATCTGCACAGGCTACACATTATACTATATATCCCAGCAACACTGAGACGCTCACAGCCACTAACCCCTGCACACATACACAAACAGCAACACAATCTGCACAGGCTACACATTATACTATATATCCCAGCAACACTGAGACGCTCACAGCCACTAACCCCTGCACACATACACAAACAGCAACACAATCTGCACAGGCTACACATTATACTATATATCCCAGCAACACTGAGACGCTCACAGCCACCAACCCCTACACACATACACAAACAGCAACACAATCTGCACAGGCTACACATTATACTATATATCCCAGCAACACTGCCACGCTCACAGCCACTAACCCCTGCACACATACACAAACAGCAACACAATCTGCACAGGCTACACATTATACTATATATCCCAGCAACACTGAGACGCTCACAGCCACTAACCCCTGCACACATACACAAACAGCAACACAATCTGCACAGGCTACACATTATACTATATATCCCAGCAACACTGAGACGCTCACAGCCACTAACCCTGCACACATACACAAACAGCAACACAATCTGCACAGGCTACACATTATACTATATATCCCAGCAACGCTGAGACGCTCACAGCCACTAACCCCTGCACACATACACAAACAGCAACACAATCTGCACAGGCTACACATTATACTATATATCCCAGCAACACTGACACGCTCACAGCCACTAACCCCTGCACACATACACAAACAGCAACACAATCTGCACAGGCTACACATTATACTATATATCCCAGCAACACTGAGACGCTCACAGCCACCAACCCCTACACACATACACAAACAGCAACACAATCTGCACAGGCTACACATTATACTATATATCCCTGCAACACTGACACGCTCACAGCCACTAACCCCTGCACACATACACAAACAGCAACACAATCTGCACAGGCTACACATTATACTATATATCCCAGCACCACTGAGACGCTCACAGCCACTAACCCCTGCACACATACACAAACAGCAACATAATCTGCACAGGCTACACATTATACTATATATCCCAGCAACACTGAGATGCTCACAGCCACTAACCCCTGCACACATACACAAACAGCAACACAATCTGCACAGGCTACACATTATACTATATATCCCAGCAACGCTGAGACGCTCACAGCCACTAACCCCTGCACACATACACAAACAGCAACACAATCTGCACAGGCTACACATTATACTATATATCCCAGCAACACTGACACGCTCACAGCCACTAACCCCTGCACACATACACAAACAGCAACACAATCTGCACAGGCTACACATTATACTATATATCCCAGCAACACTGAGACGCTCACAGCCACCAACCCCTACACACATACACAAACAGCAACACAATCTGCACAGGCTACACATTATACTATATATCCCTGCAACACTGACACGCTCACAGCCACTAACCCCTGCACACATACACAAACAGCAACACAATCTGCACAGGCTACACATTATACTATATATCCCAGCACCACTGAGACGCTCACAGCCACTAACCCCTGCACACATACACAAACAGCAACATAATCTGCACAGGCTACACATTATACTATATATCCCAGCAACACTGAGATGCTCACAGCCACTAACCCCTGCACACATACACAAACAGCAACACAATCTGCACAGGCTACACATTATACTATATATCCCAGCAACACACACACGATCACAGCCACTAACCCCTGCACACATACACAAACAGCAACACAATCTGCACAGGCTACACATTATACTATATATCCCAGCAACACTGACATGCTCACAGCCACTAATCCCTGCACACATACACAAACAGCAACACAATCTGCACAGGCTACACATTATACTATATATCCCAGCAACACTGACACGCTCACAGCCACTAACCCCTGCACACATACACAAACAGCAACACAATCTGCACAGGCTACACATTTTACTATATATCCCAGCAACACTGACATGCTCACAGCCACTAACCCCTGCACACATACACAAACAGCAACACAATCTGCACAGGCTACACATTATACTATATATCCCAGCAACACTGAGACGCTCACAGCCACTAACCCCTGCACACATACACAAACAGCAACACAATCTGCACAGGCTAAACATTATACTATATATCCCAGCAACACTGACACGCTCACAGCCACTAACCCCTGCACACATACACAAACAGCAACACAATCTGCACAGGCTACACATTATACTATATATCCCAGCAACACTGAGACGCTCACAGCCACTAACCCCTGCACACATACACAAACAGCAACACAATCTGCACAGGCTACACATTATACTATATATCCCAGCAACACTGAGACGCTCACAGCCACCAACCCCTACACACATACACAAACAGCAACACAATCTGCACAGGCTACACATTATACTATATATCCCAGCAACACTGCCACGCTCACAGCCACTAACCCCTGCACACATACACAAACAGCAACACAATCTGCACAGGCTACACATTATACTATATATCCCAGCAACACTGAGACGCTCACAGCCACTAACCCCTGCACACATACACAAACAGCAACACAATCTGCACAGGCTACACATTATACTATATATCCCAGCAACACTGAGACGCTCACAGCCACTAACCCCTGCACACATACACAAACAGCAACACAATCTGCACAGGCTACACATTATACTATATATCCCAGCAACACTGAGACGCTCACAGCCACTAACCCCTGCACACATACACAAACAGCAACACAATCTGCACAGGCTACACATTATACTATATATCCCAGCAACACTGAGACGCTCACAGCCACCAACCCCTACACACATACACAAACAGCAACACAATCTGCACAGGCTACACATTATACTATATATCCCAGCAACACTGAGATGCTCACAGCCACTAACCCCTGCACACATACACAAACAGCAACACAATCTGCACAGGCTACACATTATACTATATATCCCAGCAACGCTGAGACGCTCACAGCCACTAACCCCTGCACACATACACAAACAGCAACACAATCTGCACAGGCTACACATTATACTATATATCCCAGCAACACTGACACGCTCACAGCCACTAACCCCTGCACACATACACAAACAGCAACACAATCTGCACAGGCTACACATTATACTATATATCCCAGCAACACTGAGACGCTCACAGCCACCAACCCCTACACACATACACAAACAGCAACACAATCTGCACAGGCTACACATTATACTATATATCCCTGCAACACTGACACGCTCACAGCCACTAACCCCTGCACACATACACAAACAGCAACACAATCTGCACAGGCTACACATTATACTATATATCCCAGCACCACTGAGACGCTCACAGCCACTAACCCCTGCACACATACACAAACAGCAACATAATCTGCACAGGCTACACATTATACTATATATCCCAGCAACACTGAGATGCTCACAGCCACTAACCCCTGCACACATACACAAACAGCAACACAATCTGCACAGGCTACACATTATACTATATATCCCAGCAACACACACACGATCACAGCCACTAACCCCTGCACACATACACAAACAGCAACACAATCTGCACAGGCTACACATTATACTATATATCCCAGCAACACTGACATGCTCACAGCCACTAATCCCTGCACACATACACAAACAGCAACACAATCTGCACAGGCTACACATTATACTATATATCCCAGCAACACTGACACGCTCACAGCCACTAACCCCTGCACACATACACAAACAGCAACACAATCTGCACAGGCTACACATTTTACTATATATCCCAGCAACACTGACATGCTCACAGCCACTAACCCCTGCACACATACACAAACAGCAACACAATCTGCACAGGCTACACATTATACTATATATCCCAGCAACACTGAGACGCTCACAGCCACTAACCCCTGCACACATACACAAACAGCAACACAATCTGCACAGGCTAAACATTATACTATATATCCCAGCAACACTGACACGCTCACAGCCACTAACCCCTGCACACATACACAAACAGCAACACAATCTGCACAGGCTACACATTATACTATATATCCCAGCAACACTGAGACGCTCACAGCCACTAACCCCTGCACACATACACAAACAGCAACACAATCTGCACAGGCTACACATTATACTATATATCCCAGCAACACTGAGACGCTCACAGCCACCAACCCCTACACACATACACAAACAGCAACACAATCTGCACAGGCTACACATTATACTATATATCCCAGCAACACTGCCACGCTCACAGCCACTAACCCCTGCACACATACACAAACAGCAACACAATCTGCACAGGCTACACATTATACTATATATCCCAGCAACACTGAGATGCTCACAGCCACTAACCCCTGCACACATACACAAACAGCAACACAATCTGCACAGGCTACACATTATACTATATATCCCAGCAACACTGACACGCTCACAGCCACTAACCCCTGCACACATACACAAACAGCAACACAATCTGCACAGGCTACACATTATACTATATATCCCAGCAACACTGAGACGCTCACAGCCACCAACCCCTACACACATACACAAACAGCAACACAATCTGCACAGGCTACACATTATACTATATATCCCAGCAACACTGCCACGCTCACAGCCACTAACCCCTGCACACATACACAAACAGCAACACAATCTGCACAGGCTACACATTATACTATATATCCCAGCAACACTGAGACGCTCACAGCCACTAACCCCTGCACACATACACAAACAGCAACACAATCTGCACAGGCTACACATTATACTATATATCCCAGCAACACTGAGACGCTCACAGCCACTAACCCCTGCACACATACACAAACAGCAACACAATCTGCACAGGCTACACATTATACTATATATCCCAGCAACGCTGAGACGCTCACAGCCACTAACCCCTGCACACATACACAAACAGCAACACAATCTGCACAGGCTACACATTATACTATATATCCCAGCAACACTGACACGCTCACAGCCACTAACCCCTGCACACATACACAAACAGCAACACAATCTGCACAGGCTACACATTATACTATATATCCCAGCAACACTGAGACGCTCACAGCCACCAACCCCTACACACATACACAAACAGCAACACAATCTGCACAGGCTACACATTATACTATATATCCCTGCAACACTGACACGCTCACAGCCACTAACCCCTGCACACATACACAAACAGCAACACAATCTGCACAGGCTACACATTATACTATATATCCCAGCACCACTGAGACGCTCACAGCCACTAACCCCTGCACACATACACAAACAGCAACATAATCTGCACAGGCTACACATTATACTATATATCCCAGCAACACTGAGATGCTCACAGCCACTAACCCCTGCACACATACACAAACAGCAACACAATCTGCACAGGCTACACATTATACTATATATCCCAGCAACGCTGAGACGCTCACAGCCACTAACCCCTGCACACATACACAAACAGCAACACAATCTGCACAGGCTACACATTATACTATATATCCCAGCAACACTGACACGCTCACAGCCACTAACCCCTGCACACATACACAAACAGCAACACAATCTGCACAGGCTACACATTATACTATATATCCCAGCAACACTGAGACGCTCACAGCCACCAACCCCTACACACATACACAAACAGCAACACAATCTGCACAGGCTACACATTATACTATATATCCCTGCAACACTGACACGCTCACAGCCACTAACCCCTGCACACATACACAAACAGCAACACAATCTGCACAGGCTACACATTATACTATATATCCCAGCACCACTGAGACGCTCACAGCCACTAACCCCTGCACACATACACAAACAGCAACATAATCTGCACAGGCTACACATTATACTATATATCCCAGCAACACTGAGATGCTCACAGCCACTAACCCCTGCACACATACACAAACAGCAACACAATCTGCACAGGCTACACATTATACTATATATCCCAGCAACGCTGAGACGCTCACAGCCACTAACCCCTGCACACATACACAAACAGCAACACAATCTGCACAGGCTACACATTATACTATATATCCCAGCAACACTGACACGCTCACAGCCACTAACCCCTGCACACATACACAAACAGCAACACAATCTGCACAGGCTACACATTATACTATATATCCCAGCAACACTGAGACGCTCACAGCCACCAACCCCTACACACATACACAAACAGCAACACAATCTGCACAGGCTACACATTATACTATATATCCCTGCAACACTGACACGCTCACAGCCACTAACCCCTGCACACATACACAAACAGCAACACAATCTGCACAGGCTACACATTATACTATATATCCCAGCACCACTGAGACGCTCACAGCCACTAACCCCTGCACACATACACAAACAGCAACATAATCTGCACAGGCTACACATTATACTATATATCCCAGCAACACTGAGATGCTCACAGCCACTAACCCCTGCACACATACACAAACAGCAACACAATCTGCACAGGCTACACATTATACTATATATCCCAGCAACACACACACGATCACAGCCACTAACCCCTGCACACATACACAAACAGCAACACAATCTGCACAGGCTACACATTATACTATATATCCCAGCAACACTGACATGCTCACAGCCACTAATCCCTGCACACATACACAAACAGCAACACAATCTGCACAGGCTACACATTATACTATATATCCCAGCAACACTGAGACGCTCACAGCCACTAACCCCTGCACACATACACAAACAGCAACACAATCTGCACAGGCTACACATTTTACTATATATCCCAGCAACACTGACACGCTCACAGCCACTAACCCCTGCACACATACACAAATAGCAACACAATCTGCACAGGCTACACATTATACTATATATCCCAGCAACACTGACACGCTCACAGCCACTAACCCCTGCACACATACACAAACAGCAACACAATCTGCACAGGCTACACAATATACTATATATCCCAGCAACACACACATGCTCACAGCCACTTACCCCTGCACGAATACACAAACAGCAACACAATCTGCACAGGCTACACATTATACTATATATCCCAGCAACACTGACACGCTCACAGCCACTAATCCCTACACACATACACAAACAGCAACACAATCTGCACAGGCTACACATTATACTATATATCCCAACAACACTGAGACGCTCACAGCCACCGACCCCTACACACATACACAAACAGCAACACAATGTGCACAGGCTACACATTATACTATATATCCCAGCAACACTGAGACGCTCACAGCCACTAACCCCTGCACACATACACAATCAGCAACACAATCTGCACAGGCTACACATTATACTATATATCCCAGCAACACAGACACGCTCACAGCCACCAACCCCTGCACACATACACAAACAGCAACACAATCTGCACAGGCTACACATTATACTATATATCCCAGCAACACTGACACGCTCACAGCCACTAACCCCTGCACACATACACAAACAGCAACACAATCTGCACAGGCTACACATTATACTATATATCCCAGCAACACTGAGACGCTCATAGGAAACACACAACAGTACACATATGGAGGTTACACTGTGAGATAGATACATAGATAGATATGGAATAGATAGATAGATAGATATGAGAGAAATAGAGAGAGTGATAGATAAATAGAGGATAGATAAATATATATGATATAGATAGATATCAGATGGATAAATAGATAGATATGAGGATTGATAGATAGATATGTTATAGATAAATAGATATATAGGAGATAATTAGATATGAGATGGATAGATATATATGGGATAAATAGATCTATATGAGATAGATAGATATAGATAAATAGATACATAGATATGGTATAGATAAATATATATATATGAGAGATAGACAGTAGATAGATAGATACATAGATATGAGATAGATAGATAGATATGAGAAAGATAGATAGATAGATAGATAGATAGATAGATAGATATGAGATAGAATGATAGATAGATATGAGATAGAATGATAGATAGATAGAAATATCATAGATAGATATGAGATAGAATGATAGATAGATATGAGATTGATTGAATGATAGATAGCTAGATAGATAGAATGATAGATATGACATAGAATGATAGATAGATATGAGATAGAATGATTGATTGATAGATAGATAGATAGATAGATATATCATAGATAGATAGATAGATATGAGATAGAATGATAGATATGAGATAGATAGATAGATATACAGGGTCGGACTGGCGCACAGGGGTGCAGGGAAAATCCCCGGTGGGCACTACTGCCTGAGGCTCCACTCCCTCCTCTAGGGGTGAAGCAGGGTCAGATGAACTTGGGTGCTTGATTTGTTTCTATGGAAACTACATTAAGGATTAGCCTTCCTGCCTATCAAAGTGGATGGCGCTGATACACCCCAGTCTCCTCTTTTATAAAGTGGCCCTGTTCTTGCATTTACTCTCTAATGGCTGGCCAGGCCAATCTGTTGTGGCTGGCCACACCCCTTAAGCTTGGGCCCCTACCATTGTATTTCCTGGTGGGCCCTTCATGCCCCAGTCCAACACTGTGGATATGGTATAGATAAATAGATAGATAGGTGATAAATAGATATGAGATAGATAGATAGATATGAGCTAGAATGAATGATATGAGATAGAATGACAGATAGATAGATAGATAGATAGATAGATAGATAGATAGATAGATAGATAGAGTCACAGACTGAGGAACTTGGAGTTGTGTACCCGAACTGGGGTGTTGGACATAGACACCAGGATCAGTAGATGGTTTGAAACTGGACGGTTTAATATAATTTCTGCTCATACAGTAGGAATAAAAGAGGACGCAATATAGGATGAAATACTAGAGTCCTCTCGGCAGAGATAACGCAACTAGAAGATGCTGAAAGGAACTGTAGGTCAAAGTCTCTGAATTGTCTCTGTACTGAGAAAAGGAACTATAGTCTTGGAACTAGCTGAACTAGTAAGTGACTCCGGACTGGAGTAACGTGGATTGAACTGGAGAATTGATAATTGACTCCGGACTGGAGTAACGTGGATTGAACTGGAGAATTGATAATTGACTCCGGACTGGAGTAACGTGGATTGAACTGAAGAATTGATAATTGACTCCGGACTGGAGTAACGTGGATTGAACTGAAGAATTGATAATTGACTCCGGACTGGAGTAACGTGGATTGAACTGGAGAATTGATTATTGACTCCGGACTGGAGTAACGTGGATTGAACTGGATAATTGCTTTGTTATGCTGGGAAGCATAGGTTTCACACAGGGAGCTCAAGAACATAGGTCACGCTGCAGCAATGGACATTGTTGCACTGGCAACCAGCATGTGCTACAGGAAGGTCTTTTATACAATCAGGATGAAGCGGATTGGCTGAAGCAACTTGAGACTGCTGCTGACTGGATGCACGAGTATTACCTGACCTGGCCCAAGATGGCTGCGCCCATGTTCCAGACAACTTGTATGCTGGCGCGCCGGGCGCGCATGGATCTGCGGCAGAGGGATGCTGCAGACGATCCTCAAGCGGAGGCCCCGCATCGGAAATCACTGGAACAGCAGGCCGACGTCTCAGCGGGCAGCGATGGCATAGACGTATGGGAAGATGCAGGGGTCTCTAGCACGGTTTGTGACAGATAGATAGATAGATAGATAGATATGAGATAGAATGATAGATAGATATGGGATAGATATATAAATAGATATGGGATAGATAGATAGATATATAGATATGATATAGATAGATAAATAGATAGATATGATATAGATAGATATAATATAGATAGATAAATAGATATAAGATAGATAGATAGATAGATAGATAGATAGATAGATAGATAGATAGATAGATATGGGATAGATAGATAGATAGATAGATAGATATGATATGGATAGATAGATAGATATGAGATAGATAGATATGGATAGATAGATTGATATGATATGGATAGATATATAGATAGATATGGGATAGATAGATGATAGATATTAGATAGATAGATAGATAGATAGATAGATAGATAGATATGATATGGATCGATAGATTGATATGATATGGATAGATAGATAAATAGATAGATAGATAGATATGGGATAGATAGATAGATAGATAGATACATACATAGGGGGCGATTCAATTCAACGTGTATTGAATAGCGCCGGGAGGGAGCTCCCAGAGCTAATCAATTCAGTGCGCTGTGTGGTTAGAGAATGCCGGTTCTCGCATCTTAACAAGGGTGTTAAGGCGCAGTAACCGGCATTCTCTGACTAAAGTTC
Organism: Taudactylus pleione; assembly: GCA_031769625.1. NCBI lineage: Eukaryota > Metazoa > Chordata > Amphibia > Anura > Myobatrachidae > Taudactylus > Taudactylus pleione. The sequence continues at coordinate 3,919,173 of JAUIMM010000072.1, forward strand.
TGGGCGCGCGGCTGTTAGCGCCGCACTAAGCAGAAAAACAGCTGCGTGCCCGGCACTTTGGTCGGATTTCTACTCGCATCCCCAAGAGGGTGCAAGAAGAAATTTTTAGCCCGCCCAAACAGCGCAGTGTATTGAATAGCTTTGGGAGCTCCCTTCCGCGGCTATTCAACATCGCGTTGAATTGAATCACCCCCATAGATGGATAGATAATGAGATAGATAGATATGAGATAGATAAATAGCTATATATATATATATATATGAGGTTTGATAGATGGAATCGGTATGTAATACCGCCGGCCGCATGGTAGCGTCAGGCCGACAGAGGAAGAGATCCCAGCAGCGGCAGCCCCTACACCGCTGGAAATCCCGATAGTCCCCAGGTAAGTACTAACTAACCTAACCCCCCCTAACCCTAACCCTCCTTAGGGGTGCCTAACCCTAACCTCCCCCCAAGTGCCTAAACCTAACCCCCCCTTCCCCGCTGCCTATACCTATGTCCCCCAGGGGGGGGGTCCTCACCACAACCTCCCCACGGGGGTGCCTGACCCTAACCCTCCCTCCCCCTAGCCTAACCCTAACCTCCCAGGGAGTTCCTAACCCTAAGTCCCCCCCGAGAGCCCTAAACCTAACCCTCCCTCCCTACCCGCAGCTGTCCACTCGCGGCGCCCGGCATCCCTTCGATCGGGATGCCGGGCGCCGGTCTCCCAACGTTGGTAAAATGAGCGGCGTCTACATCTAGACGCCGGTCATTTCGACATCGCCGGGATATGACAGTCGGGAAGCCGGCTGTCGGTATAATGTCAGCTGGCTTTCCGATTGCATACCTGATAGATAGATAGATAGATAGATAGATAGATAGATAGATAGATAGATAGACGGATAGATTGATAGATAGATATGAGATCGATAAATAGATATGAGGTTAGAGAGATAGATAGATAGATATGAGATAGATATGCTATAGATAGATAGATATTAGATAGATAGATAGATAGATAGATAGATAGATAGATAGATAGATAGATAATGGTATAGATAAATAGATAGATATGAGATAAATAGATATGAGATAGATAGATACTGTAGATAGATAGATAGACAGATAGATAGACAGAGAGAGAGATATATGAGATAGATAGATAGATAGAGAGAGAGAGAGAGAGATATGAGATAGATAGATAGATAGATAGATAGATAGATAGATAGAAATGATATAGATAGATAGATAGATAGATAGATAGAAATGATATAGATAGATAGATATGAGATAGATAGATAGATAAATAGATAGATAGATATGAGGTTTGATAAATAGATATGAGATAGATAGATAGATAGATAGATAGATAGATAGATAAATAAATATGAAATTTGATAAATAGATAGATAGATAGATAGATAGATAGATAGATAGATAGATATGAGGTTTGATAAATAGATATGAGATAGATATTAGATAGATAGATAGATAAATAAATATGAAATTTGATAAATAGATAGATAAATAGATAGATAGATAGACAGGTCAAGAGCGCTCTGGAGCAGGTTTTCATCCAGGATGTGTCTGTACATTGCTGCATTCATCTTTCCCTCTATCCTGACTAGTCTCCCAGTTCCTGCCGCTGAAAAACATCCTCACAGCATGATGCTGCCACCACCATGCTTCACTGTAGGGATGGTATTGGCCTGGTGATGAGCGGTGCCTGGTTTGCTACAAACATATAGCCTGGCATTCACGCCAAAGAGTTCAATCTTTGTCTCATCAAACCAGAGAGTCCTTCAGGTGCATTTTGGCAAACTCCAGGTGGGCTGCCATGTGCTTTTTACTAAGGAGTGGCTTCCGTCTGGCCACTCTACCATACAGGCCTGATTGGTGGATTGCTGCAGAGATGGTTGTCCTTCTGGAAGGTTCTCCTCTCTCCACAGAGGAATGCTGTAGCTCTGACAGAGTGACCATCAGGTTCTTGGTCACCTCCCTGACTAGGGCCTTTCTGCCCCGATCGCTCAGTTTAGACGGCTGGCCAACTCTAGGAAGAGTCCTGGTGGTTCCGAACTTCCATTTATGGATGATGGAGGCCACTGTGCTCATTGGGACCTTCAAAGCAGCAGATATTTTTCTGTACCCTTCCCCAGATTTGTGCCTCGAGACAATCCTGTCTCGGAGGTCTACAGACAATTCCTTGGACTTCATGCTTGGTTTGTGCTCTGACATGCACTGTCTAGTGTGGGACCTTATACAGACAGGTGTATGCCTTTCAAAATCATGTCCAATCACCTGAATTTACCACAGGTGGACTCCAATTAAGCTGTAGGAACATCTCAAGGATGATCAGTGGAAACAGGATGCACCTGAGCTCAATTTTGAGCTTCATGGCAAAGGCCGTGAATACTTATGTACATGTGATTTCTTAGTGTTTTTTGATTTTTTTTATTAAATTTGCAAAAATCTCAAAAAAAAAATGTACACGTTATCATTATGGGGTATTGTGTGTAGAATTTTGAGGACAAAAATGTATTTATTCCATTTTGGATTAAGGCTGTAACATAAAAAAAATGTGGAAAAAGTGAAGCATTGTGAATACTTTCCTGGTGCACTGTAGATAGATAGATATGAGATAGATAGATATAGGATAGATAGATATGAGATAGATAGATAGATAGATAGATAGATATGAGAGATAGATAGATATAGGATAGATAGATATGAGATAGATAGATAAATAGATAGATATGATATAGATAGATAAATAGATAGATATGGTATAGATACATAGATAGATATGAGATAGATAGATTGATAGATAGATAGATAGATAGATAGATAGATAGATAGATAGATAGATAGATAGATATGAGATAGATAGATATGAGATAGATAGATAAATAGATAGATATGATATCGATAGATAGATAAATAGATAGATATGGTATAGATAAATAGATAGATATTAGATAGATAGATAGATATGAGATAGATAGATTGATAGATAGATATGAGATAGATAGATAGATAGATATAGGATAGATAGATATGAGATAGATAGATAGATAGATAGATAGATATTAGATAGATAGATAGATATGAGATAGATATGAGATAGATAGATATGAGATAGATAGATGCATAGATATGAGATTGATAGATAGATAGATAGATAGATAGATAGATATGAGATAGATATAGAATAGATAGATATGAGATAGATATTAGATAGATAGATATATAGATATGAGATAGATAGATATATATGAGATAGATAGATAGATATGGTATAGATAGATAGATAGATATGAGATAGATAGATATAGGATAGATAGATAGATAGATAGATAGATATTAGATAGATAGATATGAGATAGATAGATAGATATGAGATAGATAGATATTAGATAGATAGATACATAGATAGATAGATATGAGATACATAGATGCATAGATATGAGATTGATAGATAGATAGATAGATACAAATCTCATTCGCCAAACCTATTGCCCTTGCCTTAGTTATCCATTTCCAATATATCTACAACAATTTTGATAGCTATGAATAAATTGATCTGTGTGGAGTTACTATGTTCTCCCCATGTTTGTACAGGCTTTCTGTGGGTGTATCAGTTTCTTCCTACAATTCACAAACATACTGGTAGGTTAACTGGATTCTGAGAAAAAAAACTTTAACTGTAATATGTGATAGTAATTATAGGGCTTAATTCAGAGACGTCTACGTAAATTCAATATTTATATACATCTGTGATGTTTGCAGGAGCGCACTGCGCATGTGCCGATGTGTTTCTGTAGCGTTCCAGAAGCCGGGGGCGTGTCGACCCCATTTTCTGGGCGCCCCATAGATTGTAAGCTTTACTGGGCCAGAGACTGATGTGAACACATGAACTCTGTACAGCGCTGCGGAATATGTGTGTGCTATATAAATAACTGGGAAGAAATAAATGAAGGATAGGACACACTGGAAGATGCCCAGATCGCACAATGCACCATAGATGATGGACCCCTCCATCACCCGAGCTCTCCGCCCCTCCGGGACCTCACATCTTGATTTCTGGGACGAGTTCCCTGTCTGCAGCTCTTGCCCCCTGCAGTCACTTTTCCTGCTCCTTCCTTCCAGCCGGGAGGGCAGACAGCATATCACAGCTGCCTCCCCAGCTGATCCTATGCTCCACTTTTGGGCATCCTGCCGGCCAGCGGGGTAGGCAGAGAGAGAGAGAGAGGACGGTGGCGGGGTGACACGCAGGCCTCTTGGTCCCTTTCCCGGTGGGAACTTTACGCACGGCCTGGGGAGCCATGCCAGCTGATGCTCGGGTGTTGGAGCCCTGGCACATCCTGTATATCAACTCACTTTGGATGCATATTTTATGACATAAACTTCCCTTTTGTTCAGTTTGACAGCATATCCCCATCTGTTTGTCAGCGTTATAACTCCTTGCCTCCCCTCCACATCACATACATGATTAACACTTCCTCTGCTGGCTGCTACAACATCCCATCACCTCCCAATGCTGATAGGCTGCAGCCAGGAGAGAGACAGAAGTTTGTCGCATCAGTTATCACTTTCAGCCCCAGAGGTTTGAATTAAAGGGGGGATGGGGGGTCTCACTATTGCCTTCCATCCTTCTTATTTTCTCCTACCTCATGAATCATATATTGTTTTTTGGTTTTTTTCCTGGACAGACAGATGAGATGCCTGAGAAGTTTGGAATAGAATTAGTGGGAATAGAATTAGTGGGAATAGAAAACTCTATGTACTAAGACTTGGCGGGAGATAAAGTACCAACCAATCAGCTAACTGCCATTTTTTAAACGCATCCTGTAACATGCCCCACGGCACATGCATTTGGCGTGCAGGGTGCCTGGAACGGCTCCAGCAGAGCCGCCCGGTGCGTCCCAAGGGCACTCCCTAAGGACCCTCCAGGCAGTGCTCTTCTTCCTGGCGCTGGCGGCCACGCCCCCTCAGTGTGATATCATGATGTCACATGTTCAGGGGCGTGGCAGGTGCAGGGCAGAGGATGGCCCAGCTACGGCGCTGCTGAAACCCTAAAGCGGGTGAATATATTCTCATATTAGTATATCCCTAATGTTTAGCTTAGCTTTTGTGATTCTTTCCTTTTGAAGATAATCACCATCTTCCTCTAAAGGGACCTCAGGAGTGTACGGTCAGGACTTCATGTAGTTGGATCCTCCACAAGCCTAATAGCTGGACTATGCGTTAGGGCAGACACAAAAATGAGTTGTGCAACATAATGCATAAAATAAATGTTCCTGTGAAAGAGTGAGGATTCTGCTTCTTATGGTTATAAAGGTTTCGTCTACTGTCCCGCAAGTCACTGCTTCTCTTTACATGTAACCCGCAGACTTTAGGGGATTAAAGAGGATGTAGGTGGCATCCTGGTGGTCAGAAGACCGCTGCCGGAACCCCTACTGCCAGCATCCCGCTGGTAAGTATTAGTGTTAGGAGGAAGGTTAGGTTTAGGGGATAGGCACTATGGGGAGAGAGTGTGGCTTAGGCTGCGGGGGGAGAGAGTTAGGGTTAGGCTGCGGGGGGAGAGAGTTAGTGTTAGGCTGCGGGGGGCAGAGAGTTAGGGCTAGGCTGTGGGGGAGAGAGAGTTAGGGCTAGACTGCGGGGGGGGCGGAGAGAGTTAGTGTTAGGCTGTGGGGGGAAGAGAGTTAGTGTTAGGCTGCGGAGGGGAGAGAGAGTTAGGGCTAGGCTGTGGGGGGGAGAGAGTTAGGGCTAGACTGCGGGGGGGCGGAGAGAGTTAGTGTTAGGCTGTGGGGGGGAGAGAGTTAGTGTTAGGCTGCGGAGGGAGAGAGTTAGGGCTAGGCTGCGGGGGGGAGAGAGTTAGGGCTAGGCTGTGGGGGGGAGAGAGAGTTAGGGCTAGGCTGCGGGGGGGGAGAGTTAGTGTTAGGCTGCGGGGGGAGAGAGAGTTAGGGCTAGGCTGCGGAGGGGAGAGAGTTAGGGCTAGACTGCGGGGGGGAGAGAGAGTTAGGGCTAGGCTGCGGAGGGGAGAGAGTTAGGGCTAGACTGCGGAGAGAGTTAGTGTTAGGATGTGGGGGGGAGAGAGTTAGGGCTAGACTGCGGGGGGGAGAGTTAGGGCTAGGCTGCGGGAGGGAGAGAGAGTTAGGGCTAGGCTGCGGGGGGGGAGAGAGTTAGGGCTAGACTGCGGGGGGGCGGAGAGAGTTAGGGTTAGGCTGCGGGGGGAGAGAGTTAGTGTTAGGCTGCGGGGGGGAGAGAGAGTTAGGGCTAGGCTGCGGAGGGGAGAGAGTTAGGGCTAGACTGCGGAGAGAGTTAGTGTTAGGATGTGGGGGGGAGAGAGTTAGGGCTAGACTGCGGGGGGGAGAGTTAGGGCTAGGCTGCGGGAGGGAGAGAGTTAGGGCTAGGTTGCGGGGGGGAGAGAGTTAGGGCTAGGCTGTGGGGGGGAGAGAGTTAGGGCTAGGCTGTGGGGGGGGTAGAGTTAGGGCTAGGTTGCGGGGGGGGAGAGTTAGGGCTAGGCTGTGGGGGGGAGAGAGTTAGGGCTAGACTGTGGGGGGGGAGAGTTAGGGCTAGGCTGCGGGAGGGAGAGAGTTAGGGCTAGGTTGCGGGGGGGAGAGAGTTAGGGCTAGGCTGTGGGGGGAGAGAGTTAGGGCTAGGCTGTGGGGGGAGAGAGTTAGGGCTAGGCTGTGGGGGGGAGAGTTAGGGCTAGGTTGCGGGGGGGAGAGAGTTAGGGCTAGGCTGTGGGGGGGAGAGAGTTAGGGCTAGGCTGTGGGGGGGAGAGTTAGGGCTAGGCTGCGGGTGGGAGAGAGTTAGGGCTAGGCTGCGGGGGGGAGAGAGTTAGGGCTAGGCTGCGGGGAGGGAGAGAGTTAGGGCTAGGCTGTGGGGGGAGAGAGTTAGGGCTAGGCTGCGAGGAGGAGAGAATTAGGGTAGGCTGTGGGGGGGAGAGAGCTAGGGTTGGGCTGTGGTGGGGTAAGAGGATTAGGCTGTGGGGGGGTTAGGGTTAGAGGGAGGGTTAGGCTACTTACCTTCAGTCGTCGGGATGCTGCTGTCGGTATTCTGATCGCCGGCATCCTGACTCTCGGGATCCCGTACTCAACTGGATTATAGAGGGTTACCTACCTTCAGGTGACTTTAATGTACTGACTTGTAGCTTCATTCTTGCAGCACTGAGGAAATATGTTGCTTTGTTTTTCTGGTTTCCGTCAGCAGTTTTTTCGGCTGGAACAAGCAATAGACAGCTGCAGAGAACACAGTGTAAGTGGTAAAAGTTGCAGGAGGGTGTGCACAAAATAACAAGGTAAAGTCATGTGACATAAGGAAACTCTTGTTAGGGCCATATAAGAAATTAAGTGTTTCACTCCATTGTTCTAAGCGATTTCACTGCAGGTTCTAATCAATATCTCCCTCTAATACCTGGTTATTACTATGACAGCCTAATCCAGGTCGGTCTAACAGATGGAGCTGGTGTTCCCAGAAGACCCTTCTACTATAGGGACCCAGCATGTTGGAAACAGGATGACTGACATGTAACTCTATATACAAGGATAACACATAATAGCACACAATTGCAGTTTAAGCTAAGGGAATATACGTGGCACAGGTTTATCATTAATACCTCTCAATCACCAGGCATGACATTCACGGTTGCCAGGGATGATGTGTGATCAATAATGACGACCAAACACATATTTATTTGAACGCTGCACAATTTGAAGACGTGAGTCGGCCTCTGGTTCGTGACTATCCACAGCGCTTGTGCAGGGTAGGCCACTTCGTAGCTCCATTGTAGCAGTAACAGGATGTCCCGATATATATAAGCCCCACTGAAATATTTGCTATACATGATCAACGTTCCTCATTTTTATCCCATTGCAAGCCATAGTTTTTCTCACAATGAATGAAGCTGAACTGACCAATGTAATGCTCAAGAGACAGGGTTATTTACGAAGCATAAACCGGCCTCGGATGGGGCAGGTGCTCTTAGATGTCCAACAAAGTGGATTTGTACTTCTCACGATAGGTAGACATCAGCGCAACTGAAATACCAATTGGTGCGTGTTCAGATGCACCATAGGTCACACCATAGAAACCCCCCCAGAAAGGTCCGGACTCTCAACGCCGCTGTAGCCTCCGCGGCCCACCACTCTACTATCAAACGAGAGGGGCCGCAAACGGGGTACAGGAACTTCAAGTGGGGAGCTGGGGCCTCAGATCGGGAGGCCTCCGAGCCCTGTAGCAGCCGTATCTCCTGCACCCACAATAGTTCCGCCACTGGGGCACAGGAGCTTGCACTCACATTCTGTAGGCAGGGGGTCCAGAAGAAGGAGGTGCATATCTGGCTGCGGGTACATACTTCCACCTGTGATAACGGCGTCACGATGCTTGTTCTACCTATCCATTTAAAAAAAAAAAAAATTATCTGATTTTTTTATTTCGTACTGTATATGTTTGAAATTAAAATAGTCAGAGTTGGATTAAGACCCCCATGGAGACCTAGGCAACATTTTGCTCAGACCCATTTCCCACTGGGCCCTAAGCAGCTGTAGATGATGTCACTTCTGCTTATAGGATGTACCAATAGCACGGCCGGGGGGTGACACCTAAGTGCCGACTCTTCCTCAGAGACAGGAGCCGGGTGTTGCACTGTAGCATTACGTGCAACACTCGGCTCCTGACACAGGCCCTGATTCAGAGCCGGACGCTCTGACAGAGCGCTCGCTCTGAATCAGGGCCTGGCTATTTTTCTTATGAAGCGGCCTCCTGGCCGCACGCATAGCTGTGGGTGACCACCCACGGCTATTGCGAGCGGCCATGATGATGGTCGCGATGGTCAAGACCATCGCGACTATCAGGCTTGCGACGAGACTCTTGTGGTAGGGTCTAGTGGCCACAAGCCCCAGAAAGATTTCGGCTCAAATTGAGCCGGAAGTTCTCCACTGACATCACTTGTGATGTCAGTGGGGCCGTCCCCAAACGGTAGACGTTCTCATGGGAACGCCTCCGTTTGGCCGGCCACGCCCACCTCCCGCCCACCAAAGGGGGCGAGCTGTCACTCACTATCGACAGCTCACCCCCTTTTCTGCCAGACCCGGAGCGACGGAGCGCCCGTCGCTATCCGGGTCTCGCACATGCGCACGACGGAGCCGGCTCCGTCGTGCCCATGCCCAGTGGGCCACCATGGACCCGGTTGCGAGCGCTCAGCGCTTGCGACCGGGTCTGAATCAGGCCCACAGTCCGCACCTCCGGAGTGGCTAAAACGGAGGTTTGGGTGGCGAGGCCACAGCCGCTACCTGCAATGCCACGCCCCCTTTTTTGCCGGCACGCGACTGCACCGCGCACAACAGCCTTCCCCGCCCCTACCCGTACCGGGTGTCACCTCAGGGAGGGACGCCGCTGCCTGTTTATCAAATAATATATGTGGGATATCTCCTGAAAGCATTTTTGGAAGTAGCGGGTGTACCTGCAAATTTTAGGGATCCCCTGTATGTATGATCTACTGCGATCCCCCATTTACAATAACAAAAGCAACTTCCGTCGGCTTCTATGGTGGCTGCTTCAATGCCGAATTTAGCAAGCTCCGGAATGCTCTGCGTTACCCCATAGGATCCCACCCTCAGCGATGGGCACTTGCACCTGTGTGGTCTGATGACAAATTACATTTGTAACATCACATTGTAACTATCAGAACCCCTGTCCCTGGGTGTATTTTAATACCTTCCACCGATCCATCATTTCCTATAGCTGCAATGAGCGGCGATATCAAATTATGATTACACGGTCTAAAACCTGATAATTAATAATAAAAGAAAAGACCCCTTATTGTTATAAACTTGATGGCTGCGCATTTTTATTAGCGTATGACTGCGGAACACCTATGTACGTACAATGACAAAGCGATTTGTAAAAAGACCGGCCGTCGCCTGAAACTTTTACCGATATTTTCTCACTCTAAACAATCTGATGAAAACCTCACTTTTAATAACGATCTTCTAACTTTTGCAAACTAAACGCAGCGCTGAGTTTTATTTATTGATGCCACGCGTTCCATAAACAGAATAATCCCTACTCAATGGTTCATATGATTAACCGACAGCAGCGAGGGGCCCGATAACACTAATAATCACGCTCCTCCATTACAGTCAGCTCCAGTGCTCGCCACTCATTGAGACGTGTGCGCTAATATTATCTTCCTAATGTGACAAAGCTGTGGACGCAGAGCTTGGCTCGCCGCTCCGACGGAAGAGTTAGTGGACCCTACGGGCATTTTTAAAAGCCGCACCTGTGGCCCACTTAGGTTTCCCACCTCTGCTATAGACCGAAGACCTCTCTGCTTGGAGGGTATTATCGAGGCAGCAGGATTTTATGGCAGGCGGGGAAGGGATCCAGGTTTTGCTGTTCACCTCACTTCTGTCACACACCCCCCTGCGTTAGGTATGGCTCCGGGCCTTGGACCCGTGCCTCCGCCTCCCCCATAGTACAATGCTATGGTCAGGTTAAGCTGTCGCTGCTGTCTCTTTTATGTGACAACTTGCGGGGCGAGTTACTCCCATGCTGGGATGGAAAGTGTCAGCTCGCTGCTTAACCCCCGCCTTACCGTGCTGACCGGAAAGGACGCCAGGTGCAGGAAAACGGGGCATAGGGGAATATTACAGGAAATGATAGTGGATATGTATATTTGGTACAGTGATACTGATAGCTGCTAATCTTTTCCATCGGTACAGATATAAAACGTCGGGCTTATTAGCAGAGCAATATGTGGAGCGTGCTGGTGTTGATATATAATGCGAAGCTGAACGTGCTGGGAGCAGTAGTTCTCCAGATGAGTCGATACACCAGAGTATAATATAAACCGGCCAGTGTGTGAGTGATGGGGATTAGATGTATAGCGCAGTGGTCGGTGCTGGTGGCGGTTAGTCCACACGTGGTGCAGCTTAACCCGGTCTTACATTTATTGTGTATATGATGGGGATTATTGTGTATATGATGGGGATTAGATGTATAGCGCAGTGGTCAGTGCTGGTGGCGGTTAGTCCACACGTGGTGCAGCTTAACCGGGTCTTAGATTTATTGTATATCAGGTAGAACAACAGGTAGCAGGTGACACAGGTGTAACAGCGATAGATGTAATACACTGTCTGTGGCAGCCTGGAGCTCAAGGGATTGCTGGGCCTAGTAGTGCGATTGTGGTACAGGCACTGGGGATAGTAGCATTGGTGGTCTAGTGTACAATGGTGGTGGTCTAGTGTATAATGGTGGTGGTCTAGTGTACGTTCGGACATGCAGCTAGGCGCTGGAGCTCTAAAACTCAACTTAAAAAAAAAGAAAACAAATTGGAGACTTTAAGCGCACAGCCCGGCAGACAGCTCACACCGGATGCTAATGAAGATACAATCTCTGGGCCCTGGCTGTGGAGCCACAACTATCGCACAGTTACAAAGGAGGCTCAGCGTGTACCAGCCCGGACAAGACGCAGGGACACAGTGCAGGCTGAGAGAGAGGGGACAAGTCTTGGCAGCAGACGAGGTGACATATTGCACGGGCGCACTCGGGGGAGATCCTTTGGTCTTCTCTGTTAGGAGGAACAGACGGCTTTAACCTGTATCATGCCGGAGCGGTGTGAGAGTCAGTATTACCCCCTTTACTGCAGCCAATGAGGTGTAATAAACAGGATGTTAACCCTTACTCAGTGGAGCGGGACCCAACCCCCTCCCCGCAGCCTCTGCAGCAACTATTGGCTGATCGAGCCAATAAATGTACAGTGTATGCCCAGCATTAGCTCTTACCTTATGCTGGGTACACAATGGCAGATATATTATATATTGGCTGATCAGTTGATCGGACAATATATCTCGCGTGCGACGGCCAGTGTGTACCAGCGATATATCATTCACAGACATATCGTGTCGGCAGTGCTGCACAGCCGATGGCCAATATATATGATATATGCAGATATATCTGTCTATCGTGCTGTGTGTACGGGCGGTCAGCCGACACACAGAGATCAGTTTATTGGTCTGATAGACATTTTGGCCCCGACTCAGAGGCGCCCGCAATCCGCACGCAGCGTTGATTATCTCATAGTTGAGCGATTATTTGCAACTGCGCATGCACAAAAAAGTACTGAACCCCCCCACAGCGCACGTGTTACACATAGAGGACCTGACTCAGACCCGCTCGCTGTGAGCGATTTTCGCCCATCTGCGCATGCGTATATTTTGCAGTGCATGTGCGCAAGCCATTCGTTGCGATCTGATTTTGGTAGCTCGTAAGCCACTATCAGGTCGCTGCTCTGAGTGACAGATAGCGCCGTCTGTGGGTGGTAACAGGGGAAGGCGCTTGTGAACGGGAGAGTGGTGTTGCGAACGCAGGCGTGTCAGGCCGTCAAAACGCTGTGTAAAGGGCGTGCATAATTAGCAAAGTAGCGTCATTGTACATATCACCTGCACGTATTTCAGCCCGCACTGATCGCTGTGCTTGCAGCGGGGAAAGGCAACCCCAAGGGCTGCAAGCAGCACCGATGGCTCACGATGGTCCCGATGTCATTTCCCGGAGATGACGTGTGTTGCGAGTGGCAAGGGGGCGTCTTCAGACACTTGCGAGCGCACTTTGCCGTAGCTCACTAACACACAGTGGGCGTCCTTACGCGACGCAGTGCGAGCGCTTAATTTAAATATCCGGACCCTTTTTGCCTGCGAGCGATGGCATCTTCGGAGCGGGTCTGAATGAGCTCCAGTGTACGCACAAATTAGCATTCAGGACAGACGGTATAAGAAACGGGGCGGCAAAGTGGTGGGCGTTCCTGGACGGTGACTGGGAGGCGGCCTGAAGTGAACGCAAAAAAGTCTGTCTAATGGGCGTGTATGTCAGCGATAGCGGCTGCGTTCCCAGACGCAGAGCCGCAGCCACAGAGGCCATGGTTATACGGAGGCACTGCACCTGCCACAGGGCTGGCACAAGTGTCAAGGGTGCGCGATGCTGTGCCAATGGCGGAGTGGCAAGGATCACCGGCGGTGTTACAGCGGGCAGAGACAATGACAGTGGGCGTATCAGGGTTTGCTCATTCAGACGCAGACTGCTACAGCGGGGGGAGGCTGATACCAGCATTTACATATTACCGCTCCCGCGCCCCCAGGTCCTGTATCTCACAGTGTACGGCCAGCATGAGGATGGCTACAGGAAACCACCTATGTACTATTACCTATCCTATCACATGTATCATGGGATTTGCATTATTGCTAACATACAAAAGAAAAAAAACCCTAAATGTATTAATTGCAAATAATATAGATTTTCTTTCTATTTTGACTATTTTTGGTGCCTGTTTATTAATGCATTGGAATTATCCGAGTCAGCCAAAGTTAAACGCTTCTCACCATGGGAAGCGCTGAGGTCCAGTTCTGGCCCCCCTCACCCCCTCCCCTGTCATTTGCATAGACGGTTTAGCTGGCTATTTAAGTTGTTGTGTGCAGTGAAGTCCTTGCACCCCTCTCTCTCTCTCTGTGCCTGCAGTGAAGTCCTTGCACCCCTCTCTCTCTGTGCCTGCAGTGAAGTCCTTGCACCCCTCTCTCTCTCTGCCTGCAGTGAAGTCCTTGCACCCCTCTCTCTCTCTCTCTCTCTGTGCCTGCAGTGAAGTCCTTGCACCTCTCTTTCTCTCTGTGCCTGCAGTGAAGTCCTTGCACCCCTCTCTCTCTCTGTGCCTGCAGTGAAGTCCTTGCACCCCTCTCTCTCTGTGCCTGCAGTGAAGTCCTTGCACCCCTCTCTCTGTGCCTGCAGTGAAGTCCTTGCACCCCTCTCTCTGCCTGCAGTGAAGTCCTTGCACCCCTCTCTCTCTCTCTCTCTCTCTCTCTCTCTCTCTCTCTGTGCCTGCAGTGGAGTCCTTGCACCTCTCTTTCTCTCTGTGCCTGCAGTGAAGTCCTTGCACCCCTCTCTCTCTCTGTGCCTGCAGTGAAGTCCTTGCACCCCTCTCTCTCTCTGTGCCTGCAGTGAAGTCCTTGCACCCCTCTCTCTCTGTGCCTGCAGTGAAGTCCTTGCACCCCTCTCTCTCTCTGCCTGCAGTGAAGTCCTTGCACCCCTCTCTCTCTCTCTCTCTGTGCCTGCAGTGAAGTCCTTGCACCTCTCTTTCTCTCTGTGCCTGCAGTGAAGTCCTTGCACCCCTCTCTCTCTCTGTGCCTGCAGTGAAGTCCTTGCACCCCTCTCTCTCTGTGCCTGCAGTGAAGTCCTTGCACCCCTCTCTCTGTGCCTGCAGTGAAGTCCTTGCACCCCTCTCTCTCTCTCTGCCTGCAGTGAAGTCCTTGCACCCCTCTCTCTCTCTCTCTCTCTCTCTCTCTCTGTGCCTGCAGTGAAGTCCTTGCACCTCTCTTTCTCTCTGTGCCTGCAGTGAAGTCCTTGCACCCCTCTCTCTGTGCCTGCAGTGAAGTCCTTGCACCCCTCTCTCTCTCTGTGCCTGCAGTGAAGTCCTTGCACCCCTCTCTCTCTCTCTCTGTGCCTGCAATGAAGTCCTTGCACCCCTCTCTCTCTCTCTCTGTGCCTGCAGTGAAGTCCTTGCACCCCTCTCTCTCTCTGTGCCTGCAGTGAAGTCCTTGCACCCCTCTCTCTCTGTCTCTGTGCCTGCAGTGAAGTCCTTGCACCCCTCTCTCTCTCTGTGCCTGCAGTGAAGTCCTTGCACCCCTCTCTCTCTGTGCCTGCAGTGAATTCCTTGCACCCCTCTCTCTCTGTGTGCCTGCAGTGAAGTCCTTGCACCCCTCTCTCTCTGTGCCTGCAGTGAAGTCCTTGCACCCCTCTCTCTCTCTGCCTGCAGTGAAGTCCTTGCACTCCTCTCTCTCTCTGTGCCTGCAGTGAAGTCCTTGCACCTCTCTCTCTCTGTGCCTGCAGTGAAGTCCTTGCACCCCTCTCTCTCTCTCTGTGTGCCTGCAGTGAAGTCCTTGCACCCCTCTCTCTCTCTCTGTGCCTGCAGTGAAGTCCTTGAACCCCTCTCTCTCTCTGTGCCTGCAGTGAAGTCCTTGCACCCCTCTCTCTCTCTGTGCCTGCAGTGAAGTCCTTGCACCCCTCTCTCTCTCTGTGCCTGCAGTGAAGTCCTTGCACCCCTCTCTCTCTGTGTGCCTGCAGTGAAGTCCTTGCACCCCTCTCTCTCTGTGTGCCTGCAGTGAAGTCCTTGCACCCCTCTCTCTCTCTGTGCCTGCAGTGGATGTATATACTGATGACAGAAGGTACAAGCTCTGCTACCCCTTTCCCTTTCTTGCCTTCGTCTCCCCCTCCCCAGCGTTGGCGAGCCCAGGTTTTGTGTGCATTAGGTGACAGAAGGTCCCCGTGCTTGATAACCAGACAATCTGTCACTGCCTCTGATGACAGATTTTAGGAGGGCTCCCCTCCTTGCAGTTCCTTTGTTTTCCTCTAGCTCACTTGTATGAGATTGCTCTGTCGCCCCCTGACTGCCTTTGTCTCTGCCCTGCTAGCCAAATTGTGACAGCAGCCTCCTATCATAATATAGGACTAATGGAGTCTGCCATAATCCCATCCAATCTAATTACATTTAGACCTCTTTCCGTAGCCCTCTTTCTCCAAACCGGGCAGCGCCCACCTCCATCTGTTACGCTGCCCTCTCTCTCTCTCTCTCTGTCTGCTCATTTTGTCCACCCATCTGTGTCCACCTCTCTCAGCACCTTTCTAAATTCATTACTACCTATTTATGTGATCTAACATGGATTTCTCACACCATCTCCTTCCATTAAAATTCCAGAGCTAAAAACGGCGCCGGTATTGGCATGGGGCCCGTCGTATTTATGTACGCCATCAGTCTTTTCACACGTAGGGGACACGTCAGAGCTAAACGCACATTTATAAGGAATATTCACCCGTATGAAGACTTGTACAGATCTCTGTGGCCTATACGCCTATTCCTCATTGCACCAGAACTATCCTTGGTTAAATACTGCATATATCTATATGAAAACAGGTATATTTATGCCTCCATCCGATTCTGCATACCGCGCAATTATGTCGACACTCCCTTACTGATGGTTGCTTAAGTGAGAGCGCCCCATTACAGCCCAGTTACACCCAGTTAGTCACAAGTACAGGTGTGACGGAACTGCGTACTAAAATGGGCGCACGTTCGCCTCTGTCCCGACGAGTGAAAGCTCTTTTACATTGTGAAGTGATCGCATTATGCGCAGTACACCGTTTTGTCTCCTAGCAGACTGTGGTGCATATAAGCGCCACGATCCAAGGTGCTGTTGGATTCTTTCAGGTCGTGGGCTACGCCGTTGGAATGAATCTCTTCCCCACAATACAGCTGTGTTTTTATGGTCTTATTATTACATTGTCGTTGCATTCCAGCTGGCCTCCGCCTTTTAACCAATATTGCGAACTCTTGTAATAAAAAAAAATAATAATTTACTTCCGACTTTAGAAACATCTACTGAAAGGCCTGGTACAATTGTTCAGTGATGGCAAAATAAAGGTGACAAGTGACAGAAGGGGTCATTAATGAATACTTCTCCCCCCCCCCTACAATAAAGTTGTCCACCTAGAGCATTCAGCAGAAGCTGGATCACCGTGCCCTATCGCCAATTATAGGAAAGGCCCTTCTCTGAAGAAGCAGCAGTCGCTTCATCCACTGTCTTGAAACTCGGCCTGATTCAGACCCGCTCGTAAGCGGGTCGACGGTGGGGTACTGCGCGCCGCGCGCATGAAATTCTCTCGCTCCGGGACTCACTACAAATGGGGCGGCTGTCGATGTCGATCGACAGCTCGCCCCGTTTTGTAGGTGGGGAGGGGGGGGGTGGCTACACAATCGGAGGCGTTCCCGAAGGAAAGCCTGCCGTTTGTGGGAGGCACCAGTGATGTCAGTGGAGAGCTTCCTGCTTTGTTAGAGCAGGAAGCTCTCTGGGGCTTGCGATGGACGAGACCCTACCACAAGGGTCTCGTCGCAAGCCCCGATGGTCGCGACCATCAACTGGACGCTCGCAAAAGCTGTGGGTTGTCACCCACAGCTTAGCGAGCGGCCAGGAGGCCGCAACAAAAAAGAAAAAAAACGCCCTGATTCAGAGCGAGCGCTCTTAAAGAGCGTCCGGCTGTGAATCAGGCCCTCTCTTTCTGAGATGCCTCCGTTCCTGTAACCCCCGACAGTGGCTAGCCCCATAGAGAGGGTATTTGATAACCTATCTCTGTATGATTGACAGTCCCAGAGCTTTTGCTGAATAGTAAACAATGCAGTCATTTTTTTTTTTAAACTAAATGACAGATTGCTTTCTGGAAAACATTCAAGTACACGTTAGATTCGAACCAATGTATTGAATGATACAATTATTTCTCTTTATTTATTCTCTTACAGGAGAGAAAGTCAGTAGCAGATTGTGACCCATGCATTAGACGTAGCATAGATGACAATCTCCCTGCCATATATATATGATAGAGAGATCTAGAAGTAGGTCATAGCAGCAGTAACGTATAATGAAGACCTCACTTAGGCCAATCACCACGGGACGGCAGACATGCAGGTGTAGTAATGCTAGGATCCATGCATTCTGCTCATCGCCAGCCAAGCAGGTATCTGCAGACTGCTGCGTACATTATAGGCTGTGTCAGCCGTCACATAACGCTGGTGACAGGCACATTAAATAGTATTATTCTTTATTATATAGCGCTGTATTTTGAGGAAATTGTTCTATAAATACGCGTCCGCGTCTGCGTATTTTGACAGTCTTGCATCTGCGAATTTATGCTGATACCACGACAAAGCCCATCCCTGGTGTACATCAGTGTGTGTGTGACTGTGCAAGGACTGAGACGCCCACTGTTAGTGTCTCCATAGATGCTAAAATACCGTTTGGTGCGTCTTCAGTCACACTATTGGTCGCTCGAGCGACACTTGCTCCAGCCCTGTGGCAGGTGCAGTTTCTCTGTCTACGGTCTCCTATGTGAGAGGTTCAGCTAGAAAGACCTTGTAAA
Organism: Taudactylus pleione; assembly: GCA_031769625.1. Classification (NCBI taxonomy): domain Eukaryota; kingdom Metazoa; phylum Chordata; class Amphibia; order Anura; family Myobatrachidae; genus Taudactylus; species Taudactylus pleione. The sequence goes on from JAUIMM010000072.1 coordinate 3,937,107, forward strand.
AATAAAAAAAATTGGGTACTTTTTAATAGCAAGAGACCAGGCAGGAGTTGTCCTGGAGTAGATGAGCCAGGACAGGAAGAGATCAGGCAGGAGTTGTCCTGAAATAGATGAGGCAGGACAGGAAGAGACCAGGCAGGAGTTGTCCTGAAATAGATGAGGCAGGACAGGAAGAGACCAGGCAGGAGTTGTCCTGGAGTAGATGAGTCAGGACAGGAAGAGACCAGGTAGGAGTTGTCCTGGAGTAGATGAGTCAGGACAGGAAGAGACCAGGCAGGAGCAGTCCTGGAGTAGATGAGGCAGGACAGGAAGAGACCAGGCAAGAGTTGTCCTGGAGTAGAGGAGTCAGGGCAGGAAGAGACTAGGCAGGAGTTGTCCTGGAGTAGATGAGTCAGGACAGGAAGAGACTAGGCAGGAGTTGTCCTGGAGTAGATGAGTCAGGACAGGAAGAGATCAGGCAGGAGTTGGCCTGGAGTAGATGAGTCAGGACAGGAAGAGATCAGGCAGGAGTTGTCCTGAAATAGATGAGGCAGGACAGGAAGAGACCAGGCAGGAGTTGTCCTGAAATAGATGAGGCAGGACAGGAAGAGACCAGGCAGGAGTTGTCCTGGAGTAGATGAGTCAGGACAGGAAGAGACCAGGCAGGAGTTGTCCTGGAGTAGATGAGGCAGGACAGGAAGAGACCAGGCAGGAGCAGTCCTGGAGTAGATGAGTCAGGACAGGAAGAGACTAGGCAGGAGTTGCCCTGGAGTAGATCAGGCAGGAGTTGGCCTGGAGTAGAGGAGTCAGGACAGAAAGAGATCAGGCAGGAGTTGGCCTGGTGTAGACGAGGTAGGACATGAAGAGATCAGGCAGAAGTTGGCCTGGAGAAGAGGAGTCAGGACAGGAAGAGACTAGGCAGGAGTTGGCCTGGAGTAGATGAGTAAGGACAGGAAGAGATGAGGACCTGGGAACTATGGGTCATATTTATTAATTATTGGGTTTTAGACATGCTCATTAGAACTACTTATTGCGGGAAAAAGAAATTAAGGATTGTCTGTACGTATCAAAAAACACATACAGGGACAGGGGCTCAGATAGCAGTCCATCCCTGCGATGTGCTAGACCTTTGCCTGCTACTGCACATGAGCGGTCTGCTGACCACGAATGTACAAACAGCCATTGCAGACCATAGGCTACAATGGATAACGCCATCTGGACATCCCAGGGATCATTAATATTTGTGGATACCCCTCCGACAATGGGTGGTATCCATGCATATCCCGCAAATATTCAATAATAATAGTTAGGAGGTGGACAGGAATATTTCGGGCAGTACCTGGTTTAGAACAGATGAGGCAGGAGCTGGGGAGGAAGAGTTGAGGTGGGATGTGGACAGGAACAGATCAGACAGAAGTTGGCCTAGAATAGATGAGGCAGGACCTGGGCAGGTAGAGATGCAATAGTAACTCACTGGAAGAAAGGAGGCAGGAGCTGGACAGGAGTAAATAAAGTAGGAGCTGGGGAGATCAGGTAAGATGTGGACAGGAATAAACCTAGCAGGAGACAGGAGTTAGGCAGGAAAAGATCAGGCAGGACCTGTGCAGATAGGGATGAACCAGTAGCCGGGCAGGAATATATGAGACAGGAATTGGCCAGGATAAAAATATCAGACCAGACCTGGGCAGGAAGATATGAATTAGAGGCTGACAGGAATATACTGTATGAGGCTGGAGCTGTCTGGGAATATATGATGCAGGGCAGGAAAAGATCAGGCAGGGAGAGGTGAGATAGGAATATATCAAGAGATGGACACTGAGGATGTAATAAATGAGTCAGGAGATGGGAGAATAGAAAGCAGGAGGCAAAGATGGGGCGAAGAAATGGTTTATGGAGATTCACTGCTGGGGAGGCAGGAATGAGATAATTGTTTGGGATTGAGAGGCGACAAGTGCTATATATATATACATATATATATATATATATATATATATATATATATATATATATATGTATGTATGAAGAAAACAGACATGAGCCGGGCAGAGAGAACCTCCGCTGGGCTGAGGGCTTTGTGTTTTTCGCTAGTGTGTGTACATAAATAAATCTGTTAGGGGGAATGCGAGTTTTTCATGTTTAGGTTTTAGCGAGACGTCATCGTCTGTCTCGTACGGAGGGTTTTTTAGTTTTTGGATGAACAATCTATTCTGTTGATTTCCCGATGTTTCATCTTGAGAGATAACCCACATAAATGAGTCATTGTGTTCGCACAGCGTTCCTCTGGGAGCAGGACACCTCAGCTGCGACAGCTATTTACCAAATAACATATGGCAGAATAAAAATACTAATAATGGAAATAAAGTAAGCCCAAGCGTGCTAAATCAGATTTAATCAGTGTGACTGCAGTCCGGAGCTGCGAGCTGTTTATTTGCCATCCTAGAGGACGACGTCCAATTTTCACAATTTCTGCAGAAACTGTACGGCGCTGCGGGGGTTAACTCTTAACCCTCACCATACCCAGGCCCTCTGCGGCAGATATCTGGGTAAGTCAACGAGGTGCCAGACTCTGTTGGGGCTATACAATAATAACCGTATATTGAACTTGATGGAAAGGTTGACGCAGGTTGGTGCCTCTTTGGCAGTCTCACATCCGCGACTATATGCAAATGCCTCTACAAAGCCTTCCTTGGTGTACAGCCATGCATATGAATCAACAAGGACTGAGTGTCTCAAACAGCACTGTTTGCTGCAGCCGCCGGGTCACTTAACTGGTTCCCCGCTCCATGCTTCGGCTCTGTGGTGGTAGACCTTCTGTGATTCAGTCCGGCACTTGTTCAGCTGTGCCGGCAACTTCTCCTGCCTGTAACTTCCGACATACTCACTGGCTTCCACCTGCGGCATCCCTGCCGGCACCGGCTGCTGGGTGCAGCCATGACAGTCGGAATCAAGTGACTGTCCATCCACCAACAGGAGACCAGCATGCGGTCACATGACACCTGCAGCCAATCCCTGACAAGCCAGGGATATATAAGGATTCTCCCTGCACACAGCACTTGCTAGAGCAATGTTTGCCACAGACTAGCTGTGTGCTATTTCTGTGAGCTCCTACAGATTCCTATTTTTCCTAGAGATTCACCACCTTGCTGCACTACTTGCTCCAGTATTCTGGTGATTTCAGTATTCCGATCCCATTCCGGCGACTTCAGCATTCTGGTGACTCCAGTATTCCGGTAGCATTCCGGTTGTCCAGTAGTCCCGTCCAGAGCTACTCCAGGTTCCATGTGTTCCAGTGTCCTGCTAGTTCTAGCCTGCTTGAAGTAACAAAGCTCTCTATCCTATCCACCAGCACCTGTGTGCCTCAAACATCTATCATCCGATTCCCATCAAGACTCCGGCTGTCCCACCAGTGCCTTCAGTCGCCAGCAGCCACATCTTCCCATCACTTAAACACACAAGTGCATTCCATACACTTTATATCTCTGGGCTGGTCCATGAGCAGGAACTATATTAGGCCTCCAGCTTTCAGTAGCTTGCCCCAGGTCCCATTCCAGCCAACGGATTTTGGGAAGTAATAATTATATTGTGTCTACTGTACATATACTGCAGAAACCCACAGCAAGAAAATATAAAAACTCCCAGGTAGGGCACCGGACCCCAGCATTGCGGGGCAGCATTGGTAACCACTGTGCCACCGTGCAGTTCTAAATAACCTAAGTGTAGAAGGTGCTAGTTAGAAGTCAAGTAGAATATCAGTGGTTGCTATGGGCAACATCTCCACTTCTAAAAACCCGCACTTTGGTAAATATACCCCTAGGAGTGTAACAGGTCTGTTTAAGAAGCAAGAAGGAGCGTAAATGCAAAAGAGCTCCATTATCTTTTTCCCATTTAGGAAAGGGTTAATGCTGGAGAAATCAGAGACTCCTCTGATGTCATCTTAGTTGACGCAGTTTAACGCTGTCCCCATATAGAGACGGCGACTGAGAGCAATTTATTAAGCTTTATTTAGGACAGTATAACAGTAGCTTAATTTGTCAAAGCTGGAGAGGCTCACTTAGGTGTACCTAACCCCCCTTTCCCCTAACCTAACCCTCCCCGCGGCTATCCGCTCCCAACGCCCAGCTTACATACGATCGGTATGCAGGGCATCGGGATTTCGGCGTGGGGCAAATTATAGGCGTTGGTATTTAGACGCCTGTCGTTAGTCCCACCCCGAGATTTCACAGTCGGGAAGCCGGTGGTCAGCATTTCGACCGCCGGCTTCCTGGCTACATACCATCACCAGTATCAGCATTCGCTCCTTCCCTGGCCTCGGCGCAGGAGATGCGACTGATCACTGTCCATCTGCAGTTGGTATTGCGTGCAACTCAGATCTAATGACTGAGGCTCTGATACATATAGATTAAGGACAGTGGGCCTGATTCAGAGCCGGACGCTATTTACGCTCGCTCGTTCAGAAAAAGGGGCCAGCTATTTAAATTGAGTGCTCGCTCTTTGCAGTCTGTTGACGCCTCTATGTCTGAGCGAGCGAACTAAACATGCGCTCGCTATTTTGTAAAGACGCCCCCTGGCCACTCGCATCATACGTCATCTCCGCTATTTATTTGATTAATCGAGTACATCGAAAGGCGTCTGAACTGCTCGCAGTGCTTGTGGTTGGATTTTCCTACCGCAATCATGCAAACAGTTCAGGCTAAGAGACAACCAAGTGACGTGGTCAATGACGCTGCTTTGTTAATTATGCACACCCTTAAAACGCCTGTTTTGACCTTTAAGCACGCCTGCGTTCGGATCTCCACTCCCTGTTTTCAAGCACCTTCCCCTGTTACCACCCACAAACGCCTCATCCTGTCACTCAAATTAGCAGGCATTCGCTATTTTGCGAGCACACGATTTCCGACCGCATTGACTGGTTGGCGCATGCGCATTACGACCCTTACGCATGCGCAGATGTGCGAACATCGCTCGGAGTGAACGAGCGGCTCTGAATCAGGCCCAGTGTGCAGTATATACCTTTTCTACCCATCTACTGCTCCCCCTATGACAGCTCCGTCACTTGTTGAACGCACGACCATCTATTTTTATCTCTTGTCCCACATACAGTACCGTACTCCCGGCGTTCACTTTCTCTGTCTTTAGCCATTATTTCTTATCGCTAGTCTCCTTTCATCTTTGTTCTCATCTATTCTGTTTTTTTTCTCCTACCAATTAAATTGCCTCTCTACCTCTCTCCCACTCACGCGCACTTAGCCACCTGAACCATGGCATAAAATACGACTTGCACACAATAAACCAAAGCGCGCTCTTTTCCAAACCCGAACCCACCTCTTTAATACCCAGTAAATAATTCATGGAGGACCCTGCTAGCAAAACTCCTTTTTATGGTGCGATTGCTTGGTAATATTTCATTGCACATGTAGTCGTGGGGGAGATGGAGAGAGATGGGGAATTAGACCCAGTGCAGAGAATTGGCGAGCGCCAACCGGCACTAAATCTCATCTGCATGCCCGCCGCTTCCACATCACCCCAGTGGTGTCATTACACAATTACATAATAAAGCCACTCTCATATCTCAGTATAAATTCCAAATACGCAGCCTGGATGTCTGTCCTCACCTCTCCGCGATCAGCATAATGTTCCAGAGAGAGGAACGTGTTGTAAAGATATTGATTCAAAAAGAAGTACTTTCAAAGCAGGTTCTCCCTAATGGCCATGAGGAACAGTCGTCTACCTGAAGTTGATCATTGCTCCCTCCAAAATGATTTAATCTATTTTCTAGTTCTCTCTACTTTGCTTTCTTATGAGCAATGAACATATTATCTACACTGCACACCCAGTCCCTCAGGCTGTCATGTTGTCTCTTCCTTCCAAAACATTGGCAAATAACTTCTCTTTCCTGAACTGACTACTGCAACTTCCTGCTACATGGCTTCTCCCCTCACTCATCTATCCCCACTACAATCCCTTTCCTACATAGACTACTGTAACCTTCTGCTACACGGCTCCCCCCTCACTCATCTATCCCCACTACAATCCCTTTCCTACATAGACTACTGTAACCTCCTGCTACATGGCTTCTCCCCTCACTCATCTATCCCCACTACAATCCCTTTCCAGCATAGACTACTGTAACCTTCTGCTACATGGCTCACCCCTCACTCATCTATCCCCACTAAAATCCCTTTCCTGCATAGACTACTGTAACCTCCTGCTACATGGCTTCTCCCCTCACTCATCTATCCCCACTACAATCCCTTTCCTGCATAGACTACTGTAACCTCCTGCTACATGGCTCCCCCCTCACTCATCTATCCCCACTACAATCCCTTTCTTGCATAGACTACTGTAACCTCCTGATACATGGCTTCCCCCCTCACTCATCTATCCCCACTACAATCCCTTTCCTGCATAGACTACTGTAACCTCCTGCTACATGGCTTCTCCCCTCACTCATCTATCCCCACTACAATCCCTTTCCTGCATAGACTACTGTAACCTCCTGATACATGGCTTCCTCCCTCACTCATCTATCCCCACTACAATCCCTTTCCTGTATGGACTACTGTAACCTCCTGCTACACGGCTCCCCCCTCACTCATCTATCCCCACTACAATCCCTTTCCTACATAGACTACTGTAAGCTCCTGTTACATGGCTCCCCCCCTCACTCATCTATCCCCACTAAAATCCCTTTCCTGCATAACTACTGTAACCTCCTGCTACATGGCTCCCCCCTCACTCATCTATCCCCACTACAATCCCTTTCCTGCATAGACTACTGTAACCTCCTGCTACATGGCTTCTCCCCTCACTCATCTATCCCCACTACAATCCCTTTCCTGCATAGACTACTGTAACCTCCTGCTACATGGCTCCCCCCTCACTCATCTATCCCCACTACAATCCCTTTCCTGCATAACTACTGTAACCTCCTGCTACATGGCTTCCCCCCTCACTCATCTATCTCCACTACAATCCCTTTACTGCATAGACTACTGTAACCCTCCTGCTACATGGCTTCACCCCTCACTCATCTATCTCCACTACAATCCCTTTACTGCATAGACTACTGTAACCTCCGGTTACTTGGCTCCCCTCTCACTCATCTATCCCCACTACAATCCCTTTCCTGCATAGACTACTGTAACCTCCTGCTACATGGCTTCCCCCCTCACTCATCTATCTCCACTACAATCCCTTTACTGCATAGACTACTGTAACCCTCCTGCTACATGGCTTCTCCCCTCACTCAACTATCCCCACTACAATCCCTTTCCTGCATAGACTACTGTAACCTCCTGCTACATGGCTTCCCCCCTCACTCATCTATCTCCACTACAATCCCTTTACTGCATAGACTACTGTAACCTCCTGCTACATGGCTCCCCCCCTCACTCATCTATCCCCACTACAATCCCTTTCCTGCATAGACTACTGTAACCTCCTGCTACATGGCTCCCCCCTCACTCATCTATCCCCACTACAATCCCTTTCCTGCATAACTACTGTAACCTCCTGCTACATGGCTTCCCCCCTCACTCATCTATCTCCACTACAATCCCTTTACTGCATAGACTACTGTAACCCTCCTGCTACATGGCTTCCCCCCTCACTCATCTATCTCCACTACAATCCCTTTCCTACATAGACCACTGTAACCTCCTGCTACATGGCTCCCCCCTCACTCATCTATCCCCACTACAATCCCTTTCCTACATAGACCACTGTAACCACCTGCTACATGGCTTCTCCCCTCACTCATCTATCCCCACTATAATCCAGGGTTTGCCGACATTCTGGCTGCCCTTTCCGGGAGGAAGCAGCCAGATCGGCATTGCAGGGTGTGTGGCTGGCTTAGGGGGTGTGGCCACGCGATCACGTCACTTTGCCCCTGCTACACAATGTTGAGATTAATCGGCATTGTGAAGCAGGGAGCAGGGCCAAAATGATGCAACTCTGCCACCAGGTGGGGGTGCGGGGGGGGGGGGGGGGGTGCGGGGCGGAAGAATTGCCAATTTTGGGGAGGCTCCCGGCCTAATCGGGACGGTAGGCAAGTATGCCACAATCACTTTCCTGCTACGTGGCCTCCCCCTCTCTCTTCTATCCCCACTAATCCACACTAAAAGCAGCACCTTCACATCCACTACACCCCCTGGCTCCCCCATACCTGCGATCCAATGCAAGATACAATTCTAGTAGATACCGAGAATTACATGCAGGATATAGAACAGATGAAGTATGGTTGCTGTGCTGTTGTGAAAGAAAGATATAGGACGCTATGGGCCATCCAACATAGAACAAGAACAGATACTGAGAATTACATCCAGCAGCCAATATAAGCGATCTTATAAGAACCTGTTCATTTGACTATACAGAATATGAATCAAGACTGATATGTGCATCCAGGATACAGTACAAGAGAAGTAGTACTGTGCAGTTCTCTATATGTATAGAATAACAATATATATGGAGAGTGACACCCAGCACACAGAACAATAGAAGTGGTACTGTGCAGCCCTCTATACATACAGAACAACATATGCCAAGAATTACACCCAGCAGAGTAGTACTGCGCAAATTTCTATACGTACAGAATAACAATATATGCGGAGAATTACATCCAACATGCAGAACGAGAGTAGTACTGTGCCGCTGATTATATATTCAGAACAAGAACTTATAACAAGATTTACACCCTGAACAAGGGAAGTTACACTGTGCACTTGCTTAACACAAATTCTTTTCACACCTAAGATGCTCAACTGCTCCCCCCTCCCTCCCATATACATGATTCCACCTCAGTGAACACAACCAGGGGAACAGAACCTGTTTGAATGTGCAATTTGTGCCTGCAATTGGGCAGGACAAAATCTGTTAAAAATGCTATCCGTGCCACCCTGGCGTAGATCAAAAGCAGGGGGGGAGGGGTTTGACAATGCCATTCACATATTGCAGAACATCTCCACTGGCCTTCCGTGAGAATTGCCTGTGCACTCTGGGAATCCCGAGTCACCGTCCAGTACAGTTCCATTGTTTTCATTCTTTTCCCCCCCAAAATCTCTAAACCCATGGGTTCTCAACTCCAATCCTCAAAACAAGTCATGTTTTCTGGATTTCTTTAATCACGCACAACTGAGTTGATCTATGTTGCCGGGTGAGTAATTATCCCACCTGCTTCCACAGACAGAAATCCTGAAAACATGACATGACCTGTGGAAAATTTGAGAACCCCCTGCCTTAAACCTTTTGCAGGCAATCCTGCCAATCTCGGTTGTGTGATAGCCCTGACACAAGATAAACAGTTAGTAGGAGACCTAATAGTAAGACCTATATGTGACATTATTAGGGGCAGGGTACGTCACCACTACCAGGCCAGGAAAGCTCTGGGAATACGCCAGAGCGGGCATAGAAGCAGCAGTGTGCCCAGAGCTTGTTCCCCGATGGCAGCTAGGGGCCCGTCGGGGCCTATACTGAAGCTTAGGTTGCCTAATGAATGAACCGGCTGTGGTTGTCACCACTTTGTGGCGATGACCGTTCCCATTTAAGGATATTGCAGGTGTAGGGATAATGCAAATCAGAACAAAATGACTTTATGTTATATGTAAACTGTGTAAAGATTCCCCTTAGCTCCGTATAGGACCCTATAAACAAGCTGCATCTGGGTGCCGCGTGTGTTCGGGGACATGTGTTCCCCTGGCATGCTGTTGATTCCTCTCGCATCTTTTACCCCTCAGGGCGAGGGGGCAGCTGTCACCTCTCCCTGGTTCTCAGCCCTCCCCCTCCCCCCCCCCCCCCTCTCCAGGGTTCAGAGGTCATGAGAGTCAGCGACACCTTTTATTTATCCTGGAACAATAAGACGTGCGCGGCGGACGCTGTGGAGGAAATACTATATATAAACAATTCCAGGGAAACAATATGGGAGGGCTGGACCCGTATTCACTATCTCCGTTTTTGTGCAAATGAAAGGAAAATACCAAACGTTAATTATATACACAGTGTTCACAGGGAGACATTCTGCACTTTACCGTTTATTGGGAAAAAAAATAAAAATTAAAAAGAGTTATGTTTTTACATTAAAACCATTATTTTTGTATACGCATAAGACATACCTGACAATCTCTCAGTACTATAGTCTCTGCTTTTTCAACTTGCTTTCAAATATTAATGCGTTACTTGTATTGCGATCTGCTGCAAGTGTACGTGTGTGTGTGTGTGTGTGTTATATATATATATATATATATATATATACACACACACACACACACTCTCTCTCTCACTATTATTAATTCGACCCTAGGTATTGCAATCAGAAAATAAGCAGGAAAATCAGGATCAGACTGTGGGGCCGATCTCCAGCAATAAAACTACTTCAACTGATTGACACAATTTACCAACTTACAATTTCGAGTCCGGCAGATCAATAAGCAGCTGCTCGGACAATACTAGCCCAGGCCAGCAGGGGTTAAATTATCGCTTTGCCTCAGGAATTACATTGCCAATAAAACACGTAGGTCAGGGCTAAGCCGCTGTAAAACCCAAAACTCAAGAAGTCCGGTGGAAAACTTGACGCAGACAACTCTCCTCTGCTGGACTACAAGCCCCAGCATGATTCCTGCTAGGACGTACAGATCCGCTGCAGAAGGGGGGGCTGCCCAATTTTCTTGTAGCACGACCCAGCTTAATGAGCCTGGTGCTAATTGCTATCTGATAGGATACGGGCCAGGGTTCCTCGTACATCCACGTATTATAACTGCACAGGGTTTTACTGGTGGAGAATCTCTAATTCAGCTGTTTTACCCACATAGGACACTTAATAGTCAGTATGGACAAGTGTTTGTATATAAAATGTGGTTTTACATCCCCACCCCCGAATCCAATCTGCTGCTTGCTTTGATTTTCTAAAACCTGCTAGACAAATGACAGCTATGCTCTGATTGGCTACGCTGGCACCACAACTTTTCATCCCAGATGGAACAGATTGTTATAAATGCCCCCCTCCCCTTTATGTCACAGGGGGGTCCCAGCATCCAGGACAATGTGTGGAATAAGGATGCCCAGAGCGGTGGTGAGGGAGGCGCTGCAGTTTAGTCCATGAACTCTGCCTGCCTCCCTGGGCATGTTGCCACCGCTGTGCCAGATAGTGAGATCCCCTCGGGTGCCAGTTGTCTTGTTTACATCCACATCCAGCAATAACAGCTTTGCCATTACCTGTAGTTGCATCACGCGCAGCCCGGGAGCCATCTACACTGCAGGCTCCTCACAGGGCCCAGCAATCAGCACAGGCCGCACAACGTCAGTAAATTTACTGATAATAAAATGTCACTTACAACCAATTACATTGCAAGCAGCGAGGAGCCCTACAACACGCGCCTTTCTAAGTAACGGAGCGACTTTGGTGGCTGTTTTGAGCTGTACGTAACTTAAGACACGCGTCAATAAAGTCTAAGCGTATAGATGTATTCATCATCACTAACCGGCGGACACGCAGTCACATTTTTCCACGGCTGACGGTACTGAATGGGTTAAGTGGTCAGATTATTGTCCCCGTGTCTGTGCTGCGGTCCCATCCTCATTCCCCATCTGTCACGTGACCCTGCGCAGGACGGGCCTGAGACAGCAGCTCAATGGGGGGAGAGAATATGCAAAGTGGGGCAGTGTAAATAATACCGACAAGACCCTGGAAGTTATACACAGAGGCATCCGTGCACTGTAGTAAAATACAAAATTAGCTTTTGAAAGTATCATCTCAAAAATGTTACAAACACAGGATCAATACAGTGTGGTACCCCCTCCATATTCCCGTCACATAATGATCAGCAGATACCCCCTCCATATTCCCGTCACATAATGATCAGCAGATACCCCCTCCATATTCCCGTCACATAATGATCAGCAGATACCCCCTCCATATTCCCGTCACATAATGATCAGCAGATACCTGTTACCTGTAGACAAGTTTTGAACCAATTTGGGTAATTAAAAGCTTGTTTTCTACGTCATTGATTATAAATTACCCTTCATAACTAATGTCTCGCCAGCTGTTGCACACCACCTACAGGATATAAAGTAGTACTGCACGCAATCTCTCCCAGGCTGTTGCACACCACCTACCGGCTATAGGGGAATATGTATCAAAGCTTGATGTGAGATAAAATTGTGAAATATATATCACCAACCAATCGGCTCCAAACTATCATTTCTTAAACACAGCCTGCAAAATGTAAGTTAGAAGCTGATTGGTTGGTGATATATATCTCACAGTTTTATTACACATCTCAAGCTTTGATTCATATGCCCCATAAAGTGGTACTGCACGCAATCTCTCCCAGGCTGTTGCACACCACCTACAGGCTATAAAGTGGTACTGCATGCAATCTCTCCCAGGCTGCTGCACACCACCTACAGGCTATAAAGTAGTACTGCATGCAATCTCTCCCAGGCTGCTGCACACCACCTACAGGCTATAAAGTAGTACTGCATGCAATCTCTCCCAGGCTGCTGCACACCACCTACAGGCTATAAAGTAGTACTGCACGCAATCTCTTCCAGGCTATAAAGTAGTACTGCATGCAATCTGGTTTGAACCATTTTATTTATTTTTTTTTACAATGCTTTTAACAAAAGCATGAAGAAATCATTTACAAGTACAGGGTAACAGGCTTGTCATTACTAATCCTGATCTACCATGGCCAACTTCTTTTCCAACAAAATAATACAATTTCCCAATGGGAAGATTTAACCATCTTCCTACACAAACGTTGGCTCATGCTGGTGAGCGACTGGTACCCTAACTAAAGAGACTGGGAACCTCTGCTTTAGGACACTGTTCTTCTAACGCGATCCTCAGGGCTCCCCAACAGCTCAGGTGTTAAGAGATATCCATGGTTGAGCACAGGTGGTTAAATCATATTGAATGAGGTACCAATAAATTCACCTGTGCTCAACCATGGATATCCCTAAAACCTGAACTGTTGGGGAATCTTGAGGACCGCGTTTGGGAACCTCTGTCCTAAAGCATGAAAGGCAGCTTATTAACATTACCCGTAAACTTGGGCTGGTACAACTGGTATTAAAGTCATCGAGGCGCACAGGCTGGAGGCAGCCTTTGTCTTGGCTCCCTAACATCCTGCCCGTCAGCTCCCAGAATGCCTCGATGGCACAACTTCAGGGGGAGCGGATAGGCTGCATACTCTCAGCTTTCAGCTCTGCCCACAAAACGGCCATCTTAGAATGAACTAGCAACTTTTGCCCGTGATGGGGGCATTTTAGGGCATCCTTAAAAGATTCAGGAGAAAAAAAACAAACAAAAAAATAATATTAAAAAGTATCTGTGGACTTCTCGCAATGTAAGCAGCAGTAGGGAACTGGTGACAAGACTGAGGCATGAGGCACTGTGTCACTGATGCCACAAGCTCCCGGTGAATTGATAGTCTAAGACCAGGGTTAAACAACCTGTGAAACTACAAGCCCCAGCATCCCTTGACAGATGGCAGGGTATGCTGGTATTTGTCGTTCCACCAGATTGTCCAGGCCTGGCCTAGACACTAGCGTAACCATACTATGAGAGCCTCCGTGGTGAATAGACAGGAACACTTTGAAAGGGTCACTAAGCCTTTAACACCGTATGGAAAGCCCTATAGTAACATTCCTAGACACCTATTTATATGTCCCCATTGCATGACTGATCTAATATTACTGACACGGCCTGTCCGTTCAGTCACCTTCCTGCGATGCCCATTAATAAGCTCACAGAGGAGACCTGGCCGTGAGCTGGGGAGACCTCCTGTTCTGCAACCACAGTCTCTAAATCAGACAAGATAATGAAACTTCTTACACATATCGTTGCCTGATAGTACTACACCTTTTAGTGTTACGTTGGGGATTCTTACCTGAGGTCCGAGAAAGGTGGATGGGGGGGAAACAGACAAAAGCAGCTTTCAAAGTTATTTAGCAAATTTACAGTAGTGACTTTTAAAGTCTTCATAATGCTGTTTAACAAAAACTTACAATAGGAAAATAATAGTCAGAATTTTCAGGGGGATAAAGGAGGAATGAGGGACCCAGAGATTATATTAAAAAAAAAAAAAAAAAAAAAAAAAAGGAGGACAGGAATCCTTTTGGCTGTGGGAGTAACCAAACCACATTTGATCCGATGGCACCCCCCGCACGTCAGCGACCGCTGTGCACTAGGAATGATGATATCTGACGAGAACACATTGAACAACAGGTGAATTAGTAGAACGGATGAGCCAGAGGTCACTCTTGGGCCCCAGGATTATGCCATTCAGGAGTCTCCCCCCAATCTTGTTCAACGCACTTTTGTTATTAGTTTCCCGTCACGTTTGCTGCTTGAATTGAAAAAAAAACAAACAAAAAAAAACCATGAAGACCCTTTCCAGTGTGGCTCCTTGATAAAAGCAGCACGGGTATTTTCTACCAATCCTGTGCAAGCGGCGGATCGCAGTCCTCCCTCCAGCAGAGGGCAGTAGTCTCTCTAGTAGGCCACGGATCCACTGTCTTCACTGTTTGAGAACAAGATGTCTGCTTTGGCGTTAATAAAGTAAGTGGCAACCAGAGACACCAAAAGAACCGTAACGCCCACAACCAACGTGATCACCTGTGGGAGAATAAAAGACAGGCGTGTTCCAAATATGTTTTTATGGTACCTGAACCTAAATCATCCCACCCACAAAATGGCTCCCTCCACAGTGAGCAGCTGACTGGTCCACATCAAAATACTTAAAACTTTATTTAACCTACACGTCCAGTTACGTGGACACCTTTGTACTAGCTGACGGGTAGCTGCTCTAGTCTGTAGTATAAATGCTGCAAATCTGAAAATATGGATAATCCCCAAAAGCCAGTCATTTAGATTTCTGCAAGATAATTAGTATCTGTAAATGGACTTCTTCCCTTTTAGATGCCTCCGTTTGCCTAATTGATCTTTAACCCTTCCAGTCATTAACAGACCAGACAGTGCTGTGGCTACAGGCTGGTGTGTGAGCATCGCTCCACTGTCATATTATAGAGACCTGTAGAATGGGATGTACTGTAGATGCAATGTCATATTGGAGAGACCTGTAGAATGGGATGTACTGTAGAGGCAATGTCATATTATAGAGACCTGTAGAATGGGATGTACTGTAGAGGCAATGTCATATTGGAGAGACCTGTAGAATGGGATGTACTGTAGAGGCAATGTCATATTATAGAGACCTGTAGAATGGGATGTACTGTAGATGTAATGTCATATTGGAGAGACCTGTAGAATGGGATGTACTGTAGATAACATGTCATATTGGAGAGACCTGTAGAATGGGATGTACTGTAGATGCAATATCATATTGGAGAGACCTGTAGAATGGGATGTACTGTAGAGGCAATGTCATATTGGAGAGACCTGTAGAATGGGATGTACTGTAGAGGCAATGTCATATTATAGAGACCTGTAGAATGGGATGTACTGTAGATGTAATGTCATATTGGAGAGACCTGTAGAATGGGATGTACTGTAGATGCCATGTCATATTATAGAGACCTGTAGAATGGGATGTACTGTAGATGCCATGTCATATTGGAGAGACCTGTAGAATGGGATGTACTGTAGAGGCAATGTCATATTGGAGAGACCTGTAGAATGGGATGTACTGTAGACGCAATGTCATATTGGAGAGACCTGTAGAATGGGATGTACTGTAGATGCAATGTCATATTGGAGAGACCTGTAGAATGGGATGTACTGTAGAGGCAATGTCATATTGGAGAGACCTGTAGAATGGGATGTACTGTAGAGGCAATGTCGTATTATAGAGACCTGTAGAATGGGATGTACTGTAGATGCCATGTCATATTGGAGAGACCTGTAGAATGGGATGTACTGTAGATGTAATGTCATATTGGAGAGACCTGTAGAATGGGATGTACTGTAGAGGCAATGTCATATTATAGAGACCTGTAG
This sequence comes from Taudactylus pleione, assembly GCA_031769625.1. Lineage (NCBI taxonomy): Eukaryota > Metazoa > Chordata > Amphibia > Anura > Myobatrachidae > Taudactylus > Taudactylus pleione. Next base: position 3,953,038 of record JAUIMM010000072.1, read on the forward strand.
AATGGGATGTACTGTAGAGGCAATGTCATATTATAGAGACCTGTAGAATGGGATGTACTGTAGAGGCAATGTCATATTGGAGAGACCTGTAGAATGGGATGTACTGTAGAGGCAATGTCATATTATAGAGACCTGTAGAATGGGATGTACTGTAGATGTAATGTCATATTGGAGAGACCTGTAGAATGGGATGTACTGTAGATAACATGTCATATTGGAGAGACCTGTAGAATGGGATGTACTGTAGATGCAATGTCATATTGGAGAGACCTGTAGAATGGGATGTACTGTAGAGGCAATGTCATATTGGAGAGACCTGTAGAATGGGATGTACTGTAGAGGCAATGTCATATTATAGAGACCTGTAGAATGGGATGTACTGTAGATGTAATGTCATATTGGAGAGACCTGTAGAATGGGATGTACTGTAGATGCCATGTCATATTATAGAGACCTGTAGAATGGGATGTACTGTAGATGCCATGTCATATTGGAGAGACCTGTAGAATGGGATGTACTGTAGAGGCAATGTCATATTGGAGAGACCTGTAGAATGGGATGTACTGTAGATGCAATGTCATATTGGAGAGACCTGTAGAATGGGATGTACTGTAGAGGCAATGTCATATTGGAGAGACCTGTAGAATGGGATGTACTGTAGAGGCAATGTCATATTATAGAGACCTGTAGAATGGGATGTACTGTAGATGCCATGTCATATTGGAGAGACCTGTAGAATGGGATGTACTGTAGATGTAATGTCATATTGGAGAGACCTGTAGAATGGGATGTACTGTAGAGGCAATGTCATATTGGAGAGACCTGTAGAATGGGATGTACTGTAGAGGCAATGTCATATTGGAGAGACCTGTAGAATGGGATGTACTGTAGATGCCATGTCATATTATAGAGACCTGTAGAATGGGATGTACTGTAGATGCCATGTCATATTGGAGAGACCTGTAGAATGGGATGTACTGTAGATGCCATGTCATATTGGAGAGACCTGTAGAATGGGATGTACTGTAGATGCCATGTCATATTATAGAGACCTGTAGAATGGGATGTACTGTAGAGGCAATGTCATATTGGAGAGACCTGTAGAATGGGATGTACTGTAGAGGCAATGTCATATTGGAGAGACCTGTAGAATGGGATGTACTGTAGAGGCAATGTCATATTGGAGAGACCTGTAGAATGGGATGTACTGTAGATGTAATGTCATATTGGAGAGACCTGTAGAATGGGATGTACTGTAGATGCAATGTCATATTGGAGAGACCTGTAGAATGGGATGTACTGTAGATGCCATGTCATATTGGAGAGACCTGTAGAATGGGATGTACTGTAGATGCCATGTCATATTGGAGAGACCTGTAGAATGGGATGTACTGTAGATGTAATGTCATATTGGAGAGACCTGTAGAATGGGATGTACTGTAGATGCCATGTCATATTATAGAGACCTGTAGAATGGGATGTACTGTAGATGTAATGTCATATTGGAGAGACCTGTAGAATGGGATGTACTGTAGATGCCATGTCATATTGGAGAGACCTGTAGAATGGGATGTACTGTAGATGCAATGTCATATTATAGAGACCTGTAGAATGGGATGTACTGTAGAGGCAATGTCATATTGGTGAGACCAGTAGAATGGGATGTACTGTAGATGCAATGTCATATTGGAGAGACCTGTAGAATGGGATGTACTGTAGATGCCATGTCATATTGGTGAGACCGGTAGAATGGGATGTACTGTAGATGCAATGTCATATTGGAGAGACCTGTAGAATGGGATGTACTGTAGAGGCAATGTCATATTGGAGAGACCTGTAGAATGGGATGTACTGTAGATGCCATGTCATATTGGAGAGACGTGTAGAATGGGATGTACTGTAGATGCAATGTCATATTGGAGACCTGTAGAATGGGATGTACTGTAGATGCCATGTCATATTGGAGAGACCTGTAGAATGGGATGTACTGTAGATGCAATGTCATATTGGAGAGACCTGTAGAATGGGATGTACTGTAGATGTAATGTCATATTGGAGAGACCTGTAGAATGGGATGTACTGTAGATGCCATGTCATATTATAGAGACCTGTAGAATGGGATGTACTGTAGATGCCATGTCATATTGGAGAGACCTGTAGAATGGGATGTACTGTAGAGGCAATGTCATATTGGAGAGACCTGTAGAATGGGATGTACTGTAGATGCAATGTCATATTGGAGAGACCTGTAGAATGGGATGTACTGTAGAGGCAATGTCATATTGGAGAGACCTGTAGAATGGGATGTACTGTAGAGGCAATGTCATATTATAGAGACCTGTAGAATGGGATGTACTGTAGATGCCATGTCATATTGGAGAGACCTGTAGAATGGGATGTACTGTAGATGTAATGTCATATTGGAGAGACCTGTAGAATGGGATGTACTGTAGAGGCAATGTCATATTGGAGAGACCTGTAGAATGGGATGTACTGTAGAGGCAATGTCATATTGGAGAGACCTGTAGAATGGGATGTACTGTAGATGCCATGTCATATTATAGAGACCTGTAGAATGGGATGTACTGTAGATGCCATGTCATATTGGAGAGACCTGTAGAATGGGATGTACTGTAGATGCCATGTCATATTGGAGAGACCTGTAGAATGGGATGTACTGTAGATGCCATGTCATATTATAGAGACCTGTAGAATGGGATGTACTGTAGAGGCAATGTCATATTGGAGAGACCTGTAGAATGGGATGTACTGTAGAGGCAATGTCATATTGGAGAGACCTGTAGAATGGGATGTACTGTAGAGGCAATGTCATATTGGAGAGACCTGTAGAATGGGATGTACTGTAGATGTAATGTCATATTGGAGAGACCTGTAGAATGGGATGTACTGTAGATGCAATGTCATATTGGAGAGACCTGTAGAATGGGATGTACTGTAGATGCCATGTCATATTGGAGAGACCTGTAGAATGGGATGTACTGTAGATGCCATGTCATATTGGAGAGACCTGTAGAATGGGATGTACTGTAGATGTAATGTCATATTGGAGAGACCTGTAGAATGGGATGTACTGTAGATGCCATGTCATATTATAGAGACCTGTAGAATGGGATGTACTGTAGATGTAATGTCATATTGGAGAGACCTGTAGAATGGGATGTACTGTAGATGCCATGTCATATTGGAGAGACCTGTAGAATGGGATGTACTGTAGATGCAATGTCATATTATAGAGACCTGTAGAATGGGATGTACTGTAGAGGCAATGTCATATTGGTGAGACCAGTAGAATGGGATGTACTGTAGATGCAATGTCATATTGGAGAGACCTGTAGAATGGGATGTACTGTAGATGCCATGTCATATTGGTGAGACCGGTAGAATGGGATGTACTGTAGATGCAATGTCATATTGGAGAGACCTGTAGAATGGGATGTACTGTAGAGGCAATGTCATATTGGAGAGACCTGTAGAATGGGATGTACTGTAGATGCCATGTCATATTGGAGAGACGTGTAGAATGGGATGTACTGTAGATGCAATGTCATATTGGAGACCTGTAGAATGGGATGTACTGTAGATGCCATGTCATATTGGAGAGACCTGTAGAATGGGATGTACTGTAGATGCAATGTCATATTGGAGAGACCTGTAGAATGGGATGTACTGTAGAGGCAATGTCATATTGGAGAGACCTGTAGAATGTGATGTACTGTAGATGCCATGTCATATTGCAGAGACCTGTAGAATGGGATGTACTGTAGAGGCAATGTCATATTGGAGAGACCTGTAGAATGGGATGTACTGTAGATGCAATGTCATATTATAGAGACCTGTAGAATGGGATGTACTGTAGATGCCATGTCATATTGGTGAGACCTGTAGAATGGGATGTACTGTAGATGCCATGTCATATTGGTGAGACCTGTAGAATGGGATGTACTGTAGAGGCAATGTCATATTATAGAGACCTGTAGAATGGGATGTACTGTAGATGCCATGTCATATTGGAGAGACCTGTAGAATGGGATGTACTGTAGATGCCATGTCATATTGGAGAGACCTGTAGAATGGGATGTACTGTAGATGCAATGTCATATTGGAGAGACCTGTAGAATGGGATGTACTGTAGAGGCAATGTCATATTGGTGAGACCGGTAGAATGGGATGTACTGTAGATGCCATGTCATATTGGAGAGACCTGTAGAATGGGATGTACTGTAGATGTAATGTCATATTGGAGAGACGTGTAGAATGGGATATTGGAGACCTGTAGAATGGGATGTACTGTAGATGCAATGTCATATTGGAGAGACCTGTAGAATGGGATGTACTGTAGATGCCATGTCATATTGGAGAGACCTGTAGAATGGGATGTACTGTAGATGCAATGTCATATTGGAGAGACCTGTAGAATGGGATGTACTGTAGAGGCAATGTCATATTGCAGAGACCTGTAGAATGGGATGTACTGTAGATGCAATGTCATATTGGAGAGACCTGTAGAATGGGATGTACTGTAGAGGCAATGTCATATTGGAGAGACCTGTAGAATGGGATGTACTGTAGAGGCAATGTCATATTGGAGAGACCTGTAGAATGGGATGTACTGTAGATGCCATGTCATATTGGAGAGACCTGTAGAATGGGTTGCACTGTAGATGCCATGTCGAAAACACAATGTCAATTGTTAGGCCATCGGCATTGTTGAAAAATCGACTTTGAACATGTCGACAACTGACATATCAACATTTTGCACGGACCGGCAGCGGAGGGTTAGCGTTAGGCTACGGGAAGGTTAGGCACTAGGAAAAGGGAGATTAGGCACCCAAACTCAACCATTACAGTCCAGGTTTAAAGGATATCCATGTGTAGCACAAGTAACTTAATAAGTACCTCAGTGAATTTGGTTTAACCATCTGGACTAAAGCATGGATATACTTAAAACCTGGACTGTAATGGCAGAGGGCAACTGTGTGACTAGGGGGAGTGTTAATGTTAGGCACTAGGGGGAGTGTTGGGGTCAGGCAGTAGGGGGAGGGTCAGGCACTAGGAGGAGGAGGGATAGGCACTAGGAGAAGGAGGGATAGGCACTAGGAGGAGGAGGGTTAGGCACTAGGAGGAGGAGGGATAGGCACTAGGAGGGGTAGGCACTAGGAGGAGGGGTAGGGTTAGACACTATGAGGAGGGGTCGACACTAGGAGGGGGAGGCACTAGGAGAAGGGATAGGCACGAGGGGGATGGTTAGGGCTAGGCACTATGAGGAGAGGTAGGCACTAGGAGGATGGTTAGGCACTATGAGGCGAGATAGGCACTAGGGGGGGGGTTAGGCACTAGGAGGATGGTTAGGGTTAGGCACTATGAGGAGCGATAGAGACTAGGAGGAGGGTTAGGGTTAGGAACTAGGAGGAGGGTTAGGAACTAGGAGGAGGGTTAGGAACTAGGAGGAGGGTTAGGAACTAGGAGGAGGGTTAGGCACTAGGAGGAGGGTTAGGCACTAGGAGGAGGGTTAGGAACTAGGAGGAGGGTTAGGCACTAGGAGGAGGGTTAGGAACTAGGAGGAGGGTTAGGAACTAGGAGGAGGGTTAGGAACTAGGAGGAGGGTTAGGCACAGGCACTATGACAAGGGTTAGGAACTAGGAAGATGGTTAGGGTTAGGCACTATGAGGAGGGATAGGTACTAGGAAGATGGTTAAAGTTAGGCACTAGGAGGAGGGTTAGGCACTATGAGGAGGGATAGGAACTAGGAAGATGGTTAGGCACTATGAGGAGGGATAGGCACTAGGGGGGGGTTAGGCACTAGGAGGATGGTTAGGGTTAGGCACTATGAGGAGCAATAGAAACTAGGAGGAGGGTTAGGCACTAGGAGGAGGGAGGGCACTAGGAGGAGGGTTAGGAACTAGGAGGAGGGTTAGGAACTAGGAGGAGGGTTAGGCACTAGGAGGAGGGTTAGGAACTAGGAGGAGGGTTAGGAACTAGGAGGAGGGTTAGGAACTAGGAGGAGGGTTAGGCACAGGCACTATGACAAGGGTTAGGAACTAGGAAGATGGTTAGGGTTAGGCACTATGAGGAGGGATAGGTACTAGGAAGATGGTTAAAGTTAGGCACTAGGAGGAGGGTTAGGCACTATGAGGAGGGATAGGAACTAGGAAGATGGTTAGGCACTATGAGGAGGGATAGGTACTAGGAAGATGGTTAAAGTTAGGCACTAGGAGAAGGGTTAGGCACTAGGAGGACGGTTAGGTTTAGGCACTAGGAGGAGGGTTAGGCACTATGAGGAGGAATAGGAACTAGGAAGATGGTTAGGGTTAGGCACTAGGAGGAAGGCTAGGGATAGTCATATTTACATAGAGAAACCGCGATGGAATCCAGCAGAAGTCATTCTGAAGTCACCACCGCACCCAGAAGACACCGTTGGAGCCGCCGTACCAGGTAAGTCACCACTAGACCACCAGGGACGTTTTGTCGACATTCTAATCATGTCGACATTTCATCATCAGTGTCGACATGATGAATGACGACAAACTACACCACGCCCCTGTAGAATACGTATCAGCGCATCCCTACATCCAGTGCGGCTTCTGCTCGGCCCTCGTACAAAACCATGACTGTTGCCAGCAAGATGGCAGTCTCACCTCAAGCTGGTGACTGGGCACAAGGAATATGCGGGCCCGGATCTCTTTCCAGCGACTCTCGGTCCAGGTGGAGTACTCGGTGGAGCCCCACTCATCCAACTCAAAGGCTGGAGACTCGGCAGTTTGGCTGTGGGTGGTACTCCTCACGCAGAAAGGGTCCCTCGAGGTGGAATTCTCCTTTAGGGGACCCTGCACCCAGTAGTACTCATATAGCTAGACGGAGGATATAAAAGTAGGAGGTAAATAAACCGTTATATTAGACATGTGAAGCACACGTATTAGCCATGACCATTGCACTGTGCATGCGTGAAGGGGAAAGCCACACATATTCTTTATTGCATACACCAAGTAATAAGGCGACTGGGAAGTTATAAATTATTAAAGCCTTTAGCCTTATGGTTGAAATGGATCACTTTATAACATTTACTTTTTGCATTGTATTAAGTTTAACCACTCACATCAATGAGCACTAGCTGTCTGCTTAGGCCTCTTGCAATAAAATAAGTCAATGCCCTGCAGGAGCGTGGGTGGTGAAGACCTCAGTAAAGTGTTAGCTGGATTTGGCTTCAGGACAGCAGTGATAAAACAGCATTGTTAAGTGCTTTATCGCAACCATAAGGCAGAGAGTGGTACTAAATCACTAGTAAACCAACATGCGGGATTTTTAAATGGCAGAGAGGTTTTACAAAGCTCAAATAAGGGTACTCTCAATAACCAACTCCAACAATGACGAGGTTTTGGTGATAATTAGGATTATTCAGTCAAGGGGGTCAAACAAAATTTAAAAAGGGGGCCGGATAAACGCAATGGACTTGCCTCTTTCTTGGGATCCGTGGCTTTTTCGGGGTTCTGGCACTGCTCTTTAGTGAAGTTTACGACCTGCCCAGTAAGGTTGGTAAGAACAGAGATCAGGAGGCGGGTAGGGTTGTTGGCCGTCGGCTTGCCGGGCGAGCTGGCCGTCACGTAATACTGGGGCTGGTGGTCCTCTGGAAAAGTAGCGGAGAGCAGAATTAATAAGCGGGGGAGCTGAATAATTGAACTCTTCTGGAAACCAGGACATTAGTGAGTATTTGCCAACGTGAATAAAGCTCCAACCTGTGAGCCGGCCACCACGCTTGGCCTCTGGTGAAAGCTTAGCCCATACAAGCGGCTTGCTGACCACGTGCAGTCAAGCTGGCCACATACCCGGTTGTTCAGGTTGAGCAACAGGATCAGTGCTTTCATTAAATGGGAATAACGACTACCTAACCACAGTTACATTTGAGAAAAGAAAACGTAGAGCGGAGTTGGTCACCGGGTCCTTAGCTCTGGCGTTCGGCAGGTTGGCCCCAGCGGTAGAACAGTGTTACGTCACACTAGCTCGTCCCACGTCACAGCCCCACCTCCGTACAGGCAGCAGGATAAACAAGGCCGGGCGACCAGCTCTACCGCAACAGAGAATTAAACAATGACTGCACGTACCAAGGCTTCCCTTCCAGTCAGACCGAACGATGGACTGGAACCAGCTGTTATTGGACATCACAAGGAACCCATATAACATCCGAGTGACCTGTGGGAATATAAGAGAACCTGTAACGATATAAGCCTAACAAACAGAGGCTGAACAAACTAATATAGTATAACACAAAATATAATCAGACATTAACGTTCTGCCGTGCTCTGATCAGCAGCACGAAACGCTCCTCACCGATTGGACGTCCGCCTTGATTTCAGAAGTGTCGTTACCTCCTGCTTGCTGGTAAAGGGTCTTAGCGAGCACAGTGGCCACTTCCGAAAGGGCCTACAGGGCACAAAGAGTGTCAGCCTTCCAGTCTCAGGAGAACCTGTTCAACAACTTTATATCACACAACAGACACCGCGTGGGCGAATGATCCTGGAAATGTTCCCCATATTATTACATTCACTTACCTAGAACAATACATATTTAACGGCTAGTCAGGCGCTGGTGTTTATTAATTGTATTAACTGCTCATTTCTCTCACCTGGGCGGCTTCGGTGACGTAATCCAGCGCCTGGTCTTCGGACATTCCCCTGGGATAGTTCATCTTGATGTTCTCCGACGTGTCATACATGCTGTTATAGTACCTGGCAGAAATACGGAGTCACAGTAAATATTCACAAAATGGCCATTTCCACGTAGTCTGTTGGACAAAAGGTGACTTCTGGTAGATCAGCATTTAAGGAGGGTTCTTGCTGCCACCTGCTGGGCGACACAGTTATTGCCGGCATATGCTCACAGCAACTACCCAGTGTGTGAGGTGTACCAGTCACCTACAGCGGGAGGAGCCATTTTGTGGGCTCGGCCTATACTCAGGAGAATCTGGTCGATTCAGAAGATTCAAAGTGTCCTCACTTGTTGCTGTAGGCCGTCCTGTGGTCGGTCAGCACCACACCGGGTATATTTCGTGCCCTCAAAAAGCGCTGGAAGGAAGCTGGCGGAAGGGCCTGAGACTGGTCGAATTCTTGCACAGTTACGTTGGTGCCATTGCTGGCGGCTTTCAGGGTCTGGATCAGTTCCTCGACCTTGAGGTAGAGAAAAAACAAAACAAAACCCAGGATAGAAAGGTTTCTCTGGCATAGTAAATTGGCGGCATCATCTCCAGTCGTGTAATTCCTGAACGGAAACCCACCTCCGTGTTCACAGACTCGTTATTCCTGGAGACTGGGTCAGTGTGGGCCCACAACATGGAACCGTTTCGTAGCGCCACCTGCAGGACATATGCAACACAACAAACGGTTCGGTAAAGATGCCCGAATCCCTCTGCGCGGTATAAAACATTAGAAGCGGCTACGTACCTGACTGAGCTCGACAAAAGAGTGAATGTTGCTCAGGTTCACGGGAAACCGTCCTTTCTCCATGTCGTATACCATCCGCGAGCTGCCAATGTAATCAAACACTTCCTGTAGAAACAGGACGTGGTTGGATACTGCCCGGCTCAATACTTTACCCTTACCGTACTGGAGTTACAAACAAGTATTTTTTCTTGGCTCCAAATATTGACTCAACCCGAATTCAAAGCCAGAAGTAGCAGTGAGACATCTCTTGCCGATCATTCTTACCCCTTGGAAGAAAGCAAACATGATATTCCTGGGCAATGACTGAGAGTCCGCCACTTTATGGAGCGCCTCCGCGGCAGCCAGCTGCGTCACCAGCCCGGACACTGTGCTCTCGGCTCCCGGGGCCAAGTTCCAAAAGAAAGATCGGCTGTCCATCTGTAAACACACCAATGACAAAGCGAGGATAGTAATACTCTCAAAAAAAAAAAAAAAATGCAGCCTATGTGTATTGTTCTATAGCTGACTTGTGAAACGCGTTTCGCAATGAAATTAAGGCTGGGTAGTCTATAGCTTAAGGCTCAGATAGACAATCTATCTTGGGTATACGTGCCAGGACCCCAACATGTAGTGAGTGAGGCACCTTACTGGCTGGCCAGTCGAGTTCTCCAATGAGCTCACTACACACCTCGCTTCCACCCTGTCCAGTTGCCCTGTAGAACCAGAATTCTCACCAACCTTGCCAACAGCAAGGTGAGATATAATATGATGGGGTCCCAGAGAAGGGAACTGCTAAACCAGTGTTGCATTTAAGTTGCCACTGCAGTGAAGGTTGTGCTCGGAGACATTAGTTGAACTTAAATACTTTAAGCTACGCCCCCAGGGCCTATAACTTGCTATATTGTGCTAATGACTCCCTGCTACACTGAACCTCAACTGGATGACCAGAGTAGTAAGGTGACTCCACACAGGGGATTTAATATCCGTGCTTGTAGCCAATAAAGTATGTTTTACTCCAGCAGATAATACAATACAGCAGCCCTTTAATCATGGTGGTTCTATCAAACCAGACCGCAAATAACCCACCCTGTTCATCTTAGGACATCGGTAGCAGAGACGGGTTACATGCAGACCGCTTAATCAAGGCACCGTGAATCTTGCTCCCGATAATCTCATCACCTGTATGAGCAGCAACTCGGTCTAAAGTCAGCTCCATGCCACATGGAAGCCACTTCCCGGCCTCCCTGCTCTCAGTGCCCGCTGAGTCACTTACCCTGGCAGCCGAGACAATGATCTGATCCTCCGGGGCCAGGGATCCAGATACGTTTATAGGTTTCAGAGAGCTCCAGACGTTGTAACCAGCGAGAGAGTCACACACAGCTTCTAAATGACAGCAGCCATATCAGTACTCGGGAAGGGGGGGGGGCAGTAATTACACCTCAATTAGATGATGCTCAATATTCACACTCATCCCTTTACATTAATACTAGACAAGCACAAAAAATAACAATGGAGGAGTTATATTGACCTTTCAAAAACAAAGTCTTTTCCAGATAAGCAGAAGGAATTTACTAGTTTGTGCAGGAATTTTTTTGCCTTGATCTAGCTAAGTATTTATACCAGCCTTGGAGGGGTATTCAATATGAAACGTAAACTTCGCTGTCAAAGTTTACGTTTCATATCGGAGATTTTCCTGGGACAAAGTATCGGGCAAGCGCCCGCTTTATCCCCGTATTCAATATAAAATCTACGAAAACGGGACCTGGCGAAGTGGGATTTGCGATAAAACACGAAATTTTCCTGAAAAAAATTGTAGGACCCCCCTAAAGCTCTAAAAACATGGGGGATCACTATGGGTACCCCCGTTTTAGCCTGCAAATGAAAGTCGGGGATTTAAATAGCCACAGCAGGTGCTTTTTTCCCGACATTGAAGAAGTGATGCAGAAGAGCACTTAGATTATTTTTTTCGTTTTTTTAAGTGGTCCCATCGAATTTGGGGTACATGAAAATGGGTACTAGCATATTTTTATGTCCCTAAAGTAATTATTTAAAAATTCTGCAACTGTGCACCTGCCGAATAAATCTATTCTAGAATACACCTGCCGCTATAAATCTATTCTAGAATACACCTGCCGCTAATAATCTATTCTAGAATACACCTGCCGCTAATAATCTATTCTAGAATACACCTGCCGCTAATAATCTATTCTAGAATACACCTGCAGCTATAAATCTATTCTAGAATACACCTGCCGCTAATAATCTATTCTAGAATACACCTGCCGCTATAAATCTATTCTAGAATACACCTGCCGCTAATAATCTATTCTAGAATACACCTGCCGCTAATAATCTATTCTAGAATACACCTGCCGCTAATAATCTATTCTAGAATACACCTGCCGCTAATAATCTATTCTAGAATACACCTGCCGCTAATAATCTATTCTAGAGTACACCTGCCGCTAATAATCTATTCTAGAGTACACCTGCCGCTAATAACCTATTCTAGAAAACACCTGCCGCTAATAACCTATTCTAGAGTACACCTGCCGCTAATAATCTATTCTAGAATACACCTGCCGCTATAAATCTATTCTAGAATACACCTGCCGCTATAAATCTATTCTAGAATACACCTGCCGCTAATAATCTATTCTAGAGTACACCTGCCGCTAATAACCTATTCTAGAAAACACCTGCCGCTAATAACCTATTCTAGAGTACACCTGCCGCTAATAATCTATTCTAGAATACACCTGCCGCTATAAATCTATTCTAGAATACACCTGCCGCTATAAATCTATTCTAGAATACACCTGCCGCTAATAACCTATTCTAGAATACACCTGCCGCTAATAATCTATTCTAGAATACACCTGCCGCTATTAATCTATTCTAGAGTACACCTGCCGCTAATAACCTATTCTAGAGTACACCTGCCGCTAATAACCTATTCTAGAGTACACCTGCCGCTAATAACCTATTCTAGAGTACACCTGCCGCTAATAACCTATTCTAGAATACACCTGCCGCTAATAACCTATTCTAGAATACACCTGCCGCTAATAATCTATTCTAGAATACACCTGCCGCTAATAACCTATTCTAGAATACACCTGCCGCTAATAGCCTATTCTAGAATACACCTGCCGTATACATGCAGAATAGCCCTGAACCTATTTCCCTATTGTTAAACAATTTTTTCCCATTTTTTTTTTCACCCCAATTTTTACATTTATTTTTTGGGGTGTCCCTATTTTTTTTTTTTTTTTTGACAGTTATTTTTAAAATGTCATTCCCAGCGCTATTTTTTTTAAGCCTGCACCCCTAAACCCCAATTCTGCACTTTTTTTCGCCACCTATTCAATGGTGAAAAGTTATCCCCGTTTTTTTTCAAAGACTTTTCGAACCTGCGAAAAGTCTTTGAAATTGAATACGGTGTAAAATCAAAACCAGCGAAAATGACATCATAGGTGCGAAAACATCGCAAAAACTGAGTTTTCGCTCCCATATTGAATACCCCTATCAATCTAGCTAAGTATTACTACCACCTTCAGACAGCTTTGCTTTCTTTGCCTGTACTTCCCTATCCTACACATTGTATGCACCGCATTGCTTTATATATCTGGGCTTTTCAGTCATTCCTTTATGTCATCAGGCAGAGTTCGCTTTTACAATTTTTCGTTTTTTGTTACCATGGCATATTACACGCAGGGCTATTTCGGACAGAACTGTATTCAGACATCAGACCCGTGTTGTTTTCTCCTGCAGAGCGTTAACAGGTGCCCGTGTCCCACACATCACCCTGCAGGGGAGGATACACATCCCAGGCCAGGGCCTCCTCACCTGGGTTAATGCTGAAAGACATCTGGATGGAGTTACGCCTCATGCAAGAGACGGTGCTGGTGACGGCGTGCATGTGAGAGGAGAGCTGCATGGCGCACAGCGGATATTTCGGGACGCTGCTGCTGTTCCCCGGAATATTGTGATCCCTGTAACACTACACAGGAGGGAGGGAAGAGCAGACGTCAGCGCAAACACACAGCGAGACTAAGCTACAGGTCACACAGTACAGTATGGACAGAGACATGATTATCCATTCCCTCATTCATGTTGTTCTTTATTCACCATGATCTCAGCGTTCTCAAAGCCTGTGGTGCACACTTTAACGCCGATAGTGGAAATAATACTGCCAGAGAAAGGACTGGCACATGCGTTTTCTGACAAAGGATTGCTTACTGTCAAGTTCAACATTAAGGCTCAGTACAATGTAATAGAGATCTATAGGAGCTTATGTACACAGTACGTCCTGCTGCAGGGAAGCTGTCGGAATGCGGTTCTGATGCTCAGTTAAAAGCCTGGACGACATACAAGGCTCTGGGCCTGGTTCAAAGCTGAACGCTCTGACCAAGCGCTCGCTCTGAATCAGGGCTCTCCTCCATGAAAATGGAGCGGCCTCCCGGCCGCTCGCATAGCTGTGGGTGACCACCCACAGCATATGCGAGCGGCCAAAAAGATGGTCACGATGGTCTTGACCATCGGGCTTGCGGCGGAGACCCTGCGGTAGGGTCTCGCTGCCGCAAGCCCTGGGTGATTTTGGCTCCGTCTGGCAGACACGCCCCCGGCACGCCCACCAAAGGGGGCGTGCTGTCAATCAACATCGACAGCACGCCCCCTTTGGTGCGAGACCCGGAGCGATGGAAAGCCCGTCGCTCCCCGGGTCTCGCGCATGCACACGACGGAGCTCCCTCCGTTGTGCGCATGCGCAGTGGGGAACATCGACCCGCTTGCGAGCGTACTGCCGCTCGCGAGCGGGTCTGAATGACCCCCTCTGTCAGCCGCCTTATCAAGTGTTCATTATTAACGACCCTTTTGTACAGGATCTTAGACTGATGTATCTGCCTGTGTCTTTGCAAAAACATAGAGGGCCTTAGACTAATGTATCTGCCTATCTCTTACCCAGTCTGTACAGTGCCTTATGCTGATGTATATGCCCTGTCTCTCTTACCAACACAGTACGGGGTCTAAGGCTGACGTATCTGCCCGTCTCTTACACAGATCGTCCAGGCCCTTACACGGATGTAAGAGCCGGTCTCTTATCAAGATCGTCCCACAGGGCCTTAGGTCCTGAAGATCGTTTAGTGCGTACCCACAATTGCGCGCTACAGCGGGTGACAGTAAAGATCTTCTGCTTGGCCGAGCTGCACGGCCAATCAGACGCTATCGTGTGCGGGGCTGTGCAGTTTAATGAAGGATGGAACGAGGTATTGTACCGTCGTCCATTGAATCGTATAGTGTATAGGGCAATCTTGGATGGTCCATGGCGAAGGGAATTCGTCTTGGCCATCGGCAAGATTGCCTGTCGTTTAGATGTGGACCCGGCCTAAAGCTGGGTACACACTGGCAGATCGATTGAACGGCCGATATATCATGTGTGGGTCGGCCAGTGCGTACAGAAGATACGTCTGTAAACAACGTCGGTCACAGACACATGCCGGCTGTGCAGCACAGATGATGGGCGATAGATCAGCAGATAAATCGGCTCATCGTGCTGTGCGCACGGGCGGTCAGCTTACCGCCCGTACACTTGCTGCAGAGGCCGCCGATGACCGACATCACAACTAGACGAGCGCATGTAAATTCCCGCTCAGTTGTGACATCAGGCACGACACACAGGGTCGACGATTGGTAAGAGTGCATGCACTTGCCAATTGTCAGAAAGGACGGCGGATCAGCCAGAACGCCAATCCATCGTCCTAGTGTGTACCCAGCATTAGGCTGATGTATCTGCCCGTATCTTATATAGATAGTACACAGGGCCTTAGACTGATGAATCTACCTGTCTCTTACCCAGATCATACAGGGCCTAATGCTGATATATCCTCCTGTTTTTTTTCAATCACTTCCCCTTCAAGTCCAAATGCATACGAAGTACCCTCCCATGTATGTAAATTCCCTCCAAGGTCCCTCTTACTTCACTGATTGGTTACTCCCACTATCACTACACACACCAATCACATCCCTCCTACCAACACTCACCCACCTACCCTCTAGTCATTGCTACAGACCCTGGACCCAGTCTTTGTACTTCTGCTTGCTCTTGAACACTGAGCAGCTGTATTCCAGCACATTATCCCCAGGCATATTCACTGACAATCTCACTCACCTGCTTAATGACCTCCGTCTCATTCTCGTCTCGAAGGAGAAATATTGGGAATTCAAAATCTTCATAGGAGAAACCATTGCCCAGTGGGTTCCACACGGTCTCATTGCAGTGAGCATACTGTGGGCCATGATCGCTGGTGTAAAGTCCTGAGTAAAAGTATCAGATCAGTCAAAATATTGCTCACTGCATGCTGCCGTATTTCAACAATTGCTGGTCCCACAACTCCCCCAAACTTGGATCAACGAATCATAGATGACCTATTAGAGCTATGGTTTTTAATACTCAAGAGTCTAATGGACCCCCCCATTGACAGATGCAAACGTGTTCACACACCAACACGGAAGACAAGAAATGGACAGGACTTACCAAAGCTATCACTTGGGCACGGGAGGTCCAGCGAGAACCCGCCAGGAGGGGAAGGATTGGCGTAGCTAACGGCTATTCCAGAGATACGAGAACTCCCTTTTAGTTTCTGCATTGTGTCCCTGATGCAGAGAAGAGGTTAAATCGGTCACATTATTATTATTAATAATAATAATATCCTCATACGGTTAATCGATCACATCTTACTTAGTAAACAAGTTTCCGTTGAGGAGCACCATGTAAGGTGGAGTAGGTCCATTCTCAAGTACCCAAGGCAGGTCCTCTTCCGTCTCTACCACGTGCACCACGCCGGTGTCACCATTCCTAGAAGCTGAACGCAAGGATAAGATAAACACCCATGGCCGATCGCAGGTCAGCTTTGCAGACCTGAGTTAAATGACTGAGGGGTCAATCCCATTAGGTGCGAATTGCTATTTTCACTTCGAATTCGCATAGCGAATTCATTTTGTAATCCAATTAGCAACTCACACTGGTCAGACTGAATTCGCACCTCCCTTAGGGCAAGAGATGGAAAGGAAGATCTTTATTTTAAGCTTAAAATGTCGGGACCCTGTGCTGAACCCCTTTGGACACCCCCCCTAATGACTAATTAGGCAATTGGAAGTTTCATGTAATTTTTTTGGGGGAAAAAAATAAAACAATAAATTACCTCAATTTACCCCAAAATCAACTTTTTAGTTAGTTTAAGCACCCCAAATTTAATTACAATAATTTTTAAGTGGAAAAATAATTGTTTTTAGAAAAAAAAATTACTTTTCAAGGTGCCCCCAAGTACCCCAAAATCACCCTTTTTTTTTTTGCATTTTTCATTTAGTTCATTTGAGATTAAACGAATAAAAAGTTGTTGTTTTTTTATAATTTTCTTGCATTCAGAAATAAACACAAAAATCAGCCATTTGACACCATTTAAAATCCTACAGTACCTTCCTAATGCCCACAAACAGCATTCTATACGGTCCTGCTAACGGAATTATCCATATTGGGGGGGTCCAGAATGGTCTCCCCACATTTTCATGCATTTCTCACAAATCTCATTTGGCAGTCAATTCGCAAACCTCCGCTGCCAGTAGTGCGAATAGGCATTATTAATTGGATTGGAGAATTCTCGGGAGCTCTTTTTACTGTGAAGTGTGCGAGTTTCAAAAACAAACTCGCTACTCGCACCTAATTGAATTGAGCCCTAAAGCTGAAATCCCAGGTCCTCCAGCCGTCATATAGCTCCAGTTTTTTTTTGTTTTTTTTTAACAATTTGATAATGAACATCCAGATTTTAGCGCATGTAGCCAGCTTTACCCTAACCTTTTATTTATTTTTACCAATTTCCAGTTCTGGAAGTGGGAACTTACACTGGCAGCCTATTTGGTGGGTCGCATTCAGGAGTCGGACACAAGGGGCTGTGTTGTTCAGTGGGATGTAGATCTTCCTCTCCACAGAATTTCCTTGACACAGACCTGACAAACAGACAGAACACCGCAAATGTGAGCAGTCCATAGGCAAACATCATGCTTCATTATACACACACAGTCTTCATTCTAGCACCCTGCACAAGTCACAACCCGTGCAGTTCCTCTATCCTGCCTGGGGTGTTGCTCTCTACTCTGGTGCTTCTAGCACACTCAGTTGACACAACAAAGCTGAAAAATAGCAGTCGGTGTGCTAGAAGCACCAGAACAGAGCAACACCTCAGGCAGGAAAGAGGAACTGCATGGGTTTTAACAGGTGCAGGGTGCTAGAATGAAGACTACACACACTAGTATGTATCGGACGTGGCTCCTACTGCGCATACATGAGACTGCACAGACCTTAGGAGATTTAATATACAGATGTGTCCTCACTCATCTTCACTGCAGGTGCATCAAACAGTCCTTCTTGGCGCTAAGTCCCGTGAGACTTTGCTAGCGCCGGGCGTCTTTTTTTTTGCCGGAAATACGTCCAAGTCACAATGTGATGCGACTAGGACGCACCTGGAGACTGTGCTGATCAATGTGATATGCGACACTTGTATACAGGTGTGCGACGAAGCAGCGGCCACAGCTTTTTTCCACAACAACTTCCGGCGCACACAGATATACCTGTATCACATATCAAATTAATCAGCACAGTCTCTTGGTGCGTCCAAGTCGCACTGCGACAGATGCATTTAAAAAAAAAAAAGACGTCTGATGGTAGCAGAGTTGCGCTTGACTTAACGGCTCACTCGTGCCAGGCATATCACGCTGCCTGGCGTAATGCGGCCGGATGAGCAGACATCTGCGCATATAACGGGGCACCCCACTCAAACACAGAGAGAACATACAAACTCCACACAGAGAGCACCTTCGTCAAGAAAGTGACCTCAGTGTTGTGAGGCAGTAATGCTGACCACTACAGCAACAGTGCTGATATACATATATCAGACCCTCCAACATGACCCCTTCCACCAGGTACACAATGCTCTGCTCCTGGACTTCCCACCTCATGTATGATTGCAGCCACCTGTGGTGAGACACCATTCTTACCAATTAGGTGACAGCAATAATACATTAGATGGGAAGTCCAGGAGCAGAGCACTGTGTACCTGGTGGAAGGGGTCATGTTGGAGGATCTGCTATATAATATACACACATAGAGGGGAATATGAGGGGACCAGACAGAGTCTACATCCGGGACTCTCACCTGCCAGCAGAGCCAGGAGAACCCCCAGACACCTCCATACCGGCCAGCGAACCCCAGCAGACGCCATGATCACACGCCTGTCAGCTTCCGCCCTGGACGGTCCAACCGGAACCCGGCAGGAGCGGCCATGGTGACTCTTCCGCCAGGAGCTACCTGACACTTCCGCCCACTCTGTCGGAACAGGAAGTGACGTTGGTATGTGGTGCGATGCTCTGGCCTGAGCTCCTTGGTGCCCGGGAGGACCGGCGCGGCGCATGCGCGGAGTGAGGCAGCGGAGAGTCCAACGCGGCACTTCCGGGAGACCGTGAGACAGGCTGACGTGTGACGGCCGCTGGCGAGCAGAGAGCTGCGGAGATGCTGACCAAGTTTGAAACCAAGTCCGCCCGGGTGAAAGGTGTGTTGGGGCCGGTGCCCGGTCTCCGCCGGGGGGATCCCAGGACGTGGCTGAGGGGAAGGCCTGGTGTGACCCCAGTATATAGGAGACCCCCCTTCCTCCCACATTTTGAGGATGAACTCGCCTATCTGCTGACCCCCAATAACTATACTATATATAACGTCCCTGTAGTCCAGAGTGGGGGCAGTGACTGCAGCGGAGCCAGATTGCTCAGTGGGATGGAAGTTATGGGGTTACAATGGTCCAGGTGGGAAATGATGAGTGCAGTGTCATTAGTTAGGAAATCAGGGAGGGCTGCGTGGCTGGGCAATGGTTTGAATGGGATTGGGGGGCCGTAGCTAGGGTAGTGCGGCCGGTGCCATTGCACAGGGCATCACAGATCAGGGGG
The DNA here is from genome assembly GCA_031769625.1 of Taudactylus pleione. NCBI lineage: Eukaryota > Metazoa > Chordata > Amphibia > Anura > Myobatrachidae > Taudactylus > Taudactylus pleione. The sequence continues at coordinate 3,972,459 of JAUIMM010000072.1, forward strand.
CACTGTTTGGGCCTGTCACATTCTTGTTTATTATCATATACACTTACAACTTTCTCTTATTTCATCCCCAGGATCTCCTGGCCCCCCTATCTCTTCCCTGGCCCTTCCACATGAGGCAATTCCCCTTTTTTGGGTGCACCATGTCCCTTTGAAAAATGAGGGGGGCACCAATGCTCTTTCTGGCACAGGGCACCAAAAAGTCTAGCTACAGTTCTCTGGGGACTATCAGAATATACCCCAACAGCAGATCGGGAAGGTGGAGGGGATGAGTGTTGGCAGGAGGGAAGAATGTGGGGGGGGGTGTTGGTGGGAGGGAAGAACGTGGGGGGGTGTTGGCGGGAGGGAAGAATGTGGGGGGGTGTTGGCGGGAGGGAAGAACGTGGGGGGGTGTTGGCGGGAGGGAAGAACGTGGGGGGGTGTTGGCAGGAGGGGACATGAAGACGGGTGAACGCTCAAGTAGATATCAGAGAGACCACCTCTGGTGTCAGTCTACAGGGCAGGATAGATGTAATGAGTGAAGGGGTAGTAGGGATGGATGTCCTAAGCATGGATATGGGACTTCAACGCCATAATCCCCGGACCATGTCTCTGGGAGAAGACGAGCGGAGAGACCACAATTTTCCTAGGATTGAACCCTACGGTACTCCCAACGATGGAGACGAAAGACCTGATGCACTGAGGACCAGTGTAGGAGATGGACCATGGTCTTCAGGCAAATGCAGCGAAGGCTTTGAAGGCATAATAGGTGGTCCACTGTACTGTAGGATCCAGAGGAATGAAAACCTTTGTAAAGAGATGTTTCTCTGGAAGATAGAGAATCAATCCAGATTGGAAGGGTCCACCAGAGAATTACCTGTCTTGGTAAAAATCATGCATTCTTGGAGTGTAGAAGGAAGGTTGGAGACCAGGCACTAGCTTGAGGGAGAGTATGGATCTATGGATGACTTCTATCCCCTATAGCCCTGTAATTGCCCCATGTCTCGCAGATTTTTCTGAACCAATTGAAACTAGGCCCCTGTAAATCTCCATTTATTACTGACCACCTAAAGTCACTGAGGTTGCTCCATAACGTCCATTGTTTATTTGCAGAGGTTTGATGCCTTGTCTGGGTAATTTTTGTTCACCTCCAGCCTCCCGTACTCGTATGTAGAGATTTATTGGGCTAACAGGGACCCAGCCCGTTTCCCCATTTTTCATCGGTAGACTCTTGATGCCCCGGAATAGCTGAGATTGCTCCCATACTCACCTGCTGCACTGATCTGACATTCGACAACTGTCTGAAATCCCCCTGACTACAATGCTTATCTGCAGAGATTGGACACTCCAAATTGTTGTAATGTAAACGCTATGAATCTTCCAACAAAGTAATCATCATTATTATCTCCAAACTACGTGTTGCTCCTATGGATTCAAAACAGCCACACAACCCACTTCAAATCTATTAGGGACCTGTCAAAGATATATTAGGACTGTTGGAAAAAGTATTTTAATACAGGGTCATATTGTGGTCATTGTACAGCTGCAATAATTATCCTCCCATAGCTTCTGGCAGCTGAATCCCAGGAACTAATTTATTTGCCATGTTTTTTGTTTTATAAAAATGCTCCAGCTCCTGGCCCCTAAGAATAAATACACTGCCGATGACTAATATGGGACCTACTTGTTACGGGAAGGCTTCTAATGTAGAACTATGAAATGTTCGATGAATGTAACATTTTCTCCTTTGTGTCCCTCAGGCCTGAGCTTTCATCCTAAGAGACCCTGGGTCCTCACCAGCCTGCACAATGGTGTCATCCAGCTGTGGGATTACCGCATGTGCACCCTAATAGATAAATTTGACGAGCATGACGGTAAGGGCGAGCTCTGGGATGATGGGTGTTTATGGTTCTGCTGCATCTGGTCTGCATGGCGTCAATATTGTCCTTTCTACGTTAGGCCCTGTTCGGGGTATTGATTTTCATAAGCAGCAACCGCTCTTTGTGTCCGGAGGAGATGACTACAAAATTAAGGTAATTAAATGAATTGCTTGGCTTAAATAAAAGATGATCATACGTAAAGGTCTCTGTGATGACTGAACTGTAGATAGTTGGCTTTCTGCTGTTCCGCTCAGTGCAGGTAATTCTGTTATTAACATTTGAATATTTTCATCTAGCTTTAAAGACCGGTGGTTTGCTGTGCATAGGAGAAAAAGTCTCCTCTCCCTCACTACTTTATTGCAAATAATTGTGTACACATCTGTTTGGAAATGGTATTAGTGCCTTTTGTACATTGCAGTCAATTTTTACACTTGGTACATCTTCATGACCACAAGGAATACATCTTGTTTCGTGTCCTCAGGTCTGGAACTACAAGCTCCGACGCTGTCTCTTCACTCTGCTGGGTCACCTTGATTATATCCGCACCACGTTCTTCCATCATGTAAGTTACAGCAGCTTGATCCGTGCAATCACAAGAATGGCGGTAAAGTGTCATTGGCTTCAGAACTGTTTATGAAACGGTAGGTCTGAACCTAAACGCTAATTTCTCTTATTTACATCACAACGGGGCGGGCAAATTTAAATGCCCGCCCACTAGTGATGTCTGGCCAGACCTATCGAGCGGCCGATTGGTAAGTGTGTATGCTTACCAGATTGGTCGCCAGGCGTGTACCCCACATAAGAGGTGCAGGGTCATTGGATATGCTAACGGCCATTAATGATCTGCAGAACTTGGGGGGAGAGAGTAAGAGGTTGGACGTTTAAACCGTGAGCACGGAATTTGCTGCAAATGCTATTACGTGCACACGGCAGATTTAGGCATATAATGAAGCAATATGGGTTTGCAGATTTAAATAACACTTCACCTAATGCTTTAAACAACCAACCACCAGTATCACTGCATGCCGCAAATCTGGATACAGTGTGTTCTAATCATCTCCCACAATCCTTTGCTGATTGTCTGTAAATAATACCTCCCGGGCCGTGCATTCTGGAAATGATCGCTAATAACCCTCCTCTGGTTATTTGGCAGGAATACCCCTGGATTCTCAGCGCCTCTGATGATCAGACCATCCGGATATGGAACTGGCAGTCTCGCACTTGTGTCTGGTAAAATAACATTTGTCTGGCGACTGCGTGCTTTCAGATAATTGTCCTGGGAAACTCATTTCAAATATTATGTGTTTATAATTCGTTACTGGTTGATTATTGAGCTTTGTATTGGTATCTATGGGGGGCTGGATAGTATCTGTGACCATAAATTGTCTCTTTCTTTCCGCAGTGTCCTGACCGGTCACAACCATTACGTAATGTGCGCTCAGTTTCACCCGTCCGAGGATCTGGTAGTATCCGCCAGCTTGGACCAGACGGTGCGCGTTTGGGATATTTCTGGTGAGCTGCCCAGGTCAAGGGGGTCTCCTGCGTGGTAGCCCCCTACTCAGAACTGCAGTAGCTGAAGATTGCGGGACAAGGGACCCCTTAGATATTTCAGTACCCGTCTGTACATGACCTCAGAACCAGGTCCACGATAGGCGCTGACACTTACTTAAACTTTTACTTCTACACGTTACTATCTGTAGAGAGTGCAAGCAAAGGATTATAAATAAAGTTTTGCAAAGTAAAATAATAAAAAAATCTGGGTAAGATGCATGCGTCACCTACAGTGGAGGCAGCCATTTTGTTGGATGAACCAAACTTCCTGAGAATGTAACCATACCCCTTCATTAAGGATGGACCCCAAATGTATAGGGTGCATTGTCTTGGGTATGGTCCACCAGGAAAAATGTCGTCCTTCACTGTGTGATATGGGTGTTAAAATGCCTGTGTAAAGTTTTAGATGATGTTCGCACCCAATGTTTTACCCTAATTACAGAAGCATTGCTTCTGGCAATACATGTCAGACACTTCTTGTTCCATTAAAGAAAGTCCTCCCCGATATAACGGAGAACTTGCACTAGACCGCTAATTGGTTACCATGGTCCAGTGCAAAGGTTGCAGCAAAATGCTGTGTTAATCTTCAAGCCCACAATAAGCATCGATGACTAACTTGTAGCAAATTCTCCGACCACTGGAGGCGCTGTTGAAACTCATGACAGCAGACGAGCTCAGATTTCTGTATATCAACTCAATAAACAAATCTTCCTGGAAAGTAGAGTTATCTGATGGTAGAGACCCCACGGTACGAATATGCCGCTATAAGCCGCCATTAATGTGTGTAGTAGTTGAAGCCAAGATGGTTGTTGGCCAGTTATAGAAAGTGGATAATGTGCTTATGGATAGATAGGTCAGCTTTACAAATAAACGTTGCTATGGGCAGCTTCTCCACTTCTAAAAACCTGCACTTTAGTAAATATACCCCTAGTAGTCCATGAGCTAGGGAGATGAAGGAGCCTCCTTGTGTAGTATTCGGTATTTATTTTAGATCTAGACAAAACCAGGTTGTGATCTCCTCCTCCGCAGTCCCTTCTCTCCTGCAGTTCTGAGTGGGGAGCCTCCGCCTTGGATGTAAGGCACACGGCAGATCCGACCAGTCGATGGGAGCGTGCGGCTGAGAGGGCTGAAGCTAGGCCCATCTCCCTCACGCTCCGTCTGCCTACACAAACTTGGTGGGATTGCTTCTTCCCCTTCCTCTCCGGATCTATCGCTGCTGTCTGCCTCCTTCCTAATGTCCTTCTATATGTTCAGAGCATGTCACTTGTTTTACCGTCTGTGAGCTGCATGCTACGTCAGGGCACGCTGCCTACTAAACTCCAGGCCCAGAGAGCAGGCAGTGCTCCCTGGCAATACTAACTGCAGCCATGTAATGCATCTGTTCAGCCTGTGAATTCATTGTTACTTTAACAGAAATGTATATGAAACATTAAAGCTGCATTCCTCTGTAGGGTGACAAGTGCTATCAGCAGAGTTGGGGGGGGGCTGTACATTGCAGCAATTTTGTCGGGGCTCGTATCACAACCCTGGCGCTGTGGGATACTGCCGATGGGGGTGTGAGCAGGAGAACCAATCAGAAGCTGCAGACATATCATGATATCACAGAGTTTGCTGCTTTTGATTGGTTCTCCTCACCCTCCCCCCCACCTCCTTACACAGCCATCTACTGGTGGTGGACACACCTCTCACGCCCATCTAGGAACGCAGCATTAATATTACATTAACATAGATAATCTATTTGTATAGCTGAGACATTAATATGTTGTGTTTTGTGTAACACTTGGTAGACCTGCGCCCAGTAGGGGCTGCTGACTGCTCTGTCCGTCTCACCGTTGTAGTTTGAGCTTTTTTTTATTTTAAAGCTTTTACAGTATATTGTCTAAGTCGCAAATAAACTGACGCCATCCATAGATATAAATCCGTTTAATATCTGCAGTAGTCCTGGGTTTGGTTACGCAGTGACATCACAGTAGGAAGTCTGAGATCATATCATCGGGCTTGGTTTAGTTTAGAAGTACCGTCGGGTGAAGGGGTGGGGATATTTTTAAGATGAAACACAATGCACGCCACGCACATTTCCACACCAGCCACTGTGTTCATCTAAACTAATCCATTTCTCTGCCGTGGTTTTTAAACCTGTGCATGCCTAACATAACACCTTCAACTGCAATGGTATCTTAATAATTAATCCACTTCCATCCCACCCTTCCAAGTTTACGGAGTACACTGGTCCATCCTAAGTGTCCTTCCCGCCCTCTCTATTTGTGCAGTCACAGACATTTTCCATCCATGCTACTGCGCTGTCCAGCCGAACATGTCTCCGCTCATGTGCTCTTCATCCGCCATCTTATGGGTGCCACATTCCACTCATCCTTTGGCGAGTAACCTCAATGACCTGAAACAGTCGACGTGAGCCATTGATGCTTTGCACCCATCGATGGCCACTCCTGCTGCGGGGAAAGACGGGCTGCGGGCAAATCAGGAAAGGGGGCGGGGTTTAGTGGTATGGGGGGGGGCAGAACTTAGCTCCGATTTCCGGTGCTGGGGGGGAAACATTGCTGCCTTTCCCTGCCATCAATATTGGAGAACCATCGGATCGCTGCCATCGATGGCAAAACAATCAACCATCGATGTTCATTGGCCATCCCTGCCATCAAGGGGGGGGTGGGGGACTGGTATAGGAATAGTTCCCATTATAATTTATGCAAATCGGTCAAATGATCATTGTGAAATCAATTTATTGACCACAATCCTAAGAATTCCATAGCCGTATAAGCTGTGGTTCACAACCAGCCCAGTCTGTAACTATCCCAGCAATACAGTCCCACTACCAGTATCTCCACCATTCTGTAGTGCCAACGGGAATAATTCCCAGCAGGTTCATAGGAGGCCGCACACGTTACCCAGATGGACGTATGCTCCTTGTATCCCATTGGGCACCAACCTTCCCCACCCTTTGTGCATTCTCTGATCCATGATAATTAGAGAATTGAGTTAATGAACAAAAAGCCAATGTAATGAGGGGCGAATAGTGTTCCACTAGCCAGGGAGACAGAGGCACAGAATAGAAGTGTAATATTTATTGGCAATCTCCAGTCTCTTGTTGAATATGAGTCCTGTCTAGTCGGCTCTGCCCTTGCCATGTGTGAGGGTGCCAGGAGCCATAAACCCCTTAAGTTGGTCAATGTTCATTAACCATCTCTCCTCTGCTCTCCTCCTGGAAAGGCCTACGGAAGAAGAACCTCTCTCCGGGCGCAGTGGAGTCCGATGTCCGTGGAATCACCGGGGTGGACCTCTTTGGGACCACAGATGCTGTGGTGAAGCATGTTCTGGAGGTATTGCTCACACTCATTTTGGGTTTATCTCACAACCCGAATCAGTCATTTGGGTATTGCTTTGTATTAAATAACGGAGGGAACCTTAAGCCAGTGAGACCATCGGTGATCGAGGTCCATTTACTGAAAGGAGTCTTCATTGTCTTCTGTTAATAACTAGTGCGTAGGCATTAATAGGTCACTTGCTTTCCTTTCCCCTCCCATTAGGGCCATGACCGTGGTGTGAACTGGGCAGCCTTCCACCCCACCATGCCTCTCATAGTGTCCGGGGCGGATGACCGGCAGGTCAAGATCTGGAGGATGAACGGTAAGCAGCGCTCTCTTACTATGCCCGCCTGGGGTTATGTGGTAGTGTAACACAAGGCTTAGAATCTGAGGTGCTAGGTTCTGTGTGACCGGTACAAGATGCTGCTCCACTGGGCGGGAGGTCCAATAGGACTTGGTGGTGCGTTGTCTGGTGGGACGCAGCTACATTACATACTTGGGTTGAGTGAGCTGTTTTGTCGCGGTAACCATTGTAATAAGCCCGGCAGATCGTTCTCTGGCTGTTGTGGAACTGTAAGTCCCAGCGTTCTTTTTGAGCTATGGAAGAAATGCTGGTCCCGTCACTTTGTAGATTAATTTTGAGTGCGCTGTTGTCTGACCTCATGTTTGGCTTGTTCTCAGCTGTGTTCTCCATGTATGTAATAATGCAGAATGTATCTGTACAGAAAGAGGCAGAGATTGGGGGATTGCGATATTGCATTTCATGCACCCAATTGCTTGTTTAATCTCTTTACCATACATGTGTATTGTGTGGTCGGTTCATTAAATACAAGAAATTCTACAAACGATACTTCTTCTATGAGAATAACCTGCATTGTTGGGAGGGATTAGCAGAAGGACCGATGATAAAGCCTCTAGCAGCATCAATTCGCCAGGTGTGTATTACGAGTCTGGGAGATCCCTGGGAAGAGAGGCTGCAGGGAGGTTCCCCAGGGGCCGGGGTAGGCAGGGGAGCGAGCTAATGACATCTTGCAGTAGCTGCAGGTAGTTAGGGTGTGTCATTGTTATATCCTGTCTATGACTGTATTTGTCATTAGTAATGCCGTGGACAGGAGACAGAATGGTAATATAATCACGCTTGTGTCTATTTTCCAGAGTCTGCTCTGCCCAGTACAGGCCCGTTCTCCATAGACATCACCAGAGGTGTCTACCTTACCCGCATGTGTTGCAGCCCTCCATAGCATGTGTGTGGGTGCAGAGAACTGTAGTGTTACTGATCCCAGTGCAATATCTCCTATCTACTAAGCCCCTTCTTCCCCCTGCACTGATATCTGTACAACCAGATACGACATAAGTGCAAACAGCTCTGCTGAGTCTTCTGCTGGGGCGGTATGACAACTGAGAGCCACAGGTCATAGACAGTAATGGCAATAGGGCCACCTACAGAATGCGGATGAAACTGTCCAAAATGTTACAGGAGCTTAAATAGTACAAAGAATATAAAACCTTTCCAGGGTGTTTGGACTCGGGAGTCAAAGCTCTGAAAAATGTCCAGATCCATCAGGGCTATTCTATGGACTAAGCTTTCATGTCAGCCAAAGGTGACCAGACATTAGACCATGGGTGGTCTCAGGATGAAGAGGGCTCCTTTCAATCTCTGGATGTGCTCATGGATTTTTAAGACTTATGTCCATAGTGACCATGAAGCAGACAGGACTGAAGACTTCTTGATCCTCTATCCTGCCCGCTATTGCTAGGCGGATTGCTTTGGCTACTATGCCAGGCCAGGTGTGGGCAGGATAGAGGACAACCTGTGGCCAAACATGTGACAGCAGGTTCTGTAAGTGGCTTTGGCTGAGCAGCAGTGTCGGTCAGCCACCTGGGTGGGGGGGTATTCTTACTAACAGGCGCTTTGTCAAAGCAGCCAATGGTCTGCAGCTTTGACCAACCACCCGGTAGTAAATACCCCCCCATTGGTCTTCAGTATATATTTAGGTAATTCTACTGATTCAGCAGCTTACAAAGATGTCTATTGTGGACGGAAGCTGCTGTGCACAGTAACCTCTGAGTGCAGCCTCCTGTAGGGACAGCTGTAGGACATCCCCAGTGTTTCCAGTATCCTCCATTGGTCTCGGAGGGAAAAGGATTTAGTGGAAGTATAAAAATCCCACTATAGTTAGTAGTAGTACTAGTTGGCATACCGTCCTCCCGTGCATGAGTACACACTGTACCCTCCGTTATATTGCTGGTTATCAGTAACACTGAGTTCTCCCTTCCGGGTGCAGTAACGTTGCAGTGACAGTGTGTTAATAGAGTTCTAAGCTCTTTAATTAGCGGTGCGTGCTGTAATTCTCCTCCCTCTATACCTTCTTTACCTGCCGCTTGTCTGATTGTTGCCTGGAGTTACGGCCTATTCTGCATTTCCCCCCACCAGCCCCCCCCCCCAATTTGGTTTCATGGATTTGCCCCCAATGAATGTGTTAGAAATCCCACGGCTTCCTTTAGGCTCATACGGGGCATGCTGGGAGGTGTAGTGTATAGCAAGGGGCTGACCAATGCTCACTACAGCGTCTATCCTCACCTAGCAGTAATCTGGCATTGGTGGACGCCAATGCAGTAGGTTTATATGTAACAGGAACGTCTAGTACCCCGCTCAGACCAGCCTATTACTATTCAGTGGTCTTTTTTTTTTTTTTAGCGCCTGATCTATAGGAGATTTCAGATTTGGCCTTTTTAGGGTTCCTACTTTTTTTTTCCTTTTTTATTTTTTTTTGTTATTTATTTTAGTAAGTTGTATTGTTTCCTTTTAAGCTGCTTGTGTGATTTAGATGGCAAATGTGACCTTTCATAATCTATAAATGATAGCTGAATATATTGTAGTGTTAGGTTCTGCATGTGGTTTTGTGCGTAGATGGGGCTTGTTTATTTCTCCTTCAGCAGTAGCGGGACCCCAAAAGCTGGTTATGTTTTACCCCTATATAGGGCACTGGAACAACCAGAACGGACTGGTGCTCCCTAAGTTCTTTTCCCAGTGCCCAGCATAAGGAGTTGGCACAGAGCTGTTGCCCAGATTTATTTGGTAATTTTACCCTTTTAAGGGACATGATCAGCCATGGTCCCTTGGAGCCTGGTAGGAAGACGTACGTCTCTGTTCTGCCCTCCCGCGTGCCTCTGTCTCCAGCTTCAGTGGTGAGTCCTGTAACATCATGCAGCAGCCCCAGGTGCCACTGTGCCCCACACAGACAGGACTTAGCAGTGACTACGCTTCCCTTGTAGTCCCAAGGACTCCAGGAGGCCTGGACTTGACAGGTGGTGGAGGTTCCTCCAGCAGTGGAACGCACTGCAGTGTATCAGATCGGATCACCAGCTAAGTTCATCGTTAGTGTCTTCCAAAGCTTAAGCTAGTCCCACCAGAGGCAAGCAGGACTCCATATTGGTCCCCATTGTGGGATATAAGGAGGAATGCAATGCCACCTCCTGTTGACCTCCCGCTGGTTGAGAGCCGCTATCTTTCAAGGCCTATTCTGTGTTCCCTGTGTGTCGACCTCAGTCCCAGTGATCCTTTAATTTCAGGCGTACGTCCTGGGTCCCCCTCTGGTGTCTTGCACCTTTCCACAAATCTTAAAAGTGTTCTTTGCTGCGTGAGTGTCCTCCAGGTGGAAGTTTATAGTCATGTCTCCCCGACCGTTGCATGTGGCGTAGGGTCGTCCGACTGCTGAAGGAGAAAAGGGTTTCTGTTGTAATTACCGTTAAATCCCTTTCTCCGAGACCGTAGTGGGTCGTAAACCAAACACCTACCGCCACTCTGCTTTTCTCCCTGCCAGGCTAGTTGTCAACTGGGGAATAGAAATTGATATTTATCCAGGGCTCTACTTTTCAGGGATAAGGTGAACATCCCACAGCTTGTGCCCCCCCCTTACCGCCTCGGAGAAAATAAGATTTAACAGAAGTACAAAAATCAAAGTCGCCCAACTCCCATATATTTGTCTGTCTTTTACCCGTGCAGAGTCCAAGGCCTGGGAAGTGGACACCTGCCGTGGACATTATAACAATGTCTCGTGCGCCGTCTTCCACCCTCGCCAGGAGCTGATCCTGAGTAACTCCGAGGACAAAAGCATCCGCGTCTGGGACATGTCTAAGAGGTGAGTGCTAGGTGACTAGTCTGCACATCTGCCACGAGGAGGCAAGGTTGGCTAATAACTTACAGGGGCTCCCTCCTACCCCTTTGTATAGCATATTGGTGGGTTCTCTCCCACCTGATGAATACTTTTGCTCAATGCCAGCTGCCAGAGTCTCTTGTCTGACAGGAGAAGCAGCCGAGATCTTTCCCCACCTGTGTAGGGGGGCGCCTACGTCTTGAATGGTGATTGAGGTATTTAGTATCTGATTCAGTGGCGTAACTATGGAGGGTGCAGGTGGTGCGGTTGCTATGGGGCCCGGCGGCTTAAGGGGCCCGCCGGCCCAGCGATCGCACCCCCTGCACCCTCCATATGCCGGGCGCCCGCTGAGACTGTGTTACCAGCGGACGCCCGGCTCCTACTCAAACCCCCGGCGGCAGCCGGAGGACGGAGCTCACTCCGTCTTCCGGGTCCCGCAGTGCACTATGGGAGTGACGTCATGACGTCACTCCCATAGTGCCGAGGAGCGGGCGCCGGGGCGGATGGCGGCTTCACAGGAGCGGGGATAAAGGGGTGTGTGTGTGTGTGTGTGTGTGCAGCTACTGGGATCTCACTACTGGGGGCAGCTACTGGGATCTCACTACTGGGGGCAGCTACTGGGATCTCACTACTGGGGGCAGCTACTGGGATCTCACTACTGGGGGCAGCTACAAGGATCTCACTACTGGGGGCAGCTACAGGGATCTCACTACTGGGGGCAGCTACAGGGGGCTCGCTACAGGGGGCTCACTACTGGGGGTCACTACTGAGATCTCACTACTGGGGGCAGCTACAAGGATCTCACTACTGGGGGCAGCTACAGGGATCTCACTACTGGGGGCAGCTACAGGGGGCTCGCTACAGGGGGTTCACTACTGGGGGCTCACTACTGGGGGCAGCTACAGGGGGCTCACTACTGGGGGCAGCTACAGGGATCTCACTACTGGGGGCAGCTACAGGTATCTCACTACTGGGGGCAGCTACTGGGATCTCACTACTGGGGGCAGCTACAGGGGGCTCACTACTGGGGGCAGCTACAGGGGGCTCACTACTGGGGGCAGCTACAGGGGGCTCACTACTGGGGGCAGCTATTGGGATCTCACTACTGGGGGCAGCTACAGGGGGCTCACTACTGGGGGCAGCTACAGGGGGCTCACTACTGGGGGCAGCTACAGGGGGCTCACTACTGGGGGCAGCTACAGGGGGCTCACTACTGGGGGCAGCTACAGGGGGCTCACTACTGGGGGCAGCTATTGGGATCTCACTACTGGGGGCAGCTACAGGGGGCTCACTACTGGGGGCAGCTACAGGGGGCTCACTACTGGGGGCAGCTACAGGGGGCTCACTACTGGGGGCAGCTACAGGGGGCTCACTACTGGGGGCAGCTACAGGGGGCTCACTACTGGGGGCAGCTACAGGGGGCTCACTACTGGGGGCAGCTACAGGGGGTCACTACTGGGGGCAGCTACAAGGGGTCACTACTGGGGGGCAGCTACAGGAATCTCACTACTGGGGGGCAGCTACAGGAATCTCACTACTGGGGGGCAGCTACAGGAATCTCACTACTGGGGGCAGCTACAGGGGGCTCACTACTGGGGGCAGCTACAGGGGGCTCACTACTGGGGGCAGCTACAGGGGGTCACTGCTGGGGGCAGCTACAGGGGGCTCACTACTGGGGGCAGCTACAGGGGGCTCACTACTGGGGGCAGCTACAGGGGGCTCACTACTGGGGGCAGCTACAGGGGGCTCACTACTGGGGGCAGCTACAGGGGGCTCACTACTGGGGGCAGCTACAGGGGGCTCACTACTGGGGGCAGCTATTGGGATCTCACTACTGGGGGCAGCTACTGGGATCTCATTACTGGGGGGCAGCTACAGGAATCTCACTACTGGGGGCAGCTACAGGGGGCTCACTACTGGGGGCAGCTACAGGGGGCTCACTACTGGGGGCAGCTACAGGGGGCTCACTACTGGGGGCAGCTACAGGGGGCTCACTACTGGGGGCTCACTGCTGGGGGCAGCTACAGGGGGCTCACTGCTGGGGGCAGCTACAGGGGGCTCACTGCTGGGGGCAGCTACAGGGGGCTCACTACTGGGGGCAGCTACAGGGGGCTCACTACTGGGGGCAGCTACGGGGGGCTCACTACTGGGGGCAGCTACAGGGGGCTCACTACTGGGGGCAGCTACTGGGATCTCACTACTGGGGGCAGCTACAGGGGGCTCACTACTGGGGGCAGCTACAGGGGGCTCACTACTGGGGGCAGCTACTGGGATCTCACTACTGGGGGCAGCTACAGGGGGCTCATGACGGGGCAGCTACAGGGGGCTCACTACTGGGGGCAATTACAAGTGGTTCACTACTGGGAGCACTACAGGGGGCTCATAACCAGGGGCAACTACAGGGGGCTCACTACTGGGGGCACTGCGTAACTGGTACCATTTCAGTGGGCATTGCATAAGGGGCACCATTACAGTGGGCATTTAATGTTTTAGGGGAACTACTGTGGTTATTGTGTAAGACCTAAGTTAGGGGGGCCCCTTAAAAATGTTGCTATGGGGCCCAATAAGTTCTAGTTACGCCCCTGATCTGATTGGAGAGGAGCTGTGGTCATCTCCCCAGGTGCCACTTTCAAAGAGCTCACCTTCCCTCTATCCTAGCTGCTGGGAATGCCTAGGACACCCTAAAGTCCTCACATAGCCAGGGTTCCTCAGCTGCTATATGTGCGGATGTCCTACTCTGGGGCAGGCTGCCGGAGGTTCTAAGACAGACCTCATTATTTATTTATTTATTTTGTTTATTACTATTTGTTGTATTTTCTCTTTTATAATGAGTGTGATCTCCTTCTGTAACATTGCAGTATGTATCTACATCCTAACGCACCCTTCGTTTTTTAAGGGTGTTAAAATGTGTTTCCTTTCTCCATAGAACGGGCGTTCAGACCTTCCGCCGGGACCACGACCGCTTCTGGGTCCTGGCCGCCCATCCCAACCTTAACCTTTTTGCAGCAGGTAAAGCGCAATCTGAGCTGTTTTCAGTCCCAGCGTGAGACCGTTTCCTCTCATAAGAGGGTTTTCTGCCCGACAGCGTCTCTTATTCTTCCCACTGCCGTAGAAACTGTTCCTGAACAGAGCTTTATGGCATTCGTCCACACACAATGCACAGCGGCACACACCCGCCGAGTGTTCTAGCGTTAATCGTACAGATGTGTGTTTTGGATTATGCGTTCCGCGTCGTACAGACCTGATTTGTCACCTCTCTCTGGCAGGCCACGATGGGGGAATGATTGTATTTAAGCTGGAGCGGGAACGACCCGCCTATGCCGTGCACGGGAACATCTTGTACTACGTGAAGGACCGATTCCTCCGCCAGCTGGACTTCAACAGCTCCAAGGATTTAGCCGTGATGCAGCTGAGGAGGTGAGATGGATGCCAGGTCTATAGAGGGACCAACCTTAACTGCGTAGTTGTAATGGACTCTCAGTCCAATTAAACCTTGTAGTAGCATTTTAAGTCTAATTGTATATATGTCTTTCTTGCATACAGTGGATCCAAGTTCCCAGTGTTCAGCATGTCCTATAACCCAGCTGAGAATGCTGTACTGCTTTGCACGGTGAGATTGTCCTCCAAATTAAAAGTGCCCACTATTTGCTAATAAATGGGCTGGAACAGATCAGCCTTTGGTAGTGTGATGCCTATGGACAACTAAAGGTTAACTGCTTTTTCAATTTTATTATTTTTAATACTTGCAATAGAAATTCAGCCTGAAATTGCCTGTTAAAAACTGAGAAACACACTGTAACTACTATGTAACCATTGTCAAGATTAGTATGGTCCTCAGTCTGTTTCTCTGGTTACAGATTAGGGGACGTTAAATGGCAGAAGCAATGTTATTCTCAGTTTAACAGATGATTTTAGGCAGAATATATATTCCCAAGTTTTGTTTTTTTTCGTTTAGTTGTAGTACAAACATTTATGGTTCTTTTTAGGTATTTTTGAGTTGTTACTCTTAAAGGGGTCTTTATTTCTTTATCTCTTGTGTCATGCTTGTTCAAAGGGGCTGTTTAAGTAGAAAAATACAGGCTATATGTGCAGTTCGCCGTGACCTATAAAGACTAAGGCCCATATTCAAGTTGAGGCGAAAAGTCCGGATCCGCGATACTTTATCGCATGATGTCCTAATTTTCGGCTGTTTCGCTTTTACCCCGTATTCAAATTGGAAGACTTTTCGCCTAGGCGGAAAGTCAATGCAATATAATAGGCGGAAAAGTTTTTTGCATATGAATAGCAGGCAGAGAAAAGTGCAGAATTGGGGTTTTGGGGTGCAATGCTGTGGGATCCCCCGTGCAGCCTTCAGACAGTCCCCCAAAGGTAACCTGTGTCAAAAATGTTTTCAAAAATACTTAAGGACACCCAAAAAAATGACTTTGAAAAAGGGGGTGAAAAAAAAATGTTGGGGTACAAAGTAAAAAACTAGCGAACTTGACTCTGGGGGGGTCCCCAAGTATGCCCCAAGTGTTTTTTTCATTGCAGGTGCTTGCGGCAGGTGGATTTTTCACGATTTTTTTAACTTCACTTTAACATCTTTTAAGTATGCTGACCCCCATTTTCAAGTACCCCAAATTTGCTGGGATAAGTTATTTTCTGGAAAAAATACTCCTGAATACTATTCTGCACCAATTATACAAAAACGCTATTTAGCAGCTATTGAGCCCATTTTAAAAACACCAAATACCTTCAGCAAGCCAAATCGGGGGGTACCATAGGGAACCCCCATGTCAGAGCATCTTTTGGGGGGTGTCAGACTGATTTCCCCAAATCTGACAGTACTTTCCGCCTGTTCAAGTTTCGCCGGGTCCCGTTTTCGCCTACTTTCAAATTGAATACGGGGTAAAGCGGGCACGTGCGCAAAACAGGCGAAGTAGGCAGAAAGTCCAGGCCGCGATAAAGTATTGCAGCACGGCTCAAATTGAATACGGCTCAATAAATAATCCAAACCTTTTTATATGACATGTAAAGATGTAATTGTTGTAAGCAGAATTAGAAATCTTGATTAACTTGTTTATGTACGAATCATAATCCTTATCCGCTAAAAACGGCTTTCAACTTTTTTTTTTTTATGTTTTGCACATTTTCCTGCGTTTTGTTTCTACGAGGGTATATTGGTATTTATGATTTTTTTTTTCTTTATTCTGTGCAGAGAGCCAGTAACCTGGAGAACAGCACTTATGACCTTTACACGATCCCTAAGGATTCTGACTCCCAGAATCCCGATGGTAAGAGATTAGGCAGATATTCTGGTTAAACAAACACATGAAAATGGCAGTTGAAGACTTAGAAACATTCTGCTGCAGCCGTTTGGCAGGTACGTTGTGGATAGCAGCCCAGGGTCTGCTTCCATTTATAGATGTTGGCAAGGCAAGCTGTGCGGGTTTGATTGATCCGTCAAGTGGAAGCAGCAGTGTGTTGTTCAGTTTTCAACGGCTGTTTTCAGGCCATTTAATCCCATTCTTCATCGTCAAAATGACAAGTGTTTGCTGTTTATGTTCTACATCATTCATAAATGTTCTGCTTCATTCACAGCCCCAGAAGGCAAGCGTTCCTCTGGTCTGACCGCCGTGTGGGTGGCCAGGAACAGGTTTGCAGTCCTAGACCGTATGCACTCGGTGAGTGACGTAATATACTGGTATCTACATTCGCACTTGATATTGTCTACCACCCCTGTTTTAACGTCTGCCCGAATCTTCCCCACCGCAGATACTCATCAAGAACCTGAAGAACGAGATCACCAAGAAAGTGCAGGTGCCCAACTGCGATGAGATCTTCTACTCCGGAACCGGGAACCTGCTCCTGCGAGACTCTGATTCCATCACCCTGTTTGATGTGCAGCAGAAACGGTAATTGGCTTAATGTCACCGTTTGTACAGACTGAGGTCTAATTGTGAGTCTCGCACAACATGCCGCACGCCAGCCGCAAATGGGAGTCTTAATACGTGTATACGCACTGATAACTGCGACTCTACCGCCTCCAGCCCAGCGTCTACCGAGCACCCATCATCACGGTTATCAGCATTTAAACCTACGCCATGCTAGGTGCTGAGATATACGCTAAAATGAATAGGTCTACTCTGGCGCACGCGCAGTTAGCTGCAAATCGCATTCGGTCTAATCAGGACTGTACAACTGCCCGGCTACTTCTGCCAATGAGCTGGAGCAGAGATCAGCACTTAGGCCACAGGAAATGTAAAGATGGGAGATGGAGGTTACAGGTTGTGGATAATCATGATGTGGTTTGTAAGGGTGAGGACAGGGCAACCTCTGTCGCTGGATCAGGGCCTGTGGAAATGTGATGGCTTTCTCGTATATGTCTGATAATACCGCCTGTTTATGTCACTGTGCAGGACGCTGGCATCGGTGAAAATCGCCAAAGTAAAATATGTGATCTGGTCTTCTGACATGTCCCACGTGGCTCTCTTGGCTAAACATGGCAAGTATCATCCACCATTCCCTATGTGTAACATGTATCCTGCCCGCTGCGCCAAATGGTTCAATGGGTGCCGGAGGCGGTTCTGTCCTGTGTGTGAGGCTATGGCTGTGCCTGAGCTGTTATTTGTAGACCTGGCCGCCATTTGATCTATTAATAATGTTCTCAAACGCTTCTTTTCCCCAACCCGCAGCCATCATGATCTGCAACAGGAAGCTGGAGTCTCTCTGTAACATCCATGAGAACATCCGTGTGAAGAGTGGGGCGTGGGACGAGAGTGGCGTGTTCATCTACACTACCAGCAACCACATCAAATACGCGTTGACCACCGGGTACGGCTGAGACCGTATTTCACGTGTATTAGTTAGGTTCTAAAAGCATCGTAAACATTGATTTTATTTGTACATGATTGTAAAATGAAATCCGATAGCTAAAACATATTTATTTATCGCTAGATGTCCATCGGTCAGAAATCGTCGTTCCCAACCGGGTTAATTAGTCGCCTCTCGTTACGATGTAATTGTAATCTGTGTTGCGTGTCATTTCAGTGATCACGGTATCATCCGGACGCTTGATCTGCCCATTTATATCACACGTGTGAAGGGTAATAATGTATATTGCCTGGACCGGGAGTGTCGCCCTCGGGTGCTTACTATCGACCCAACAGAATTCAAATTTAAGCTGGCTCTGATTAACAGGAAGTATGACGAGGTAAGTGCTATGCGTTGGGTGGAGAGCTCTCATTGGACGGGGGACATACCGCTACACCTCCCCATAGTATAGTGGAAATTCCACCACATCTACTAAAGTGGTTCCTTCTCCTGCCCAATATGGTGTATTCAACCCATATGTTGTCCCAGCCATACTGCAACAGTCATGATCAAAATCCTGACACGACTTCTATTTGGTCTTTATATTATGTCCCTAGGGGAGAGCTGTCCCTGCAGACCTCTCCGGTCCCACTTTCTGTCTAAACCCGGTTAGTTACCTGTATAATTCATGTAATAGATCATCGCACTTTATTTCCACCTGTCCTCAGGTTCTGCACATGGTGAGAAACGCCAAGCTGGTGGGCCAGTCTATCATCGCTTACTTACAGAAGAAAGGTTACCCGGAGGTGGCACTACACTTTGTCAAAGACGAGAAGACCCGGTTCAGCCTGGCTCTAGAGTGCGGTAACATCGAGGTGAGATGCACCAAGCCCAACGGTGTCGCCACTTCTGTGTCTTATTGGTTTTGTAGTTCTCAACAGATGTATATTACGAGCCCACTGATTGTCCAACCTTTGTGTCTAACCAGATCGCTCTTGAAGCTGCTAAGGCCCTGGACGATAAGAACTGCTGGGAGAAGCTGGGTGAGGTGGCTCTGCTGCAGGGCAACCACCAGATAGTGGAGATGTGCTACCAGCGCACCAAGAACTTTGACAAGCTGGCCTTCCTCTACCTCATCACCGGCAACCTGGAGAAGCTGCGCAAGATGATGAAGATCGGTAAGCTGGCGGTGACCTGCCTTCCTGGCGAATGTTGTCGTATGTAAGCGTCAGATTACCTATTCTCTGTCAACCGTCGGTTGACACAGATCAAGGGTCATCTCTATGCCTAAGAGGCAAATCTAAGAAACTACTCTCTATTATTCTTATAACCCATATGCTGTCCCAGCATCAAGAAAAGGGATTTAATGGAAGTACAGCCGTCCCCTTTGTCCTCTACTGTTGGGTCAGACTGTGTGATATTGTATCATTGTCTCTGTAATGTAGTTTACATCATGTAGGTCTAAATGTGGTCTCTCCCTTTTTGTCCCGTGGCTCAGCCGAAATCCGTAAAGACATGAGCGGCCAGTACCAGAACGCCCTGTTTCTGGGGGATGTGGACGAGAGAGTGAAGATTCTCAAGAACTGCGGACAGAGTAAGTACGGTCACACTTTTATCGCGCTCGCCTCCTTCATTCACGGTCTTCCTGGCTGACATAACCTGGTCTCATCCCCTTCCTTAGAATCTCTGGCTTATCTCACCGCTGCCACCCATGGCATCAGCGACGAGGAAGAAAGTCTGCGAGAGACCTTTGACCTAGAAAAAGAAATTGTAAGCTCATGTTGTGCGCGTTTCGCCGCTCAGAATAACACTGCTTAATATCCCCATCATTCTGTATGATCAGATGACCCTTAATGAGTGTCCACTCTGCTGGAGGCAGAACAGATACCTGCTGTCCCTGTCACCCCATTGGTACACCTGAGCAGATAGTTACCAGCACTCTCCGTGTGTAATATAACTTCTTAGATAATAGAGACTCATATATGCATGGCTAGATTTTAGCTGCTTGTGTTTTGAGACTGGGTACCCCGGTACCAGATATAGCACAATTTGGAATGAGTATGTAGGAAGAGCGAGAGCTGGAGTGGGGTTGGGGGGTGCTCACCTTGAACCGAACACAAATCCTATAAATCTTTGTTCAGATTCCTGAAGTGGACCCAGACGCAAAGCTTCTGCTCCCCCCTCCACCGGTAATGCCACTGGACACCAACTGGCCTCTGCTAACCATGTCCAAAGGCTTCTTTGAAGGAACCATATCAAGTAAAAGTAAGTATTCATGTAGAACAGCTGTAGGTATAGTAATCCAGGTGGCAGTAGATCAGATCTTAGGCACTATCTGGGCTCTTTAAGGGTCCAAGGAAGATTCACAGTTTTGCTGATAAAACTGCAGAGCATTGGCCTCTCGAAGCTGGCTGAGGGTCACTGGAAAATGTTCTCCAGTAGTCTTCAGCAGCTTCCATCTGTTCTGAGCTTCTGTAAAACACATAAGGTATCTGTTTTGATGGATATTTTTAGAGCGCATGAGATTTCTAGATCTAGTCCATGTTGTATTGTCCGTTTAACTTGTCGTAATGGCATTTTATATCCTATACATCTTTCTCCGCACCATAAAGGCAAAGGAGCGATGGCGGCAGATATCGATGTTGACACGGTGGGAGGAGAAGGCTGGGGAGAGGATGCTGAGCTTCAGCTGGATGAAGGTGAGGAGCACTCCTTATATTTGAAGTTCCACCTGATGGTCAGTAAGAATGTGAACTTTGCAGGCTTCTCGTCTCATTCTAGATGGCTTTGTGGATGCCGGTGAAACGTTTGGAGATGAGACTCCTGGCAAAGGACAAGAAGAAGGAGGGGGATGGGACGTGGAAGAAGATTTGGATCTTCCACCGGAGCTGGTGAGTAGACCTAGTTTCCTCTGTTGGTGAGACTGTGTCTACAGGTTCTTCACCTGTCCTTCTAAACATGTGTTGTGTTTATCAGGATGTTCCCTCTGGTCCTTCTGGGACGGGAGAAGATGGATTCTTTGTACCACCCACCAAGGGCAGCAGTCCGGCACAGGTAATAATCTTGACGTGGTACAATTACCACCATTTTATCTGGACACGTTAGAGTTACTAGAGAACAGTTCTTTCTTTTGTAACAAATTTGTCGTTGTGACCCTATATGACTTTCTATAGAAAGTAGACCTGAAGTAGTATGGCCGGCTTGGCATACAAGGCTGATTCTCTTCAGTAGTATGTTTTGTGGTTCGCGGTTATCTTCATTACGGTTTCTCTGCTGTAGGCTTGGTGCAACAACTCTCAGCTCCCTGTTGACCACATCCTGGCCGGCTCGTTTGAAACTGCAATGCGGGTAAGTTGACCATGAGTCTTTTATAGCATGTGAGCACGGAGCCTTCCCCCCCCTACACCCGTTGTATGTTCTATCCAAGCTTGCTTGCTGCATGCAGACCACGTGGCACTGCATATAAGGTTCGGCGGTACATGCAAATGTTACAGTATCAGCCGGGTGTATATGGGCACAACAATTGTCTTGTGTCCAAGTCTCCTGACTGTTCACTCTGGACACTTGTGTGCCGCCGGTGCATAGTGGTTAGTGGCTGATTAATCTACGTTTACCGAGCAGCGAATGGAGCTTGGACCAATCATATTTTGGGAGCAGATCTAACACTTTTTGTATATGAGTTTTTTTTTTTTTTAATTTGCTGGACTTCTAGGACTTGGAGCTAATGTCGTTTCTCCACAGCTTCTCCATGACCAGGTCGGCGTGGTGAACTTCGCAGCATATAAGCAGCATTTCCTTCACACGTTCTCCCGGGGACGCGGCACTTACCAGGCTCTCCCAGGGCTCCCCGCCATGTACAGTTATCCCCAACGCAACTGGTAAGACCTTCCTTCTGAAGTCCATTCTCTAACGCTGTTCCTGCCCATTGGAATATAGTAGTTCTGGCTGTGTGAAGCCACTGGACTCAGGGCTCGATTCAGACCCGCTTGCGAGTGCACAGCGCTCGCAAGTGGGTCGATGATCCCACACTGCGCATGCGCACACCGGAGCCGGCTCTGGCGTGTGCATGCGCGATACCCGGCCAGCGACTGGTGCTCCGACGCTACGGGTCTCGCACCAAACGCGGCTGTCGATTGTGATTGACAGCTCGCCCCGTTTTGGAGGTGGGGGGGGCGGTGGCTGGCCAAACGGAGGCATTCCCGAAGGAACGCCTGCCGTTTGGGGGCAGCCTCAGTAGTGAACTTCTGGCTCTATTAGAGCCGGAAGCTCACTGGGGCTTGCGATGGACGAGACCCTAAGACAAGGGTCTCGTCGCAAGCCCGATGGTCGCGACTATCACCTGGCCGGTCGCTCACCCACAGCTTAGCGAGCGGCCAGGAGGCCGACACAAAAAAATAATAATGCCGCCCTGATTCAGAGCGAGCGCTCTGAAAGAGCATCCGGCTCTGAATCAGGGCCTCAGTCGGATTATGCCTCTTGACGGTGGTGTTCTAGCTATGAGGAGGTATCACAGTGTAACTCCCCGGTTCTCTATGCCTTTACAGGAAGGATGCAGGGTTAAAGAACGGACTTCCCGCTGTAGGCCTGAAGCTCAGCGACCTGATCCAGCGCTTGCAGGTTTGCTACCAGCTGACCACATCCGGCAAATTTGAGGAGGCTGTGGAGAAGTTCCGCCTGATCCTCCTCAGCATTCCTCTTCTGGTGGTGGACAACAAGCAGGAGATCTCAGAGGTGAGGCCCCCACCAGGAGCTCCGCTTCTTGCATGTGTGTGACCCAGTAACGTAAGGTCCAGGCTTGTGGTGTTAGAAATACTTTAATCTGAAGTGGACTTCCCTTTCAGGCCCAGCAGCTGATCACAATTTGCAGGGAGTATATTGTGGGGTTGTCCATGGAAATAGAACGAAAGAAACTTCCGAAAGACACCCTGGAGCAACAGAAGCGCATTTGTGAGGTAAGTAAGATGGAGGAGAACACGGGAGGGACAGGAAGAGGAAATGCATGTGTTGAGGTAACAGGTATCGGAGACACCATAATTGTCTGTGAGGGATGTATAACTGGGCAGGAGAAGCATCTGTGGAAATCTGAATGAGGCCGGTCACAGGATAGACTGTGCATTAGATGTTCCTGTCAGGTAATATGAATTGGGCGGCTACGAGACAAGTCGTACGGATAACAGCAGTCCGTCCACAGTGATGCATACAGGCGTGCATCCACATTTATTTCCCAGCACGCAATGCAGGAGCAGTTACCATTACTCCCCAATGTGTGTCTGGCATGTCATCCTTTCTAAAGAACCAATAGACCCTGTAAAACAACACATACATAATTACCCACCTACAGCCTTGTCACCCTAGCGAGAGACAGTTCTCTTATTGCTGTAGGGTAACGGTACAGTCACAGAAAGACTCCTTGTTGAAGCCGTGCACCATGGGACAATAGCGGCAGGGGTAGGTTTATGGTTTATAATGTGGTTGAGCGTTTGTATGCCCCAGGTGTTACTAGCCTATCATGTCAATGCCTATAATGGTACCCTGGAGCTGTTTATCAGCCTGACGTCCCACCAGGACGTCTCCGTTGTGTTCTCCCTGTAATAACGCCTGATGTCCTCTGCAGATGGCCGCTTACTTCACACACGCCAACCTGCAGCCGGTGCACATGATCCTGGTGCTCCGAACAGCCCTCAACCTCTTCTTCAAACTCAAAAACTTCAAAACCGCTGCCACGTTTGCCAGGCGGCTGCTGGAGTTGGGACCAAAGCCGGAGGTGGCACAGCAGGTGAGTGCGTCGCTGGGTTTGGCGCGTTTAGGGTACGCTCCCAAAGGGTGTGGTTCTTTCTACTGACCGCTCTTTATTTCCTCAAAACAGACCCGCAAAATCCTGTCCGCCTGTGAGAAAAACCTGACGGACACCTACCAGCTCAACTACGACATGCACAACCCCTTCGACATTTGTGCCGCGTCATACCGGCCCATATACCGGGGGAAGCCGGTGGAAAAATGCCCGCTCAGCGGCGCCTGCTACAGCCCGGAGTTCAAAGGACAGATCTGCAGGGCCACCACGGTAGGTTGAGTTGGCGGTCGCCAGCGATAGTGCATCAGGATCTCCAGCAGAAAGGTTCCTCTGAAATAAAACTGTTGGTAAAAACGCAAGTTCCCATTGTAGCTTTCTATAGGTTCCTGCAGAAGCAGTCCTGCTGGGACTTGTGGTTCTCCAACAGCTAGTGATCCCTGGATTCCCCAAAGCTTGCTTTAACCCACTGCAAATAATTAAATCTTTCTGGCGAGCTATGTTAAGCTGGTATATGCTCGGGAAGCCGGCGGATGCAATGCAGACCGCCGGCTTCCCAACTGCTTAATCCCGGCGAAGGTTAAATGACAGGTGTCTAAATCTAGACGCCTGTCATTTTACCGACGCCGCGAGACCGGCGCGCCCAGCATCCCGATCGTAGGGATGCCGTGCGCGGACAGCCGCTTTAGGTTTTAGGCTCCCTTGGGGGGACTTAGGGTTAGATACCCCCCGGGAGGTTAGGGTCAGGCTAGGGGAAGGGGGGGTTAGGGTTAGGCACCCCCGGGGGGAGCTGATGGTTAGGAACCCCCTGGGGGCCTTAGGTTTAGAAGGGGGGATTAGGGTTAGGCACAGGGCGGGGAGGTTAGGGTTAGGCACCCTAAAGGAGGTTTAGGGGGTAGAATTAGTGTTAGTTTATACTTACCCTTAGGACGATCGGGATTCCCACTGTCGGGCCGTCCATGCGGCCGGCGCTAAATCATACCGAATGTGTTAAGCTATCGTCTTGTTCTCTATAGATGATTTTTGTACAGTCTCCATAAACAGGGACAAGTTTCATGATGTACAGACACAAAACGTCTCAATATCTTGTTCTCCTCTTTCCTAGGTGACGGAAATCGGGAAAGATGTGATCGGCCTGAGGATCAGCCCCCTCCAGTTTCGTTAGGAAAATCCTTACCCCTCCTCTCGTCTGGGTTTTTTGCCCCCCCCCCATTTCTATGTAGTGCACGCTGCACGTGCTTGTAACATTGATCACACCACATGAACAGAGTGACACGTCTGCAGCCCATGTTACTAATGTGTAGTTCATCACGGCAAGATACTCGTATGTGAAATAAAATTTACCAAACTGAAATTGTGTTGCGATGAATAGATACGGGCGGGGGGGTTTCTATACAGGTTCTCTTTATACTCACTAAACTGGTTTGAGACAGCAATTGTGCAAATTAAACTAAATATAAATCCAATATACCAGCCGTTTACTATACAAGGGCTATTTATTAGTAATTACACATATGTCCAGATTCCCAGCTCCGTGTGTGGAAACATTTGGGATAAAAGGCTGTGGCTGGGGTGCGCGTAAAAGAACTATATAGCCAGGCCATTGTGCTGAAGGAAACCATCAGAACGAGGACTATGTAATGTGCGGCAGTGGACTTCGGGGTCTCCAGTAATTGCATAAATTTGTACCTGAAGATAAATGTTCGTTTCCGTGATTGTTTTCCATGGTCACGACTGTTTATGAGATGGTCAGGGATCATGTATGTATGTTTATAATCTTATCCTGTGTAGCAGAGCTCCTCTCAGTGGCTGTAGGAGGAGCAGCTCGGGATCAGGTCTCTGTGTATAGTCTTCCCCTCATTATCCTGTGTAGCAGAGCTCCTCTCAGTGGCTGTAGGAGGAGCAGCTCAGGGATCAGGTCTCTGTGTATAGTCTTCCCCTCATTATCCTGTGTAGCAGAGCTCCTCTCAGTGGCTGTAGCAGGAGCAGCTCAGGGATCAGGTCCCTGTGTATAGTCTTCCCCCTCATTATCCTGTGTAACAGAGCTCCTCTCAGTGGCTGTAGCAGGAGCAGCTCAGGGATCAGGTCTCTGTGTATAGTCTTCCCCTCATTGTCCTGTGTAGCAGAGCTCCTCTCAGTGGCTGTAGGAGGAGCAGCTCAGGGATCAGGTCTCTGTGTATAGTCTTCCTCTCATTATCCTGTGTAGCAGAGCTCCTCTCAGTGGCTGTAGGAGGAGCAGCTCAGGGATCAGGTCTCTGTGTATAGTCTTCCTCTCATTATCCTGTGTAGCAGAGCTCCTCTCAGTGGCTGTAGCAGGAGCAGCTCAGGGATCAGGTCTCTGTGTATAGTCTTCCTCTCATTATCCTGTGTAGCAGAGCTCCTCTCAGTGGCTGTAGGAGGAGCAGCTCAGGGATCAGGTCCCTGTGTATAGTCTTCCCCTCATTATCCTGTGTAGCAGAGCTCCTCTCAGTGGCTGTAGGAGGAGCAGCTCATGGATCAGGTCTCTGTGTATAGTCTTCCCCTCATTATCCTGTGTAGCAGAGCTCCTCTCAGTGGCTGTAGGAGGAGCAGCTCAGGGATCAGGTCTCTGTGTATAGTCTTCCCCTCATTATCCTGTGTAGCAGAGCTCCTCTCAGTGGCTGTAGGAGGTGCAGCTCAGGTGTCAGGTGTCTTCCCCTCATTATCCTGTGTAGCAGAGCTCCTCTCAGTGGCTGTAGCAGGAGCAGCTCAGGGATCAGGTCTCTGTGTATAGTCTTCCTCTCATTATCCTGTGTAGCAGAGCTCCTCTCAGTGGCTGTAGCAGGAGCAGCTCAGGGATCAGGTCTCTGTGTATAGTCTTCCCCTCATTATCCTGTGTAGCAGAGCTCCTCTCAGTGGCTGTAGGAGGAGCAGCTCAGGGATCAGGTCTCTGTGTATAGTCTTCCCCTCATTATCCTGTGTAGCAGAGCTCCTCTCAGTGGCTGTAGGAGGTGCAGCTCAGGTGTCAGGTGTCTTCCCCTCATTATCCTGTGTAGCAGAGCTCCTCTCAGTGGCTGTAGCAGGAGCAGCTCAGGGATCAGGTCTCTGTGTATAGTCTTCCTCTCATTATCCTGTGTAGCAGAGCTCCTCTCAGTGGCTGTAGCAGGAGCAGCTCGGATCAGGTCTCTGTGTATAGTCTTCCCCTCATTATCCTGTGTAGCAGAGCTCTCAGTGGCTGTAGCAGGAGCAGCTCGGGATCAGGTCTCTGTGTATAGTCTTCCCCTCATTATCCTGTGTAGCAGAGCTCCTCTCAGTGGCTGTAGCAGGAGCATCTCAGGGATCAGGTCTGTGTGTATAGTCTTCCCCTCATTATCCTGTGTAGCAGAGCTCCTCTCAGTGGCTGTAGGAGGAGCAGCTCAGGGATCAGGTCTCTGTGTATAGTCTTCCTCTCATTATCCTGTGTAGCAGAGCTCCTCTCAGTGGCTGTAGCAGGAGCAGCTCAGGGATCAGGTCTGTGTGTATAGTCTTCCCCTCATTATCCTGTGTAGCAGAGCTCCTCTCAGTGGCTGTAGCAGGAGCAGCTCAGGGATCAGGTCTGTGTGTATAGTCTTCCCCTCATTATCCTGTGTAGCAGAGCTCCTCTCAGTGGCTGTAGGAGGAGCAGCTCAGGGATCAGGTCTCTGTGTATAGTCTTCCCCTCATTATCCTGTGTAGCAGAGCTCCTCTCAGTGGCTGTAGGAGGAGCAGCTCAGGGATCAGGTCTCTGTGTATAGTCTTCCCCTCATTATCCTGTGTAGCAGAGCTCCTCTCAGTGGCTGTAGGAGGAGCAGCTCAGGTGTCAGGTGTCTTCCCCTCATTATCCTGTGTAGCAGAGCTCCTCTCAGTGGCTGTAGGAGGAGCAGCTCAGGGATCAGGTCTCTGTGTATAGTCTTCCCCTCATTATCCTGTGTAGCAGAGCTCCTCTCAGTGGCTGTAGGAGGAGCAGCTCAGGGATCACGTCATACTCCTCCTTTATCACCTTGTGTAGCAGAGCTCCTCTCTGTGGCTATGGGAGCAGCTCAGAGCTCATGTCATGGTTGTGTATAGATTCCCTTAATTAGATGTAGGAGACCTGATGTGGAGTGAGGGTGGAAGTGTGGTTCCATGCCCTGACAGTGACGTTATTTTGTCTAAACTTTAGTATCTGGCCACCAAAAGTAGAAATTTGTTTGCTAGCCACAGGTTACTATTCCCACTCTGTCCACGTGGATAGTAACTACTGACGTTGGTGGTACATTTACTGAAGGGCTATCCGCAACCGAGCTCTGCTATATACGGTAACAAGGAGGGGTAAGACATGATTGCGGAGGTGCTCCCAGAGCCACTGAGAGGAGCTCTGCTACACAATGTAACAAGGGGTCATGACATGGTCCCTGAGTGTCGTGTCACCTACAGCCACTGAGAGGAGCTCTGCTACGCCGTGGAATAAGGGGTCATGACGTGGTCTCTGAGGGTCGCCTACAGCCACTGAAAGGAGCACTGCGAAACAAGGTAACAAGGAGAGATAAAACATGATGGTTGCGGATAGATCCTTCAGCAGATGTACCCTAACGTCAGTAGCAGAGCTCCTCTCAGTGGCTCTGGGAGCACCTTCACAATCATGTCTTACTCCTCCTTGTTATCTTATGTAGCAGAGCTCCTCTCAGTGACTGGGAGCACCTCCAGGATCATGTCATACCCCTCCTTTGTTACATTGTGTAGCAGAGCTCCTCTCAGTGATTGGGAGCACCTCACGGATAATGCCATACACCTCTCAGTGGCTCTGGGAGCACCTCAGGGATCATGTCATACCCAGCTGTATTGCAATATGGGTGGATGTTTAAGAAAACCTTTAATACAAAAATGCTAATTATAGAAGAGGGTGCTGGTGGGGGGGGGGGTAATGCGTATAAATGCCCTAGGTTTATACACGTCCCCTTGGATAGCACTGTGTTCTTTTATACCAAGGGTCTTTAACATGCAGCCCCCCCCCCCCCCCTTCCCTGCTGCTATGGAACTACACATCCCAGCACCCAGCATGCCCCACCACAGATTTGCTATTAGGGCATGCTAAAAATGTCAGGGCATGCTGGGATGTGTAGTTCCTCAGCAACTGCAGTGCCACATACCCCTGTTCTGTGCTTTGTTCCACCAGTGCCAAGCAGGGGACCTTTTCCTCTGCACCGTACAATGTGCTGTTACTGTAAGTGATGTCATTTCATATATTCCTGTCTATATGTCTTATGCCATTATGAAAGTTCCTGATTATCCCAGACCATGATGGTAGGTACTTTTTATACTAGCTGGGGAACCGAATCCATCCACATATACGCTCCCAACCATTATCATACTCATTATTTCAGCACTCTGACTGGCACTCTCCCCCTCATAGACAGGGCCACGCTATTATAGGGTACCCTGTAGTAGGTAAGTTAGATAGGTCTGGGTCAGGTTCTCTCCATACGCTGCATCTAGGAACACAAAAGCAAAACTGGCCGCAATCATTCCAGAAGAAGGGAAAGGTCCCAACTGCTGCTCCAGCTCTCGTCATTGTACTCTGAGGCCAAGGTCTGTTCCTAGATGGAAGGTAATTCCCCCATGCCAGGTTCATAATGACCCAGGCGGCTGTATTCCAGCCTTTAACATCACCAGATGGACATTTAGTCTAGATCAGTGGTTCTCAAACTCTGTCCTCAGGACCCCACACAGGTCACATTTTCCAGGCCACCCAGCAGGTGCACAGGTGTAGTCATTACTCACTGACACATTTTAAAAGATCCGCAGGTGGAGCTAATATCTCACTTGTGATTCTGTGAAGAGACCTGGAAAACATGCACTGTTTGGGGTCCTGAGGACTGAGTTTGAGAACCTGTGGTCTAGATCATGTGATTAATGGCAAGAAAGCTCCAGCCCTCCCATGTGGAGATAGTCTGGCTTTGTGGGTGCCCCCATTTCCCTGATTATGGATATTGAGTCCCTGGTAGCACACACAAGACTCTCCCAAAATATTGAGTCTTGTATTTTCTTTACAGTGGGGGTACAAGTGCCAGCGGATCCTTACTGACCGGGCATGCTGGTACTTGTGATTCTCCAAATTCTGGGATGCCAGGGCAGGCTTTCTGGGACCTGTAGTTTGACTGTAAAGAACAATGTTAATTCTATCTTTTACACCATTACCCTCGCACCCACTGCCTCCGGGGGTGCGGGGAAGAGCCCTGGGAGCAGATGCTCGGGCGGGGGGGACCCCATTTTATTTTTGATGTCCCAACTGCCTGAGGATTTCCAGTCCTGGGCTGATCAGATTAGGGCTGGTTTATATTATAGCAGGAGGACCCCACACTGTGTGTCTCCCTGTTATAGTGTAAGTCCCCCGGCTGGTTCAGCCCAGTGCTGGTTACTTTATTGTACAACACAAAAGCCTGCACAGATCATACTGATCTAGGCAGTGCTGCGGGACAAACACACTGCTCACAGGCAGTGGCGTCCCTACCCGGTGCGGGTATCTTAGCAGTGTGCACGGCACTGCCGCAACGTGGGAAATAGGAGGCGTGGCCTCATGTGTGGGTGGGGCCACACGCCCGAACCCCGGTTTTAGTCTCTCCGGGGGTGTGGACTGCCCACGGGGACCAGTGTACATGTAGTGCCGGCTCGCTTACTGTGACAGGAGCAGAGTGCTGTACGTAATTCTACATTGCAGCACCCAGCACCTGCCACTGAGGGGGAGTCTGCACTCCTTGGCAGGTGACACGCGGGTGTGACTTGCACCCCCCTTGTGACGCCAGTGCTCACAGGCAGGTCTATTAATTTGGTGCAATGTGCTGCGATTTTGATCGTGTTTGACAACACAATTCTCAGTAGATCTGTGATTTATATTCTTGTCAATGTTAACCATGCAATGTTTGGGCTGATAGTGTATTGGAGTACGGTCATGTTTCACCTGCGGTTTGATGTTGATTTGGGCTTTAGCAAGACGAAGCAATAGCTATTATCTTGGCACTTGGTAGGCGATTATGAATTATTATATGTATATATACATTTTGTTGATATGGGTACTCTATATTATATTATGATATGATATACAAGCATCGCAGCTAGACCATTGGTCAGTTGTTATCCTGACACTATAACTACCATATAAACTAAAATGGAAAAGGTGGAATTGTGCTGGTGCTTGTACTACTAAGGGGTGTATTTACTAAGCAGTGTTAGGAGACAGAGTGAAAAGTGATAAGGTGGCAGCCAATCAGCTCCCAACTGTCATCTCACAGGCTGTTTGAAAATGAAAGTTGGGAGCTGATTGGCTGGCACCTTATCACTTTTCACTCTGTCTCCTAACACTGCTTAGTAAATAGACCCCTGAGTATGTAATCAAATATAGCAAAGTAGCGATAGGTTTACACAGAAAAATATTGCTTGAACTCAATAAAAAGACTTCTCTTACTCAATTACATTTATTTACACAATAACATAACTTGTTTTCACATAGAAAAAGGTAACTAGAGTATAAAAACATTACATAGTATACAAAGTGATACTTTTGGGCAAGCTGTATCAAATCAGCTGCTACTTGCTCCAATAACCTATATATATATTTCTTAGTGCAATTCTCATTCTCCATAATGCCCGCTGTTTTATCTTTATTGGTTCACAAAACTAGTTCCGCCTGCAGGGACTTGTAGTCCCACACCAGCTGGAGCGCTACAGGTCACGCACTCGTGCCTTAAGCATTATAATCCCCAGCAATGTCTCCCTTGGTGGTGAAGGGGTTAAAGGCCTCATGGAAGTGAAAGAGAAAGTAATTTGGGGCTGGGTAGGAAACTGAACTTTGTTTTCACATTTTCTTTTACCAAACTTTTCCAGTAAGCGGAGGGAGAAGAGCTGTAAGTACTGTGCTGCTTACCCAACATTTGTCAGCTCATTACTATATGTTGTTGTTGTTACTTTATTAATGAAGACACTCAGAAGTGTACCACAGACAGTGCAATGGTATTCATGTGATTTATTTTGTTTACAATTAAAATGAATACAAATTAGCAATGGAAGTGTTAAAAAGTGTTACATTAGTAAATAAGTACTGATTGTCAGTGTTCTTATAGCAGGGGTTCCCAACCATGGTCCTCAAGGCACACTGACAGTCCAGGTTTTAAGGATAGCCATGGTTGAGCACAGGTGACTTAATTAGCACCTTGGGTATTTTGATTTAACCATCTGAGCTTAAGCATGGATATCACTAAAACCAGGACTGTTAGTGTGCCTTCCAGGACTGTTAGTGTGCCTTGAGGACGGAGGTTGGGAATCGCTGGCTTAGAGGGTGTACCTCATACGTGCCTACTTTTGAAAACTAGTTTCAGGAGATTATAGTTGTCAGTAGAATGCAGAATGTGGGGCGTTATTAAGGAGACATATTATGTTCTGCTCAAAGGGTGTGTCTAACGGCACCTGTGGGCGTATCTATTGCCACTCAGGGTGTGTTCTGCACTGTACCAGAAGACTCCCGCAGGAGGGTAGGCAAGTAGGCCCCATACAGGGTCCAGCATACACCCCCTCATACCCACACAGTGCTTAGCAAACACCCCTATACCCATAGTGTTCTGTATACATCCCCCATACGATACTCAGCGTGCACCCTCACATACACACACAGTGCCCAGCGTACACCCCCTCCATACCCACACAGTGCTCAGCATACACCCCCTCATACCCACACAGTGCTCAGCATACACCCCCTCATACACCCACAGCATACTCCCCCTTATACCCACACAGTGCTTAGCATACAGCTCCTCCATACACACACCTCATACTAACACAGTGCCCAGTATATACCCATACAGTGTCCAGCATACACACCCTCATACCCACACAGTGCTCAGCATACACACACCTCATACCAACATAGTGCCCAGTATATACCCATACAGTGCACAACATACACCCCCATACCCGTACAAGGCCCAGCATGCACACCCCATAACTGCACACTGACAGTGCCCAGCATACACCCCCCAATATCCATACAGTGCCCAACACACACCCCACACCCATAGTGCCACATAACAGTACAGTATTATACTATACTCAGGACAGTCTCTTCCATTGGGCTTGTTGGGCAGTTGCCTAAGGACCCAAAGCTTCTAGGGGCCAGTCAACCCACCCCCCTGGGATGCGACCAGTAGGTAAATTAAAGCCAGCGCACTGTATTCCCCTCCCCCTGGGTGACGAGTACACACCTCCATCCTTCCACTCCCTCCACCGGCTTCAGACCAGTCAGGCGGAGTCTGTCTGAGTGTGAGAGATGACTGTTGACTGGTTGAGCAGCAGCAGCTCCGCCCAGGCCAGGCAGTCTAGGCGTTGTCTTGCCCTGAGAGCTGCTGCTGTGTGCCACCCACACGCTGCCGCATAGACTCCTAAACCCGGAGGACCCATCCCGGTCTCTGCCTCCTCAGAGGAGACTCCTCTGCCCCGGCCGCAGGCGCACCCACCCGCGCCGCAAAGGTAAGGGCTGCACTGCGGCTGAGCAATAAGCCCCAGGGCAGTGTGAGAGACACAACACATACACAGCAGCCTAGCTCCAGTGCTGCTGGGGGATATTACTTGTGGGGAGAGGAAAAAGTTGCAGGTTCGTGATGTGACTGCAAAGGACGGCTTCTCAGTGCCAACTCCACTCCTCCGGTTACCAGGAGCAACCACCAGTGCTCCAGCGCCTATATTTAATATACAAGTCATTTTAGAAAGTACTGGGGGGACCTCTACTGGGGTGGGGGCACAACGGGGGGGTGGTGGCTACTACTGGGGGCACCATTATTGGGAGGACCTCTGCTGGGGGGGCTATTACTGGGGGCACTTAATCAGGAGGGGGAACCTCAACTGGGGACCACTACTTGGGGGGGGGGGAACTACTACTGGGGGCATTATAAAAGGGGCCAACTACTAGGGGCACTGCACTGGTGGGACCACAACTGGGGGCAATAACAGGAAGGACCACTGGACAGGGGGGGGGTCACTACTGGGGGCCTGCATCAGGGGGACCACTACTGGGGGGCACTGCATGGGAGGGGGGGGACTACTGCTGGGGGCACTATATAAGGGGCTTACTGCTAGGGGCACTGCACTGGGGGGACCACTACAGGGGGCACTAGATAAGGGGGGGATCACTACTGGGAAAACCGCATGGGGGGGACTACTGCAGGGGGCACTATATAAAGGGCACTGCATAGGGGGGGACTACTACTGGGGGCACTATATAAAGGGTACTGCATAAGGGGATACCACTACTGGGCGCACTGCATTGTGGGGACTGCTACTGGGGGCACTGCATAAGGGGGAACACTACATAGGGCACTGCATTTGGGGGGACCACTACTGGGGGCACTGAGTAAGGGGAACTAATTGGGGGCTGTATAAGGGGGACCACTACTGGGGATACTGTATAAGGGGCACTACTATGGGCCTGCATAAGAGGGACCACAACTGCATACTGGGGGTACTGTATAAGGGGTACTACTGGGGTTAAGGTGCAGCGTGAAAATAAAGGCCCCATTTTTAAGTGACCACGCCCATTTTTTTCCGTGCGCGCACATATCGGGATGTTGGGGGGGGGGTTCCAAATACCCTAGTTACGCCACTCCTAAGTTTCCCCTCCTTGTCCCTGTACAGATGGCTTCCAAGGTCATTGTCATCGAGTTACAGAATGATAATTCGGTGACAAAGCAGGAGGTGACACCGACTTTCCCCTGGAAGACTAAGAATCGCCTCTGTATCGTCACCACTCAGAAAAGTCATCTACACCTTGTTCACCATGAAAGCACAGAGAAGGTGAGAGATCTATGTACAGAATATGTACCAGCCCAATGATTGGCTGCAGATGCCAATTGCTGATCAGTTATCACCAGGGCACATGGTCTCAAAAGAGTAGACCTATAATGGGAGTCATTGCCAACCTCATGTTCGGAAACCATAGAGTTCTTTTGAACATTAAAGATTGCTGGTACTGACCTGGTCACGCTGTAGCAATAATAATAATACATAAAGAATATTTGTTTTATTTGTAGAACCTGGATTCCAGGAAAGATCCTGAGGAGAAGAGTACTTTCCAGTATGGTGTTTCGACAAAGGTGTTTGCAGTAACTGATGAAACTGGGAGTGCGTTGGAGGTAAGGACTAACATCGGTGTGAATGGACTATGCGTAGGTTCACCATTAGACTAGGCAACTCCTCTGTAGGAGAAGTCAATTCTGAGACATGAAGGTGTAGACGGTCTTCTATCTAAAAACCAAAAATTTGATGGAAAGAACCCAATTGGCCATATAATCACTATGTGGACTACACCAAGGAGGACCACACATTGCTGTGCTTATCACTTCTTCTTCTCTCTATCCCAGGTGCGGTTGCTGCTTAGCCCCAGCGAAGTCTCCCGTCTCTCCACATTCTTTCATCTGACTGGCTTTGCCAATACCTGTTTGGTGAGTAGACCGGCACCGATCACCAGAGCATTCAGAAAGGGCAGAGTACGGTGTAATCACCCCGTACTGGGCGCTCAGTAAATGTTGAATAGACAATAGCATCTGACTAATCAGAGAGATGTGTGCGGTCTCTCTATATAAAGAGTAGCGGCACTGGTGATATTCTGTGTAAGTGATAACAATTATAATTAATCTGTATTTTTTAACTCTCCGTGAACCACGGGAAAAAATCAACATGCCAAACCATGTGGGGAATCTCATACCCCATGCTATATATACTTCACCATAAGTATCCCAGTGGTCAAAATCCCGACACCGACATCACGTCAGGGTTAGCTGTCAGTATGTATCCTAATTCTTCCCCTCTCCCTACACTAACCCTCCCTGTATTCTGACAGGTGTCGGGATTCTGGAGCCGGTACTTTAAGCTCCAGCATCTCCTGCGCCGGGATACTGAACGTATCTCAGTATACTCATTTAGTACAACAGTAATATTTACTGTCATAACATCGATTCTTATCCCTTAAGGTATAAAAATCAAACCATTAACAAAAAGGGGAATAAACTCTTTAATCTTTTAAAACAAGAAAACAAAAATAACTATTTTTTGCAAAGTAAACTTATAAGTCTTCTAGTAACAACTTTTTGGAAAAAGATCTTTGAATCGCAATCGTTAGTAAAAATTAAACTTATGAACAATTAGAAATAATGAAAATAAACTTAAGTCAGCTCAGTCTTAATGAGATCGCTCTTGGCTGACATCAAAGCAGGCGCCGAACCAGGTGGGGTATGAGCATGTGTACTCGGTGCGCTACCGCTCGCCGCTATAAACCGCCGTCACTACGCAAACTGGCAACATCTCAACTCCAGCTACACGCAACAGCAACTTTCCCGCAGTAATTTTTTTTTAAAAAGGCTATAGGAGTTTAAATCTTGTTGGGGGAAGGCACACCCCAACTAGTTCCCCGCTAAATCAGATTGTGTCATTCTGCAAAAAACAAGTCACATAATAACTTTGGAGGACAAACTTACTTTTAACAGCCTATGGCGACATATATACATTGCAGTGGATATTTCTCCAAAAACACTCTACATTATTGAAAATAATGAGGTTGCTTTTCACTGAATGCAGCCGGCAGACCTAATCCTGACAGCTGGCTACCCGACTATCATATCCCGGCAAGTGTCTAATGACAGGCGTTGAAATCCCGACGCCTGTCATTAGACATACGCCGGGAGCCCGACGCCTGGCATCCCGATCGAAGGGACGCCGAGCGTGGATAGCCGCGGGAGGTTAGGTTTAGGCAGGGCCGGATTACTAATGGGGCGGGTGGAGCTACAGCTCCAGGCCCACCTTGAAAATAGGCCCACAGGATTCATTGCAGTGCAGGCAGTTTTGAAAGGGAATTTAAAAAAAAAAATCCCTGTCACCGCTGTTTGCACTGCAGTGGAGGGAAGCCCCAGGCCCCGGCCAGTCACCCCCTCTCTACCCCCGGCCAGTCACCCCCTCTCTACCCACCCCACATCGGCAATCCGAAGCTCCGTCATTCGAGGCTCCACCCCCAGACTGTCTGAAGCCCCGCCCCTGTGTTATCTGAGTATCCTCTCCTTACAGGGTCTCCTTGCAGTGTTAAGCTCCGCCCCCATACCGGCCGAAGCTCCGCCCCCAATTCGTGCTAGGGGTCCCATCTGCATCTGCAGTTATGTCCCCTTTCATCTGAAGCACGGTCCATTCATCCCCACTCACCTCCATTGATTGAGCTGACTGCTGGCATAGAAATTATGAGATGTCAGCCCTGCACAGGAGGGAGGGAGCTGTCACCAGCCATTAGGAGCAAGCAACCCACAGGTAGGTATACTGGCTGGCACCTATGTATGTGTGTATATATAATTATGTGTATATATAATTATATATATATATATATATATATATATATAATTTTATTTTTTTTCCCATTGTCTGGCACTACCAACAATAAAGAACCTAGGCCCTGATTCAGAGCCGGACGCTCTGACCAGAGCGCTCGCTCTGAATCAAGGCCCTCCTCCATTAAAATGGAGCGTCCTCCTGGACGCTCGTATAGCTATGGGTCACCGCCCACAGCATATACGAGTGTTCAAAAAGATGGTCGCGATGGTCTTGACCATCGCGACCATCGGACTTGCGACGGAAACCCTGCGGTAGGGTTTCCCAGCCACAAGCCCTGGAGTGATTTTGGGGCCGGCTTCAGACTGTAGGCGTTCCCATGTGAACACCTCTGTCTGGCAGGCATGCCCACCAAAGGGGGCGTGCTGTCAGTCACCATCGACAGCACGCCCCCTTTGGTGCGAGACCCGGAGCGACAGCTTTGCTGTCGCAGTCCGGGTCTTGCGCATGCGCACGACGGAGCTCCCTCCGTCATGCGCATGCGCAGTGGGGAACATCGACCCACTTGCGAGCGTACTGCCGCTTGCGAGTGGGTCTGAATGACCCCCCTAGTCCTCACAGTCAGAAAAATCTACATAGCAGAGTTGGGGCACTCTAATGCCGGGTGCACACTAGACGATATTTTGCCCGATCCGGCGGATCGGGCCAACATATCGTCCGCATCAACCAGCGTGTACCAGCTATGTCGTTGATGACGTGCACTCCCGTGCGTTGTCAGCGACATTGCTTGTCGTACCTGCATGCAGGTCCGACAGGCTATATTGTTAGCGGGGCCCATGCTGTCGAATGCTCCTGGCATCGTCTAGTGTGTACCAGCCTTTAGCTTAAATAAACATTTTCTGAGACTGAATGCATTATCAACATTTCAGTCATTGAGTCACACTGATACTGCATCCAGTCTCAGAAAATGTTTAAGCTAAAGGCCCCCATAAACGGTGCAATATGCACCTTGCGATGCGATGGGGGATCCGACGTCCGACATATTGGATGGTCCCCACACACGCTGTGATCGGGTTGCTGACCGCCCCATATGCCGGCACCCCCCTCCCCCACCCGCATAGCGCTGTGTGGGATCGTACATCGCATCTCCAGATCA
Source organism: Taudactylus pleione (assembly GCA_031769625.1). Classification (NCBI taxonomy): domain Eukaryota; kingdom Metazoa; phylum Chordata; class Amphibia; order Anura; family Myobatrachidae; genus Taudactylus; species Taudactylus pleione. The sequence continues at coordinate 4,010,384 of JAUIMM010000072.1, forward strand.
ATTGAACTTGCAGTAAGATCTGGGGGTGCGATGTACGACCCCACGAGAGCGCGCTCTGGCCGATATCATACCCACACATGGTACGATATAGCAGCGATATCAAACTAATCATTCGGGTCGGCTGCTATATCGCACCGTGTATGGGCACCTTAAGAGTGCCACACCTCTGCTCTGTATAGAGAGAGAAAGAGAGATAATGTGTATATATAGAGTAATCATATGCCTCTCTCTCTCTCTGTATATATATATATATATATATATATATATATATATATTATATATTCGGTTAGTATGCAGAGCCACGGTATGTGGCAGAACACAGTGCGTCACTCCAGGATTTGGTACAAAGTAATATTTCTGTTTCAATGTTTCAAGGCCCCTGCGGCCCCTTCGTCAGGATAACAAAAGTGTGAGCACCCATGTCATTGTCACAATTGAGAAGTATTGAGTGCTGGTCCGAGTGGTTTGTGTGTGTGTTTATATAGATACATATATTTATATATATATTCTCTCTGGGCCGTAACTAGGGTAGTACAACACAGGGTACAGGGCACTGCAGGGCAGGGGGCTTTGTTTGGGCCTGTCAATTTTCCTGTTTATTATAATTCTTACTTTTAGCCTCCTCTTCTTTTACCCCCAGCATCTGCTGGCCTCCCCTATCTCTTCCCTGGCCTTTCCCCATGAGGCCATGGCCCTTTTTCAGGGGCATTATCTTACGTCCCTATTTGAAAAATTAGGGGGTGTGGGCGGCACTGCTCCTTTTGGCACAGGGCTCCAAAATGTCTAGTTACGGCTGTGATATATATATATATATATATAATATATATATGTGTGTTTGTATGTGTATCTATGTCGGCCTCCTGCCTTGGCTCTGCTTTACTACAGCACAGCCGCAGGCTCAGTGTGTCTGTGTTGACACACTAGCTGCGGTGCACACAGTATAGAGGGCGGCAGTAGTGACGGATGGAGGCGTTAGGCAGCTGTGGGGCTGTGCTGTATTATAGACCTCTATCTGCCAACAACTTGTTATCTGGTTTATCCCATATTTCAGGGGCCATAGTCTGTGGCTGTGGTGTCCTCTGTATTTTGTGGTGGCCTTTGGAGTTCTCTGTATTATATGGCACTCACTGCAATGGTTTTTTTTGTAAAGTGTATGACGGTCACTTATGCTTAGTGTAGTATATCTATCATGATGCCCTGTATTGGAACAAGTATGTATGACCGCCGGACGTGAGCCCGGCGGTTCAAATCCCGACACCGGCAGCCCGATGGGTGAAGATCCCAACAGTGCAGGTAAGTATACTATCTCTACCCCTCTCCCTCCCCTAACCCTCCCTTAGGGGTGCCTAACCCTAACCTCCCTCCCAGTGCCTAAACCTAGCCCCCCTCCCTGCACCCTAATCCTAACCCTCACTTGGGGGTGTCTAACCCTAACCTTCCCCCAGTGCCTAAACCTGACCCTCCCTTCCCCTGGCCCCTAGCCTTCCCCGGGGGGGGGTGCCTAGCCCTAAGTTCCCCCGGGAGTCCCTAAACCTAACCCCCCCATCCCCGGCTACGTGTATACTTACCCCCGGCAGAGAACGATCGGTCCAGCGTCCTCTCGGCGTTCCGGCATTGGGACTAACATAGGCGTTGGTAATTTGACGCCCTATGTTAAATCCCTTACCCGGATTACAGTGTTAGGGTTGAGACATCCCCCTGTATTATAAGGCACTTACTGCGGTGCTCTCTGTATAATATGACGTCACTGTAATGATCTCTGTATTATCTGTTGGTCACTGAGACGCTCTCTGTTTCATATGGCACTCATTGCAATGTTCTCTGTATTTTATGGCACTCACTGCAATGTTCTCTGTATTATATGGAACTCACTGCAATGTTCTCTGTATTATATGGCACTCACTGCAATGTTCTCTGTATTATATGGCACTCACTGCAATGTTCTCTGTATTATATGGCACTCACTGCAATGTTCTCTGTATTATATGGCACTCACTGCAATGTTCACTGTATTATATGGCACTCACTGCAATGCTCTTTATGTTATATTGTGGTCACTGCTATGTTCTTTGTAGTGGTCACTTGAATGCTTGGTGTATTATGGCAGGCACCGATGCTCTGTATTGTATGGCAGTCACGATCTTATATGTCAGTCACTGCAATGCTCTATGTATTATATGGCAGTCACGACAATGTTTTCTACATATTATGTTGGTCACTGCAATGCTTTCTATATTATATGGCAGTCACTGTGATGTTCTCTGCATTATATGGAGGTCACTGTGATGTTCTCTGTACTCTATGAGAGTCACTGTCATGTCCTCTGCATTATATGGAGGTCAATGTGATGTCCTCTGTACTATATGGCAGTCTCTGCAATGTTCTCTGTATTATATGTCAGTAACTGAGATGTTCTCAGTATTATCTGTGACCACTGCGATGCTCTCTATATTATATGGCAGTCACTGCACTGTTATTTGCATGATCTATCTAACTATATATATATATATATATATATATATTCTCTGTATATTTACACACACCGATGTAGAGGAATCCTTTTGGATAGCTAATAATATAGATCATGTAACTACTACTGCAGATAAGGATGTAATTGATTTAAGTTTCTTGCCAGAGTGGGGATGCACCAAATCGTCCTCTGTCAAAGTTAACCCTTACTGTCCTGGTCCAGTATTGCCATTGTTTTTTTTTTATTAAAAGGCAACACCTAAGAAGGCAGTTCACTAATTATTTTACTACAGTGGTTACGAATGTGGGATGAAAACGTACATAAATATGGTAATTTGCAGTGAACAATTTTAAGAATTTTTTGTTCTTTTCTTATTAATCTAAATCAGGGCTTGACAAATTTTTCTAAAATCTAGGAGCCAGGATGAAAGTGTAGGAGCCAGACCACAGTTCCCTAAAAAAAAATTACAGGAGTGAGGAGCACAGCTCTGTGTGCTATGCAATTGTTATACACACTATACTAGTCCACAAAATGGTCACAGTTGAATGGATGCAGTAAAATGGAGGCCCCCTCATTGCTCTGCACAGCTCCCCTGCTCCACCCCCCCCCACCCTCCAGTAATAACACACCACATTTCACATAAAATAATGGTGCCAGAAAGTACAACAAAACCCCCTTCCCATCGTGGTCACACCGTAGACCCTACTACCGGAGAGCTCTATGCAGCCGGAGATAGGAGACAGTAGACAGCCGGGACGTACAGGAAGATCAGCATAGACTGGGACAGACCGCAGGGATCAGAGCAGGCCAAGATGGAGAGGAGTCATCAGCGCAGGCCGGGACGGACAGAGGCACAGCAGTCACCGCAGGCGACACTCAGCACATGCACTCCTGTGCATGATATGAACACCGCAATACTATAGGCACGAATCTCCGCCAGAGTTGATGAGGATCTGCTTTCTCCCTCACTGCAAAATCTAGTAGCCAGGCAGCAAAATCTGGTAGCCATGGCGACCTGGCCCCCGGGATTTGTCGAGCCCTGATCTAAACTATTCTAGGGGGTTAAGAAAAAGCATACCATACAGTTTTCACCATTTTACAAAAAAACCTCCATCAATTTATTTAGGAGCTCCACTATAAAGTGGTTCAAGACAGTTGCCAATGCTGGTCATACCTGCAGCGGCACACAATAGGCCATTTCATGAAGTTCAGCTCCAGGCCCATGCAGACCTTAATCTGGCACTGGGTTTAGGCTAAGGGAAGGGGGGGGTTAGCGTTAGGCACCCCCGGGGGGGACTTAGGTTTAGGCGGCGGGGAAGGGGGGGGGGGGTTAGGTTTAGGCACTTAGAGGGGTGATTAGGGTTAGGCACTGGGGGGGAAGGTTAGGGTTAGGCACCCCTAAGGGAGGGTTAGGGGGGTAGAAATAGGCTAGTATATACTTACCTTGGACGATCGGGACTTCCTCCTCTGCCGGGATGCCGCTGTCGGGATTACAACCGCCGGGCATGGGTCCAGCGGTAAATCATACACATTCCCTTTTCACCAATGGTCTAAAAAACAATGACATCACCAGGGTACTTTAAAGAGCACATAATGGAGGAGCCATATTGGGTCTAAACATGTGTTTATGTTTTAAATCACCAGGCATCCAAAGAGTATCGGGACTCCCTGGCAGTACTTGGGGGCCGACCGCCAAAGCAAGAGGACGTTGTAAGAGAGATTTGCACAGCAGCCACTCGGTTTGTCTGCCTCCCTGAGGAGCGTATAGTCAGCAGTGACTACACCAACAAGCTCTACAGGGTCTTAAGTGAAAAGGTTCAGGTGACCTGCATGGGTCAAAATGAGACCAGCCTCGTGGTTGGCACTCTGGTAGCTCTGGTGGCAGCTGAACTGGCAGTTTCTGTAGGAGCTTCACAGAACTTTGACTATGATGTAAAGGAGAACCAGGAGGATCAGGGAGAGCAGGTAAGTGGTTTGGGACGTTGAGGTGTATACGGCCATTTACTGATGTGGTTTTGGAATGTAATGTCGGTGATGACCCAGGAAATGGATCTCATATTACTTCTGATTTTACCTTTATTAACTGCTCCCTGGGCAAAATTTGCAATCGACCTGAAAATTGTAAATGAAATGTAACACCCCTTGTGTTTCCCCAGATTAAGCAGATAATCCAGGCGTTTGATGTGTCGGCTGAGTTGCTTACGGTATCGCACCAGGGGAAGAGAGTGCATATTATATTTAGAAACCCCTCACCGGAAAACTGGGTGAGTAGAGGATCTCCTGTGCCAGCGGTAACCGGTAGGCTCGGTAGGGCACGACGGAGCAGAGTGTCGAGTGAATAGACCACGTAGAGATTCTTTGGGGCCTTGAGGGGAAATGAAGCACTTCTTCCGAAATGTTCCTATGACCTATCTATGCCCCCACTTATTTTGTAATATTGCACAAAACGTGCTTAAAGCAACCACTCATAGTATGTCATATCTCATGGGAATATCAGGAAATGAAAGCAAGCGTCTGATTGGGTGCTGTGGGTTATAGCACAGTTATTTGCATGATACGTGGGTCTGTCCAGGGGTGTATCTATAATGGGTGCAGGGTGTGGGCCCTCACCGCACACCCTGCACCCATATTACCTAATACCTCTCCGAGGTCCTGCGAAAATCTGCTAATGTTTCAAAAGCTTACCCGAGCATAGGGACGCCCAACGCTGCCTTCTCATCTGCATCCGATGCCGTGTACTTGCGGAAATATCAGTAACGTCAACACACATCAACCAGCCATGTAGCCCTTTGCGGGAGGTCTGACCAGTCTCAAATACAGCCTCTCTCCAGACACACAGAGAGCTCTCATACTGTGCAGGAGATTGCAAGAGCTAATTTATGTAACACAATTTAAATGCTAAGACACGCCTGCATTTTTCTAACCACCCCCCGTTACCTCCCCCAAACTCTGACTACCCGTCACACACTTTTCGAAGGGATCCTTTGCGCATGCGCAGTGCGACTATTATGCATGCGCAATAGCAAACAATCAATCGGCATAAAAATCGCCATTGTGTACATCTCTTAAACATTCTCTGGTCACTAATAAAATCTTTGCTAAAACAGCGTGGTAAAATAAGTCAATGAAAAGTATGACAACTTGGGGTAATTAGCCTGGTAGATTGGTGTCAGTGGTGCAGTGACTAGGTGCAGAATTAGAGTCCACAAGTGATGTTCCAGTGAAATAAACGAAAATGGTGCTATACTTCCAGCATGGAAACCAGTAAACAGAAATAAAATAATAAACAACCTAGCCCTTTCTTATGGTACTAGCTCACTTCTTGAACCCTCTCTGTAGAAGCAGCTAATCTGCATGACAGTCTTTCACAGTCTCTGAGATTTGTGGTCCTTCCTGCCACATGCAGGTCTGGACACTTGCCTCCTGGCCTTATATATCTTTCTCAGCTTGTTGGCTGCCGCCTCTCACAAGGACAGTGTCAGAGGTATATGGATCTGCCTGCCTCCTTGCAGGTATGATCCTGACCACCTGGTCTGCTTCACTCACACTGCAGCCCCACCTGGACTGTCTGGCTGTGTCCACCAGCAGCCTCACCTGGGCTCTGATCATACGGCAGCCATTATACATCTTCCCACAATGCTTTTCTACTCTGTGTAGGCGGATCTGTCCTGCCCCACACAGAATCTGGTGCTCACCAGTGCCATCTCTGGTGATACTGCCACAAAAGATAATGGATCTATTTTTCACCCTAACGCTTGGAATTTTCTGTCCAATCCAACAGGCAACTGGGGGCGAGAAACCTACAGAGCTTCATGAAAAACTTGTATTCGGAATGTGTCATAAAGTGCTGTCATTCTCTATGCTGGAGAGTGAGGTAAGTAGTAACAATATTGGACAGGGTTTATTGTAAATCCAGGTTTGAGGGCTGAAAATTATATATATTTTTGAAGGGTTCAGATATTTTATTATGATTTTAGGCAGAGCCGTAACTAGACATTTCAGCGCCCCAGGGCAACAGACAGCTCTGCCCCCTACCTCTTTGCCTGGAACAAATGAAGTAGTTGAGCGGAGCAGGTCGGGTGGGGTTTTATTTCTTTTTCCAATATGAATTTCAATATGGGGGTACATAAAAGCATAAATCTCTCTGTGTTGGGAAGACAAAAATCATTATTATCTGTGTTAACGCTCAGACTGTTACAGTCACTAGGACAATATTACACACCAGGGGATGTTATTCATGGGAAGCTACTTATAAAAGGCGCATATGGAGGGTACTGATGACATAAAAGGGGCATGTGTAGTGGTCTGATGGCACACATGGGGCATATGGAGGGGTTTGATGGCACAGAAGGGTCATGTTTTGTGGTCTGATGGCACCCAAGGGGCACTTGGGGGTCTGATGGCACAAAAGGGGCATGAAACAATGGCATCATATAATAACTATTTATAATGGGCTTCATTATAAGTCCTTTCAAAGTCCTATTGGTCTCCCATGCAGACTAACAGCAATAGATTTAAGTTTATGTGGTTTTAATATGTAACGTGCAGATAGATCCAGCGTACACTGAATCTATCAGTAGCAGGGGTGAGAGCAATAAAGACCCTCCATAATGATGTCACCTTGTTACCTAGCAATCCCAGCAAGTGAATGTGAGGCCGCCAATACCAGCAACTGATTAAATAGGGTGGAATGAAATATAGGTCTATTACTATGCTGTATATACTGTAGGTACTCAGTGGTCATTTACATGTATTACAAAATTAATCAACTTTGTTTTACAGATACAATTTCTACAAAGCCTGCAGGAATCACACGACATGGTCTCGGTGTTCCATCTTCCCGCGTTTGTGGAGCACTTGCTGGTAAATACATACTACAAGTTTTCCATTGCTCTTAACTTTCCTCTTTGTAGACCACAAAGATGTAGGCTCCTATATAAGGCCCAGTGGGTACCGAGGGACCTGGATCACTCTAAACTGTTATTGTATGTGTTCTTTTAACAAATGTTTAAGGGGGCCCAAAACTATCCTCTTTTGTCGGGCCCATGGCCAGTGTCAGCCTGGGGCAGGAAGCCCCCACTGGGGATGGAATTCAGCAGCAGGGACCCATGTCAGCCTCCAGTTCTTGGTCCTGCTCCACCAAGTAACTGACGCCCTAATAGCGTAACAATGTATTTTTTGAGTGCATGGCATAGATTCTGACCCATAAGGAAGGTGAAGGGGTCTTCAGGCAGTGGAGTTTACTGGGGGATGTCCCCTGTACCCCAGTGGGTCAGTCCGACCCTGCCCATGAGGTGTTAGTCTCTGGTAGACCCAGGGGCACCGAGAGGGGGGATGGAGCAGATACAAACAAATCGGGCCTGGATTTCTGTAGGGTCCGCTCCAAAAACAAAGCTTGATAAGTGTGGAAGGGGGGGTGTGTTTCCAACAATTTGCTTCTGCATACGTACAACTAGAAATTGGCAGTGTTTTTATGCCCTAATATGTCCAGAATTTAGTATATCCTGGGCACTTGCCTAAGCTGGCAGCATTCTTATTGTTTCATTGGAGGGCAAAATTGCTTTGATCCAATTTTTCACTAATGGGGCTAGTCATCATCCAAATTAAGATGACCTCCACACAAACTGCTCCAATTGGACCGTGCATCACTGCTGTAGGAGAGAGCCACAAACTGGCGAAGTGGTCAAACATGATCAGGCTGGTCAACCAGATGGACATGTGGCAGGTTTACTTCTTGTCTTGCTGATGTCCGTCTTCTGGGGCCGTGGCAGAGAAACCGGCACTGGATGCCAAAATGTCTTCCATATTTACTTGTCTACGGTAGTACATTAATCATTCACCTCACGTTATGTTACCTTTGGATGAATTTAAAAATGTAAATGTTATTAGTATTTTTGTCAACGTGTTTTTATAAAGCGAGAACATGTTCTGTAGCGCTACAAAATTTGTAAGCGGTGCACAGGTTTTACCAGCAAACTGATTCAAAACGGCACTGGGGACCCTGGTCATGAGGTCTTACAGGCCAGGCCCATTTGAAGTTTTGGAAGGGGTGAAAAACTTTAAAAGCAAATTTAAAAAAATCTTAATGTATTACCTCTATTCATCCAAGTGGTTTGACGTTATTGCTTCTCTGTTGTATTACAGAAGGTCTCGGATTGGAGAGATGACATAGGGCTTTTCTTGAAGGAAAGAAATCAGAAGGAGATAATCAACAAACTGTCTCACTTGGCCGTGAGTTTCGTCTGTAGCGAGAAGTGCCAAGGGGAGACCTTCATGAAATGGTTTAGAAAAGACATGTTGGAAAAGTGGTCCTCTGTAGAATCTATTGCAGCGGGTGGAGAAGCGATGGGCGCCTTTGGTATTTTATTGGCTGTCATGGCAGCTTTGACTGCCAAATCTATTGCAGATGGGTGCAAGGGGGCTTTTACTGATAGTGAGGATGAAAAGATAGAGGAGACCCAGGAGAGCTCTGTAGACACCACCAGTGTCTCTGATATTCCAGAAACAGATGTATCTCCTAAGTCTTCTGAAACTTCAGATGCTAGCAATGTCAGTTTATGTGAGATGAAGGATACCACCAATAGTATCTCTATTGTCCCAGAAACAGGTGTTTCTCCTAACTCTTCTGAAACTTCAGATGCTAGCAATGTCAGTTTATGTGAGTTGAAGGATACCACCAATAGTATCTCTGATGTCCCAGAAACAGGTGTTTCTCCTAACTCTTCTGAAACTTCAGATGCTAGCAATGTCAGTTTATGTGAGTTGAAGGATACCACCAATAGTATCTCTGATGTTCCAGAAACAGGTGTATCTCCTAAGTCTTCTGAAACTTCAGATGCTAGCAGTGTCAGTTCGCACGAGATTATGGATGCCCCCACCAATGCTGGTCGTTGTCATACATCTCCTGATGAATTTTCTTCTTTGAATACACAAACACCAGAGGGTACACCATGGGTCAGTAATGCAGATTCTCAAGAGATTATAGTTAACAGCACATTAATGGATCCAATGCGAGCTAGCACAGAAGTAACCAATCTTCATCCATCAACTGTTGGTGAAGATGATGGGCATTCAACAGGTTTAGCTGAAGATCCTAGTAGTGATGCATATACTGCAGTGGGTATTCCTGCAACTGGTCCAGATATGACAACAGATTTTAGTACACAAACTGTGAATGAAGATTATACATTAGAACCTAGATCATCATCATATGGGGTCTCTAATGTCTCAGAAGGGGTTTCTAATGTTGGGATACCAGAGACATCTGATGGGAGGAACCTTGATACACTTGTAGTAAACATTCCTGGCTCGCTGACAGATTCTTGTAAGCTTACCACTGGTACTAGTGTATTAGGAGTCTGTGACAATGGGCGACCAGAACCCAATATGGATGATGGTAGTGTATTAAGTAGGAATAGATCTGCAGATGACAACAGAACCACTGATAGGAGGAAAGAAACCGGTCTCGATTATCAAAATGATGCAACACCTAATGACCTGGCCACACCTCTTCTTGGTCCAGAAGTTAGCGGTGATACACCATTATGTAGTGTATCGGGTGGCGGTGCAGATGATTCTGTGACAGAACACTTGACGAGTAAAGGAAATTCCGATTCTAGCGCCAGTCCACAGGAAGCAAGGAGCTCAACTGAGGTTGAGTTCAGTAATAAAAGAGAGAGCCCATCTGGTGTGAACGCCATGGCACACTGGTTTATAGGGATCATCCTGTTGATTATTTTGACTATGGTCCTAAACGCAGTTAAGTTGCTATCTCTGCAGACCTCTAGTGTTGCCACCATTGTAGCAGTGATACTGGCTTTCATTTTTTGGGCAAGGAGACCCTAATACATTTTAGGCATGACCTGCATCTGCCCTTCCAACTATAGCAATTCTGTAACCACCTTGATTATACAACCTTAATCGGACCCCCTGATATTTTGGTATCTCTATAATGTTTTTTTTTTTTTTTTTTTTAAATGTGTGTTAATGAAACCAAAATGTTTAACGATATCTGTTATATAGTGTATTGCTGTATGTAGTGTCTATATTTTAAACACAACAGCAAAGTTTCAAATGCTGGACGTACAGTTAATAAAGTTTTACACCTTCCACCTTTGCCCCGATTCTGGAATCCCCAATAGGGTGGAGCTTAGTAAAATGGATGAGGCTTCAAGGAAATGTGGGTGTAGCCAAATGATCCTGGGTGTGGCTTCTCATCTCTAAGTGAGTCAGGGCTGGGCCTAATTTTCTTCTTGTAGATGTTGGGAAATATTGTAACCATATCTGCCAACTGTCCCGCTTGGAAGGTGAAAGGGGGCAGTGTGTGCCTGCAGTGATGGGTGCGGCTTCCAAAAGGTGGTTTCAGAGGAGAGGATAGGCATGGTGAAGCGCAGGGGCGTAACTATAACTTTGAGGGCCCCCCACAACTCAGGTCTCAACCAGAGTGCATACACACTGTGTGTGTGTGTATAATTTTCACTCCCCTCACCATATAGCACCTCACTGACTCCCTTTCCTCACCATATAGCACCTCCACCCCCTGTAGCACCCCACTCCCCATCCTCACCATGTAGCAAATCACTAACAGGAGCCGATTGGTTGGTACTTTATATCTGTCCAAGTTTTGATACATCTCCCCCTTAATTATAAATGGTGTCTCAATTCAGTCATATATTCTTGATGAATGAATAGTAAAGAGGTTACTTTAAATATGGGATTGTGATAAAAAAAACGCAGGTAATAGTCGTTTATTCGCATCAAAATCATTAAAAGAATAAGGTGCTGTCGATTCTGTTAAAAAGAATAGAGCAATTCATTCATAATTCCTATAAACTGTCAAACGACTATGTATAATTTGTTTAAATATACCCTTCATGTTCAACGCTGTGTAACAACTCCTGCAACGACTTTGTGACCTGTTCTTGCTAATTGTGATATTTCCTTCAAAATATTTTAAATAGATTAATTTCAAATAAAATATTGAAAGTTGTCAATGCGCCTATTTCCTGTGTTTTTATATAATACATTGTTGCTTAGAATGTACTATAAATTAATAGTAAACTTATCGCAAACGCTGCACTAAGAAGCAATTTATTAAGCAGCACAGGCAGCGCGGGTGTGGTACAAAAGATCGACAATGTAAAGGTTGACAGTAGACAGTCAACATGCAATAGGTCGACAGGTACAAAAGGTCGCTAGTTTTAAAAGATCGACTGGTTCAATGGTCAACACAAAAATTGATTAATGTTTTTTTGTAAATTAACCCTAATCCTAACCCTTCCCCAAGTGCCTAACCTTCCCCCTGGTGCCTTACCCTCCCCCAAGTGCCTAACTCAAACCTTCCCCCCTGGTGCCTAACCTTCCCCCTGGTGCCCAAGTGCCTAACCCCAACTCTCCCCTCCAGCAGCCTAAACATCCTCCAAGTACCTAACTCTAACCCTACCCCAAGTGCCTAACCCCAACTCTCCCCTCCAGCAGCCTAACCCTCCCCCAAGTGCCTAAACCTAACTCTCCCCCAAGTGCCTAACCCCAACTCTCCCCTCCAGCAGCCTAACTCTCCCCCAAGTGCCCAACTCTAACCCTCCCCTCCAGCAACCTAACCCTCCCCCAAGTGCCTAAACCTAACTTATTCCTAGTACCTAACCCTACTAACCCTCCCCCTGGTGCCTAACTCTAACCCTCCCTCAAGTGCCTAACCTCCACTCTCCCCTCCAGCAGCCTAACCCTCCCCCTGGTGCCTACCCCTCCTCAAGTGCCTAACTCTAACCCTCCCTCAAGTGCCTAACCTCCACTCTCCCCTCCAGCAGCCTAACCCTCCCCCTGGTGCCTAAACCCAACTCTCTTACTAGTGTCTAACCCTACTAACTCTCCCCCTGGTGCCTAACTGTCCAAGTGCCTATCTCTAACCCTCCCAAGTGCCTAACCCCAACTCTTCCCTCCAGCAGCCTATCCCTCCCCCAAGTGCCTAACCCTAAACATGTTGAAAAGCCATAAGAAAAATTGGTTGACTATTTTTGTGTCGACTATTTGAGCAGTTGACTTTTTTAACCCCGTAGACCTTCTGCACTGTCAGATCTATTACATGTCAACCATCTGGTGATGACACATTCACTGTCGACCTTTACCTTGTCGATCTTCTATCCGGATACCAGGCAACACAAATGCTGCCTGGTTGCAAATGTACTGGTTGCAAACGAACAAAGAAAACACTGCAAGCATTTAGCACATCATGCTCACCTATACTGTCATCAGCTTCATCCATGTTGGGTGAGGGATTTTATGGATCCATAGCAGGTGTGATATTCAGGCATACTGAGATTTAATACAGACGTGTTTTAATCAGGTCTAATACAGGGGTGTGATACTCAGGTGTAATACAGAGGTGTTATAATAAGGTGTAATACAAGGGTGTGATACTTAAATTAGCACTCTTATAGCTATTGTTAAGAATACTGGCCAGGACAATGACAGCTCAGCATTACTATGTAGAAGTCTCCAGGTGACATTTAACAGAGAGCTGTCAGCAGATGTGACACAAGGTGGCTCCTCCCTCTAACCTTCTCTTGCCTTTTAAAAATGGCGCCGGCCGCAGTTGCCTCGCTGCCCATACTCGTGGTACGCGCGCTATTGGTGGGGGGCCGCACATGTCACTCGGACACGCCCCCTCCAGCAGGAAGGAGGAAAGATGGCCGGAGCCGGGGAAGACAAGGAGCTGGATGAGCTGCTGGATAGTAAGAGCCCAGATTGGGGTCATGTAGGGAGGGGAGGGCTGAATCTAGCAGGCACGGTACATGGTGGGTCCTGCCTAGCTGCCGGGCTCTGGGGTGCCAGTGATGTACATTTGGAGTGACCATGGGTCAGGTGTTGCACCATATTATGTGTGTGTGCTGTAGTAGGGCATATACGGTGGGCGACCTTTGCTCCTGTGCCTTATACTATTGTCATAGTCCATGCCCCGAGAGTTATGTCTCCGCTATGGAGCCCTAGTCCAAACAGAATGACGCTGTCACCTAATTTGCGTGCACAGTAAAGTATAAACTGCACTGCTCTGCCATATCCCAGTCAGAGCAGAGCTGTCGCCTGATTTACCTGTATACCAGGATATAAACTGTACTGTGCTTCCCTATACCACACAGAATGCAGCGATCACCGGAATTACCCTTCAGTACCTGTACACCAAGTTATAAGCTGTACTGTTCTGCTATATACTACACAGAACAGAGCTGCCACCTGATTTACCCCTTAGTATTTGTACACCAGAATATAAACTGCACTGCTCTATACACCAGAATATGAACTGCACTGCTCTACCATATACCACACAGAACAAAGCTGCCACCTGATTTACCCCTTAGTATCTGTACACCAGAATATAAACTGCACTGCTCTGCCATATACCAGACAGAACAGAGCTGTTCCCAGATTTTCCTGTGTACCAGGCTATAAACTGTACTGTGCTGCCCTATACAACACAGAATGAAGCGATCACCTGATTTACCCTACAGTACCTGTACACCAGGGGTTCCCAACACAGTCCTCAAGGCACACTAGCAGTCCAGGTTTTAAGGATTGCCATATTTAAGAACAGGTGACTTAATTAGTACCTCAGTTATTTTGATTTAACCATCTGTGCTCAAGCATGGATATCAATAAAACCTGGACTATTAGTATGCCTTGAGGACTGAGGTTGGGAAAATGTAAGCTGTACTGTGCTGCCATATACCACACAGAACAGAGCTGTCACTTGAGTTAGGGGTCTATTTACTAAGCCTTGGGTGGAGATAAAGTGAACGCAGATAAAGTCCCAACCAATCAGCTCCTAACTGCAATGTCGCAGGCTGTGTTTGAAAAATAACAGTTAGGAGCTGGTTGGTTGGGACTTTATCTCCGTTCACTTTGTCTCCATCCAAGGCTTAGTAAATAGACCCCATAGTACCTGTACACCAGAATATAAACCAGATACACTGCTGTGCCATATATCAGACAGAACGGAGCCCTTACCTAATTTACCCGTTAGAACCTATACATCTGGATAATAGCTGTAATGTACTGCTCTGCCTAATACCAGACAAAATGATGCTGTTGCCTTATTTTTATCTCATAACCTGTACAACTGATAGAACTGCACTTCTCTGCCGTATACCGGACAGAACGGTGCTGTCACCTGGTTTACCCATCAGTAAATGTAACCATAATATAAACTTTGCTGTTCTGCCATATACCAGCCCTGAGTGCCTGTGCACCAGGATGAAACTGTGCTCCTCTGCCATATACCAGCCCTGAGTGCCTGTGCACTAGGATAAAACTGTGCTCCTCTGCCATATACCAGCCCTGAGTGCCTGTGCACTAGGATAAAACTGTGCTCCTCTGCCATATACCAGAGAGTACAGAGCTGTCACCTGATGTCTCCCCCAGTGTAAAGTGCTATCCTCGTCAGATCTCCCTACAGTATGTCTTTACCTTCAGAATAGCGCACTTTGTACCCTCAATCTTTTTTTGCAGCATATCTGTCCGTAATCTGACGTTACATAAATAGTATATGATAAATTACAATGTGGAATTATTTGTCAGTGCTCCTCTCAGTGCCCTCTTATAAATGTACTGAATACTCGCTTCCAACAGGTGCACTGGATGATTTTGAGAAGGCCGGACGGCCTCCCCCAGCATCTGACAAGGCTGCGAAACCCGCTGTGCCCGATCAGACTCCTGTAGATGCTGCTAACGTGAGTGGCCGCGATCCTCCGTTCTCTGTGGGGTGAAAACGCAAACCGCCCAGTGATGTGTGGCTGTGCGCAAAATCCTAAACCGCAAGAAGGGGGCAAAAATAGTTAATAGTTATCAGTATATGTGCAAAATATATGTTATGATTATATTAGGGAGGGTTCAAATGAATGTATTACATGAAGGGGACAATATTATTTTTTTAATTATATTCTGAAACCAATACTATGTAATTGTCGGGTGCAATGCTTTTTGTTTCATGATGTGGGCACCATTTAAAGTGTACGCTTGTGGCACTAGAAGCACCAGCATGCACTTACACGCATATGAAAGGCGGAAGGGTGAGCTGGTGTTTGTTGCGCCTAGTGGCCATAGGTCAGTCACGCCAGGCGTTGTTAGTGTTCATTCTAGCACCCTGCCCCTGTCGCAACCCGTGCAGTTGCTCTTTCCTACCTGGAGTGTCACTTTCTGCTCTGGTGCTTCTAGCATACTCTGGTCTGTATCTTAGCAGTTTGTTGCATTAGCTGAGTCTGCTAGAAGCCTCAGAGCAGAGAGCGACACCCCAGGCAGGAAAGAGGAACTGCACGGTTTGAGACAAGTGCAGGGTGCTAGAATGAATACTACAAAGTTGTTCACCAAAGAGCGACCGGTTTATGTTTGGAAAGCCTGTGCATCCCACTGACTGCGCCCCTTTCTCTGCCCTAACTTCCATCTATCTCCGTCCCGCCAGGATCCGCTCTTCGCGTCCCAGGAGAAGTTCTTCCAGGAGCTGTTCAGCAGTGAGCTGGCTGCCCAGGCCACGGAGGAGTTTGAGAAGGCCATGAAGGAGCTGGCAGAGGAGGAACCACATTTGGTCGAGCAGTTCCAAAAGCTCTCTGAGGCTGCCGGCAAAGTTGGTGAGTATTAACAACCCATTGTAAGGAGCATAGACCAGGAGTAGGCAAGCTGTGGCGCTCTAGCTGCTGTGGAACTACACATCCCAGCATGCTTTGCCATCGTTTTGCTATTTAGGGCATGCTAAAACTGTGGCAGGGCATGCTGGGATGATGTGCAGTTCCACAGCACCTGAAGGGCTGCATATTGCCCACCCCTGGCATAGACGGACATCCCACCAGAAGGCAAAAGACAGTGTGTAGAAGCTTTCCATGTTGCATGAAGACAGACAGGAAGTAGGGTTGCTCCATATTGCTTAGCGTGCGAGGAAGGTCCATCGTCACCTGGATGTGTGGCTCATTCGGCCACATACATAGCGATCGTTAACAGGGCAGTCATAGCAATCGGGTCGCCTGGCCTTGTCCATAAGATATCCTGTACTAACTGGATCATGTGGTGCATTATCGGGGTCCATTAGGTCATTTTCAACTACCTGTGCCATAGTCGGGGTGGCTCCAAATTGTCACATGACAGGAAGTGCATCATCAACTTAACATTAGTCCAAAATATTTCTATTTCCTGAGAGAACCACTTGTGAGCGGCTCAGCTAGCAGGGGTACCCCATTGTGGTATATGTCAGCAGCAATATATGCCGTAGCTTAATTCTGTTTAGCACTCTCCATAAATTAAATCAATATCTCATATTGTTCCTTTTTACAGCAATAGGGTGTTTGTTACGCCATCCTTTACAAAGATATGGTGCAAAAAAGTCTGCTTGCATAGTTCTTGGATGAGTAGAGAGGCCATTGTTTGTGTTCCCTTTGCCAAAGTCCTTTTATTTTCAACCAGAGCTGTCCTCTCAGTCTTATGGAGGTGTGATAATACTGTCTTCATACAATAAGCTGGAGGTGTACCCTAGCAGCAATTGGTATGTGATGTCATTAGGTTTGGTATTAGGTCAGAGGGGCAATGTGCCCCATTACCTTTAAAGAGGGATAACCTCAAACTGTCCAGCAATATATACCACCCTGTGCTAGGTACAATTAAGCAGAATATGTTTTTGATCTTCAAATTAGTTTTGTTACAAATGTCAGTACCAGTAATAGCCAAACAATTGTTTTGATTCAAAATGGCTGCTTCCTCTTCCTGACAGGAAGTGATGAGTCTTCCCAGCAAGAGTTTACATCCTGTCTGAAGGAGACCCTCACGGGATTAGCCAAAAATGCCAACGACTTGCAGGTAATAATTAAAATACAGTTCATGATGACTTTTCAACTGGTTGGGGATCTATGTATTGGGTGCACATCGCCAGACAGACTGAGACAAGTGGAATAGCGGTAACAAAAATACACCTAAAAAGGTCACGTGTGTGACTTCTGCTCTATCCGCAGAACTCTAGCTTACCGGAGGAAGAGTTGTCGCGGGCGATGGACGGTCTGGGGGTAGACTGCGATGACAAAGAAGGAAGTATCTTGCCGTTCATGCAAAATATCATGCAGAACCTCCTCTCCAAGGAAGTCTTGTACCCCTCCCTCAAAGAGATCACAGACAAGGTGACCCTTCTTCTTACAGCGATGCGCCGTTATGACTATAATAGGGGAACAATTATTATACAGTATAATCTCTACAAGGCCATTTAAGACTGATTTTAATAATATACCTGAAATTATTTGTGTTTGATTATTTAAATCCGCCCCCCTTATTGGAATTTCTCTGACTCCTCCCCTTACGCAGTACCCAGAATGGCTGAACACGCATCGGGACTCCCTGCCCGCTGAGGAGTACCGCAAATACCAGGAGCAGCATAACCTGATGGGGAGGATCTGCCAGCAGTTCGAGGCGGAGCAGCCGGGGGAGGAGGCGGCCAGATTCGAGGCCGTGATGGATCTCATGCAGCAGGTACTTATCAGATCCCAGTGATCCTTCCAGTCTCCACCAGTAAAGTGTGGAAGGGTGCAGAATGTCAGCACGTTAACAACATGGTGCGATGAGCTGTGTTCAAAAACCTGTATTCATAGAAGACGATGGTATATTTGGTGCGTGATGCTGTAACTTTTCTGAAGGTTTCTGTCTGGGGAGGGAAAGTATCAGTGTACTACACTATGGTGTCTATGTACTAAGCAGTGATAAGGTGCCAGCCAATCAGCTCCCAACTGTCATTTTTCAAACACAGCCTATGAGATGACAGTTGGGAGCTGATTGGCTGGCACCTTATCACTTTTCACTCTGTCTCCTAACACTGCTTAGTAAATAGACCCCTATGTTATTATAATGAGTGGTAAAGACAGCCGTGGGACACTTCTTTGTCATTCCCTACGGTGGCTGGGTCAGGACGTAACTCATCCAAGCGCCGTGTTTGAACAATGCCTAACACCAGTGCTCATTCTAGCACCCTGCAACTGTCACAACCCATGCAGTTCCTCTTTCTCGCCTGGGGTGTCGCTCTCTGCTCTGGTGCTTCTAGCACACTCCGCTGATGCAATAAACTGCTGAGCTACAGACCAGATTGTGCTAGAAGCACCCGAGAGTGACACCCCAGGCAGGAAAGAGAAACTGCACTGGTCGTGACATGTACAGGGTGCTAGAATGTACCCTACCTAATGCTTTTCTGCTTCATTGCTCTCCTCCTACATCAGATTTACCTCCCACGGACACTGCACTGATTGCAATACACACCGCAGCACTCCTGTTGCAAACTGTAAAAATGTTACATTGCCAGCAGGAAAGAGGGATTTGTAAACCCCCGCGATCTTTAGGACGTAGCTATACGGAATTCTATATTATTATTATTACATTTTATTTATAGGGCGCCACAAGTGGACCGCAGCGCCGTACATACACTACAGGGTACACAGAACATTACACTACAATACAGTAACCAAAATATAAACAGAGCACAAGTAACAATTAGCAACACAATGCTCCATACACAGTACAGCTCTGAAGGTGAAGGCTGTCATAGAAGTGCTAGAGAAGAAGGCTGTGAGACAGTGGGGAGGAGGACCCTGCTCCTAGGAGCTTACAATCTAGGGGAGACAGATGACATGAGGCATGAGTGTGTAGAGGGGGACCTGAGTGCAGGAAGTAGGCGAGGTAGAGATGGCTGAGGCGGGAGGGATAGAGACCTGGTAACATGGTTATGTGGGGGAAGGGTACGCTTTGGTGAACAGGTGGGCTTTCGGTGCACGTTTGAAGCTCTGCAAGGTTGGCGAGAGCCTGATCGAGCGAGGGAGCTCATTCCAGTGCAAGGGGGCTACACAGGCAAAATCTTGGACACGAGCATGAGATGAAGTAACCAGGGTGGAGGAGAGGTAACAGTCATTGGCAGAACGGAGAGGGCAGGAGGGAGTATGTAAGGAGATGAGGTTGGAGATGTAGGGAGCAGTAGAGTTAGAGAGGGCAGGAGGGAGTATGTAAGGAGATGAGGTTGGAGATGTAGGGAGCAGTAGAGTTAGAGAGGGCAGGAGGGAGTATGTAAGGAGATGAGGTTGGAGATGTAGGGAGCAGTAGAGTTGGAGAGGGCAGGAGGGAGTATGTAAGGAGATGAGGTTGGAGATGTAGAGGGCAGGAGGGAGTATGTAAGGAGATGAGGTTGGAGATGTAGGGAGCAGTAGAGTTAGAGAGGGCAGGAGGGAGTATGTAAGGAGATGAGGTTGGAGATGTAGGGAGCAGTAGAGTTAGAGAGGGCAGGAGGGAGTATGTAAGGAGATGAGGTTGGAGATGTAGGGAGCAGTAGAGTTAGAGAGGGCAGGAGGGAGTATGTAAGGAGATGAGGTTGGAGATGTAGGGAGCAGTAGAGTTAGAGAGGGCAGGAGGGAGTATGTAAGGAGATGAGGTTGGAGATGTAGGGAGCAGTAGAGTTGGAGAGGGCCTTGTATGTGAAGGGGAGGAGTTTGAAGAGGATTCTGTAGGGGAATAGGAGCCAGTGCAGGTTTTGGCAGAGGGGAGCAGCAGAAGTGGAACGGCGGGAGAGAAAGTAATGAAAGATCTGAGTAATGACTATGAATTATACATGATTATAAGCCCCTTTCGTTCCCTTCCCTGATTTTTCTTGCCAAACATTTGACGTTACTGTTTGCACTTCTGCACAAGAGTTGTTTTAACCTCACAATGGGCTTAATTTCACTAGGGCAAGTTTATTATTATCATAATTTGGACAGTAACATACCGCGCAAGGCTATAACGGAGCCCTATAGATAATCTAATGCCCACCCACCACCGATGTGTCAGTAAATTTGTATGACAATGGTTGCCAACCCCGCCTCTCAGCGTCTATTTCAAAGTTTGTTACCATATCTTTCCGTACATCTGCCTCCCTGATGGTTTATGGCTCATACCGCTTTTATCGATTGTGAATACGATGTAGGTTGTATGATCGGTCTAATGGGCCTGTTTTCTACAGCTTCAGGAACTGGGACACCCACCCAAAGAGCTGGCCGGAGATTCTGTAAGTTTGATTGCCGCAGTTGCACCTGCGATGGTGAAGACCATCGGTAGCCACGTTTAAATATGTCTATTCAATTGTGTAAAAATAGATGACGTAAAAACATTTTTTTTTTTTTTCCCCGTGTTTAGCCTCCGGGTGTGAATTTTGAGCTTGACGGGTTGAACCTGAATTCTGGAAGTGCCAGCGGGGAGCAGTGCCTGGTCATGTGACCGCGGCAGTCTTGGACAATCCAGCATGCAATCGGCGGGGGGAGAGGGCAGCCCAGCCTCTGTTCTGTTTTAACTTGGCTGTTTAGTCTAGAGAGCAGGTGTCCGCGGTAGTGGGACATGGTTGATGTTTAACATACGAGAACACTAGCAGGTTTGCCTGTAGTGGATGACTGATCCTGTGTAATGGCTGCCAAGATTTCAGCCTGCCTTATTTCTCCTGAGGACATATAATGTAAGCAGCTCTCCTGCGCCAGACCCTGGCGATACTTTGTGGACACACAGCCCAGCGTCTGTTTAACATCAGAGTTGCCTGTAAAAAGGAGCTATACCTAGTTATTACTCCGTGCACTGTTCATCTTCCTCTTTCTGTTTATGTCCAACTGTAGAGAACGCAAAATTCCTTTGTAAAACGCAAGATAAATGGTGCTAGAAGTGGGATCCATCAATCCTATCCTCTGCTATGCATTGCCGGGCTGAGGCCATATTCATGAAACAGCCATCTACCAATTCGCTAGGAGATTGCTGATATCACTGAGCCATGGAGTGCCTCACGCCTCAGTGATGTCACTTGCTCATTATGAATTTATAGGCTGAATATGGGTTCAGCTCAAAAAAATGGCTACCTCTATTCTGAGTAGATCCGTGATGGGTGACATGCACCCTGGTGACCATTCAGAGGAACTGCATGTCATTAAAGCAGAGGATAAGACTGAATGTGACCAGAGCTAAGAATTAATGTGACCAGAGCAGGTGACTTCCGCATCATCCAGGGAGGTCACGCAGCAAATCTAAGGAGAAGAAGGGAGTCTGGCGCTATCTGTGCCATGTGTACTCACTCCCTGCTTCCGCCGTGGGAAACGGCTGCGTCCTTAATTCCGGACTGATTCATCTTCAAATGAATTCTTAGGCAGGGTGGTATTAGACACTAACTAAACACGAAGGGTTACATTTACTAAAGGTCAATTTTAATCGATTTAATATCAATCAACATCAATGTTGTGTTCTGGGGTTAATTTACACATTTACTAATACTTAAAACACCAAATAAAAAAAATTGTCAGTTAGTAAATGTGTGATTTAGCCCCCGAAACACAGCATCGATGTTGATTGATATTAAATTGCTTAAAATCGACCTTTAGTAAATATACCCCTAACCATCAATGAATAATTTGTACTTCCGTTGAGGGCTGAGTCGGCTATATGAGGGTGTCGGAGGGGCTTGTACGGTTGAATCGGTGGCTTCTGGGGAAATCTGAAAGGAGTTTTTGAGTACATTTGGGATCTGATCGTTTTGGGGTAAGTAGTATGGCCGTGAGGCACATTATGTGGCATATGGAGGCACTTTGGGATAAAGAACTGGGGTAGGGGTTGAGACTAAGGGGTAAATTTACTAAAGTGAGAGTTTTTAGAAGTGAGTTTTAAAAGTGATGTTGCCCATAGCAACCAATCAGATTCTACTTAACATTTAACTAGCACCTTCTAGAAGATAATAGCTAGAATCTGATTGGTTGCTATAGGCAACATCACTTTTAAAACTCACTTCTACAAAAAACTCACTTTAGTAAATTTACCTCATAGTGTAATGATGGAAAATGCTCTAAAACCTTCTGTCCATAAGTACAGTGTCGTCACCACAACAGGACAAATGGACGGATGCCCTGATGGCCAATCACAAATTAAAGAATAATAATCTCACTAAAAAATAAGACCGGATGTCTCTTTGTGAACTTATGTACTGACCCAAATGTCTTGTAATAACACTGTTGCATTTATAAAGTTTGTGGAGCAACTCTCTCCAAGCAATCATTACCAATGCTCTCCTATGTACACATTGCAATGCTTCCCAGCTGCTCCTTTCTATGAATATTGTTGTTTTATTAATGTACACAATGGGGGATATTCTACGCAAATCACTTGGACCATGAATGGGGAGCCTCAGGCCCGGGGTTCGTATAAGGCCTGCGGAGTCGTTTGGACTGGAGCTTTTCTCGGAGCCTAAAATGGCACCCTGCAGCCAGAATCTATGCAGCTCCTCAGGATGCATTGGGCATTGCTGTAACCACCAGCGATTGTGGCCCCGCCCCATGTGATGTCACATAGAGGGAGCGTGGCCTGCTTCGGGCCCGCAAATAATGTTATATATATCAAAATGGCCCTTGCCGGAAAAAAGGTTCACCACCCCTGATTTAGACCCAAGCTGTGTACAGCGCTAGTTTAGCCGTAAGTCAGTTCCGTAGATCCATGTACTCATTTCAAAGGCCATGGAAGTTAAAGCGCATGCAAATGAGGTGAAGCTGGCATAATTTACATCAACGTTTAGGGGTCTATGTACTAAGCAGTGTTAGGAGACAGAGTGAAAAGTGATAAGGTACCAGCCAATCAGCTCCTAACTGTCATTTTTCAAACACAGCTGGGAGCTGATTGGCTGGCACCTTATCACTATTCACTCTGTCTCCTAACACTGCTTAGTAAATAGACCCCTAAATACTGTATGCCTTTTTTATTTTTTCTTGTTTAGAACTGGCGCACAGACCAAAATAAAAGGTTTGCTAAAAAAAAAACAAGATTTTTAACATCTAAGTAATAGGGCGCATACATTTCGCTTGTATTGGGGCAATTACCCATTCTCCCAGGCTCGGGGTATCGGAAAAATCCAACATGCTGGATAGTCTCGATTCTCAAATTCCAAACCGAAAATGGTCAGAATCGGCGAGTTGGGTGTTAATTTTCCCCAATCGCTGATCATTGATGCTCGCAGATCGGTGTTGTTGATGGGGGTTGGCAGAGCGGGTAATCGGGCCATAGCTGTATGACCCTTATAACTTTAATAGAATTGCCCCCATTGATACAATAAAGTGGTAGTTGACCACATGATAATAAAACAAAGTGACCAATCAGAAATCAGTTTGTATTTGTTGGATTACACTGGTTGCTATGGGTTAGAGCACACCATTGCTCTTTGGCCCTCATTCAGAGCCGTACGCTCTGAGCAGAGCGCACGCTCTGAATGAGGGCCGTCCTCCATAACTATGGGGCGTCCCCCTGGACGCTCGTATAGCTGTGGGTCACCACCCACAGCCTATACGAGCGTGCAGTTTGATGGCCGCGATGGTCGTGACCATCGAAACTGCGAGCCGGAGCCTGCGGTTGAGGTTTTCAACCGCAAGGCCCGGAGTGATTTTGGCTCTATCAGAGCCCAAATCACTCCCACTGACATCACTAGTGATGTCAGTGGGCCGGCTTCTGACGGTAGGCGTTCCCTTAGGAACGCCCCCGTCAGGGAGGCACGCCCACCAAAGGGGGCGTGCTGTCAATCAACATTGACAGCACGCCCCCTTTGATCAGACACAACGAGCGAAGGACTTTCCTTCGCTCGTCGCGTCTGGCGCATGCGCACGACGGAGCTCCCTCCGTCGTGCGCATGCTCAGTGCAGACCATCGACCCACTTGCGAGCGGACAGCCGCTTGCGAGTGGGTCTGAATCAGGGCCTTTGTTCCATAGAGATATGTTGTTCATTATACAGCATCTCATTGTCCTAAGGCCCTGGTTCAGAGCCGGACGCTCTTTTCTTGAACGGCCTCCTGGCCGCTCGCATTGCTGTGGGTGACCACCCACAGCTATTGCGAGCGGCCATGATGATGGTCGCGACGGTCAAGACCTTGTGGTAGGGTCTCGGGGCCGCAAGCCCCAGAGAGATTTCGGCTCTAACAGAGCCGAAATCTCTCCACTGACATCACTCGTGATGTCAGTGGGGCCGCCCCAAACGGTGGGCGTTCACATGGGAACGCCTTCGTTTGGGCAGCCACTCCCCCGGCCCACCCACCAAAGGGGGCAAGCTGTCACTCAACATCGACAGCTCGCCCCCTTTGGTGCGAGACCCGGAGCGACGGATTGCCCGTCGCTAGCCGGGTCTCGCGTATGTGCATGACGGAGCCGTCGCGCGTGCGCACTGGCCCACCATCGACCTGGTTGCGAGCGCACAGCACTTGCGACCGGGTCTGAATCGGGCCCTAAATGCCAGAAATGATCATAAATGTAGATGCCAAGCTGATTGGTCATAAGTGAAATATTCCCTATTATATAATATTAATAAGGGCTGGGTGGATCTCCAAAAGGATTGCTCGCATGCATTCAAGCCAGGATCTGTAAAATTCATTGACTCAACATATTCGAACCCACTGTGGGGTAAGCACGAGGATCGTGTGGGTGACTGCAACTCTGCTTGGGGAAGTAGTAGTATAAACAGAGGAGCAGGTGGTGTCCGAACCTTAGTAACTGCCTTTGCCTAGAGAATGCTACCTATTGGGAAAAACCAGCCAAGCTGTGTCCGCAACAGCCAAACTAAAAAGATAAAGCCACTCAATCTTCAGTGCCTAGATGGCTGCCTTCCTCCCTGGCGGAGGCAGATACTTCATCATCAGAGGAACCCCCATCTTTACAACAAGTCCTCCAGTTCACCACTGCATCAGAAAAATAGGGTATCTGACAGAGGGCCTGATTCAGCAAATATTGCAACTGCGATTGCGTGCGCAATTGGCCGATTGTTGCGTTCTACGTATGCAGTGCATGTGCTCAAACTTACCACTGCGATCAAGGTGACTACAGAGATCCATGGCAGAGTAATTGACAGGAAGTACCGTTTGGGGGGTGGCGAATGGGTGGTCGGCGCGTCTGAACACCGTTTCAGGGGCATGCATAAGTTATCCACTGCGATGCCATACGCAGCTTGTGTACTCACTACGTGCAATGAGATTAGCAATTCCTGTGTAAGGTCAGAGCTAGTGCTAGTGTGCGTGAGGCTGCGATGGTACTCGATGTTACCAATGGTTTTGCAGTCTTGCAAAGTATTACGGATGTGTATAAGGTAAGGTGGGCGTCCTTATGTTGTGCTGCGACGCCATTGCCATTGCAGAGGATTCGCATATCATCGCAGTGAGACTGTGTGCGTAATCGCTATAGCATTCAGAGGGGTAAGATCTGAAGATACGATTAATGACCCGCGGGACCACGCATTGGATAGTTATCGCTCAGTGGAAACTCCAGGATTTGCACAATTTTGAACGATTTATCGTTACGATGCATCAAAATCGTGCAGATTATCGTCTAGTGTGTGGGCACCACCAGGGATATACAGCTTCCATACCCCCCCCCCCTCCTCTTCCTGGCCAGATTGGGTGGGATGGCAGTTGGCAGGACCCACCTCTGTGTTCTCCTTAAGAAGGTGTAGAGTTACTAGGCAGCATGCAGAGAGATTCAAGATATCGGTAAAGGAAATGTAGAATTGCTGCTGGCTACTGCTGCCCCAGATACAATATTAAATGGACATAGTGGTCTGATGACTAGAGGGCAAATAGGACCACAGCAAACTAAATATCATAGAAGGAGGCAAAGGAGGATTGAAAATGTGCACGCTGTTGATCTCTTGGCATTTGGGCTAATTATGTAATTTCTCTTGTGCCCTGTGAAGTTGAGAAAGACAAACACTGTAATATCACAAGGAGCCACTTGTTGGCAGTAAAGATCTGTTTACACTTGCGGCCATCAACTCAATCAGCAGTGATGGCTGCAAGGATTTCATCTACTTTCTTCTTTTCTTCACACCTTATCTAGTTGTACTCAAGTAAAACCGTAATTAGCAGCCCATCCCTGAGAACAAAGGGCCTGATTCAGACCCGCTTGCAAGCGCATAACGCTCGCAAGCGGGTCTATGTCCCAGAGCGCACCCGCAAGCCCCAGAGCGAGCGCAAAAAGCACTCGCTCCGTGGCTCACTACAAATGGGGCAGCTGTCGATGTTGATAGACAGCTTGCCCCGTTTTGTAGGCGTGGCTTCACAAACGGAGGCGTTCCCAAGTGAACGCCTGCCGCTTGTGGGCGGGCCCCACTGAAAAACCAGTGATGTCAGTGGGAGAGCTTCCAGCTCTATTAAAGCCGGAAGCTCTCTGGGGCTTGCGGCAACGAGACTCTACCGCAAGGGTCTTGTCACAAACCGATGGTCTTGACCATCGCGACCATCATTCTGGCCGCTCGCAATAGCTGTGGGTGGTCACCCACAGCTATGCGAGCGGCCAGTATGCCGCACCAAAATAAAAAAAAAAAAGCCCTGATTCAGAGCATCCGTCTCTGAATCAGGCCCAAAGTACGTTGCCTCAGATTGCTATATTTAAGTGAAAAGTGACTTAAGCTGGCCACAGACATAGCGATGTGCACACGATCAGCCGATATGTACGATTTCCCTTGAAACTCTCCCCGACAGCTCTCCACACGATCTGCACACAATTTGGTGTCCAATCTTCAAACGATTTCTCCTGCATCCAGACTTTCACACTGCATCGTGCCCTAGATTGTCAGATCTGCCCTACTGCACGGCAGATCTGACGATGCGATGTGCGACCAGCGGGGACTCACGATTTACTCAGAATTTTGGCATATTTTACACGATCTGTCGTTCCAATGTGTCGGATTCGGCCAGATCGGGTAAAATATCGCTACGTGTGTGGCTAGCTTTGGTCCTGCTAACCCTGTCCCACCATGGCTTCTGTATTGGAGATTAATTTGTTTTCTGACAATTGATCACCAAGTGTTGAGGTAAGGTGCGTACACACGGTACGATATCTTTGAACGATATTAACGATATCGTTGAACGGTAAATCGTTCATATCGTTCAGTTTGTATGCAATGAATGACCAACGATGGGCGCTCCCACATGGATGATAACGATATTTATGGTCTTCCGTACATGGACGATTTCATCAAGATTTGCCTCTTCTGAGATGTGGCAGGATGACTTCACTGAAAGATATCTATCATAGATACAGTATGTTTCAGTGTGTACACCCAATATCGTTTGTCCTGCACTACAGAAAGTTCAAGAGAAATCATTCAGCGACATCGTTCACTGAACAGATCGTTCCATGTGTGCGCACCTTTAGACAAGCAGCGGAGACTAGTCCCAGTATTACACACCATTATAAATCGTCTCCCTGTGCCCTCCGTGTAATGAGGATGGCTATAGGTATACCTGCGGCGGGGGAGCTCCATCTGCCCGCTTGGAATGTAAGAGGTCTGACTGACAAAATTTAAGTATCGTTCCGTTGTTCATTTCCTCATTCTGATGTGTACCCAGGATCCGATATGTCATCGGCTGGGTACACATCGCTCAGTGTGTTCCCAGCTTAAGACACACCACACCTTATGGCGAACAGACATGGTCCTAAATTCTTGTACATTAGCTCCGTTGTCCATAAATGTGCAATACCTTCCGACATGAATATCGGACCATTCCCCAATGATGATTGATAAAAATTGACTTAGCTTATGATCAATTTGGAACCTGGAAGCTTAGGCCCTCATTCAGAGCCGCTCGTTAGCGGCAGTACGCTCGTTCCGAGCGATGTTTGCACATCTGCGCATGCGTACGCTTTTTAGTACGCATGCGCGAACCAGTCAGTGCGGCCGAAAATCGTTTGTACGCTATATAGCGAGTGCCTGCTATTTTGAGTGACAGAATGAGGCGTATGTGGGTGGTAACAGGGGAAGGTGCTTGAAAATGGGGAGTGGAGATCCGAACGCAGGCGTGCTTAAAGGTCAAAACGGGCGTTTTATGGGTGTGTATATTTAAAACAGCAGCGTCATTGACCACGTCACTGGGTTATTTTAGAGCCAGAACTGCTCGCAAATTTGTGGTAGCAAACACCAACCACAAGAATAGCGAGCAGTTCATACGCTGGTCGATGTACTCGATTAATCTAATAAATAGCGGACATGACGTAGGATGCGTGCGGCCAGGGGGCGTTTTTAACAAATAAACGAGCGTATGTTTTGCTCGTTCGTTCAGACTTAGAGGTGTGAACAGACTGCAATGTGCGTACGGATCATTTGAATAGCCACCCCTTGTTTTTAAACGAACGACCGCAAATAGCGAACGGCTCTGAATGAGGGCCTTAATTCCTTCTGGCTATCTTTAATGGGTGAATGCTCGGAAGTGGTGGGTATGTGGGACTTGGTGCTATAATGCTCAAACTGTTATTCCATCTGTGGGTTACTTTATAAATTGTTTCTAGCAATAACCTCATCATCGGGGTGGCACCTCTTTTGGTAGTCCAGTCATAGATGGCTTCACATGTTCAGTACACTTGCACTACCAGAATAGGGGGCAAATTTACTAAAGTGAGAGTTTTTATAAGTGGAGTTGTTGCCCACAGCAACAAATCAGATTCTAACTATTAGCTTCTAGAAGGTACTAGATAAATGTTAAGTAGAATCTGATTGGTTGCTATGGGCAACATCTCCACTTCTAAAAACTCTCATTTTAGAAAATTTACCCCTAGTAGTTTTATGGTTTCTCCACTCAGACACAACCTGACCAATAGGACTGTCCCAATGAATAATGAAAACAATTCAGCAATTTTCAGGTAATGAGATTGCCAAGATATTTTTATTTCTAAAAAAAATCTATATACAACGTAGGCAAAGTACACAGACCACCACCTCTTAGAGAATATAAATGCAATAAATCTACCCAAATTGCCCTCCGATTCAGTGTGACTGTTTTGCTGTCCCAATACAGAAGAGCAAACAGATACCGCCACCACATCACTCCATCACTCCGGGTCAGAATGGTATTTCATTGGGATTATATAAGAAATTCAATCTTTTGAATTATTCTGAACCTTTTTGTGATACCTCCAAAACGGTGCATCACTTAACAGAGCAGGGATAAGAAGAGAGTAGGGGCGCATAAAAGGCACAAGCCACTGTATAACAGCTATGGGATATAGGGCCTGATTCAGACCCACTCGCGAGCGGCTGTCCGCTCGCAAGTGGGTCGATGTTCTGGACTGAGCATGCGCACGACGGAGGGAGCTCCGTCGTGCGCATGTGCCAGACGCGACGAGCGAAGGAAAGTCCTTCGCTCGTTGTGTCTGATCAAAGGGGGCGTGCTGTCGATGTTTATTGACAGCACGCCCCCTCTGGTAGGCGTGTCGGGGGCGTGCCTCCCTGACGGGGGCGTTCCCACAGGAACGCCTCCCGTCAGAAGCCGGCCCACTGACATCACTAGTGATGTCAGTGGGAGTGATTTTGGCTCTGATAGAGCCAAAATCACTCCGGAGCTTGCGGTTGAAAACCTCAACCGCAGGCTCCGGCTCGCAGTTTCGATGGTCGCGGCCATCAAACAGCACGCTCGTATAGCCTGTGGGTGGTGACCCACAGCTATACGAGCGTCCAGGAGGACGCTCCATTTTCATGGAGGCCGGCCCTCATTCAGAGCGTGCGCTCTGCTCAGAGCGTACGGCTCTGAATGAGGGCCATATATTGTTAAACTATATTGGATGACTCCTGTGATTTATTTTGCCCTGTCAGAGAAAAAGGGGCGGAGTGATACAGCTCTGTGTGATGTGCCCTGTCAGAGAAAAAGGGGCGGAGTGATACAGCTCTGTGTGATGTGCCCTGTCAGAGAAAGAGGGGAGGAGTGATACAGCTCTGTGTGATGTGCCCTGTCAGAGAAAGAGGGGAGGAGTGATACAGCTCTGTGTGATGTGCCCTGTCAGAGAAAGAGGGGCGGAGGGATACAGCTCTGTGTGATGTGCCCTGTCAGAGAAAGAGGGGAGGAGTGATACAGCTCTGTGTGATGTGCCCTCTCAGAGAAAATGGGGAGGAGTGATACAGCTCTGTGTGATGTGCCCTGTCAGAGAAAGAGGGGCGGAGGGATACAGCTCTGTGTGATGTGCCCTGTCAGAGAAAGAGGGGAGGAGTGATACAGCTCTGTGTGATGTGCCCTCTCAGAGAAAATGGGGAGGAGTGATACAGCTCTGTGTGATGTGCCCTCTCAGAGAAAGTGGGGAGGAGTGATACAGCTCTGTGTGATGTGCCCTGTCAGAGAAAATGGGGAGGAGTGATACAGCTCTGTGTGATGTGCCCTCTCAGAGAAAGAGGGGAGGAGTGATAGAGCTCTGTGTGATGTGCCCCGTCAGAGAAAGAGGGGAGGAGTGATACATCTCTGTGTGATGTGCCCT
This sequence comes from Taudactylus pleione, assembly GCA_031769625.1. Taxonomy (NCBI): domain Eukaryota; kingdom Metazoa; phylum Chordata; class Amphibia; order Anura; family Myobatrachidae; genus Taudactylus; species Taudactylus pleione. Next base: position 4,041,118 of record JAUIMM010000072.1, read on the forward strand.
CTCAGAGAAAGTGGGGAGTAGTAATACAGCTCTGTGTGATGTGCCCTCTCGGAGAAAGAGGGGAGGAGTGATACAGTTCTGTGATTTGCCCTGTCAGAGAAAGAGGGGTGGAGTGATACAGCTCCGTGTGATTTGCCCTGTCAGAGAAAGAGGGGAGGAGTGATACAGCTCTGTGTGATGTGCCCTGTCAGAGAAAGAGGGGAGGAGTGATACAGCTCTGTGTGATGTGCCCTGTCAGAGAAAGAGGGGAGGAGTGATACAGCTCTGTGTGATGTGTCCTGTCAGAGAGAGAGGGGAGGAGTGATACAGCTCTGTGTGATGTGCCTGTCAGAGAAAAGGGGAGGGGTGATATAGCTCTGTGTGAGGTGTCCTGTCAGAGAAAGAGAGGAGGGATACAGCTCTGTGTGATGTGCCCTGTCAAAGAAAGAGGGGAGGAGTGATACAGCTCTGTGTGATGTGTCCTGTCAGAGAGAGAGGGGAGGAGTGATACAGCTCTGTGTGATGTGCCTGTCAGAGAAAAGGGGAGGGGTGATATAGCTCTGTGTGAGGTGTCCTGTCAGAGAAAGAGAGGAGGGATACAGCTCTGTGTGATGTGCCCTGTCAAAGAAAGGGGAGGAGTGATACAGCTCTGCGTGATGTGCCCTGTCAGAGAAAGAGGGGAGGAGTGATACAGCTCTGTGTGACTTGCCCTGTCAGAGAGAGAGGGGAGGAGTGATACAGCTCTGTGTGATGTGCCCTGTCAGAGAAAGAGGGGAGGAGTGATACAGCTCTGTGTGATGTGCACCTGTCAGAGAAAGAGAGGAGGGATACAGCTCTGTGTGATGTGCCCTATCAGAGAAAAGGGGAGGGGTGATACAGCTCTGTGTGATGTGTCCTGTCAGAGAGAGAGGGGAGGAGTGATACAGCTCTGTGTGATGTGCCTGTCAGAGAAAAGGGGAGGGGTGATATAGCTCTGTGTGAGGTGTCCTGTCAGAGAAAGAGAGGAGGGATACAGCTCTGTGTGATGTGCCCTGTCAAAGAAAGGGGAGGAGTGATACAGCTCTGTGTGATGTGCCCTGTCAGAGAAAGAGGGGAGGAGTGATACAGCTCTGTGTGATGTGCCCTGTCAGAGAGAGAGAGGGGAGGAGTGATACAGCTCTGTGTGATGTGCCCTGTCAGAGAAAGGGATGGAGTAATACAGCTCTGGGCCTGATTCTGAGCCGGATGCTCTGACGAGAGCGCTCGCTCTGAATCAGGGCCATCCTAGCTGAAATTGGAGCGGCCTCCTGGCCGCTCGCATTGCTGTGGGTTACCACCCACAGCTTATGCGAGCTTCCAAAAAGATGGTCGCGATGATCAAGACCATAGGGCTTGCGACGAGACCCTTGTGGTAGGGTCTCGTCTGCCGCAAGCCCGGAGTGCTTTTGGTTCTACCAGAGCCAAAAACACTCCCACTGACATCACTAGTGATGTCAGTGGGGCCGGACCCAGACGGTAGGCGTTCCCATGGGAACGCCTCAGTCTGACCAGGCACGCCCACCAAAGGGGACGTGCTGTCACTCACCATCGACAGCACGCCCCCATTGGTGCGAGACCTGGAGCGACGGCCTCCCCGTCGCTATCCGGGTCTCGCGCATGCGCACGACAGAGCAGCCTCCGTCGTGCGCATGTGCACTTGGGCAACTTCGACCCGCTTGCGAGCAGGTCTGAATTAGGCCCACTGTGTGATGTTCCCTGTCAGAGAAAGAGGGGAGGAGTGATACAGGTCTGTGTGATGTGCCTGTCAGAGAAAGAGGGGAGGAGTGATACAGCTCTGTGTGATGTGTCCTGTCAGAGAAAGAGGGGCGGAGTGATACATCTCTGTGTGATGTGTCCTGTCAGAGAAAGAGGGGCGGAGTGATACATCTCTGTGTGATGTGCCCTGTCAGAGAAAGAGGGGAGGAGTGATACAGCTCTGTGTGATGTGCCCTGTCAGAGAAAGAGGGGAGGAGTGATACAGCTCTGTGTGATGTGCCCTGTCAGAGAAAGAGGGGAGGAGTGATACAGCTCTGTGTGATGTGTCCTGTCAGAGAGAGAGGGGAGGAGTGATACAGCTCTGTGTGATGTGCCTGTCAGAGAAAAGGGGAGGGGTGATATAGCTCTGTGTGAGGAGTCCTGTCAGAGAAAGAGAGGAGGGATACAGCTCTGTGTGATGTGCCCTGTCAAAGAAAGGGGAGGAGTGATACAGCTCTGTGTGATGTGCCCTGTCAGAGAAAGAGGGGAGGAGTGATACAGCTCTGTGTGACTTGCCCTGTCAGAGAGAGAGGGGAGGAGTGATACAGCTCTGTGTGATGTGCCCTGTCAGAGAAAGAGGGGAGGAGTGATACAGCTCTGTGTGATGTGCCCTGTCAGAGAAAGAGGGGAGGAGTGATACAGCTCTGTGTGATGTGCCCTGTCAGAGAAAGAGGGGAGGAGTGATACAGCTCTGTGTGATGTGCCCTGTCAGAGAAAGAGGGGAGGAGTGATACAGCTCTGTGTGATGTGCACCTGTCAGAGAAAGTGAGGAGGGATACAGCTCTGTGTGATGTGCCCTATCAGAGAAAAGGGGAGGGGTGATACAGCTCTGTGTGATGTGCCCTGTCAGAGAAAGAGGGGAGAAGTGATACAGCTCTGTGTGATGTGCCCTCTCAGAGAAAGAGGGGAGGAGTGATACAGTTCTGTGTGATGTGCCCTGTCAGAGAAAGAGGGGAGGAGTGATACAGCTCTGTGTGATGTGCCCTGTCAGAGAAAGAGAGGAGGGATACAGCTCTGTGTGATGTGCCCTGTCAGAGAAAGAGGGAGGAGTGATACAGCTCTGTGTGATGTGCCCTGTCAGAGAGAGAGGGGAGGAGTGATACAGGTCTGTGTGATGTGCCCTCTCAGAGAAAGAGGGGAGGAGTGATACAGTTCTGTGTGATGTGCCCTGTCAGAGAAAGAGGGGAGGAGTGATACAGCTCTGTGTGATGTGCCCTGTCAGAGAAAGAGAGGAGGGATACAGCTCTGTGTGATGTGCCCTGTCAGAGAAAGAGGGAGGAGTGATACAGCTCTGTGTGATGTGCCCTGTCAGAGAGAGAGGGAGGAGTGATACAGCTCTGTGTGATGTGCCCTGTCAGAGAGAGAGGGGAGGAGTGATACAGGTCTGTGTGATGTGCCCTGTCAGAGAGAGAGGGGAGGAGTGATACAGCTCTGTGTGATGTGCCCCGTCAGAGAAAGAGGGGAGGAGTGATACAGCTCTGTGTGATGTGCCCTGTCAGAGAGAGAGGGGAGGAGTGATACAGCTCTGTGTGATGTGCCCTGTCAGAGAAAGAGGGAGGAGTGATACAGCTCTGGGCCTGATTCTGAGCCGGATGCTCTGACGAGAGCGCTCGCTCTGAATCAGGGCCATCCTAGCTGAAATTGGAGCGGCCTCCTGGCCGCTCGCATTGCTGTGGGTTACCACCCACAGCTTATGCGAGCTTCCAAAAAGATGGTCGCGATGATCAAGACCATAGGGCTTGCGACGAGACCCTTGTGGTAGGGTCTCGTCTGCCGCAAGCCCGGAGTGCTTTTGGTTCTACCAGAGCCAAAAACACTCCCACTGACATCACTAGTGATGTCAGTGGGGCCGGACCCAGACGGTAGGCGTTCCCATGGGAACGCCTCAGTCTGACCAGGCACGCCCACCAAAGGGGACGTGCTGTCACTCACCATCGACAGCACGCTCCCTTTGGTGCGAGACCTGGAGCGACGGCCTCCCCGTCGCTATCCGGGTCTCGCGCATGCGCACGACAGAGCAGCCTCCGTCGTGCGCATGTGCACTTGGGCAACTTCGACCCGCTTGCGAGCAGGTCTGAATTAGGCCCACTGTGTGATGTTCCCTGTCAGAGAAAGAGGGGAGGAGTGATACAGCTCTGTGTGATGTGCCTGTCAGAGAAAGAGGGGAGGAGTGATACAGCTCTGTGTGATGTGTCCTGTCAGAGAAAGAGGGGCGGAGTGATACATCTCTGTGTGATGTGTCCTGTCAGAGAAAGAGGGGCGGAGTGATACATCTCTGTGTGATGTGCCCTGTCAGAGAAAGAGGGGAGGAGTTATACAGCTCTGTGTGATGTGCCCTGTCAGAGAAAGAGGGGAGGAGTGATACAACTCTGTGTGATGTGCCCTGTCAGAGAGAGAGGGAGGAGTGATACAGCTCTGTGTGATGTGCCCTGTCAGAGAGAGAGGGGAGGAGTGATACAGGTCTGTGTGATGTGCCCTGTCAGAGAGAGAGGGGAGGAGTGATACAGCTCTGTGTGATGTGCCCGTCAGAGAAAGAGGGGAGGAGTGATACAGCTCTGTGTGATGTGCCCTGTCAGAGAGAGAGGGGAGGAGTGATACAGCTCTGTGTGATGTGCCCTGTCAGAGAAAGAGGGAGGAGTGATACAGCTCTGGGCCTGATTCTGAGCCGGATGCTCTGACGAGAGCGCTCGCTCTGAATCAGGGCCATCCTAGCTGAAATTGGAGCGGCCTCCTGGCCGCTCGCATTGCTGTGGGTTACCACCCACAGCTTATGCGAGCTTCCAAAAAGATGGTCGCGATGATCAAGACCATAGGGCTTGCGACGAGACCCTTGTGGTAGGGTCTCGTCTGCCGCAAGCCCGGAGTGCTTTTGGTTCTACCAGAGCCAAAAACACTCCCACTGACATCACTAGTGATGTCAGTGGGGCCGGACCCAGACGGTAGGCGTTCCCATGGGAACGCCTCAGTCTGACCAGGCACGCCCACCAAAGGGGACGTGCTGTCATTCACCATCGACAGCACGCTCCCTTTGGTGCGAGACCTGGAGCGACGGCCTCCCCGTCGCTATCCGGGTCTCGCGCATGCGCACGACAGAGCAGCCTCCGTCGTGCGCATGTGCACTTGGGCAACTTCGACCCGCTTGCGAGCAGGTCTGAATTAGGCCCACTGTGTGATGTTCCCTGTCAGAGAAAGAGGGGAGGAGTGATACAGCTCTGTGTGATGTGCCTGTCAGAGAAAGAGGGGAGGAGTGATACAGCTCTGTGTGATGTGTCCTGTCAGAGAAAGAGGGGCGGAGTGATACATCTCTGTGTGATGTGTCCTGTCAGAGAAAGAGGGGCGGAGTGATACAGCTCTGTGTGATGTGCCCTGTCAGAGAAAGAGGGGAGGAGTGATACAGCTCTGTGTGATGTGCCCTGTCAGAGAAAGAGGGGAGGAGTGATACAACTCTGTGTGATGTGCCCTGTCAGAGAAAAAGGGGAGGAGTGATACAGCTCTGTGTGATGTGTCCTGTCAGAGAGAGAGGGGAGGAGTGATACAGCTCTGTGTGATGTGCCTGTCAGAGAAAAGGGGAGGGGTGATATAGCTCTGTGTGAGGTGTCCTGTCAGAGAAAGAGAGGAGGGATACAGCTCTGTGTGATGTGCCCTGTCAAAGAAAGGGGAGGAGTGATACAGCTCTGTGTGATGTGCCCTGTCAGAGAAAGAGGGGAGGAGTGATACAACTCTGTGTGATGTGCCCTGTCAGAGAGAGAGGGAGGAGTGATACAGCTCTGTGTGATGTGCCCTGTCAGAGAGAGAGGGGAGGAGTGATACAGGTCTGTGTGATGTGCCCTGTCAGAGAGAGAGGGGAGGAGTGATACAGCTCTGTGTGATGTGCCCCGTCAGAGAAAGAGGGGAGGAGTGATACAGCTCTGTGTGATGTGCCCTGTCAGAGAGAGAGGGGAGGAGTGATACAGCTCTGTGTGATGTGCCCTGTCAGAGAAAGAGGGAGGAGTGATACAGCTCTGGGCCTGATTCTGAGCCGGATGCTCTGACGAGAGCGCTCGCTCTGAATCAGGGCCATCCTAGCTGAAATTGGAGCGGCCTCCTGGCCGCTCGCATTGCTGTGGGTTACCACCCACAGCTTATGCGAGCTTCCAAAAAGATGGTCGCGATGATCAAGACCATAGGGCTTGCGACGAGACCCTTGTGGTAGGGTCTCGTCTGCCGCAAGCCCGGAGTGCTTTTGGTTCTACCAGAGCCAAAAACACTCCCACTGACATCACTAGTGATGTCAGTGGGGCCGGACCCAGACGGTAGGCGTTCCCATGGGAACGCCTCAGTCTGACCAGGCACGCCCACCAAAGGGGACGTGCTGTCACTCACCATCGACAGCACGCTCCCTTTGGTGCGAGACCTGGAGCGACGGCCTCCCCGTCGCTATCCGGGTCTCGCGCATGCGCACGACAGAGCAGCCTCCGTCGTGCGCATGTGCACTTGGGCAACTTCGACCCGCTTGCGAGCAGGTCTGAATTAGGCCCACTGTGTGATGTTCCCTGTCAGAGAAAGAGGGGAGGAGTGATACAGCTCTGTGTGATGTGCCTGTCAGAGAAAGAGGGGAGGAGTGATACAGCTCTGTGTGATGTGTCCTGTCAGAGAAAGAGGGGCGGAGTGATACATCTCTGTGTGATGTGTCCTGTCAGAGAAAGAGGGGCGGAGTGATACAGCTCTGTGTGATGTGCCCTGTCAGAGAAAGAGGGGAGGAGTGATACAGCTCTGTGTGATGTGCCCTGTCAGAGAAAGAGGGGAGGAGTGATACAACTCTGTGTGATGTGCCCTGTCAGAGAAAGAGGGGAGGAGTGATACAGCTCTGTGTGATGTGTCCTGTCAGAGAGAGAGGGGAGGAGTGATACAGCTCTGTGTGATGTGCCTGTCAGAGAAAAGGGGAGGGGTGATATAGCTCTGTGTGAGGTGTCCTGTCAGAGAAAGAGAGGAGGGATACAGCTCTGTGTGATGTGCCCTGTCAAAGAAAGGGGAGGAGTGATACAGCTCTGTGTGATGTGCCCTGTCAGAGAAAGAGGGGAGGAGTGATACAGCTCTGTGTGACTTGCCCTGTCAGAGAGAGAGGGGAGGAGTGATACAGCTCTGTGTGATGTGCCCTGTCAGAGAAAGAGGGGAGGAGTGATACAGCTCTGTGTGATGTGCCCTGTCAGAGAAAGAGGGGAGGAGTGATACAGCTCTGTGTGATGTGCCTGTCAGAGAAAGAGGGGAGGAGTGATACAGCTCTGTGTGATGTGTCCTGTCAGAGAAAGAGGGGCGGAGTGATACAGCTCTGTGTGATGTGTCCTGTCAGAGAAAGAGGGGCGGAGTGATACATCTCTGTGTGATGTGCCCTGTCAGAGAAAGAGGGGCGGAGTGATACAGCTCTGTGTGATGTGCCCTGTCAGAGAAAGAGGGGAGGAGTGATACAACTCTGTGTGATGTGCCCTGTCAGAGAAAGAGGGGAGGAGTGATACAGCTCTGTGTGATGTGTCCTGTCAGAGAGAGAGGGGAGGAGTGATACAGCTCTGTGTGATGTGCCTGTCAGAGAAAAGGGGAGGGGTGATATAGCTCTGTGTGAGGTGTCCTGTCAGAGAAAGAGAGGAGGGATACAGCTCTGTGTGATGTGCCCTGTCAAAGAAAGGGGAGGAGTGATACAGCTCTGTGTGATGTGCCCTGTCAGAGAAAGAGGGGAGGAGTGATACAGCTCTGTGTGACTTGCCCTGTCAGAGAGAGAGGGGAGGAGTGATACAGCTCTGTGTGATGTGCCCTGTCAGAGAAAGAGGGGAGGAGTGATACAGCTCTGTGTGATGTGCCCTGTCAGAGAAAGAGGGGAGGAGTGATACAGCTCTGTGTGATGTGCACCTGTCAGAGAAAGTGAGGAGGGATACAGCTCTGTGTGATGTGCCCTATCAGAGAAAAGGGGAGGGGTGATACAGCTCTGTGTGATGTGCCATGTCAGAGAAAGAGGGGAGAAGTGATACAGCTCTGTGTGATGTGCCCTCTCAGAGAAAGAGGGGAGGAGTGATACAGTTCTGTGTGATGTGCCCTGTCAGAGGAAGAGGGGAGGAGTGATACAGCTCTGTGTGATGTGCCCTGTCAGAGAAAGAGAGGAGGGATACAGCTCTGTGTGACTTGCCCTGTCAGAGAAAGAGGGAGGAGTGATACAGCTCTGTGTGATGTGCCCTGTCAGAGAGAGAGGGGAGGAGTGATACAGGTCTGTGTGATGTGCCCTGTCAGAGAGAGAGGGGAGGAGTGATACAGCTCTGTGTGATGTGCCCTCTCAGAGAAAGAGGGGAGGAGTGATACAACTCTGTGTGATGTGCCCTGTCAGAGAAAGAGGGGAGGAGTGATACAGCTCTGTGTGATGTGTCCTGTCAGAGAGAGAGGGGAGGAGTGATACAGCTCTGTGTGATGTGCCTGTCAGAGAAAAGGGGAGGGGTGATATAGCTCTGTGTGAGGTGTCCTGTCAGAGAAAGAGAGGAGGGATACAGCTCTGTGTGATGTGCCCTGTCAAAGAAAGGGGAGGAGTGATACAGCTCTGTGTGATGTGCCCTGTCAGAGAAAGAGGGGAGGAGTGATACAGCTCTGTGTGACTTGCCCTGTCAGAGAGAGAGGGGAGGAGTGATACAGCTCTGTGTGATGTGCCCTGTCAGAGAAAGAGGGGAGGAGTGATACAGCTCTGTGTGATGTGCCCTGTCAGAGAAAGAGGGGAGGAGTGATACAGCTCTGTGTGATGTGCCCTGTCAGAGAAAGAGGGGAGGAGTGATACAGCTCTGTGTGATGTGCACCTGTCAGAGAAAGTGAGGAGGGATACAGCTCTGTGTGATGTGCCCTATCAGAGAAAAGGGGAGGGGTGATACAGCTCTGTGTGATGTGCCCTGTCAGAGAGAGAGGGAGGAGTGATATAGCTCTGTGTGATGTGCCCTGTCAGAGAGAGAGGGGAGGAGTGATACAGCTCTGTGTGATGTGCCCTGTCAGAGAAAGAGGGAGGAGTGATACAGCTCTGGGCCTGATTCTGAGCCGGATGCTCTGACGAGAGCGCTCGCTCTGAATCAGGGCCATCCTAGCTGAAATTGGAGCGGCCTCCTGGCCGCTCGCATTGCTGTGGGTTACCACCCACAGCTTATGCGAGCTTCCAAAAAGATGGTCGCGATGATCAAGACCATAGGGCTTGCGACGAGACCCTTGTGGTAGGGTCTCGTCTGCCGCAAGCCCGGAGTGCTTTTGGTTCTACCAGAGCCAAAAACACTCCCACTGACATCACTAGTGATGTCAGTGGGGCCGGACCCAGACGGTAGGCGTTCCCATGGGAACGCCTCAGTCTGACCAGGCACGCCCACCAAAGGGGACGTGCTGTCACTCACCATCGACAGCACGCTCCCTTTGGTGCGAGACCTGGAGCGACGGCCTCCCCGTCGCTATCCGGGTCTCGCGCATGCGCACGACAGAGCAGCCTCCGTCGTGCGCATGTGCACTTGGGCAACTTCGACCCGCTTGCGAGCAGGTCTGAATTAGGCCCACTGTGTGATGTTCCCTGTCAGAGAAAGAGGGGAGGAGTGATACAGCTCTGTGTGATGTGCCTGTCAGAGAAAGAGGGGAGGAGTGATACAGCTCTGTGTGATGTGTCCTGTCAGAGAAAGAGGGGCGGAGTGATACATCTCTGTGTGATGTGTCCTGTCAGAGAAAGAGGGGCGGAGTGATACAGCTCTGTGTGATGTGCCCTGTCAGAGAAAGAGGGGAGGAGTGATACAGCTCTGTGTGATGTGCCCTGTCAGAGAAAGAGGGGAGGAGTGATACAACTCTGTGTGATGTGCCCTGTCAGAGAAAGAGGGGAGGAGTGATACAGCTCTGTGTGATGTGTCCTGTCAGAGAGAGAGGGGAGGAGTGATACAGCTCTGTGTGATGTGCCTGTCAGAGAAAAGGGGAGGGGTGATATAGCTCTGTGTGAGGTGTCCTGTCAGAGAAAGAGAGGAGGGATACAGCTCTGTGTGATGTGCCCTGTCAAAGAAAGGGGAGGAGTGATACAGCTCTGTGTGATGTGCCCTGTCAGAGAAAGAGGGGAGGAGTGATACAGCTCTGTGTGACTTGCCCTGTCAGAGAGAGAGGGGAGGAGTGATACAGCTCTGTGTGATGTGCCCTGTCAGAGAAAGAGGGGAGGAGTGATACAGCTCTGTGTGATGTGCCCTGTCAGAGAAAGAGGGGAGGAGTGATACAGCTCTGTGTGATGTGCCTGTCAGAGAAAGAGGGGAGGAGTGATACAGCTCTGTGTGATGTGTCCTGTCAGAGAAAGAGGGGCGGAGTGATACAGCTCTGTGTGATGTGTCCTGTCAGAGAAAGAGGGGCGGAGTGATACATCTCTGTGTGATGTGCCCTGTCAGAGAAAGAGGGGCGGAGTGATACAGCTCTGTGTGATGTGCCCTGTCAGAGAAAGAGGGGAGGAGTGATACAACTCTGTGTGATGTGCCCTGTCAGAGAAAGAGGGGAGGAGTGATACAGCTCTGTGTGATGTGTCCTGTCAGAGAGAGAGGGGAGGAGTGATACAGCTCTGTGTGATGTGCCTGTCAGAGAAAAGGGGAGGGGTGATATAGCTCTGTGTGAGGTGTCCTGTCAGAGAAAGAGAGGAGGGATACAGCTCTGTGTGATGTGCCCTGTCAAAGAAAGGGGAGGAGTGATACAGCTCTGTGTGATGTGCCCTGTCAGAGAAAGAGGGGAGGAGTGATACAGCTCTGTGTGACTTGCCCTGTCAGAGAGAGAGGGGAGGAGTGATACAGCTCTGTGTGATGTGCCCTGTCAGAGAAAGAGGGGAGGAGTGATACAGCTCTGTGTGATGTGCCCTGTCAGAGAAAGAGGGGAGGAGTGATACAGCTCTGTGTGATGTGCACCTGTCAGAGAAAGTGAGGAGGGATACAGCTCTGTGTGATGTGCCCTATCAGAGAAAAGGGGAGGGGTGATACAGCTCTGTGTGATGTGCCATGTCAGAGAAAGAGGGGAGAAGTGATACAGCTCTGTGTGATGTGCCCTCTCAGAGAAAGAGGGGAGGAGTGATACAGTTCTGTGTGATGTGCCCTGTCAGAGGAAGAGGGGAGGAGTGATACAGCTCTGTGTGATGTGCCCTGTCAGAGAAAGAGAGGAGGGATACAGCTCTGTGTGACTTGCCCTGTCAGAGAAAGAGGGAGGAGTGATACAGCTCTGTGTGATGTGCCCTGTCAGAGAGAGAGGGGAGGAGTGATACAGGTCTGTGTGATGTGCCCTGTCAGAGAGAGAGGGGAGGAGTGATACAGCTCTGTGTGATGTGCCCTCTCAGAGAAAGAGGGGAGGAGTGATACAACTCTGTGTGATGTGCCCTGTCAGAGAAAGAGGGGAGGAGTGATACAGCTCTGTGTGATGTGTCCTGTCAGAGAGAGAGGGGAGGAGTGATACAGCTCTGTGTGATGTGCCTGTCAGAGAAAAGGGGAGGGGTGATATAGCTCTGTGTGAGGTGTCCTGTCAGAGAAAGAGAGGAGGGATACAGCTCTGTGTGATGTGCCCTGTCAAAGAAAGGGGAGGAGTGATACAGCTCTGTGTGATGTGCCCTGTCAGAGAAAGAGGGGAGGAGTGATACAGCTCTGTGTGACTTGCCCTGTCAGAGAGAGAGGGGAGGAGTGATACAGCTCTGTGTGATGTGCCCTGTCAGAGAAAGAGGGGAGGAGTGATACAGCTCTGTGTGATGTGCCCTGTCAGAGAAAGAGGGGAGGAGTGATACAGCTCTGTGTGATGTGCCCTGTCAGAGAAAGAGGGGAGGAGTGATACAGCTCTGTGTGATGTGCACCTGTCAGAGAAAGTGAGGAGGGATACAGCTCTGTGTGATGTGCCCTATCAGAGAAAAGGGGAGGGGTGATACAGCTCTGTGTGATGTGCCCTGTCAGAGAGAGAGGGAGGAGTGATATAGCTCTGTGTGATGTGCCCTGTCAGAGAAAGAGGGGAGAAGTGATACAGCTCTGTGTGTTGTGCCCTCTCAGAGAAAGAGGGGAGGAGTGATACAGTTCTGTGTGATGTGCCCTGTCAGAGGAAGAGGGGAGGAGTGATACAGCTCTGTGTGATGTGCCCTGTCAGAGAAAGAGAGGAGGGATACAGCTCTGTGTGACTTGCCCTGTCAGAGAAAGAGGGAGGAGTGATACAGCTCTGTGTGATGTGCCCTGTCAGAGAGAGAGGGGAGGAGTGATACAGGTCTGTGTGATGTGCCCTGTCAGAGAGAGAGGGGAGGAGTGATACAGCTCTGTGTGATGTGCCCTCTCAGAGAAAGAGGGGAGGAGTGATACAGCTCTGTGTGATGTGCCCTGTCAGAGAGAGAGGGGAGGAGTGATACAGCTCTGTGTGATGTGCCCTGTCAGAGAGAGAGGGGAGGAGTGATACAGCTCTGTGTGATGTGCCCTGTCAGAGAAAGGGATGGAGTAATACAGCTCTGGGCCTCATTCTGAGCCGGATGCTCTGACGAGAGCGCTCGCTCTGAATCAGGGCCATCCTAGCTAAAATTGGAGCGGCCTCCTGGCCGCTCGCATTGCTGTGGGTTACCACCCACAGCTTATGCGAGCTTCCAAAAAGATGGTCGCGATGATCAAGACCATAGGGCTTGCGACGAGACCCTTGTGGTAGGGTCTCGTCTGCCGCGAGCCCGGAGTGCTTTTGGTTCTACCAGAGCCAAAAACACTCCCACTGACATCACTAGTGATGTCAGTGGGGCCGGACCCAGACGGTAGGCGTTCCCATGGGAACGCCTCAGTCTGACCAGGCACGCCCACCAAAGGGGACGTGCTGTCACTCACCATCGACAGCACGCCCCCTTTGGTGCGAGACCTGGAGCGACGGTCTCCCCGTCGCTATCCGGGTCTCGCGCATGCGCACGACAGAGCAGCCTCCGTCGTGCGCATGTGCACTTGGGCAACTTCGACCCGCTTGCGAGCAGGTCTGAATTAGGCCCACTATGTGATGTTCCCTGTCAGAGAGAGAGGGGAGGAGTGATACAGGTCTGTGTGACGTGCCCTGTCAGAGAAAGAGGGGAGGAGTGATACAGCTCTGTGTGATGTGCCCTGTCAGAGAGAGAGGGAGGAGTGATACAGGTCTGTGTGATGTGCCTGTCAGAGAAAGAGGGGAGGAGTGATACAGCTCTGTGTGATGTGCCCTGTCAGAGAAAGAGGGGAGGAGTGATACAGCTCTGTGTGATGTGCCTGTCAGAGAAAGAGGGGAGGAGTGATACAGCTCTGTGTGATGTGCCTGTCAGAGAAAGAGGGGAGGAGTGATACAGCTCTGTGTGATGTGTCCTGTCAGAGAAAGAGGGGCGGAGTGATACATCTCTGTGTGATGTGCCCTGTCAGAGAAAGAGGGGAGGAGTGATACAGCTCTGTGTGATGTGTCCTGTCAGAGAAAGAGGGGAGGAGTGATACAGCTCTGTGTGATGTGCCTGTCAGAGAAAGAGGGGAGGAGTGATACAGGTCTGTGTGATGTGCCTGTCAGAGAAAGAGGGGAGGAGTGATACAGCTCTGTGTGATGTGCCCTGTCAGAGAAAGAGGGGAGGAGTGATACAGCTCTGTGTGATGTGCCTGTCAGAGAAAGAGGGGAGGAGTGATACAGCTCTGTGTGATGTGTCCTGTCAGAGAAAGAGGGGCGGAGTGATACATCTCTGTGTGATGTGTCCTGTCAGAGAAAGAGGGGCGGAGTGATACATCTCTGTGTGATGTGTCCTGTCAGAGAAAGAGGCGTTCAATCAAACAGCCGATATATCGCCAATCGTTAGGTCGGCGGGTTGGCCGATCCAAGTGTGTACCCAGCTTTATTCCCCTTACAGATAGTAAGACAGCAACTGAGGAGAGAGACAGTCTATAGGCTACTGTGCTAAGAAACTATCTGGAATGACATATCCCACTTCCGCTAGCTGGAGAGAGATACCTTAATGACACAGTAATAACCACAGGGAACCCCATTGACATCTCAGAGAGAGTAAAATGTTGCCAGTCTCTTTGCCCATACAGATTCATGCCCGTAGCGGCTTATAGAATGTGTACTGCTTAGAAACACCTTACAGATGTATAACTACTGCTTGTCACCCAGAGAGCAGATAAATCAAGGAGCAGTTCAAGAGCTTTAGGGAATCTTGGGTGTATAACCCCTCCGGTATATCCTATTTGCGTGTTAAACGCATTGGATTCGACTCCATCAATGATCCACTTGTGACTCCAGTCTTTTAAATATCAACCCGTTGTTAATGCACTTGCGGATTTCAGCATGTAGCGGCTTCCAATTGAACTTGTGACCGGCATCCTCGTGTGTTCTTGCATTAGCTAAGGCCTTCTTCACCCTATGTGATCGTGTTTTTATCGTTCTCCCCTGTGTGTGATCCCATCGATCAGTGGACCATATGAATGATAACACATGAATGCACTTTTTAACGCGTACATATTTTTATTCATGCGGCTCGCCAACAAGCCAAGCAGACATATATCAAAAAAGTAATTTATAAAATACAGCTTCAATATAATACACTTTTGCCTGTAGCAGACTGTGAGTCTGTGCTGGAAAGAAAGGACCCGGGTATTCCAAAGGTGGGGCATGTGGGATATAGGAGGGTGGACAAATCTTAATTATTGAAAAACAAATTATAATAATGTGCAAGGATGAGAAAATGTATAATTTTAGCAAATTCATCTTGATTGCAGCCATTTAATATACAGCCTGTATATATAGAATTGAGTAAAAGGAAGGATTTTTGATGAATTTGCAAAAATTATGCCCATCTATGAGGTAAATGAAACAGTAGTGACCCGTTATGAGCTATATAGCACAGCAGTGACCCTATGTGAGGTATATAACACAGCAGTGACTCTGTGTGAGGTATATAACACAGCAGTGACTCTGTGTGATGTATATAACAGCACTGACCCTGTGTGAGGTATATAACACTGTAGTGACACCGTATGAGGCATATAACACAGTAGTGACCCTGTGTGAGGTATATAACACAGTAGCGACCCTGTGTGAGTTATATAACACAGTAGTGACCCTGTGTGATGTATATAACACTGTAGTGACCTTATGTGAGAAATATAGCACAGTAGTGACTCTATATGAGGTTTATATAACAGTAGTGACTCTGTATGAGGCATATAACACTAGTGACTCTGTGTGAGGTATATAACACAGCAGTGACCCTGTGTGTGGTATATAACACAGTAGTGACCCTGTGTGTGGTATATAACACAGTAGTGACCCTGTGTGAGGTATATAACACAGCAGTGACCCTGTGTGAGGTATATAACACAGTAGTGACCCTGTGTGAGGTATATAACACAGCAGTCACTCTGTGTGAGGTATATAACAAAGTAGTGACTCTGTGTGAGGTATATAACACAGCAGTGACCCTGTATGAGGTATATAACACAGCAGTGACTCTGTGTGAGGTATATAACACAGCAGTGACCCTGTGTGTGGTATATAACAGCAGTGACCCTGTGTGAGGTATATAACACAGTAGTGACCCTGTATGAGGTATATAACACAGCAGAGACCCTGTGTGAGGTATATAACAGCAGTGACCCTGTGTGAGGTATATAACACTGCAGTGACCCAGTGTGAGGTATATAACACAGCACTCTGTGTGAGATATATAACAAAGTAGCGGCTCTGTGTGAGGTATATAACACAGCAGTGACCCTGTGTGTGGTATATAACACAGTAGTGACCCTGTATGAGGTATATAACACAGTAGTGACCCTGTATGAGGTATATAACACAGTAGTGACTCTGTGTGAGGTATATAACACAGTAGTGACCCTGTGTGAGGTATATAACACAGTAGTGACTCTGTGTCAGGTATATAACACAACAGTGACTCTGTGTGTGGTATATAACACAGTAGTGACCTGTAAGAGGCATATAACACAGTAGTGACCTGTATGAGGTATATAACACAGTAGTGACTCTGTGTGAGGTGTATAACACAGCAGTGACCCTGTGTGAGGTATATAACACAGCAGTCACTCTGTGTGAGGTATATAACACAGCAGTGACTCTGTGTGAGGTATATAACACAGCAGTGACTCTGTGTGAGGTATATAACACAGCAGTGACTGTGTGTGGTATATAACACAGCAGTGACTCTGTGTGTGGTATATAACACAGCAGTGACCCTGTGTGAGGTATATAACACAGCAGTGACCCTGTGTGAGGTATATAACACAGCAGTGACTCTGTGTGTGGTATATAACACAGCAGTGACTCTGTGTGTGGTATATAACACAGCAGTGACTCTGTGTGTGGTATATAACACAGCGGTGACTCTGTGTGAGGTATATAACACAGCGGTGACTCTGTGTGAGGTATATGACAGCGGTGACTCTGTGTGAGGTATATAGCACAGCGATGACTCTGTGAGGTATAAAACACAGCGGTGACTCTGTGTGAGGTATATAACACAGCGGTGACTCTGTGTGAGGTATATAACACAGCGGTGACTCTGTGTGAGGTATATAACACAGTGGTGACTCTGTGTATGGTATATAACACAGTAGTGACCCTGTATGAGGTATATAACACAGTAGTGACCCTGTATGATGTATATAACACTGTAGTGACCCTGTGTGATGTATATAACACAGTAGTGACCCTGTATTAGGTATATAACACAGTAGTGACCCTGTATGAGGTATATAACACAGTAGTGACCCTGTGTGAGGTATATAACACAGTAGTGACCCTGTGTGAGGTATATAACACAGTAGTGACCCTGTGTGAGGTATATAACACAGTAGTGACCCTGTGTGAGGTATATAACACAGTAGTGACTGTGTGAGGTATATAACACAGTAGTGACTCTGTGTGAGGTATATAACAGTAGTGACTCTGTGTATGGTATATAACACAGTAGTGACCCTGTATGAGGTATATAACACTGTAGTCACCCTGTGTGATGTATATAACACAGTAGTGACCCTGTATGAGGTATATAACACAGTAGTGACCCTGTATGATGTATATAACACAGTAGTGACCCTGTGTGAGGTATATAACACAGTAGTGACCCTGTGTGAGGTATATAACACAGTAGTGACCCTGTGTGATGTATATAACACAGTAGTGACCCTGTGTGAGGTATATAACACAGTAGTGACCCTGTGTGAGGTATATAACACAGTAGTGACCCTGTGTGAGGTATATAACACTGTAGTGACCCTGTGTGAGGCATATAACACAGTAGTGACCCTGTGTGAGGTATATAACACAGTAGTGACCCTGTGTGAGGTATATAACACAGTAGTGACCCTGTGTGATGTATATAACACTGTAGTGACCCTGTGTGAAGTATATAACACAGTAGTCACCCTGTGTGAGGTATATAACACAGTAGTGACCCTGTGTGAGGTATATAACACTGTAGTGACCCTGTGTGAGGTATATAACACAGTAGTCACCCTGTGTCAGGTATATAACACAGTAGTGACCCTGTGTGAGGTATATAACACAGTAGTGACCCTGTGTGAGGTATATAACACAGTAGTCACTCTGTGTATGGTATATAACACAGTAGTGACCCTGTATGAGGTATATAACACAGTAGTGACCCTGTGTGATGTATATAACACTGTAGTGACCCTGTGTGAGGCATATAACACAGTAGTGACCCTGTGTGAGGCATATAACACAGTAGTGACCCTGTGTGATGCATATAACACAGTAGTGACCCTGTGTGAGGCATATAACACAGTAGTGACCCTGTGTGAGGCATATAACACAGTAGTGACCCTGTGTGAGGTATATAACACAGTAGTGACCCTGTGTGATGCATATAACACAGTAGTGACCCTGTGTGAGGCATATAACACAGTAGTGACCCTGTGTGAGGCATATAACACAGTAGTGACCCTGTGTGAGGCATATAACACAGTAGTGACCCTGTGTGAGGTATATAACACAGTAGTGACCCTGTGTGAGG
This sequence comes from Taudactylus pleione, assembly GCA_031769625.1. NCBI lineage: Eukaryota > Metazoa > Chordata > Amphibia > Anura > Myobatrachidae > Taudactylus > Taudactylus pleione. Next base: position 4,058,849 of record JAUIMM010000072.1, read on the forward strand.
TATATAACACTGTAGTGACCCTGTGTGAGGCATATAACACAGTAGTGACCCTGTGTGAGGCATATAACACAGTAGTGACCCTGTGTGAGGCATATAACACAGTAGTGACCCTGTGTGAGGCATATAACACAGTAGTGACCCTGTGTGAGGTATATAACACAGTAGTGACCCTGTGTGTGGTATATAACACAGTAGTGACCCTGTGTGAGGTATATAACACTGTAGTGACCCTGTGTGAGGTATATAACACAGTAGTGACCCTGTGTGAGGCATATAACAGTAGTGACCCTGTGTGAGGCATATAACACAGTAGTGACCCTGTGTGAGGCATATAACACAGTAGTGACCCTGTGTGAGGCATATAACACAGTAGTGACCCTGTGTGAGGCATATAACACAGTAGTGACCCTGTGTGAGGCATATAACACAGTAGTGACCCTGTGTGAGGCATATAACACTGTAGTGACCCTGTGTGAGGCATATAACACAGTAGTGACCCTGTGTGAGGCATATAACACAGTAGTGACCCTGTGTGAGGTATATAACACTGTAGTGACCCTGTGTGAGGTATATAACACAGTAGTGACCCTGTGTGAGGTATATAACACAGTAGTGACCCTGTGTGAGGTATATAACACTGTAGTGACCCTGTGTGAGGTATATAACACAGCAGTGACCCTGTGTGAGGTATATAACACAGCAGTGACCCTGTGTGAGGTATATAACACAGCAGTGACCCTGTGTGAGGTATATAACACAGCAGTGACCCTGTGTGAGGTATATAACACAGCAGTGACCCTGTGTGAGGTATATAACACAGCAGTGACCCTGTGTGAGGTATATAACACAGCAGTGACCCTGTGTGAGGTATATAACACAGCAGTGACCCTGTGTGAGGTATATAACACAGCAGTGACCCTGTGTGAGGTATATAACACAGCAGTGACCCTGTGTGAGGTATATAACACAGCAGTGACCCTGTGTGAGGTATATAACACAGCAGTGACCCTGTGTGAGGTATATAACACAGCAGTGACCCTGTGTGAGGTATATAACACAGCAGTGACCCTGTGTGAGGTATATAACACAGCAGTGACCCTGTGTGAGGTATATAACACAGCAGTGACCCTGTGTGAGGTATATAACACAGCAGTGACCCTGTGTGAGGTATATAACACAGCAGTGACCCTGTGTGAGGTATATAACACAGCAGTGACCCTGTGTGAGGTATATAACACAGCAGTGACCCTGTGTGAGGTATATAACACAGCAGTGACCCTGTGTGAGGTATATAACACAGCAGTGACCCTGTGTGAGGTATATAACACAGCAGTGACCCTGTGTGAGGTATATAACACAGCAGTGACCCTGTGTGAGGTATATAACACAGCAGTGACCCTGTGTGAGGTATATAACACAGCAGTGACCCTGTGTGAGGTATATAACACAGCAGTGACCCTGTGTGAGGTATATAACACAGCAGTGACCCTGTGTGAGGTATATAACACAGCAGTGACCCTGTGTGAGGTATATAACACAGCAGTGACCCTGTGTGAGGTATATAACACAGCAGTGACCCTGTGTGAGGTATATAACACAGCAGTGACCCTGTGTGAGGTATATAACACAGCAGTGACCCTGTGTGAGGTATATAACACAGCAGTGACCCTGTGTGAGGTATATAACACAGCAGTGACCCTGTGTGAGGTATATAACACAGCAGTGACCCTGTGTGAGGTATATAACACAGCAGTGACCCTGTGTGAGGTATATAACACAGCAGTGACCCTGTGTGAGGTATATAACACAGCAGTGACCCTGTGTGAGGTATATAACACAGCAGTGACCCTGTGTGAGGTATATAACACAGCAGTGACCCTGTGTGAGGTATATAACACAGCAGTGACCCTGTGTGAGGTATATAACACAGCAGTGACCCTGTGTGAGGTATATAACACAGCAGTGACCCTGTGTGAGGTATATAACACAGCAGTGACCCTGTGTGAGGTATATAACACAGCAGTGACCCTGTGTGAGGTATATAACACAGCAGTGACCCTGTGTGAGGTATATAACACAGCAGTGACCCTGTGTGAGGTATATAACACAGCAGTGACCCTGTGTGAGGTATATAACACAGTAGTGACCCTGTGTGAGGTATATAACACAGTAGTGACCCTGTGTGAGGTATATAACACAGTAGTGACCCTGTGTGAGGTATATAACACAGTAGTGACCCTGTGTGAGGTATATAACACAGTAGTGACCCTGTGTGAGGTATATAACACAGTAGTGACCCTGTGTGAGGTATATAACACAGTAGTGACCCTGTGTGAGGTATATAACACAGTAGTGACCCTGTGTGAGGTATATAACACAGTAGTGACCCTGTGTGAGGTATATAACACAGTAGTGACCCTGTGTGAGGTATATAACACAGTAGTGACCCTGTGTGAGGTATATAACACAGTAGTGACCCTGTGTGAGGTATATAACACAGTAGTGACCCTGTGTGAGGTATATAACACAGTAGTGACCCTGTGTGAGGTATATAACACAGTAGTGACCCTGTGTGAGGTATATAACACAGTAGTGACCCTGTGTGAGGTATATAACACAGTAGTGACCCTGTGTGAGGTATATAACACAGTAGTGACCCTGTGTGAGGTATATAACACAGTAGTGACCCTGTGTGAGGTATATAACACAGTAGTGACCCTGTGTGAGGTATATAACACAGTAGTGACCCTGTGTGATGTATATAACACAGTAGTGACCCTGTGTGAGGTATATAACACAGTAGTGACCCTGTGTGAGGTATATAACACAGTAGTGACCCTGTGTGAGGTATATAACACAGTAGTGACCCTGTGTGAGGTATATAACACAGTAGTGACCCTGTGTGAGGTATATAACACAGTAGTGACCCTGTGTGATGTATATAACACAGTAGTGACCCTGTGTGAGGTATATAACACAGTAGTGACCCTGTGTGAGGTATATAACACAGTAGTGACCCTGTGTGAGGTATATAACACAGTAGTGACCCTGTGTGAGGTATATAACACAGTAGTGACCCTGTGTGATGTATATAACACAGTAGTGACCCTGTGTGATGTATATAACACATTAGTGACCCTGTGTGAGGTATATAACACAGTAGTGACCCTGTGTGAGGTATATAACACAGTAGTGACCCTGTGTGAGGTATATAACACAGTAGTGACCCTGTGTGAGGTATATAACACAGTAGTGACCCTGTGTGAGGTATATAACACAGTAGTGACCCTGTGTAAGGTGGGCACATGGAGCAGTAATCAGGCCTGGCTGCGGCCCCCAGCAGTAAAGCGGTGAGTGTCGCGCAGGTTCTGCCGTCAGTCGGGGGAGGAGTCGGGCAGGACATGGCTGCAGCTGATCGGATGAGCTGAGCTCCCCCAGCTGGGGCCTGTAATCACCCATCGGGGATACGGATCTTCGCAGCCCGGGCCCAGAACCCTGCTCCCGGGCACCGAATCGCCCCCTCCCGGTCAGCCTCGGTGGGTTCCGGTTATTAGTACGGCTCGGTCCTGCCCCGGACTGTCCGGCCCTCATCACACGGGACTGGGCCTCCCTTCCCCAGGCACCACAGCCGGGACCCCCGCTCCATACACCTGGAGCTAGACCGCACTGCCCGGCCTTTGCTGTATGCCGTGTACAGGTCCCGGCCGTGTATGTCCTGTCTCATCCCCCTTCCTACACCCTCCTTATTTACATGTCTGACCCCCTATATAGGTCCTGTCACCCCCTTACACCCTCCTTATTTACATGTCTGACCCCCTATATAGGTCCTGTCACCCCCTTACGCCCTCCTTATTTACATGTCTGACCCCCCTGTATAGGTCCTGTCACCCCCTTACACCCTCCTTATTTACATGTCTGACCCCCTGTATAAGTCCTGTCACCCCCTTACACCCTCCTTATTTACATGTCTGACCCCCTGTATAGGTCCTGTCACCCCCTTACGCCCTCCTTATTTACATGTCTGACCCCCTGTATAGGTCCTGTCACCCTTTACTCCCTTCTTATTTACATGTCTGACCCCCTATATAGGTCCTGTCACCCTTTACTCCCTCCTTATTTACATGTCTGACCCCCTATATAGGTCCTGTCACCCCCTTACGCCCTCCTTATTTAAATGTCTGACCCCCTGTATAGGTCCTGTCACCCCCTTACACCCTCCTTATTTACATGTCTGACCCCCTGTATAGGTTCTGTCACCCCCTTACACCCTCCTTATTTACATGTCTGACCCCCTATATAGGTCCTGGCACCCCCTTACACCCTCCTTATTTACATGTCTGACCCCCTGTATAGGTTCTGTCACCCCCTGCGCCCTCCTTATTTACATGTCTGACCCCCTGTATATGTCCTGTCACCCCCTTACGCCCTCCTTATTTACATGTCTGACCCCCTATATAGGTCCTGTCACCCCCTTACACCCTCCTTATTTACATGTCTGACCCCCTATATAGGTCCTGTCACCCCCTTACACCCTCCTTATTTACATGTCTGACCCCCTGTATAAGTCCTGTCACTTCCTTACACCCTCCTTATTTACATGTCTGACCCCCTGTATAGGTCCTGTCACCCCCTTACGCCCTCCTTATTTACATGTCTGACCCCCTGTATAGGTCCTGTCACCCTTTACTCCCTTCTTATTTACATGTCTGACCCCCTATATAGGTCCTGTCACCCTTTACTCCCTCCTTATTTACATGTCTGACCCCCTATATAGGTCCTGTCACCCCCTTACGCCCTCCTTATTTAAATGTCTGACCCCCTGTATAGGTCCTGTCACCCCCTTACACCCTCCTTATTTACATGTCTGACCCCCTGTATAGGTTCTGTCACCCCCTTACACCCTTCTTATTTACATGTCTGACCCCCTATATAGGTCCTGGCACCCCCTTACACCCTCCTTATTTACATGTCTGACCCCCTGTATAGGTTCTGTCACCCCCTGCGCCCTCCTTATTTACATGTCTGACCCCCTGTATATGTCCTGTCACCCCCTTACGCCCTCCTTATTTACATGTCTGACCCCCTATATAGGTCCTGTCACCCCCTTACACCCTCCTTATTTACATGTCTGACCCCCTATATAGGTCCTGTCACCCCCTTACACCCTCCTTATTTACATGTCTGACCCCCTATATAAGTCCTGTCACCCCCTTACACCCTCCTTATTTACATGTCTGACCCCTATATAAGTCCTGTCACCCCCTTACACCCTCCTTATTTACATGTCTGACCCCCTATATAGGTCCTGTCACCCCCTTACACCCTCCTTATTTACATGTCTGACCCCCTGTATAGGTCCTGTCACCCTTTACTCCCTCCATATTTACATGTCTGACCCCCTGTATAGGTCCTGTCACCCCCTTTCACCCTCCTTATTTACATGTCTGACCCCCCCTGTATTGGTCCTGTCACCCCGTTACAACATCCTTATTACATGTCTGACCCCCTATATAGGTTATGTCACCCCCTTACACCCTCCTTATTTACATGTCTGACCCCCTATATAAGTCCTGTCACCCCCTTACACCCTCCTTATTTACATGTCTGACCCCCTATATAGGTCCTGTCACCCCCTTAATCCTCCTTATTTACATGTCTGACCCCCTGTATAGGTCCTGTCACCCTTTACTCCCTCCATATTTACATGTCTGACCCCCTATATAGGTCCTGTCACCCCCTTACACCCTCCTTATTTACATGTCTGACCCCCCCTGTATTGGTCCTGTCACCCCGTTACAACATCCTTATTACATGTCTGACCCCCTATATAGGTTCTGTCACCCCCTTACACCCTCCTTATTTACATGTCTGACCCCCCCTGTATTGGTCCTGTCACCCCGTTACAACATCCTTATTTACATGTCAACCCCCTCACACGCGCACACACCATCCTTGTTTACATATCTGACCCCCCCTCTTACGCTCTCCTAATTACGTGTCAGATGCCCCCTTTATTTAAAGTCACCCCCTCACACACGTACCATCCTTGTTTACATATCTGACACCCCCTGTTACGCTCTCCTAATTACATGTCAGATACCCCCTTTATGTATAGTCACCCCCTTCTTACATACAAGTCATCAATTTTCTAGTGTATACCCATCTTTACTATCATTGTTTACATGTCTGACGCCCCTCTTTATATTACACATCACCCCATTTTACGTGTAGTCCCCTTTTCACGTTCCTTGTTCATATTTAGCTTTTCTGCGTTCTAACTCCTCTTTTTACCTTCCTTATTTACAAGTCACCCCTTTTCTGGTAGTGTCTCCCCATCTTTTACTTTCCTTGCTTATGCCTCGCACCTCTCAAGCACTCTCCTTGTGTATATATTACCCTGTGTCTTTGTATGCATATAGAGTCCCTACTTTTACTTTATCTTTTTGTAGTGCCCCCATCTTTTACACTCATTGTTATAGTGTGCTGCTACTTCCACTTTCACATTTCATTTACATGTCACCACACTCCGTTCTGTTCCCCTTTGTGCACACGTGTGACCCCCTCTTTCTGCTGTTCCTCCCCCTTTTTCAATCTACTTGCTGCCCCTCCTCTTTATCCCCTCTCCCCCTTTCCTTGCCCTTATTGTTTGCCTTCGCTTTACCACTGCTTATATTTGTCTCTGAACCTTTCCTATTGTTTAGGTATATTGCTGAGGGCCCATGTGGCCCTAAGCAGCTCACTGGGTTTGAGCCCCCTTCCATTTGCCAAGAAAAGACACAAAACATTGAGTTTCATCAGTCCAGTCCCCCCAGTGCCCATTGGTTTCTAGGGAGCAGCCTAGGTTGCCTAATAGATAACCTGCCTCTGCTTGGGGATGTCCCAACTAGTTGCTGTCCTTCCCCCATGTCATAATGCTACTTTTGTTTTGTAGTTGTTGTTACTATGTTTCTTATGTGGTATGATGCAGGAAAGTCCTGGGGATTTTTAGACCTGTATGTTTGTATCCACGCCCCACGTTCTTAAATGTTGGGATCACAGTATTGAATGGGGCTGACATCGACTGAATGACAGGATCCAGTCTAACCAATTTAAAAAAACAACTAATTTTAAAGTAATTTATGATTTGGGATTATTATTTGTCAAAACCTCCCCCCCCCCCCCCCTTCCTCTCTCAAAAAAACCGATTGCCCATGAACAGAGCTGATGTTTTCTAAGGTATCTCATATGATGCAGGGTTATGTTTTGTCAAACTTTTATGCTTTAGCTATTCTCTTTGAAAGCCGAAACCTGGTGGTGTGACACTGCCTTGAAAGAAACAGAGAGTCAAGCATTTTATTAAAAAATAGGAAAAATACATGCGATACCACCCAGACAGCTCCTTTCCCTTCTGTTTTTTTTTGCTAATTCTTTTGTAAATCACCTGGGCAGCTGCTGGTGCCCAATGCTAGCTCCTTTTAATTGTAGCAGCATTGTGTGAATCCGTAGTCTAGGTCTATACTAGGCGACTTGTCTTTGGTCCACAAATAAGTTAGTGTAATCACAATTTGCTAATTGGCGTAAACTTTGCTCTTTGTTGAGTTGACACCATTTACCTATGATGAATGTATTTTTCCTTCTCCTCATCTTAGACGTTCTATGTAAGTTGTGTGGACATGCCTTTATTATATCTGTGTTACATTATCCTCCCCTTTGTATTCCACAGGCCTCGTGCTTTCTGTGTTTACATTTTGCAGTGCCCAAGTAATCATTCACTGGTGAGTATACTCTGGTATGCATGTTGAAAATCCCTCAGCCATTTTGTGACCTATTGAGTTAACTAAGGCACAAAGTGCCTCGTTGGCGTTGGGTATGCGATCCCGGCGCTCATAATGCCGGCGGTCAGAATTCCAGCAGCGTAATCCTGACGGTGGAGATCCCGCAGCCTAACCCTAACAGTGTTCTTCCTTCCGCTTCTCCCATCCTTAACCCTAATACCCGTCAGGATTCTGGAGACTGGATTCCGAATGTTGTCGGGATTCCGGCGCTGGGATTGTGTGCGCCAGTATGCTGACTACATCCTCCTTGTTGATTTTCGGAGTTTTTAGTGCATTAATAGGCTGCATGGTTCAGTCTCCAAAATGGCAGCCTCCGTAAAGGGAGCACGGTAACGCCGTCATTTATTAAAACAAAAAAAAAGTTTTTGTACAGTGCAAATAAAGTATATAAATAATTCATATGATTTCTTATTTTAGGTAATTTGCAGTTTTGCTGCATAGAACACAGAAACCACAAGGAGTTTTGCCATGTCGTTTAACGGGGAAATGTCAGAGGGCAAGACTGACATAAACAATGGTAAGTGTAATGTCGGTCTGGGGTGTTACGGTTCATATGCTCTTGACCTAATCACTAATATTTAAATTTGGTGATGCCAAGAGCGGGGAAATGACTGAAAACTAAACCTAGCGACCAAACCCCCCTCTGGCTTCGCACAGGAGCAATTTAGAATTTACTGCGATAGTCTTTTTTTTTTAATTTTAACCATGGTCTTATAAGATCGCCTTGTGGATGACAATAGTTTTTCCTCTTGACATCAACGTAAAAAGACTTTTTGGGCTCGATCCAATTAGGTGCGATGTACTCGCGTGTGCGAGTCATTGCGACAGTGGCCATGCTTGACGATAGCCCGGATTCTCCCGAAAGTTCAGGCGAATTCAGTGGCGAGTCGGGCTGTGAAGGGTGCGATGTGATGTACTGGCGTGTGCGAGTCATTGCGACAGTGGCCATGCTTGACGATAGCCCGGATTCTCCCGAAAGTTCAGGCGAATTCAGTGGCGAGTCGGGCTGCGAAGGGTGCGATGTGCCGGGCCATTGCCGCTGTTATAACGCCATTGCAACGGCACATCGCACCTACTTGGATCGAGCCCTTTGTTTTGACATGGCACGCAAAAGGGCCACGTAAAGTTGTCCATGAGAAATACAGTCTCCACTAAGGTAAACTCCAGCCACGTTAAGTGTCTGTCCCTGTGCTTTATTTATTGTCGTGTCAATGCAGACTCTTACCCGGAAAGGGACTTTTTTGAAATTGAGAATCCTTTCACATAAATGAAATGGCAACGGTAAGAAGAGGGGAAAAAAAATTACATTTTGTATCAATAATCAGAGCTTACATGAATTTTTCTGGAGTAACCAGATAATACGTATTAATCTTTACATGGTATAAAATATAGTCCATTGGTGTGATATATCTTTAATGGTTTAGGCTGCGTAAGCTAAGAAAGTGCTCGGACATCTGTATTTTCATTGACTTGTTTTACTAAAATCGTCACAGCTTAACCTTCCTACACAAATGCTCTATAGAATAGTGACCACCTCATCAAAATCCGTCCAGTGGTTCTCGAGATTAGCCCAAACAGACAGACGCATAGCAGGGACTTGACTTTATACTATGTATAGATGAATTATATTACACTCTGTTAGAGAAGACCGGTTGGATCCCTCCCCTCACGTCTACCTGTCACTCTACTGGTTTTCAGCTAGGAGAGTGCAGCATTCTGGTGTTGCTGTGCTATCAATACACTGTTCCTGCTTTTGGAGGGCGTCATGGCCGCAAGAGTCCCGCCATAGCGCAGCACTTTTCAAGTTCCTTCTATGCTTTTCAGACATGTATATCCAATAATTCTAGATGGTTTTTTTTTTTTTTTCGATGTCCTGGGATTAAATGCAATACTCCTCTCTGTAAAAATGTTTACAAAAAAAAAGCCATTGACGTCAGTGAAGGTTGCAGGATGGCGGGAGCAAGTGAGTAAATTGGTCGTCTGAAGGTGGAATAAATTAATGTCATGGGTGCTTGACGATGCTATTTCATTATGTTGTGGGATCGTTCTGAACCCGTGTATTTTCGTTGGCTTCACAGGTAGTTTTTCCAGTAGTCCTGAAGACATGTCTGGTGCGGAAGAAGGGAAGGAGAACTCATCCGGCATTGAGGTGGAGGCCTCTGATGTCAGCTTGAGCCTCACTGGCGATGACGCTGGTACAAACAGAGCTGAGAGTAGAGACAGTTGCTCGGAGAGCTCAGTGGAGGATAAAGACTCTGACAGTATGGATGATACCGGTCACTATTCCATCAACGATGAGAATCAGGGAAATGACCGCTCCCATTCTGAGGATGATGACGACGATGAGGAGGAGGAGGCAGATCGACTCCGTAAAAGAGGCCAACGAAAGCGGGCCAATCACGACCAGGACTCTTCTGACGATGAGAAAGCCCTGGAAGACTGGATGGCATCGGAGAAAACTCCCCTCCCCCGGCCACGTTGGCGGGCTTTACGGGCCCTCAGGCAGCGGGAGATTGGTAGCAGCGATCGCTTCATTTACGATGCCTGTGGGGCGCGAGGGTTTGTACAGAGGTTTCGCCTCTTGCATGGCCTGGACGGGCACATTGGATGCGTCAACACTCTGCACTTTAACCAGCGGGGCACCTGGCTAGCAAGTGGCAGTGATGACCTCAAGGTGGTGGTTTGGGACTGGGTGAAGCGGAAACCCGTGTTAGAGTTTGAAAGTGGCCACAAAAGCAACGTATTTCAGGTATAGAACTAAACATTATTGACCTCTCTCCGTTTACTATCAAATGTGGTTTTAATAACGTGCTCCTCAATGGCTACACCAAATTGTACATGGTCTTCTTTGGAGATGTTTGGAAGGTGGGAGATGGGGAAAAGATTATATGTTGGTGGAGCTATTGCAGTCTCAGAAGGCAAATGGACCAATCACAGTCTCTCCTGGTCCTCTATTACAGAACTGTCGGAGCGCCAGAACTAATGGTAGCATATATCTTCCAGGGATATAATCATGGGTTTGCTGCAGTGGGCAGGCTCCAAAGGATAGCCTTATCGGCTCTCCTGTACCAGGCATTACTAATAGATCCATGCTAACAAGGATCTAATATGTGCTGTTTTACTTATATTGATTTTGCATTGGGTATATGAAATGATGAAAGTGGAGAGATATCGCCATCTCTAGCGGTTCCTCATGATCTCCTTTTTAGACAGTAGAATGTACAGTGTGCGCCACAGCACACCTCAGATGGGGACAGTTGTTCTATGTATACACCTATTAGGGGTGGGTAATAAGCGGGCCCCCCAGCTGTTATATAACTACACATACCAGCATGCCTTGCCACAGTTTTGCTATTTGGCCGTGCTAAAAATGTTGAAATGCATGCTGGGATTTTTAGTTGCTGGAAGGCAGCTTATTGCCCACCCTTAACGTAGATATACCTAAAGGAATCGCAGTTACAATGATGCTTGTATCAGGAAAGATTACATACAGATCTTAAGCTTCAGGTTAAGATGTTTGGTTTTTATTAACATAATCTTCATTAACAATCAAATGAAACAAGTTGGCATCGATGATGCAATACATCGACAAGTTTCCTCTGACTGATATCCCTATTTTAGCAATGTATGCGTGTGTAATCCTGATTCATTTAGTTACCGTATTATCTTATCATTCCTATATATATATATATATATATATATATATATATATATCCCTGTCTCCATCATTTGTGTTCTGTTTCCCATACTCCGCCTTGTCCTCTATTAGACGTGTAGCCCAGGCAAGGTGATAGGAGAGGTGCCTGAGACCTCCGAAGGTCCGTGTGTTAGAGACTGACTCTGCTGCCTTTGGGAGTTCCCCCCTATGGTTTTCTGATGTACTCCTCCCTTGTCAGACACAAGCACCACCTTTCCCAGCGTGGCCCCAAACCTATTTTTAGTACACTATTGCTGTGTAATGTCGTAGGAATCTGTTATAGTGTATTTTAGTAGCATTCTTCTATAGCCAAGGACACTCCTGCTAGGGGTTAAACAGCACCCATATGAGGCAGGGCACTTAGCCAGAAAAGAAAAGCCCTCCTCCTATTCTTAGCCCCCCTCCAGTCAGGGTGCTGAGGTCTTCAAACGTAATACAGGTAACCCGGTTGAAAGTATAGATTATTTTGTAACTCTTCCCAAAGCAACGCCTCCAAAGTATGCTCCAAAGCCTTTCAGGTGGCAGAACTGGGTGGAGACTGCGGACTACCCCTTCCTCCCTCATGGTCTCCATCAGGAGGGTTTATAAAAAGCCCAGATCATCTATCTCAGTTTTGTTTTCGTCTGTAGCTGAAAACCATCGCCTCGATTTGAGATCACCATCCTAAGACTAAAGGTCTTTTTGTGGAGTGCATAATCCTGGAAGCCTGCACCTCTTGGGTGTAATTCAGGATATGGAACACCTATCCTTTGAACACTAATTCCGTCACTTATCATTCTCTAGCTCTCCTGTGATAGTCTCTACTAAGGGATGATCCTTAGCTCAGTGGCAGTACTAGGGGTGTGGACCGCACTGAGGGCCTGATTTCAGACCCATTCGCTAGGATGCGTTCGCACGCAGCCGTCAGCAGTATGCAAATCCCGCTGTCGCTAGCAAGACAGCAGCACGCCCATTATGTCTTGCCGTGCGATCGCGGTATGTATGACACAAGACGCCCACTTTCCCTTAGTAACACACGTCATCTCCAGTAAGTGTATTCAACAATCGGTAACATCGGACCCATACGCAGCACTTTTGGCTGACCATACCCTACCGCAAGCACTGCGAGTGCTGCTGTGTGTACTTCAGCCATGTGACGTGTAAGCTGACGATGCGTCTTAATTATGCACGCCCCTGAAATGGCGTTCAGATGCACACACGCCTGTGTTCGCGCTACCACACCCCCGTTACCATCGACCTCCCCCTGTCACCACCCACAAACAGCACGTCCTGTCACTCATGCTTGCGGAGCGTCTGTATACAGGGTGTGAACGCTTCGTGATCGCATGGACTGGTTCGCGCACATGCTCTGCGTCTTATGCGCAGATTGCACACATCGGCAGGCTACGTGCGAACGCACCTTAGCGACCGGGTCTGAATCAGGCCCTGAGTGTTATCCACTGAGGCGGTGACGGCTAAATGCCAGCTGCTCCTCAGTGACCAGGGGCCAAGCACTGCACTGTGATTTTATTGTGCAGCGCCCTGCTCCCAGTCACTGAGGGGCAACCAGCAGTGCGGAGAGAGTCTCTGGGGGCAGCCTGGTATCTGTGGGAGTGCTGGGCACGCCCCCAGAATGTTAAAAAAGGGGAGGTGCTGTAAAGCCACGCCCCCTTCCTGAGAGGCCACGTCCCCTATTCATGGGGTCTATTTGGTGTACTGGTTGTCACAGGGCTGCATGTGACAGGGATAGTCTCAGCGTAGAAGAAGAGTAGAGCCTACAGACTGAAAGTTATATAGTGTAAGGAACAGGGTACTCCAACAGCACAGAGATGGGATCAGATCTGACAAAGAACCTCTGTATGAATCCCATTTACTCCTATGTATGACTCCTTAATCAGCTGCCACTCGCCCACAATATACATTTAAGCTATTTATGAGTTAGACCAATCTTCATGGTTATGGAGCTTCTACATTCCATAGGGATAGCAAGTGGTTGCACTCTCCTAAATATTGGTTGAGCCCTCCTAATGATTGATGATGGGTGCCACCTCTCCCTGGGTCTTACATTTGGTTTGGTAATCTTGACCTTCTTTTTTTTTTTTTTTCTTCAGGCAAAATTTCTGCCCAACAGTGGCGACTCCACACTGGCCATGTGCGCCCGCGACGGGCAGGTACGCGTTGCAGAGCTCTCAGCCACTCAGTGCTGCAAGAACACAAAGAGGGTGGCCCAGCACAAAGGGGCCTCACACAAGGTGAGGGGTGGGTGCTGTGTCGTTCGTGGTCAAGTCACAATTTTCAGCTGTGCTTCATCTGTAAAGTACAATTCTACCGAAGACTAAAAATGCTAACTTGTATGGGGATCAAAAAGGTTTAACAAAGCGCGCGTCCATTTTATGTTAGCCTAATTCGCCAGGATCACCATGTAACCCCGTCCCAGGTGACTAGTCTGTGTGGGAAGCGTAGAAGGCATTGCGGCACGGGACCCCTGCCTGTGCGGTTACTAGTGATTGGTCGGCTGTGACAATATTGGCACCCACAAATTACCCCCCCCCCTGAGTACTGAGCCTATTTATTAACATTTTATGGATTATCCAAATCTAATTATAATGTTTCTCTATTGGGGGTTTTATTTAAAAAAAAAATGAAAATAAATAATAATAATAAAAAAAAAAAATATATATATATATATATATATATATATATATATATTCTTATATATATATATATATATATATATATTCTTATATATATATATTCATAAACATTTAAATGACTGGCACGGGACAGAAAACAAGCAAATTATTATCTTTATTTATGTTTTAGCAACTTATTACGTGGCACTGTATATTTAGGGGATCATAATAGAATGAGACTGGGTAAAGCGCTGCGGGATATGTGTGCGCTATATAAATAACTGTTATTAAATAAAAAAATAAAGACAGCCCTGCCAAATTACCAATGTTATATATTATGGCCCATGTTATTCTTGTGATGTTTCTTGCTGAAAGAATTGTTGCAGTAAAAATGAGGTTTCACCAGGTCCTGTCTGTGGGTTAATAATGATGAATAGTGGGGTCTTCTTCAGATGCGCGTGTACAGCTCCCAGGTTTGCGCCAGGAATTACTGAGCCTTCTGGGTGAAGCTGGGTGTAGGGCTGGAGGAAGGGGGTGGAGCAGATCGTTGGCCTTATCTTGTCCTGGTCTTTCAGGCATGGCGATGGGCGTAACATTGCACACCCCAGATAGGTGTTTGGAAACAAAAGAGCATGTCATGGATCACAGCCCATTTCCTTTGCCTCTCTCAGCTCGCTCTAGAACCAGATTCCCCATGCACTTTCTTGTCAGCCGGCGAGGATGCTGTGGTCTTCACAATCGACCTACGGCAAGACCGGCCGGCATCGTGAGTAGAGATTCCCCCCCCCCCCCTTCTCAGTATACCACACCACAGCCTTAGGTTTTGTTTAATAAGTGTCTTGCTCCCATATAAAGGCGACTTGTGGTCACAAAGGAGAAGGAAAAGAAAATCGGACTGTACACCATCTACGTTAATCCAGCTAACACTTACCAGTTTGCTGTGGGAGGACGAGACCAGTTCGTCAGGTACGAGCTTCCTTTGTGTCATTTCTTTTCCCCTTGTGGTCCTCCTGCTGTGTTACCTCCTATGGAAAGTAAAGGGCCAGTTACTTCTGAAAGTATCCACATATCTGTTTTACGTGCTACTCGGTGCATACAGACAAACGGGTGGAACAGCTGAGCCCGTTAGGTGCTCCGTCATGGACCTGAAGAGAACTTGTACAGGGTTGAAGATAGATTTGTGTGCATATCCAGGAGAGGTCTAGAGCGCAGGTCACACAGATTAAAGTGGTGGTCGTCATTTACTGGTTTCTAATCTAACGGCTCGCCCCTTCCCTAGGATCTACGACCAGCGGAAAATCAACGAGAATGAAAATAACGGCGTCCTGAAAAAGTTTTGTCCTCATCATTTGGTGAGTCCAGTTAGGATGTTCTGCAGGCGTTGGAATAAATGTCGCTAGTCCTTCGAGCTGCTGTAGTTATCGCTGTAGCCACGTGCCTTTCTGACCAGTTTGGCTTGGAGGGAGTTGGCGTCCATTGTATAGTTTCAGCTTGTCCATAAAACGACCACGTAATTTGTGATCATGTCTGCCAAACGCAGACCCTCCATGACCCCTTCTTCCAGACCCAAAATGCTCTGCTTCGGGCTTCCCACTTATGATTGCATTCACCTGTGTAGAACTAGTCATGTGATGAGAAGGGTGTTTATAACACAGGTGATGGCAATCACTTTAAATGGGAAGACCGGGAGCAGAGCATTTTGTACCTGGTGGAAGGGGTCATGTTGGAGGGTCTGCGAACTCTTGTGTTCCTTCACTTCATGCACCTAAACCGTATTTGTGTTCCAGGTAACGAGTGAGGCAAAAGCAAACATCACCTGTCTTGTCTACAGTCACGATGGAACAGGTTAGTACATATTGTAAATTTCCAAAATCTCTGCTATCCTTTGTTATATTTCCTTGGCCTCCTACCCACAAGCCTTAAAATCCAGCACTCAGTATTAAAACGTGTCCGTATAGCTTATAGTGACTGCTCTGTGACTCGGGATCACCTAAGCATAATGTGTAATATAGACCGGCATGACTATATTGTAGACTATATGTCCTCAGTAAAGGCTTACTAGCATCTGTTCCGCTCTGCTGCAGGGACCTTTTAAGATCATGACCTAAATGCTCCTTAAAAGCCCACAGAAAATGGTTTACAGTCATTGCAAACCCTGCAGTGCTGCGTTTGTGAGGGGCCGGGGACCATGTGATATGCGGGCGTCTTGTAATGGACTTCAGTTGTGGCTACCCTGATACTGTAGCACATGGCAATCGTCAGATGCCATTGTGAGTGCTCAGTGCAGTCTAAGTGGACGGGTTATGGATTCTAGATCCGGCCTTGCCTGTTTGGCCCCTTCTCCTGTTTCTCTCCGTACGATCTGCAGAGTACACAAAGAAAAGCATTTGCTCTGGGTTTTTAGCAAAACAAGCCCTTTATATTTCTCTGCAAAAGCTGTTTGAGAATTCATCTTTGGCTAATTCACGCTGAATGCCAATTGCCATGCAAATATTCCTCATCTGCCGGTAAATGTGTCACGCTGTGTGAGGCATACTCCGTTACTGGGTGCAATGCTGATTGGTTTAACCCTGAGTGTGCCGAGCAGATGCCTGCTCCCTGGAGGTTCTCTGACTATGGGCACTAAATGTAGGTGCAGCGTATAGAAGCTGATCTTGAAATACGATTTGGTCTTCAGTATATGCAAATGCAATTAGTATACAGATCCCCTTGCCAGGCCTTCCATAGAGATACACTGATACTTCAGGTAACTGTAGCAGTTCAGACGAGACCCCATATTTGGTATATAGGGGGAACAGGTTAAGCTGTATGACCAATATCAGTGGAGACACTGGTCCAGTACAGGGAGCGGCCTCTTTACCCCTGTCCAGTACAGACCCCCAAATTTGAAGCGGGGCCAGGTTATTTAGTTTCAGGCTGTCTCAAGTGAGTAGCTGGCGAGGTCTAATTAGACTGCTGTGCAGCACAGTCACATACGTTAGATATGGTGCATACACACGGTCAGATTTTTCTTCAGATCGGAACGATAACTATTTTAAAAATCGTTTATATCTGAAGGAAAACCTGACATATCTGACATGTTTGAACGATGCGCGTTCCCGCATGTCAGATAACGATATCTGACATCTGATGTGTTTGCAGTCAGATTTGGACGATTCCATTCATTTTAATGCCGTCAAAAATCGTTCGTAGTTCAAATTGTTGGTAAAATCGTTCATCAAATCATCCAGATCGTTCAAATCGTTCATCTGACAAATCTGACCGCGTGTATGCACCTTAACTGGGGGGCCCAGGTCGTCCTCTGTTGTGAGACGTTGGGTGGGAGAATGCTATGGGCCACCGTAGAATGCCTCATATCCCATAGTCCTTTGTTGATCTGATGTGTTAATAAAGCTGTATCGGAAATTATTCTCCCCACTCCAAGACAGCTGACGCTCCTCCCACATCTTTCTAATCCGATATGATACAGGTCAAAAAAGCTAACAATTTTGTCAGTTAAAGGGAGTATCCACTTAGCGATTTAGCCAAGCGATTGCATGATAACGACGTCGATATCGTGCAATCGCTTGCAAATCGGGCATGTTTTGGTCGGAAAGCGACCAGCAATGCGCGTGCCCGCTGGTCGCTTCCGACATCGCCCGTACATGCTGGTCAGCCTGACGATCACGTCAGGTTCAGCATGTGCGGGGATGAGGGATGTGCCTGGACTGAGCGGGTGAACGTTCAGTCCTAGGACATCACTAGCTATACAAACGAGAGCACGACGGCAATGTCGTAATCGTGCTCTCGTTTGTATATCTATAAATAGATACCCGCCTAGGCTGCCACAAACCTCCATCCTTCTATGTAAATCTATGCAGTCCATCATGGTAGCCAGCTTCATGGGTTACATACTCGGGAATATTCGGCAACCCTTAGAGTGGCTCATTCTGCTGTATGTTGCCAGCAGCTGTTCTTTAAAATAAGGTGGTTCCTATTTTGTTTTTCCTTATTTACTTACAATGAATTGTCATTTTATCCACATTTTGGTCCACCGTGCTAATGAAGTTCTGCTTGATGTCCTCTGGATTTGCTGCTGTTTCACGGGTCTCGCTGAGCGAACACGTTGCTGCCTAACAGTCCGCGTCGCTCTAATTAACCTTGTTACTTTATTCTCCCAGAGCTCCTCACCAGCTACAACGACGAAGATATTTACTTGTTCAACTCCTCACACAGCGACGGCGCGCAGTACGTCAAGCGGTATAAAGGGCATAGAAATAACGCCACAGGTAAGGGCGGCATCCTGAAAATCGAGTGTAGCGTTTTATACAGCTGTAATAAACGTGTGGGAACCAGCGACCTGAGATGTTACTCCTGGGTGGGTTGGGTACGGGATCCCGGGATGGACAATATAGCTTATGATGTAGTGTTTCATTAAGGCTTTTCCCTCGTATAGATTTGCCAGTGCATTGATCAGTTTATCCAGCAGGAGGCACTGTGGGGCTTTTCCTATAGTTTCCATTCTGCCTTTATACTCCATGCACTGCAAGACATTGTAGGTATCTCTAGCTGGCACTTTAACCCTCCCACTGCCATAGTGTACTGCAGATGTTTGCAGCCCTCTGCCGTCTCATATTCTAATAAAGGCGTTAATTCCTTTGTGTGTGCTTTGTTGTCTTGCTACCGCCAATCTGCATTCTCATTAAGGCTGTGTTTCTGGAAGTCAGTGAGAGCTCATTAAATCTTTCCAGCTATGTGGTTCTATCGTTATGCTGTTATATGCTAATACATAACATCACAATGTTTTAACTCCTGTGCAGCCTGTGTAGACAAAGAGATAAACAGCCGTCTGGAACTGTCCCAGCATACCTGCTGGCCTCGCGTGCTGGGATCTGTAGTTCCACGGCCATTATAGAACCACAGACTGGGCAGACGGCTTTGTAGAGCAGTGCTAGAGGGTCTCAAGGGGCAGGATTTGGTTCTGGATCATGGGCCAAACAAAAGCCTCACGGGACAGACATCTTTGCATCCTAGCCTTTGAACCTGCATCACGGCACTTGTGGGCTCCGTTATTGGGGAGAGCCGAAAACGTTCTCTGAATGTAGCACTTTGTGTGTTGTAAACCCTTCCAAGCACTGCAGGTGACCTTGGACACGTAAGAAGTGATTGTGGTCCTGTTCCGCACCTGACAGTTGATACACTGCAGTCTACAATGTAACTATATTCCGTGGGGAACAATGAAGGATTGTATCACCCCTCTTTCTGTTGTTTTGGCAAAAGTACGGCCGCGAGATTACTAGGATATTGTTCATAAAAATACTGTACGAATTGTGGGGGCCCTGTACGGGCGTGGCCTGATTTGTTGTGCGCCCCTTCTGTACCCTGCGTCCTGACCAGCCGCCTGCCATCTCCGGCGTTGTACCCATCAGTGCCCCGTTTCTCTGCCGCTCACAGATGTCACCACCTGGGTCTGATGGCTTCTGACTGGTACAATTTTTGTATTTCAGTGAAAGGGGTGAACTTCTACGGGCCGAAGAGCGAGTTTGTGGTGAGCGGCAGCGACTGCGGCCACATCTTCCTGTGGGACAAGTCCTCCTGTCAGATCGTGCAGTTCATGGACGGCGATAAGGGAGGCGTGGTGAGTGTAACACCTTCAGTCATTATTTCTTCACCTAGAAGGACATCATTGTAAAAGCGCAAATTCGTTAGGCTTAGTCGGGTTGTTAAATGGTGATCGGGAACAAAGATCCGTTAATGATCCTATTGCCCTCCGGCACGGTGTCTCCAGCTGAATCTATTGACCTTTCCTGTACCATTGTACCTTCCTCTGTGTGCGCACGTAAGCTGGAATAGGCGTCTCCGCAGGGGGTGACCAGAGCAGGTCGGTGGGAGTCGATCTGCAGTCACCGGTCTGCTTACCTTGAAAAAGTTTCATCTTCGTGACCAAACACTTCACTGACTTAAACGTTCACGTTCTCTCATAATATTACATCAGCAGAGCAGATTTGTAAAAAAAAAAAAATAGCAATTGAAAAGGTTAGTGCTCGTTGCGGTCATAATTAGTCGATGGATGATTCATATAAAGTAGGGACATGGATTTGTAACAGGAGATGATCTTTTCTGAGTTGAATCAGTAGGACAGTGGCTTCCTCGCTACAAACTAAGTCCTAGTAACACATGATCGATGTGTGTCATCAGTATTGGAATCCCAGCGCAGTCTATTGACTAAAAGAACAGAGTCGCTATAATTAAACTTCCCCCTACTCAGCGCCATCTGTAGCTCAGTCTAACAGTCAGAATGTCACCACATTTGGTAGGGAGAATAATGAGGACATGGGAGACAGGATTCCGTGGGAAGAAAAAATTTAGTTCAAAAAGTCGCAGATAGCTGGAATATGGAGCTATACAATGTGAGAACAGACAAATGAATAACCAGACTAAACTGTAATGTACAGTTACCTTTATTGTGTTACACTTAAACTAACACAGCAATAAAACATTTAATATCAATTTTAGTTTAGAACACTAATTCTGAAGAATAGTTTTCACATTGTACATATTCCACCCATCAGCGACTTTTTGCACAAAAAATTATTTTTCTTTGCGGAATCCTGCTTCCCATGTCCTAGACGATCTCCCTGCCAAATGTGGTGTCATTCCGGCTGTTAGATCCAGCTACAGACAGCTCTGAACAGGGGAGATTTAATTATGGCCTCCACTTTCGTAAAAGTTGTCGCAAGTGGCTAGTTACGGATTTCTCGCTATAGCTTCCTCTGGTAATCTGGGAAATTCCTTCCTGGCATGTTATTAACCACCCGTCACTAGATTCAGAGACCAAGACAAATAACTTTAAAGGATGGGGCTGAAAATAGTCTCTGCTTCTATAAGAGGAAAAGTGTTTCACTGAGTGGACAGACTATATTAACACCCACCGGTCCGGCAGGTCTAACTGCGAGCTTGAAACCTGGAACATTGGCTGAGTGACCCGATCAGTTCCGCTGGCACCCAGGGGAAGTTATAGCAAGAATCACAGGGCCTTGCACCTTCCAAGAGCCAGCTTTGACTTTCAGGATAGTTGCAGTCATGTTGGCACTCGTTCGGTTGACAGTTGTGCTATTGTAAGGCCATTTCTGAGAATTGTTAATAAGGTGGACATATTCTTCATTAAGGCTGGTGGCGCTCCTGGGTTTGCGTGTGGCTGTAGACTGCCTAATAAGCATCGCATTCTCTTTGCTGTTAATTTTTCAACTAAGAGTGGTCCACATTGTGCCAAGAAGTCACTTTGGGTGCAGGGAAGGGGGGGCGGGTGTCGCACAATTTTTATGGGGTAGCGAAATGGTTAATATATTTTCCTTGATGTGTTTGCTGTTCATTAATTGCACAAGCCTTTTGCACCGTGCTGTAATTGGCGAGAAATGTTACAGCGTCTACCTGTTAATTTGTTTTGCCAAAAGCTTAACCTGACGCTGCTGCAATAATTGACAAATAAACTTGTTCCGAGCATCGCTATTGTGCTTAAGCCCCAGCAAAGCATTCCATCGTTTCGTGTTTAGTCCTCGGGGGGAATTGTTCATTCAGACACTGCTATAATTCTCAGTTAGTCAACTTAAAAAGATTTTCGCTGCTCTGCCTTAAAGGCTCAGTATGGGGAACATTGTTATTTTTCTGGATTATCTGACAGTGTTGCCTCCAAACTGCAAATTTATGAGGTTAACGGATAGAAAAGGATCCTCCAGAGGTGCTGCCTAGAGGACAAGGAGCCGCTGTACATAGGGGATGTCATAAGAGCCAGGTGCACAAAATGAAGACTAAGAACAGCGCTAAATACGTGAATGAATAAATTGCGTGCAAATCCTGTTTAAGGAAGACATTTTAATAGAACATCATATACAAATGCGTTCTCGTACACTGTTTCCGCAGTTGTGCCAATGTGTGCGACTGTGTCTGAATTTGTATACGCAGTGCTACGATGCCGTAGCTTTTTTTTCACGTTCCGTTGCACGGATTCGCAATCTGTCGCACACAGGTATCCAAGTGTCAAATTAGTGCAATGCCGTGAAGCGGTTTTGTTGCATCGCGTCTAAAAGATGCATTATCAAGCGAAAAAGATGTACCGCTCATCGCAGTTCATTCTGCGCTAGGCTTATCGTGCCGCATGCCATTTTGAGGCTAGGTGTATGGGGCAACTTCTGTACTCAGTGGTATAAATACGAATAGCATAAAAGTTACACAATAGGTCAATAATTAAGACCAGTATGGACCATGTTATAGTGATCCAAACTCAATTCAGATAATTATTCAGGAGAGAAAATCCAAGAGACTGTGATGTCATTAGTAGACAGTCATAGATGCACCTTAATAGAATGTTTAGTTATTATGTGGTCAGTTGCCCAGCAGGACGTGGAACGTGTGGAACTTGCCAAAGTAGAAGGTCTACACCGGGAAGTTTTTTTAGCAAAAAGATTTTTCCTCCACAGGTAGCTGATTAACGCTAGACTGTATGTCGTTCACAGGTCCGCAGTAGTAAGGCTTAACGCGTTTTACTGCGTAATAGTACGCCACTTTCTCAGAAGCATGTAGTAAGTGTCATAGGTGATCTTAAATACAATGAGGTAATTAAAACTAAAGTAACACCTAATAAGGCTCACATAGGTTTAACAATTAAATAGATGACAACATCAACCATGTGATTCCCAAGCTCCAATAAGACTTTTAAATGGGATTGTCTGATTGTGTTTATGTGATGTAAACATAGGTCACCTAGGCCAGGACTCTTAATATATGCTTCTAATGGAAGTACGGGTTATTAAGCAGTGAAACGCGTTAAGCATTATTACTTGTGGATATTGTCTCTCAAATAATTATCTGGATTGAGTTTCCATCACTAAGTCTTCATGAACAGTCCCGTTTAGGTCTTTTTATTATTGGCCTACAGTTACTCTTAGGCTATTATAGTGTCTTTTTATTATTGGCCTACAGTTACTCTTAGGCTATTATAGTGTCTTTTTATTATTGGCCTACAGTTACTCTTAGGCTATTATAGTGTGTTTTTATTATTGGCCTACAGTTACTCTTAGGCTATTATAGTGTCTTTTTATTATTGGCCTACAGTTACTCTTAGGCTATTATAGTGTCTTTTTATTATTGGCCTACAGTTACTCTTAGGCTATTATAGTGTCTTTTTATTATTGGCCTACAGTTACTCTTAGGCTATTATAGTGTCTTTTTATTATTGGCCTACAGTTACTCTTAGGCTATTATAGTGTCTTTTTATTATTGGCCTACAGTTACTCTTAGGCTATTATAGTGTCTTTTTATTATTGGCCTACAGTTACTCTTAGGCTATTATAGTGTCTTTTTATTATTGGCCTACAGTTACTCTTAGGCTATTATAGTGTCTTTTTATTATTGGCCTACAGTTACTCTTAGGCTATTATAGTGTGTTTATATTATTGAGTATATGATGTTATATTAAATGTTTTCATTTTATACAGATCCGCTTGCAGTCTAATACATAGCACTAACGTTGCCCTGTGGTATACTGTTGCCGCTGTTTGGGGCGTGGGAGTGATGCACAGCTCTATATTGTTTTACAGGCCTCCGAGGAACATCACTTTGTAATAACAACATCTAAAGCCGCGCAGTAAACACTGCAGCACAGTAATGCTCCCTCATGTCACACTTATTTAGAGGAATGTTGATAAAAATGTGATCTGTCAAAACCCGTGTGTCGTGCTACACCGTATTAATAAGGCAAGATGTGATTTAGTGTCTGATCGCTCTGGAGTACGCGGAGCCGTTCAGAAATTCAGGATTTCTCCCAAAATACGTCTGTTCATATTTACATTTATACTTTGCTTAATATGATTAATTATATTCTGTCTTATAACCCTGTTTATAACATGAAGAATAACATTTCTGCTACTTGTGTTTGACATTTGAATGTCACCATGGGCAATTAGGACTTACAGCATTAGTAAATACATGCAGTTGTAGAAAATAATTGCCCGTATTATGTATTTGTTGCAAGAAGCATTGTGCCATCTGACGGGTAATTTCCTTAAATGAGGACCTGTCACTTCAAACTCTGGCAGCAGCTGGTCTGTGGGCTACAGCGATATTACGGTGATGCAACTAGTTTCTAGCTGATATATTGGTTCAGTAGCATACCTGGCACAGACATGGAAGCACTCTCCAAAAAGAGGGATTTATCGGTAAGTACCAACATCCTTTCTCCGATTTCACAGGGGACACTGGAGCATAGACAATGGGGTATAGACGGTGATAGAGTAGAGCCTGACACTTTAAATAATTTAGAAGTGTGACTGGCTCCTCCCCCCTCTATGCCCTATCAGCCCCAGTTAAGAAACTGAGCCCGAGATGGAGGACAACAGGCGAGAAGAAGTCCACAGAACAGATAAAGGCAGACTGAAGGAGAACTGAGGATCCCCCAGCTGGGAACGCATGCAGTCACACAACCATATAATACAGAGGAACTGCAGTCTAACTAGAAAAGAATGAACCAAAATAAGAAGGCAGGTAAGCAGCGCTGGGTGGGCATCGGAGAAAGAGATTTATCTGTAAGTACCAAAATACTATTTTCTCCTTCATCCACTAGGGGACCCTGGAACTTAGTGGGGACGTCCCAAAGCTAACCTACCGGGTTGGAAGCGCTGAAAACCAAAACAAGGATCGCCACACACTGACGGCAGAGCCAATAAGTGAAAAACAAGAACTGAGGAGCAAACACCGTAGAGCAAAGGAGAGCATCAAAGCTCCGTGCAGAACAGGCGTAAAAAAATCACACAACTCCCAGCCAAAGCCGAGGGAAACAAGAGAAACTGCGTCCCTAGGCTCCAACCGCGGATGAGCGTCCTCAGAACACCGTAATGGTAACTGAAACAGACCAGCCCGGACCTTTGGAAACCGAGAGCACCAACAAGAGTCTGTAGGAGAAGGGAAACGACTCGAGCACAAGCTTTAGAAAACCTACTCTGACAATAGAATCCCATCACTGCCGGATATGAAAAATTATATACAGGAAAAAAAAAAAAAATGTTCCAGTCCCAGAATACTCTGGGAACAGAGTATACATGAAGGCCAGAGCCAACTAGAGAACAGTTGGCCAGGAGCATTCTTGCAGCCCAAATAAGTAAGGTATTCCTACCAGGGGAAGGGTTAGATCTAGGAAGTCCCTAATGAGTTGAGATCATACAGGACAAAAAGCAGAGGCTGCACCAAGAGAGATCGTAGACTTCCACACCTTGCAGAGGGGCTCAGATAGCAGGATTACCTATTGTGGAAATGGAGAGATAAGACGGCAACATGAACCCTGCAGCAAGCCCAGGCGAAACAAGCGTCCACCTCGCCTGGAAGAAACAACCAAACCCCTGGTATATGCTAAACGACAGACAACTTTCAAAAGTGATGGAAGTGTGCAGTCGGTACCGGCTTCCCGGCACGAAACATAGCTTTCCTGCTTTGTTTCAGGCCGGGAAGCTGGTACCGACCTAACACTTGAAAATCACGGAAGCAATAGCCACATCGAGAGTGCAAGAACCCTAAGGATCTCTTCAGAAGAGCAAGCCTACAGGCAAGAGACGCACCCTACTCAGTGAGACTAGAACACTAGGAGAGCTTTCATGAAGGTGCCTTAGAGAAGACTGAAGTCTGTGTCTAGAAGGCCATGAACCGATTGGAATACACAAGCTTGAGCATCTGAAGATATGAAGAGGATAAACGAGAGCTGTCTCAAGAGGGAACCAAGGGGTGGCCTCAGTGTCATGAAAAACATCACCGAACAGAAAAACCTAACAAGACCTCCGGCTTGGCAGTCTAAACTGTAGCAGAATCCCAACAGATTCTAGCGGAATAGCGTCGTAACCCTCTAATCCAGCATAAGAGATTGAATCGGAAAGGCCCCCCCAAACAAGCACCCACAATCGAGAAGCAGCATTGTGAACCTATCTCGCGATCTGAAGAGAGACTACCGTTCTGACATCTGGCAGAAAAGGTGAATTATATAACGATTCCTGTCAGATAATGACTGCCCTCCAAGATGGAGGAAAATCCTAGCAGAGGAGTCGCAAAAGAGGGATACAATTTTTCAGAAGACTGGAACTGGAACCAGCAGCTCCAACTGGGTGACGAAGCCTCAACCAACATTCACACCTACCCATTGTCACGACCAGGGGTGACAGGCTGCTGAGATCGCGGCACTTACCGCTCCGGGCGCTGTGGCATGGTGTTTCCAGCAGAGGTGCAGGTTCTTGGAGAATAGCGCTGGGTGCTGTGAGTCTCCTCAGACCAAGGGCTTCCATCTGGAGGCAGGTGAGAGGTGCTGAGACTGGCAGAGCTTGCATGCTGTGACCACTGGGCGCGGCCATCTTGGATTTGGGTCACATGTCGTTTCTGGCCAATCAGGTTCAGTCTGGGCTGGGGAGGCTAGCAACCAATCCTGCACTACCTGAGGGTACTAAAGGGCTGTCCAGAGGCTCATTAGTTGCCAGTGCAACGTCTATCACAGCGTTTGCTGTGAGCTAGTTCTCTGTGCTCCTTTGCTCATTTAAAGTGTCAGTACCAGTGTGTTTCTGCAGACTCCCCTCTCAGCCTTGGTGCAGTTTGCTCCTGTTACTACCTGTCTCCTGATCCCGTCTACCTGCTATACCCAGCCTACCCCGGGTCTCTAAATTCCGCCAGTGTCTCGCAGCCTGGTTCTGATCCCGTCGCGTGCCACTGCTTCATGAGTCATACTCCCCTAAGGCCGGCTGCCTTCAAGTACCAGCAAACAAGTCCTCATTCCTCATCCGACTCCACTCCGGGTCCAAGCGCACGCCAAGCCGTGACAGTTTGCACTGGCCAGATGGATTCGGCCAGTGGACAGGATCTGAGGGCCGACTTGCTCCAGGGTATCGCCAGTCGCCTAGAGGGACTAGAGGCGTCTCAGCGCCAAATGGCTCAGTTCCTGCAGGAAATGTCTCTTCGCCAGGATACGCTGCAAGCTTCCCTGGTTACTGTTAATTTGCCTGCCGCCACCAACCAGCCAGCAGCTCCAGCTGTCCCTGTTCCACCTGCACCATCTCATTTGCACCTTCCGACCCCCAATAAGTTTGACGGGAACCCCAAGTTGTGCCGAGGGTCTCTCAACCAGTGTGACATCCACTTCACACTACAGCCTGCGAACTTTCCATCTCCAAAATCCAAAGTGGCATATATAGTGTCTCTACTGACCGGTTCTGCCCTGGACTGGGTTTCGCCTCTCTGGTAGAGGTCCGACCCGTTACTAGACAACTAATCTGGATTCCTCACATCCTTCCGGAGGATTTTCGACGAGCCCGGCAGAACAACCTCCGCGGCGACGGAAATCCTGCGACTTCGCCAAGGGAACCGACCAGTCAGTCAGTATATCATTCAATTTCAAACGCTGGCTTCGGAACTAAAATGGAATGAAGAAGCCCTGACTTCCACCTTTTGAAATGGATTGACAGATCGCATAAAAGATGACCTCGCCACTCGTGATCCGCCGGCTACCCTCAATGAGCTTATCTCCCTTTGCAATAAAGTGGATTTGCGGTACAGAGAACGCCAGAGTGAAAAAACTAGGGGAGATCGCTTTAGGTTCCGGCCGACCACTACTCCAACCCTCCCTCCGTCTGAACCTGCGGGTGACGAACCCATGCAGATTAACCGGGCCTGCCTCACGGTAGAAGAACGGCAAAGACGCCGACGAGAAAATCTATGCATGTACTGCGGGGAGACCGGTCATATGGCTGCAGCCTGCCCACGTCGTCCGGGAAACTCCCGATCCTAATCTGTGCCGGAGACACCAGGTTAGGAGTGATGTCTCCGTCTCCGTCAAAAAATGAATCTACCCTCTCCATTACTTTTGAGATCTCCACTGGTTCTAAAACTGTTCTTTCTCTCCTCGATTCAGGGGCCGCTGAAAATTTTATCACCGCTGAACTTGTCCACAGGCTCCGGCTTCCTGTCTCCTCTCTCGACCACACCATCACTCTATCTGCTGTATATGGCACTCAGATTACCAACGGAATCGTCTCTCAACGTACCCTTCCTGTGCCAGTTCGTATCGGAGCTCTCCACACTGAAACTATCCGATTCCTAGTAATTCCCAAAGCCTCCCATGAGGTCATCCTTGGATACCCCTGGTTACGCAAGCACTCCCCCAATATTGATTGGGGCACCATGCAGATCTTGTCCTGGGGAGAAACTTGTCAAGTATCCTGCCTTCCTCAAATCAAACCCGTCAAAGGTAGTTACATTGCAACCACTACTCCAATTCCCTACCAGTATCGCTCCTTCTCCGATGTCTTCTGTAAGACCGGAGCCGATATTCTGCCTCCTCATCGGGAGTGGGACTGTCCTATTGAGTTGATTCCTGGCAAAACTCCTCCGCGAGGTCGTACTTACCAACTCTCCCTACCGGAGACTGAAGCCATGTCAGCATACATCCAGGAGAACCTGCAAAAGGGGTTCATTCGACCATCCTCCTCACCGGCAGGGGCAGGATTCTTTTTTGTGTCTAAGAAGGATGGAGGCCTGCGTCCTTGCATCGATTACAGGGGCTTAAACGATATAACCATCAAAAATCGCTACCCGATACCCCTCATTACCGAACTTTTCGATCGAGTAAAAGGTGCTACTATTTTTACCAAGCTGGATTTAAGAGGGGCCTACAATCTCATTAGGATACGAGCCGGGGACGAATGGAAAACAGCATTCAATACTCGAGACGGGCATTTTGAATACCTGGTAATGCCTTTTGGTCTCTGTAACGCTCCTGCTGTGTTCCAAAACTTTGTGAATGAGATCTTTCGGGACTTACTATATATCTCTGTGGTAGTATACCTGACGATATTCTGATATTCTCCTCCAACATTGTCAGACATCGATCCCAAGTCAAGGAGGTGTTAACTCGCCTACGAAAGAACCACCTGTACTGCAAAGCTGAAAAATGCGTATTTGAAGTTCCCTCAGTTCCCTTTTTAGGTTACATCGTTTCAGGTGCCGGCCTTGAAATGGATCCCCAGAAAGTTCAGGCAATATTGGACTGGTCTCGTCCGAATTCTTTGAAGGCAGTACAAAGATTTTTGGGCTTCGCAAATTATTATCGAAGGTTTATCCAAAGGATTTTCCACTCTCATGGCACCCATTTCCGCCCTAACTTGCAAGGGGGCAAATCATCCCGATGGCCTCCAGAGGCTGAAACTGCCTTTCAACTCTTAAAGCAAGCCTTCATTTACGCCCCCGTGCTGAGACAACCCAACATTAACTACCCATTCTTTCTTGAGGTAGACGCCTCTTCTGAAGCGGTAGGGGCAGTACTATCCCAGAAACTCGAGGATAACAAGTTTCATCCCTGTGGCTTCTTCTCAAAGAAATTTTCCCAAGCAGAAAATAATTATCCCATTGGAGAGCAGGAATTATTGGCTGTGAAACTAGCTTTTGAAGAGTGGCGTTATCTTCTTGAGGGCGCGATGTATCCCATCACCGTTTATACAGATCATCGGAATCTCCTATACCTAAAAAATATTCAGTGCCTGAGTTCCCGCCTGGCTCAATGGTCAATATTCTTTTCTCGTTTCAATTTTACTTTAACTTTTCGCCCAGGCTCACTAAATCAAAAAGCAGATGCCCTCTCTCGATCACTCTCCTCCGACGCATCTTCCGAAAGTCATAAGGAAACTCCAGTTCTAGATTCCAGAGTATTCACTACCACTTGCATTCAACCTCCTCCCGGGAAGACATTTGTGGCCTCAGATATGCGCAAGCAGCTTTTGAAGTGGGCTCATACCTCTCGTTTTGCCGGACACCCGGGCATACGCAAGACCTTGGAATTCCTGCAACGATCATACTGGTGGCCTGCTATGAAGTCGGAAATAGAAGCTTTTATCGCCTCCTGTCCACAGTGTGCTCAACATAAAACATCCAGACAGGTTCCTGCCGGCACACTCCTACCTCTGTCAGTACCAACCCATCCTTGGATACACCTTTCCATGGACTTTGTAACGGATCTACCTGTTTCTAATGGGTTTACCACCATCTGGGTAGTAGTGGATCGTTTCTCCAAAATGGTTCATTTCGTTCCCCTCAAGAAGTTACCGTCTGCTCCAGAGTTGGCTCAGTTATTCGTCGACAACATCTTCCGTCTCCATGGACTTCCAACTAAGATTGTTTCTGATAGAGGGGTACAGTTCGTAGCCAGATTTTGGAGAGCTATATGTTCTATCTTTCAAATCAAACTGAATTTTTCAACAGCTTACTATCCTCAGTCTAACGGGTCTACAGAGAGGGTCAATCAAGACCTTGAGACTTTCTTAAGAATTCACATGTCTTCATCACAAGACAACTGGGCGGACACCTTACCCTGGGCCGAATTTGCCCATAACAGCTCCTATCATTCATCTACGGGGCAAACCCCATTCTTTGTAGTTTTTGGACTGTATCCCAGAGTACCAGAGTTTCAAGAATTGCCAGTCTTCGATGTACCAGCAGTGACCTCCACCCTACAGAAATTCTCTCAGATTTGGACTCCGGTCCATTCCTCCTTACAAAAAGCCTCTCTTCGATATAAATTAACAGCGGACAAAAAAAGGAGAGCGGTGCCCAACCTAAAAACAGGTGACTTAGTATGGCTATCCACTCGTAATCTTCGCCTTAAAGTGCCGTCTATGAAATTTGCTCCTCGTTTCATCGGTCCTTTTCCCATCGTTCAAGTGATCAATCCAGTAGCCTATAAATTAAAACTTCCGTCCTACCTCAAAATACCAAATTCCTTTCATATTTCCCTGCTGAAACCTCTCATCCTGAATCGCTTTCGCAAAACTCTGCCACGCTCCCCCAAAGTCTTGACTGAGAGGGGTGTAGAGTTCGAGATCAAACAGGTCCTGGACTCTCGTTTTCGTTATGGGCAACTCCAATATCTACTGGATTGGAAAGGTTACGATCCCGAAGAACGTTGCTGGGTGAAAGCTGAGGATGTCTACGCTCCTCGCCTAGTGCTTAAGTTTCACTCTGAGAATCCTGGTAAACCCAAGAAGTGTCCAGAGGCCACTCCTAAAGGAGGGGGTACTGTCACGACCAGGGGTGACAGGCTGCTGAGATCGCAGCACTTACCGCTCCGGGCGCTGTGGCATGGTGTTTCCAGCAGAGGTGCAGGTTCCTGGAGAATAGCGCTGGGTGCTGTGAGTCTCCGCAGACCAAGGGCTTCCATCTGGAGGCAGGTGAGAGGGGCTGAGACTGGCAGAGCTTCCATGCTGTGACCACTGGGCGCGGCCATCTTGGATTTGGGTCACATGTCGTTTCTGGCCAATCAGGTTCAGTCTGGGCTGGGGAGGCTAGCAACCAATCCTGCACTACCTGAGGGTACTAAAGGGCTGTCCAGAGGCTCTTTAGTTGCCAGTGCAACGTCTATCACAGCGTTTGCTGTGAGCTAGTTCTCTGTGCTCCTTTGCTCATTTAAAGTGTCAGTACCAGTGTGTTTCTGCAGACTCCCCTCTCAGCCTTGGTGCAGTTTGCTCCTGTTACTACCTGTCTCCTGATCCCGTCTACCTGCTATACCCAGCCTACCCCGGGTCTCTAAATTCCGCCAGTGTCTCGCAGCCTGGTTCTGATCCCGTCGCGTGCCACTGCTTCATGAGTCATACTCCCCTAAGGCCGGCTGCCTTCAAGTACCAGCAAACAAGTCCTCATTCCTCATCCGACTCCACTCCGGGTCCAAGCGCACGCCAAGCCGTGACACCCATGACATCATCTCTGGTAACAAAGGCAGGGTGATACATTGTCTGCCTCCACTGGGGTTGTTAGTATCACTCCGGAGGGAGGAATAAAGCTGTGTTGGAACCATGGACCCACATGCCAGGAAAACTCTTAAGATGTAGGGTCAATTAGTGTGAGCGGGTACCAGTTATTTTCAGATGACTGCAAAGACAGTGGCCGTGTTGGCATTATGGACCCACAAGCCAGGGAAACTCTCAAGGTGTAGAGTCCACTGATTTGGAACTATTAGCAAATTTTCGCAGCTACGGTCCGTGTGAATAGCACAGGCCATTAATTCCAGGAGTTTTCAATTGGGAAGCGGACTTCCTCAACCATCACGATGTGCATCCCTGGGAATGGTCTCTTCACCAAGAGGTGTTTCAGCTCCTAGTGGACAGATGGCGTCTTCCGGCCGTGGACCTCATACCTTCTGTATAAGAATGTGATTCTTGAGTGCTCCAGACTTTCTTCTCTCTTTTATCCTCCTCCGGCCTTTGGCTTGCTACATAACTGAGGAGCCTCTGGCCCCGGGGGTGGGGTATAGGAGAGGGACCCAGTGCATCCTGGAAAGAAAAATTAACTGCGTGGTGCCCGGATGACTCCCATCATCGCCTTACGAAGTATAGGGCCTGCATTACATGTAAAGAGGGGAACAGAGCAGATTGCAGCATTTTTTTTTGCCCTGGAGGTATTTATACCACCGTTCCTCAACAAAATTAGCCAATTCTCAGATAGCAGCCGTTTTCAGAAGATTGACCACATATTTGAGCTTGATAAATAGGCCCCTGATGGGGAAGATCTGATAATGGGTGCAATAATCCACTCCACTGTCATAGAATTGATATTTACAACCTCTGTTTTAAGTGCCTTAAAAAAATTGCTCAGGGCCTGGGTTGTTAATTATCGATAGATGTGGTTACAGATGTCTTCTAGAACTTGAAAGAAAGTTGTCTGCTTTATTTTGCGGTATACCAGATTTCTGTTTTAAACAAGACTGTGCGTAACCTTATGTTGTCTTCACAGGTCAACTGCTTAGAACCGCACCCCCACCTGCCGGTCCTTGCAACCAGCGGTCTAGACTACGATGTCAAAATCTGGCTCCCCACCGCCAAGGACCCAACTGAGCTGGACGGACTGAAAGAGGTCAGTTTGGGCGGGGGGGGTAAAAGCGGAACTCCGCCTCACACGCTTTGCGTAAACCTCCCCACCAATCGCAGCACTCAGGGGGTTAACGTCTTCCTCAAAAGCGTCCGCTGTATGTGTGGGCCTAGAATTAGTCAGTGCTGCAGTGAGCTCATCCCCATCCATATGGTGTTATCATCAGAGCTCCCAGGAGATGTATCTGGCGCCCATGCCGGTGGCAGATCAGGAGGGAATGTAACCGCTTCGTTCCCCGCAGGGAGGATAGGCCTAAAGTGTCTTCTCAGATGAAGTGAAGGTCTTCAGAGGAGCAACCGGTCTGGTTATAGTGATCTAGCTCTAGACTCATGTAGACCAGGTTCTCTTTACGCGGGACGAGGTCTTTAACACATTTTAAGCTTTGTCTGGGATTGCAGGGACATCGTGGAACATGTAGGGGCCGATTCTGAGCCACCCGCTGCGAACGGAATGTGATTGAGTGGCAAACGGAATGCTGATTTTACCGTAGGCACGTCCTAATGCGTACTCATCTATGCGATTGCACCGCCCCACTCCTCCGTACACAAGAGCAACCCTCATTATTCCGGCACTTACACCTGCCCCACGCTAGGTTTGCGTGCGCACAGTGCAGAATAGTGAGTATCTCTGGCTATCAGCCCACAACGCAGCTGTCTTCCATGTGTTCTCATTGTTGGCGGCCAGTTAAAAACCCAGAAACACTCGTAGAGCGGCCGTGATTAAACTGCTGGGATGCGTACAACTCTACGTCATTCGCGACATACACAGCGAGAAATCACTAGGTATGGACGCATTCAATGTTGGCCGAGGTTCAGAATTGGCCCCGTTGTATCAATAATTCTGGGCTGACTCCAGCCCCGGTTTAAGGAGGTTTAAAGAACATGTTACATTTTTGCAATAGGATTGACTGACTGATTTCTAATTGTTTCCTGTTTGTTATGTATACTAATGTCCAAAGTCGTTTTGATGAGGATTGTTCTGACGTGTGTTACACATGAGGTGCCTTGATGGTTACTCTTTATCCCGCTTACAGTGTAAAACCGTTTTATAACGGGTTAGAATAGCAGCCACTCATTGTCCCCTTGTCCAATAGAGATGAAGCTGTCTGAAATGCTTGATGGTACACGCTGCCCCACGGCACTGTCTGCTCTGTTTCCAGGTGATCAAGAAAAATAAACGGGAGAGAGACGAGGACAGTCTCCACCACGCAGACTTATTTGATAATCACATGCTCTGGTTTCTTATGCACCATCTCCGCCAGAGAGGGCGCCACAGGGTGAGTACGAGATCTCTTACCAAAGTGAGTTTTGCAGGTGCTGCTCTGTCCTAGCCCGGTGCTTCTACATTTGTCGTAGAGCTCCAGCAAATTGTTACCGGGAGAGTCGCTGATTTACACGACTAGAGATGGAGCACATTAAAGGCAGCTTGGTGTCATTGGGTTGGTCCGGGTCGAAGGAAGCAATTCATTTAGATCACAAATGCCCTTGTCATTCACTCCGAAAGCGCAGGAGGCCAGGTGAAGTGGCTCCCATCCCGGCCCTCACTGGTAACGTCTTTACATGAGAGCAGGATCAAAACCGACCATTACATTAACAACACTCCTGTGCTCCCCTTGCTGCCTAATTGCAGTGTGTGGGCTGCCTAGATTGTAAAAACACCAATACTTTTCCCTTATTTGTGGATAATTAAAGAGCCAACGCAGCCACTCGCACACTGCTCTTAATTGGCTGCCAAGATAACGAGGATATGCCAAACCAGCCCTAATTTGACGAGTTCCACCTCCATTATTTAACACTGTTGTTCTTTACGTATTGGAAAAGTCATTTATTGTTTGTGACCGTGTTTATGCTGAAACCTCTTACCCCGTCCTTTTACCACTTCTATGCGAACGCTGAGAGATAATGCATCATTCTCGTGGCCGACACCAGGACGGGTGCTGCGGTTTTACCGACCTTGTTGTCCGGTGGTGGTTCTTTGTTTATGTGTATTAAACCCTTTTTGTAGTTTTTAAAGATCCAGATAAAGGCCTAAAGTGCAAATTTATATCCCTGGGAGCAATAAGATGGTTGCGTAATAAAGAATGGTGTCGTCAATGTATTTGAAGTGTGTACACTTCATCGGTTTTTTTTTTTAATCATAATTTTCTGCTTTTATTCCTATGTGTCTTTTTGTTTTGTTAATTAACGAGGTGCAGTAACTTCTTTCTGGCAGTAGATGTCCTGTAAAACTTCCAGGCTACATATAAGTATTTTACACCTCAATGGTAACTACATTTTAATCCACTATAGCTGAATAACGTATTAATGCATTTTTAAAAATATTTTTTTATATATATATATATATATAATATATATATAGTTATTTTGCACAAGTTCTTTGTTACTTTTTTTTTTTTTTTATGCTTCTCATTTGTTATTTCTCAACACCTCTTTGTAGGCCATCTCTGTTTGTTTGTTTGTTTGTTTTATTAACGTCACGTTTGTTCCAAGGCCTTAAAAAGAGCATTTTTGCCTTCAGAGAACGTTCATTTATTGGCTTGTATATAATATTATTACTAGTATATCGCCTCAGTCTGCCCCCCGCTTTATATAATTCCCCTTCCTGGCACATAGTGATCCCCCGTCTATGTCTGTTCCATCGTTCGCTGCAGTGGAGACAGGACAGACCTTCGCGGATTATTATTATTCTATAGATTATCATCATCCTCTTTTATTTGTTAGGCACCACAAGGTGTATGCCGCATCGTACAACCTGTAGACATAAACACACAGCATAAATATAATGCACAACAGCGAGTACATAGCGTACATACAAACATTGCGTAAAACCATAACTGGAGAGTGACGGGGGCAGGGGAAGTGTAGAGTCAGTTGTTGAAGCTAGAGTCAGCTGGTGAGTTGCAGGGTGCAGGTAAGTCACGGCAGCCCTCTGTGTTGTACCCATCATATGGGCGAGCAGACAGTGTTAGAGACGCTGATAGGGTGGACGAGACGAGCGGCAAGGAGCCCTGGTGGTAAGGATAGTGCAGAAGAAGGGAAGAGGTCTCTGCCCGAGAGCCTAGATTCTACAAGGATGGGGGCTGATGGGCTTTAGTGAAAAGTTGGATCTTAAGGGAACGCTTAAGTTGGGGAAATGACCGGCGTAGAGGTGGCGTGGTATGAAAGGTTGACAGTCAGAATGTCGACACCAAAATGTCATCAGGTTCTAGATATTGACAGAATGTTTACATAGACATTGGGTCGACCATGTAAAAATGTCAACATGTTTATAATAATGAAATTTACACCAGAATTATTATTATTATTTTTTTTTAAATTTAACTTTAAAAATAACGCAAACATGTACGTTCAACATGTTAAATGCTGACAGGGGCTAGGTAGACAATGAAGATCTACCCCAACCTGACTGCCATTCATTAATTACAATGCAGGGGTCCCCTCTTTTAGGTAATGTGGCCCTTTAGTATGTATTATCTGGAGATCATATGCCCATAACAAGGGGGGCACCCGCATTGGAACGGAAAGGGGGTGTGAACCTGCGATCACCAGTCCATAATACCAAGCACTGAAGAAAAATACTGTTTTCTACATATGGGGGAGGCCTGTCTCCCCCATGCTGGCCCACAGACATGTGGGGGCAGCCTCACTTGAAAGAGGGGAGTCTGGTTCCCCCCCCACATGGTCTGCACACTGGTTATCGTTCTCGCCAATCATCTCCAGACAATGGCTCAAACAAGACCCGCAATCATAAATTCCATACATTGGGTGGTTCTAAAGCTCAAATCTCTCTCATTATTGTATCAAATTTTAAAAAGGGGACCTGTCATTTAATGTGTTAGGTGTCCTGGTTTAAGAAATAGACTGCCTTATTGGGCTGCAATATTATTCCTACAGAAGGTTAGCATTTAAATTTAGATAGTGAAAATTTGCACCAAAAAAAAAAAAAAAAATGTTTTAATTTTTTTTTTTTTTTTTCCCTCAAAACCCACAGTAGAATGCAGCTGGTTGTAGTTTTGGAACTGTGAATTAATGCTGAAGCAAGAACCACAAATTTATTTATTTATGGTATTTATTAAAAAAAGGAAGAAGAAAAAAAAAAAAAACTTTCGGCTCATTTTCTTTCAATAAATAGAATCGAGAAACAGCCGTGTGCTTTGTAAAAGTTGCATGAGGGCGATGTACAAGCCAAGAAATTAGAGTCCTTTTGAAGATGGAAGTGCTCCAGTGTGGATACCATGTTAAATTATAGATGTTCCTAATCTGTTCCTGTTGCCGGGTGTTACACAGACCATTGTACGCGTCACATTTCTATGCCAGCATCCACCCCAGCAGGTACAGCAAGCGGCTAATCACATGCAGCTTGTGCATCTCATCACTGCCATTGTGTTGTGTATAGCCGGCAGGGGCTGATTATACTGCTGCAAAATGCCAGTTTAGCTGCTCAGCGCAGCAGGTGTGAGATGGCCATTGTACACAAGTCCTCCGCTGCTTCATGTTTACACAGTAGCCAAACTACTTTAGTGTTGGGCCATAGAGATGTACTGGATAATGTCAGCATCGTCCGAGCTTGACATTTGCTGGCAGTCATCTGCAGGGTTCTATTGGGACTTTATTTTGTTAGGACCTGTTCTCGATTTATGTAAATTATGAAGGTGAATAATCTCTTAATCTGCTGTTATAATATTTTTTATATTTATGCATATATCTTTGTGAATGTGGATTCAATAATTTTTATTTTAATAGTATATTAAAAAATCTGGAAAATCAAAATGTATACATTGTTTGTCGCGTTTTATGGCCCTTGTTTGACCATTTGCCCCTTCCCGTCGGCAGAGGAGAAGAGATCCCGGCTTGGGCACGGCTGAAGCCGATTCGGATGACTCTCCCAGCACCTCCGACAGCTCAGATGATGACGAGGACGGCCCCGATAGAGTGCAGTGCATCCCGTCCTGAGCCTGCTCTTCCAAACTTCCCATCTAGTTTGGCGTGGAGCGTCCCTCTCTTCCTCCGAGGAGCGGCGGGAGTACTTTACTAACAGACATTTTTCAGCTTTTTATTAAAGATCTAGGACTAAGTTTAAGAAACCACGCTATTCCTCTTCTGCCCAGTTTTTGTTTTTCTTTGGAAAGGGGGCAATCTCTGAATTGCGTAATTGCACTTTGCGTTTACTGGCTTTAGTACGAGTGAGCAGACGTTGGAGCCGGTGATGGAACCCAGTGAACACTACCAGCAGTTTAAGAGCCTGTGGCACCGAGAGAATAGAGGGACTATAGACATCAGAATAAAATGTAAAAAAGTGAGCGGCGGACGGGAGAGTAAGCATTATTTTTGTAAGTGATGGTTATTTTGTTTTTGTTTTTCTCATGTTTCTAGAGAAAAAGCAGCCAGATTGTACACCCCAGTTTTCTCACTTTCCTTTTGTTTGGCTATTATTTGGGATATAAGTAAACCCCTTAAAGTTTCCCCACCCACTTTTTTCATTTCCATCTCTCATGCAACCCAGTAACCTGCACCAAGTCTTACATTTTAAAGTACACGTGGATTCAATCCTTGATGCATGACACAGGAAAACAGATATTTGTGCATTCATTGCTCGTGTGTTTGAGTGAGTGATTTTGGAATTAACCGCCCCATTTTTAACTCCCAACCCACAACACACTGTGCATAAACAGGACCCAGTGTGTGACTAATACTAGTTTGGATCTGTCACCGAGATTGTGCCATGGCATTTGTAAACTCCTTTTTGCCGAACTTGTGTCAATGAGTATGCAGCTCATCTATTTGCTAGGAGATAGCGACATCACAGAGAGGTGTGAGGCACGATGTGTCCCGCGCAATAGGGATGCCTTGCGTTTCAAGGGAATCTATAGGGTGCACATTGATTGCATTAGCCCACAAACCATATCTAGATAAAACATTTTGCTCTGAAAAAAGCCCGCGTCCATGAACAGCCGTGGAAACGGGCAACTTCCGTAATTCTTAATATGCCGTCAAAAGCATTTTTTGTTCCATTCTAAGTTGACAATGCAGGTATTCTATTAATGTACAGGAAGCGGTACCCATTAGTCTTATTTTGGATAATTCACCTATAAGACCAGCGAACACAACATTTCTTTGCTGTGATGGCTAGACACGTCAACGCCTCAGTTCTCTGGAGACAGAGCCCCCCACACCTGGCAGGATATCGACTATATAGACTGCATTTGTTTGCACTTTTCAGGGTTGTTGTTTTTTGTTTTGTTTTTTTCGTTTCCATTAAACCTCTGATTAAAAAAAAAAATGTACAAAGAAAAATAAGTAAAAAAAAAAAAAAAAAATCAAAATGTGCATTGAAAAAAAAAATAAATTCTGGCTGAACCAAACTTGAGGATTTTGAGGCAGTTAATGGCTTTGCTTTATCACTGTTTTATTAATCTGAATATCGAGCTGGATGTTTATGAAGTT
Organism: Taudactylus pleione; assembly: GCA_031769625.1. Taxonomy (NCBI): domain Eukaryota; kingdom Metazoa; phylum Chordata; class Amphibia; order Anura; family Myobatrachidae; genus Taudactylus; species Taudactylus pleione. The sequence goes on from JAUIMM010000072.1 coordinate 4,098,327, forward strand.
GCAAATTAAGTTTAAACAAATGAATATTATATATTATATAGAAATAAATGCAATAAGAGAAGTTAATGATGCCTCAGTTTGTTTTATTAGAGTTATCTTGGGGGGGGGGGGGGGGGGTCTGGCGGATGATTGTTTTGTTTCAAAACACAATTAAACATGTCTAATGAATATTAGGGACATTTCTGAAATATTAGGGACATTTCTGAAAGCGAAAACCTGTACAAATCATTTCCATTCTGTTTATAAGAATGAAAAAGCAGACGTCTCGGTGACGGGGTTTACACCACTTCTCCTTTTTAATACGTGTTTTATCCATACAGCTTATTGGTTATTACGTAGTTGTATTATTTTTATCTTGTTGGGGTGGGTTGTTTTTTTTTTGTTTTTTTTTTTTTTTATACAGTAGTTTAACTGCGTATAGTCATGTAAATGCCATCGAAAGATAATTTTCACAAACCTTGAGCAGTTGTAACCAAAATTTTGTAGCCATGATATGTAACATCTAGTTCTAAAAGGAGATTACATATTAAAAACACATATTTTTGACATTGATTACACCTCTGAGACTCCATTTCTAAGATACCGTAGAAATGGTAATTCAGAAAAGGTAATTTAGCTGATCACAGTGTACCTTACTGAATCACAAATCTTTACAACAGAGACCAGATTTGAGACTGTAGTAGGCCTAACTGAGTTGACGCGAAATGTATCAAACCTTGGAGAGTGATAAATTAGAGACTTTACCCAAAGCAACCAATCCGCTTCTAACTGTCATTTATCTAGCCCAGTCTTTTGAAATGACAGAAGCCGATCGGTTGCTTTGGGCCTGATACATCTCCCCTTTCGCGTTTGAAAGTTTCTCCATAGGCGAAGGTGAGTTTTTCCAGGGGGCTCAGAGGTTGGACCAGGCTACCTAGCAGAGACGTGTCTAATGGCATTGGCGAGTCTTGAGTCTCTTTATTCAAGGCCTGAACTTTAAAACCGGTAGACTTAAGCTGATGGACAAGAACCACCAAGAATGAAAATACACACCCTCCTTCTCGAACAACCTTTGATACAACGAGTGAAAGCCAAGATGTTTTATGCAAATGTCTAGTTGTTGTATATCGACAATACAGTCCTTCAGCATCAAGTTCTTCATCGTTACTGAACTTGATGCTGCTCCTTTCACTGTTCACCCTCGCTTATACCTCTAACCACGGCTCTCACTTCAAATTGTAATGCAGATGAATATCTAGATCCAAAGCGCTGAATTCCTCAAAGTGTTCCTGAATGCTTTTGGTGGAAGCAGATCTAGTGTATGCCACACCTCCACATGTATTGTGAGCCTTTTAAAGTGCCCAATGAAACGAGAGGAGGTATTTTGTGGCGGTTCTAGGGAAGGGTAATCGGGGCTATCGCCCAGGGCGCTGCGGCCTGAGGGCGCGGCTGCAGTCACCCGCCCCCCCCCGGCACCATCTAATCTGACTACTGCTTGCCGCCATTAATAAGCTTCTGTGGCCCAGCACCATATTTACAAACTGCCACGGCACCATAACACTTAGGAGTCCCAGTCTCCCAGAATGCCGCTGATGTTAGCATGGCATTCTGGCAGCTGCCGCTGGAGAGAGAAAACGGAGGAGCACCAGCAAGGAGGAGAGACCCATCTGCCTTCACAGGGTAAGACTTGGGCAAACGGCTTTCCCCCACCCCTGTGAATGGCAGCACCGCAATTTACTATTTTCATTATGTTTTATTTTATTATTTTTTTTGTCGCCCAAGACTCGGGGTGGGCAATAAGCGTCCCTTCAGCTGTTGTAGAACTACACACACCAGCATGCCCTGCCACAGTTTTGCGATTTGACCATGCTAAAACTGTTGCAGGGCATGCTGGCATGTGTAGTTCAACAACAGCTGCAGGGCCTCTCATTGCCCACCCCTGCCCAAGACCATGGCCTTGATCAGGCCACGCCCCCTGAGCTCCGCAAGCTCTAGAACTGGCCCTGTCAGTATTCTGTAACGAGAATTGTTTCCCAAAGACGTGATCTGCCCATGATTTGTCCTGGGTGGGGGGTGGGAGGGGCAGGGGGACCCTGTTTGTTGTTGTGCTCACAGAGCTTCCGAAGCAGGTTTGGGGTTAACTGAGGTGTTAAAGTCTCCTTCTAGAAAAAAATTTGACTGGAAAATGTTAATGAACAATGTGGGCCTAACCCCATTAGGAGCATATAAATAGAACATGCCATTTTTCCGCACATCTGGTAAACTAATATCAATCTGCCTTGTGCACCGCAAAGCATAGATGGTAAATGGAAGGGGGGGGGGGGGGTTTGTCTAAGCAACAGAATGGCCGCACCTGTTGATTGCTTGGTGGATCTCGATTAAGGATTTATGGAAATTATTAGGGAAGGAGGTTTGACTAAAATTACTTTCTTGAATAGTGACCTTTTAATTTTTGTGCACAATAATATTATTACACTGTAGGCTAGAGGTACCCAACTCCAGTACTCCAGTACCACCAACAGATCATACTTTTTGGATTTCTTTAATTGAGCACACGTGAGTTAAATCTATTTTGCTGGGCCACAGGCAGAAATCCTCAAAACCAGACCTGTTTGGGAGTATTTGAGGGATGAGGTTGGGAACCACTGTCAAAAGGTCGCTTTTGTTGGCGGCGACTCTTATTTGCCGAGAGGAGGGACCCCAGTTTGAACCCAGCACCACCAGGAGGCAGAACTTTAATCCTAGCAATTAGCGATTATTAGCCAGGCAGCATATGGAGTATTGGCTGATTATTTTAACATTGAATTAGAATTATTTGACTTAAAACCATTTCTGTCAATAAATAAATTTTTAATGGTCTTCAAAAGAGCTTCTGAGAGGTCTCTCTAGAGTTCTGCTAATCAGAATGAACAAAATGAAAGCTTCCGCTGCGTTAGCCTTTACACTCTTTTATAAGAATAGTTATACATATGTAATGCAGAAATACGTTGATTAACATAAACTGGGTCCTCGGATGATTCAGTCCCTCAGTTGTATGTCTTCTGGCTGGGTGTAGAGTTGCAGGTGTCAGGACCTCGCTGCCTCTTATAGGGAAGTTTTGTAGATCTTGTTATACTTAAACAATAAACAATCAGGGTCTGGTTGCAGGAAACTGTTATTGCCCCTGGTGCCTGGGAAAGCATGGCAATAGATGGGGTCTTCACCTGGGCAGGATGTGGTGCATTTATTAGGTTTGTGGGTGTATACAGGTGTCATCATTCACCGTGTTTTTCGCCATATGGTGCGACTATGACCAGGAGTAGCGAGTCCCGTACATTGACCTGAATTTTGCGTCTAATTCTCATTGTAGCCCCATACAAGTTCACTTATAGTATATCAGATTCTCAAGTTTAGTACTTTTGATGCAAAGGACTTGGTATAAAGTTGCCGATTATTCATCGTGATATGTGGGATGACGTGAGTCATTTATGGTAACTTTTTTTTGTTTTTAGACCCAGATTAGTGACTGAGTTACAAATAGTAGTACATTATTAGTGATGCGATTAACACACTTAGTCAGGTGCATAAATATTGGGACATTAACAGCATTTTCATATTTTGGCCTCTATTCACCACCACAATGGCTTTGAAATGAAACAAACAGGTTCCAGACCTAAAATGATACATCGTTACTCTATTAGATTGTCAGTTACCTGGTGGAGTAGTATCACTGATCAACATGGGCGCTTGGTTCCTTTCTATAAAAACTACACCAGGATTTGCCTATTGGTTAGCCAAGTGTCTGTAGTGGTTGGCCACACCCCTTCAGCATGGGTCCTTATCACTGCATTCCCCCGGTGGGCCCTTCATGCCCCAGTCCGACACTGCCTGTATCCGGCCATGTAGTTAGAAGATGCTGGTAGTCGCTGTTGTTGGATCAAGGTAGGCTTAATAAACTGCAAACCTTCCCCGGGTAACAAACATTGATTTAAATTACCAGCTGACTGATGAGTACGATGGTAGTGCACTACATAACAAGACATAGCAATGGACCTCGTTCTCGGAAGGTTTATCCCCTTGAAGTTTGTGATTTTTAAATTTATTTTTTTTTGTCATATGCATTATTTATCACCGTTACGTAACAGCATATTATTATTTGATTCTGGATGAATAAGAAATCTTTGCGGGAAGGGAAAACAAAAAGGAGGCTATGAAAACCAAAATCATCAGGTTTTGTGTCAGACATACTAATCCAACTAATGCAGGCTGGATCAAGCCATTCAGGCTCTTGTAACCAGAAGTCCAGTCATGCAAGGTGAGTTAATCATGATGCCCACAAGGAGAGGACTTTCTCCTGTTGTGAGCTTGTTGGGAAGATGGGCCATCATGGGATAACTCCTGTTGAAAGAGTGAGACGCCCTGTGCCTTAAATTTGACCTTTAATTCCAAACTTGCCAAGAAGCTTCTCTTCTATTGGGGACATAATACTGATGGGTATGTAGTCAGCATCCCGGTGTGGGGGATGCTGACTGTCTAAATACCGGCGCCAAAATCCCGACGGGTCGGGATCCCGAATGGTAAGTATTGTGGTGCACTGGGAGGGTAGCGGGGTTAGGTTTAGGCATTAGGGGGAGGGTTAGGGTTAGGCATCGGGAGGGAGGGGGAGGTTAGATTGTATGTGACATTACTATTCACAATTGAATGAAGAGGAAAGTCCCATTTGTATCTTATGTTGCTGATTCACCCCATATAAATGAGAGGATTTAGTTGGAAAAGGTGCTCGTAGAGAGAGGTCTGAGAAGATCTGTGGTTTTGCCCCCAGTTTTCAACTGTGTGGCTCCTTGTATTTGTCAAAACAGTCTCTTCCAAGCAATTATACTGAAATGGAACTAGCGCATCCCATGGAATGCTGTTCTTCTCGTGGTTAAGGGCGAATGGCTCTAAGGATTCTACCCATTCACATTTGGCCCAGTTTATAAATCTGGAATATATTCCATAACTAGCTCCATATTTTGTTCGCTTCAGGACAGTCTCTGGGATACCATTTATTCTGAGGGTTCTTGAAGCTTAGCAAGGTTGGGATTATGTACACAGTGAAATATATATATTTTCTAAAACCGTAAAACCACGTAGTCTGTGACCATGATTTCTACACTAGCCTTGTTACAGATTAAAGAGGTTGTTGTGGACAGAATTCAGAAAAGAAGTGTTTTATTCTTGTATATATGTGTGTGTGTATCTAAAAAAAAAACTTGGCAGTCTTTTTTTTATTTTTTAAAATAGTATTTATTCACCGTATACAGGTATAATCATATCAATAAAAAAAATGGTCGCCATTTTGGTCCAGAGTGATCCTTGGTCACATACCTCCCATCCAGCCATTTCAGTAGATTGTTGGAGTTTTTGATTTAAAAAAAAAAAAAAAAAAGAGAAGACTGGTAAGTTCCTTCTATTTTTTTTTAAGTTTTATAGAACTGTTTTGAAGAGCTGCTGTTTTGCCAACAAGATTGGTTCCCTACGTCCCACTGCATTAAAAAACAAAAGTTGATTCTCCTCCATTGTTGTAGGTACTAAACTCATTTGAACACAAATTGCTTGATGCATTAATCACTGGTAACACTGTTTCAACGAAGTTGGTTATTTTGAGCTGTTGTACAACTACAAGTCCTAGCATGCAGAGAGAGAATTTGCTTACTGCTGCATTAGCCTATACATTATACTGATTAATTATTGGTAATTATGACTGAAAAATGTATATTTGTAATAATACTTTGTAAGAATCGATGTATTAAATTTTTCTGTTTTTTTTTTGTTTTATTCACTATTGTATATTTAAAGTAAATAACCCCAAAATCATCATGCTTGCCACCTGCAAACATGTTCAAATAACCAACACACAATCATACTAGAGAGAGTTATATTCAATACAATAAACTTTATTAGCACAATTATTATTTTTTTTCTTACAATTTCAGTAGAATGCAAAAGCAAAGCATGGGAATTTCAATCACTGTCAATTTTCTCTAACAATAAGTATTTTTTTCACTTTTTTATTTATTTATTTTTTACAAAGTCTAGCCAACAAGAGACTCTTGATGGAAGGTTTTCTGTTTAAATGGTCAGTGCAATATTTTGTTAAAAGTTCTAGGTTCACATTATTCAGTTCTCTTTCAGGCAAATCTTATAATTCTCCCCTTATATATTTTTAATTGTGCTGTCACTGTGTAGCGTACAGTAGATGACTCCAAATGCAATGTCAATGGAAGATAATAACATGGCGCCAACAAAACTATTTCTTATAGTCGATTTTAGTGCGTTAGTCAAATACAAGTTAATACCAAAGTGGTTTCTGTTTGCACTACATTATTTAAGCAGTGAAAATGTAAAGTGGTGTTCCACCTTCAGGCAACTTTATTTTTAATGGCGTGTGCATATCCTCCTGCAACCTTTCTGAAATGCATTGCTTTTTATTGCTGCATTGCTCCTGTGCTTTTCACCAAAGTCTTTATATAAACTAGGTGGAGGACACTATCTGCTCTTTGCATGGGATGTAACTGAACCTACAACGTAGTTTTTGTATTTTATCCAAGGACAACTAAAGTAATAAAATATGCTGGGATGAGAACTCCTTGGTAAAATAAAAACATAGTAAGGAACCGTAAAGTAAAATATGTAGTGAATTGTGCCCAAATTCATATATAAACCAATACATAGTTATCTGAGAAATGGAAAAACCCCTGTAATTTAGGAATTTCAATGTATTTTAATACATTAAATTAGATGGATCAATATTTTTTTTGGCACTCCACAAAATAGCAAATATTTGCCCCTTCTGTATTTTAGCTTTGCTCTCACTAGTGAAAGAAAATATTGTTCTACTAATGCCATTATTTGTTTAAACGCTATAAAGATTAAACAAAATCTGCAGTCATCTATAACATGTGCACAATTACAGCAGTCTACAAATATATTTTTAAATATATATTCCACTCTTGTTCATATTTAAAAAATATATCTTATGTTTTTCTTCTTTTTCTTTCATCCACAACATTAATAGATCAGGTTTTATTTTTGGATGTAGAAAAACCAAAATTGATTCCTTCATCTCAAGTCCTGTAGCTTTGCAATAAATTAACACTAAATAGCAAGAGAAACATTTAGTATATTTAATATACATATATTTATAATATATATGTACACACAGTTAACACGGTCTGAGCGTTGGATGCTGGGAAAGAGCAAACAAAAATCAAATTCAACAATAACACAATAGTAAATTTCTGACACTGACAGAAGAACACAGGAAAAATAGTAAAAATGTTGGGTGTGTAATTCTTTAACCATCTGCTAAAGAAATGGAAATCTGCATTTTTTTTTTGTTAATACCTACTAATTTTAAGAAATTTTTGTGCATTTTTATTTCATTTATTTCCCCCACCCCCCCCCCCCTCCCGAGTATGGCTTTTTCCATAGGCAGCGACCATATTCGTAAACCTAAGTATAGGGGAGATGGTAATTAGGACTAACGTTTATAATTACAAATGTTTTAAGTATTTAAGGCCACTTGTAAAATACATGTTTTTGTTTTCCATTTTTCTTGAATTGTATATCTGGGCGCTTGATGATGGTGAGTTTTTTTTGGATGGAATTTATTACAGCATTTACCAATAATGCTTTGGGTTGCAAATCTGCAGTTTAAATATTCCGAGCACCATTTAACACAGCAGGATTTTGCCACCAAAATTGTACCAAGTTTTCAGTTTTGTTTGTTCATTCCAAAAATATCTGAAGTGTCACAAAAATAAATTAATAGATATTTTTTTTTACTTTGTTTAATAATATATTCCATATCCTATATTAAGAACTGCATTTTGAGCGAAGCTTTTACAAAGGGAAATTTTTAGATTTAACATTAGGAATTCTTTAAGTGAGAAGTATGCACTTAATATAAAAAAAAAAATTTTTTTGTTATGGGGGCTCTTCTATATAGATCGCACTCAGAAACTCTATTAATCATGGGTTATTAGTGCTCTATTTATGCCAATTATCAGAAGGACTATAGTGATACATGCTAAACTAGCCTGATTTTGCGTGTATTTCAATTGCCCGTGTAATACCAGCCCTCAAAGTTGCACAGAATTGGTGGCTTTGACAAATCAGTCTTTGGTAAATATACCATATGGTGTCAACTGATTTGATGACTTTGGAGTAGTCATCCAGTAGCATTGGAAAGGCAAGTTCCATGGTATCAAACTGTCATTGCACTGTACTGGTGATATAATACAGAATGGATAACAGTGAGGGAGTGGTAGGCGATTTTTGTCATTAAAGCTTTTCTCCCCAAAACATTACAAAAAAAGTTTAAAAGAAAAATAAAATATTAAAGTACAAATATTTTTTTGTTGGTTGGTCATAGATACCTTACCTAGAATGTCTACAAATATGGTTCTTGCTTTTGCAAGTAGTCCCAGGTTTAAGTCCTTTTATGCAGAGATAGGTAGCAGAGTTAACAGGATACTCTTGAGAAGGGATGTAGTTTATATCACCCCATTGAGAAGTAAACTGCATCTGATTTGTAGCCTTGGGCAGCATAGGATGCTATATTGTCTAGTAATACAGCTGTAGCAAAGAAACAGTCTACAGTCTGTTGGTTTGGAAGGCACAGTAAAGATAAATGTGGTGAGCAGGCAATCTCTAAAAAAAAATATATATTTTTTTTTAATTGCAGTTATGCACTTGTATTTGTCTTTAAAAATCTTATTTCTATAGGGGGTCTGTGTTTTATAATCATCCCATGAAATAACTAGATTATGGATCCCATATCTAACAATGATAAGACTCTAAGGGCGGGATGTAATAGAGATCGACTCTGCCGGAGGTGGATGCATCCCGCACCTCCGGCAGACTCCATCTCTATTACATCCCGCCCCAAATCGCTGATGTGGCACATTTCTTATAAAGATTAGTTCGATTATAGCCGTAAATCAGGGACAAATTAGATGTTGTGGTATATATCCCCAACACATCCACATTTCAAAGGAAAATAAAATAAAAGCAATAACCTGTAATATTTATATCTGGAAATACTCTTCCAACTGCACGCAACAAAATCCATTATAAGGAACAAATAAAAATATATACCGTAATAACCTATAGTTCATCAATGGAGTAAACCATTTTGGTCTTTTTTTTTTTTTTTCTTTTTGCCATACTAAATAATTAATTAAAGGCTGCGTTGGTGTATACATGTATATATGTATGTGTGTGTGTGTGTGTGTGTGTGTGTGTGTGTGTGTGTATATATATATATATATATATATATATATATATATATATATATATATATATATATATATATATATAAAATGAATATACATACTTGTCAATGTGGGAATAATTTTTTAAAATAACGAACTCTTACAAAAATTAATTTCATTGTAATTAAGTGTATCAAGTAACTTTTGTTGCTGCCCAAAGTAAAAGCGGAGCTGTCACCTTTGCATAGTGGAGACCTCTATATTGTGGGCTAAACCGATATCCCGTTCTCTTCACTAAGACCCTGTACCTCATGAATATTAGTCAGGCTCATGCATATAAGACAGATCTCATGAATATTAGTCTAGCCTCAGGCATATCGGGCTAACTTCATCAATATCAGTCTGACCTCAGGCATATAATGCAGACCTCATGAATATTAATGAGGTCTCATGCATATAAGGCAGACCCTATGAATATTATATTAATGAGGTCTCATGTAGATAAGGCAAGATTCACAAAAAGAAGTCTGGCAGTGCTTCACTTATGTCGATGGTTCCTAGCAAGTTAATAGGCTGAATTCAGCTTCAGCCCACAAAACAGGAGCCATTGACTAACTATATTGTGTTGATATGCCAATATGATAGTTCTCTTAACGGATTTTTATTAGAAATTCTTAATGGCTTGAAATCCATATCTCAATTTGATGTTTCTCTCACCATCTCTGCCTCCATATGAAGACTTTAAGCCCCACGCTTGTTCTAAGTGTGTTACATTTTGTTAATCAGCCCCACAATGGATGCAGTATTGTTAAAGATGAGAAAAAAACCTCTATCACCCCAAAAATGCAAAGTGTGAAGATTTCAAACCTCACTCACAGAGAGCAGAGCTAGCCAAACCAGCGGATAAAAATAAAAAAATTGTTTCTTTTAACCCCTTCAGAATAACTTTGTCCACAATATATTTAGGGTAAAGTGGACCTGCATTATTAAACCTAATAATTCATTAGAAAGTAGCAACCTCACTGAGGCATGAGGCACATTGTTTAGGCTGCTAGCGAATTAGTAGGCCATAGATCATGGTAGGGGAATGTTTGCCTGTACTGTTAGCAGGTGACTGGTCCAATTCAAGGACCTGTAGTTCCTCCCCTTCTAATAGGTATCTTATGCATTGGTTATAGAACTGTATTTTTTACCACAAACCGGAATAAAGAGTAAAAACATATACAACACACAGGAGGAAATAATTCTACTAGTCTGAAGGATTTGAGATGACTTTGGGGAGGATACACAAAGGGAACCACTTTCTTTGATAGTGGGGAGCAGTCGTTTAAACAACAAAATACAAGAGCGCAATAACAAACACGGCACAAAGAACGCCACACGCTCCCTCCCAGCAATTTAATAGAAGCAGTGATAACACGGATTTCTTCTGGCCCTTGGCAAAATTGAGTTATATAATACACAACGATAGAAGTGGGTGATTGGCTCCAGATTAAACAATGCAGACAAAAAAAACCTTTGTTTCCTTAAGTTTGGCCGCAAGCAACTGTCGGCAAAGAGGTTGAACCGCGCGAGTGTCTCATACTCAAAGCTGCTTGTATGTTTAGGAGCCTTCTGCTGACTCACTGCGGGATAGACACTTAAAGGTCTCGTAGGCACCTGAATTGCATGCATTGCAGTAGAGTCCATCTATTGTGATGCTACAAAACGTGAGGCAGTTATATTAATTTATTTGGCTTTCTTAAGGTGCATACACATGTAACGATTTTGTAACCAACGATTATCTGTCAGATTTTCCCTTTGAAAAAGTGAACGATTTGTTATAGTGTAATAAATAATTTTTACAATGATGAACGAAAAATGTTCCTTCCCTTAATGAAAATCGTTATGTTGGACAGTCTGGAATAAACTACAAACAGGAGCGCGCTTGAACGATTTTCGTTCATCGTTATAACTCAGAAACTGAACGATTTTTTGAACGTTAACGACGTCGTTACACTTAAATCGTTCAAAAAATCGTTACGTGTGTACGCACCTTTAGTAATAAGGTTGATGCTATTAAATATACATTCTAAGTAGAGATGTGCAGGTTCAGTTTATTCAGCTCTTATTGCCAAATTAACGCAAGTTTGGATTTATCTTATTGGTTATCCAAAACACGTGAGAGCCGGCTAGCCAATATGATGCCGTTTATGAGAACCAAACATATCCAAGTACAGTAAATCCGAGTGAAACCGGACCACGCATCTCTAATTCTGAGTGATCTGCAATAAAGCCTTGCAATGCATTGGAGGCTCAGACTCTTCTAATCAGTCACAATTTTTTTTTCATATGTGCTAGTCTATCATACAAATATGTATATTTATTTAAGCTTTTTTTCCTATTCCATACTTGTAATATTAGATCTAATTCATCATTGCAACACGTTTCTTGCTAATAACCAAAATTTCTCAAATAAAATATACATAAAATAAATTTTTATTTAATTTTATTCCTCACAATGAGCCCCTTTTTAAGAACAAACCGTAAGCCCTTTAGCACTCGTTTTTTACGCTAAGAGGGATTGACGTCCACCGATGGGCTCTTTCTCCCTTGGGCCTTCATAGACTAGTTGGAGATCCCCCCCCCCCCCCCTGTAATGTCATCTTTTTTTTTGCAAAAAATATTTTTTCTCCCCTGTGCTCCGTTATAACTTTCCTTTCTTTTGTTTGTTTCTTTTTACCTCCTGCACTGATCCTAGGCTTGGCTTGTTCATGATATCCCACTGAATGTATACTTTGTTATTTTATGATGTGTTCTGTGTCGGCACCACTTAAATATTAACTGTATTTTTTGTGTATATTTTCTTTCATGTTATGTTTATAATTCGTTAAAAAAATCAAAAAATTACTTGATTTAAAAAAAAAAAAAAAAAAGGCATGACGTCCGTTCAGTTTTTGGCAAACAATGGTAAACTTAGTTTACCGCTGTTCGACCGTACCACTTATGTCAGGTTTTGCTGAATCCCCGATGGGTTGAAGCAGACACCTGTAGTGCGAGCGCATTAGTCAGCAGCCCATCACCGGCATTGGTTGCCTACTGCTGCCAAGTCGGTAGAGGAAGCAGAGGAGGAGAAAAACTGGACCTCACTGGAGAGGTAATTTGTATTAAATACCGGCGACCTATTCGTAAGTATCACAGTAAAACTAAACGAAATATGCTGCCAGCGTTTGGTGGTGTTATTAAATGGAGCTCAAAATTTTCAAAGAAGGAAACAAAAAAAAAAAAAAAGCTGTATCTTGACGTTCATTTGATTTTCTCTAAAACCAGGCTGGATTAGCGCTCCTATGTTCCTGCATTTTATTCTCTCTGCTACCTTGCATTGGCCACAATCACTTTCACATTGTCTACAATCTATCTTATAGTTTTCAGTATGCAGCAGCAAGTTGGCTACTCAGCAATTCTTCGGCTTTGGGAAACCTTACTAATCTGTTTTCCGTCTGTAAATGTAACTTAGGAATTCAGGGGGCTGGTAAGTTCCAGGACTCTGTACTGTGCAGAACAAGATCTCAGCTTGCTGAGACTTGTAGTCCCACAGCACCTGGAGAGCCACCGGTCTTCTAACAAAACGGTTCTCCTAATGACCAACGTTTCTGGCTGGTCGGCAGGACATGTTGAGATTTGTAGTTCCACAAGAAACGATAGGGTGTATGTATTGTTGGTAGCTTTAGTCTGTCTGCACTCCCAAGATTCCCTGCAATCCACAGACCGTCAGTAAATACCGCATGTCACCCGGCAAGCTGCAGGCCCCAATAGCCCTCGTGTGGCGAATTTAACGTGGTGCCCCCCCATTAATTAAAGCGCTATCAGTTCTGTTGCAGTGTTTGGGTGTTTTATGTCAGTCGCTATCATTCCACGCCGTGACGGAGGCACAGTAAGAGGTAGACGGCCGTGACCGATTTCCTCTGCGCCGCTGACAAACCCCGTAATCCCATCACTGGTGTTCTGAACAGACCAGTATAAATGTCTGGTGCCTAAAATGGGGCTGTCCAGCTGCTGTGGAACTACAAGCCCCAGCTGTATAACTGTGAGACCTCTCCATGGGAGCCAATCAAACAGCACAATTGAAGAGCGCAGCAAAATATATAAGTAATTGTTAATTTAAAAAAAAGGAAAACAAAAGTTCATACATCAGCGCCATGAAAGTGTTAACTGCTGTTAGGAGCAGCCAGACCCTGTCGTTGTGTATTGGGGGTCTCTGAGGTACAGCCCATCTGGCAGGGCTTCTGGGAGAGGCCTTAGCCACTCAGCTGTACCTCCAACTCCGATTTCAGTCCCATTATGTGTTACTGCTATACCAGCTGTACGGGTGGATCTTGTATCCACGCTCGCTGTAGTGTTTGTATTAACGGTGGAAATCAGGTTTTGCAGGAGGCTTCCAGCTTCATTGCAGCAGAACTTCCTTCTCTTGAATTGAAGTGTCTTCTGTTCTCGGTAAAAACACGTTCGGGGACAAGTTCTGCCATCCTCTGCTCTCCAGTCTTCATCCCAATAATTCCAGGCATTTATCATAACCCCCTGGCCACCATAGCCAGGCTGGCCTCAATCCCAGGGCAGGGGTTGGGGGGCAATGGAAACACAATCAGACTGAAGGACCTCTGGGAGCTGCTGCGGCTCACGTGAAATAGACAGTATAGACCCGCTGTGTCTGCCCCTGACTCTGTCTGTGTAGTCAGTCACATGCTTCTTATACGCGCTACGGCCACTCTTGACATAATGAAGAGTCTCTCGGGTTCTATATTGTACAAGCTCACTTACATCACTCTCCTCTAGTGCCTCTCAGGCCTATTCATCCGCACGCCTTTATTTTCACATCCCAAAGATTTACAGCCCTCTCCCCTGCTCTGAGCCTCCAATGCAAAGACTGGCTGCAGTAGCCGTTACCTCCAGGTATAGCTGTGACAATCTCTTCCCTTCAATAAACGTCTTCTATTGTAATGCCAGATCATGACAGTAGCAACATATATTATAATGGCAGATTGCATGGTCCTTCGGGCTATCGCTCTCATTGCATCACAACACGCAAAGGGTTGAACCTCAAAAAGTTATTTAGAAAATGAACTTCTCAACAGGCCGCTAGATTGTAAGCTGTTCTGTTCAGTTCGGTCTTCTGCCTTTTTCTTATACTAGATCAATAAATTCTGCTCACAGAAATTATAAAGTACTACCATTTAATTTCCTTAAAACAGGGGCTCCTATGTTCTATTATGGTGCATACACACGGTCAGATCATCGATTTCATTAAACGATAACGAATGATTTCTTCAACGATTTGAACGATTGTGTGAACGATTTCTGACAGTATCAAATGAATGAAATCGTCCAAATCTTGCAGTCGATATCCGATATCGTTATCTGACATGCGGGAACGCGCATCGCTGGTCGATGCATGCCCAACATGTCAACGATATGAACGATTTTTACAATCGTTATCGTTCAGATCTTTAACATAATCGGACCGTGTGTATGCAGCATTAGGCTGTAAGCTCCCTTGGGCAACACTTGTTATACGTATTGCTAGAATGTAAGCTCTTGGGAACAGAGTCTTGCATCTAACTAGTAGTCTTTGAGATTTTTTTTGACAGGGACTCACGTTACGCTGAAAGCTGTGACATTTGGATGTTTTCTTTAGCCTAACCTGTATTTAAACCCACAATTGCACAGCAGCCTCATCAGAGGGTTATAATTAAAATGTTATTCTGCATTTTGTGGTATGACTATTGGTGATGTCCCTGTTCCAATTTCACACATTATTGGAAAGGATTTGAACAACCTGCAATTCAAGAGGTCGCACCTTTGTTTGGTTGCCTTGTCAAATGCATCGGCCAAAAAATAAGTCTTATAATTTATATACTGGAATGTTCAACATTTTGACCCAAGCACCGACTTCTTTTAAAAGTGCGCCTGCCACCTACGCAGTGCGGAGGCAGCCATTTGGGGGGGGGCTTAACCGATATTCAGGAGAATGTGCATTGTGCCTACATAATAGATATGGTTGCTGTCGGTTCTGTCCACAAAATGTCTGCCTCCGTAGTGCGTCGGTCATGGATACACTGTAATACAAAAGAAAACATAGAGCATCCTTGCGCCAACATTCAATACTCTCCTGATCACCCATTGCTCTAAACGCCCACCACAGTCTTCCGTAGTGGGCCACAGTGGGACATTACAAAGGGAAAAATATACAAGGGGTCTCATTTCCATTTGCATAGAAATCTCCAAACCACAAACGACTAAAATAAAAAATAAAACGGTATGTAGCCACATGTTATCCCACAAAAAGGATGTATCATAAAAATAAAATACTTCTATTTAAACACACGCTTACGAAACGCGTCGTAGGACAGACTGCAGGTCACGGAGCACACACAGGGGGATTAGGGCTGTTGTTAGTGGTCATCGGTGGGTGCGGGGATGCTTTTGGTCCCGTTTCCCCCCCCTCCCCAATCTCTGTTCTGTGGTGGGATTGTGCAAGGTGAGAGCAGGAAGGTCCAAGGTGAACAATGGCGACCAAACAGAATTGAGCCTTCTCCTCACTCTCTCTTTCCTGATATTCAGGCTTTCTTTGGGGGTGGTGCCAATTTGATGATTTCATCTTCTGAAGGTTGCCTTATAATATCTGCCAAAAAAAAAAAGATGCACTTGAAATGACCACCAGTTTTGAAAAGAAATGCATTTAGATACATAGGACAGACTCGAGCATATTTACTGTGGAGAGTTTAGGATTTTCTGAATTGTACTATCGTACATTAAGGGGGCAATTCAGACCAAAGCCATGTAATGTACGGGCGATGGCAAAAATGTGCCATGGCGGAAACCTTTCAACGCTGGAAACTGAACCTTACATCGCCCTTACTTACCTTGCAGCTCTGATGTAAGCCTACCGTATGTATGGGACTTAAACACACTGCACATCCCCCGTACAGCGCCACGAAACGCGTGATGTCAGATCACTTCTAACTTAAACGCTGATAAATAATGTAATGGGTATAATTGGCTTGTTCTGATGTCACCAGTTGTGTATTATAAGGAATACCTGACCTCACACTGCTTATTATTAAGGATATTAGAAGTCACCCTGGATTTCTTTAGCTCATTAAGGGCACTCGTCCCCTCTATCATCCTTTGTGACTTATAATTTCTCAATGAATCCCATTAACGCAAGCAGTGCATGATCCCATATAATGGCGTCCATAGCTCTGTGCATTACAATCCTACATGACGGCTAAGTTGTCACTGTTGTAGTGCTCAGTAACGTTTACCCCGCACACTTACCTGCCTGTTGGATATCGATCTATTTCTTTCTCCAGAGACAAACAAACACCCACCCCATCAATTTAACATTTATTAACTTCTCTTTAAATTAGTGGAAACAAGTAGCAGCTTTAGGTCTCTGTGACTCAAAACGTAATCTCTAACCATTGCCTCCCCACCTCCCCGTCTGTTTCCCCAGGACGTTTACTGATTTCTGGGAATTCTATGTATTGTAAAAGCCGAGTATGATGAATTGTAATGAGTATATTTTTTGTTCGCAACCTTCCTCTTACCAAGTACCCTATTACGTACATTAATGGTTACCAAATGCCCCCTTAGGGGGTATATTTACAAAAGTGCTGGTTTTTAGAAGTAGAAGTGTATACCATAGCAACCAATAAGACATTGCTTATTTATCTAGCACCTTCTAGATGATAATGGCTAGAATCTGATTGGTTGCTATGGGAAACATCTCCACTTCTATAAACCGCATTTAGTAAATATACCCCTTAGTGTCTGGTCATTTTAATTACATATTTAATTTGCTAGTGCGTACAGATCACTTTGGGCCTGATGTTGACCAGTACACGACGGCGCTGTTCACAGAGTTGAGTGATTTTTGTTTTTTTAAAATATTTTTTACTACTGCGCTTGCACGAAAATCCCTAAAACTCACACGGCACATGCGTCCCGTGGTGTGTGCGCACAGAGGCGCAGTAGTGACACGCAATAATAGAAATGTGCTGGGCGTTCCTGGGAGGTGGCTATTCAGACGCACAAAGCTGATCCGTCTTATGGGCTTGTTATGGGTATGTCGCGGACGAGATCGCTCACATAGGAGGCCATAGTTGGCGTCCCAGTCAGAGGCGTAACTATAATGGGTGTGCGGTGCACACGGGCCCCCTGGGTCCAGGGTGGGCCCGCACTGCACACCTGCTCTCATATTATCTAATACTTACCTCTCCCAGGTCCCTCAGTCCTGCACAAAACGCCGGAAAATGGCCGCCGCAGACATTTTTCCGGCGTTTTGTGAAAATGATGGCCGTGCCATTTCACCGGTGACCTGCACATGCGCAGTAGACTCTAGGCACAGACTAGTGCCCAGAGTCTACTGATGCGGTCGACGGTCAGACGCGCCAATCTGCTGCTGGCCGTCGGGGAGAGAGGAGGGGGCCCCGGATGGGGAATGCACATGGGCCCCCTCCTCTCTTAATACGCCCCTGGTCCCAGCCCTTGCACACTCAGAGGCACGCTTGTACATAGCGCATTAACACAAAGTCACTATAGCGGATGCAGCAGCGCCTGACTATAACGGTGGTGGAGAATTACCGGAGGCACACGAACTGCAAATTAAAGAGAAAACCTAGATCCTTAGGGCTCTCTGCGTGTCCATCATCATGTAACCTCACTGAATTAGTGCTGTGACTTATTGAATTGACATGCCGGGCTCATCTCAGCATCGTTCAGCTTCAGAACACCATGCAGATGTTAATTAATTGGAAAAACCTGCCACACTCTATATAATCTATTTAGGTAGATTTACTGTCTACGTGTGGAGTATGTAATTGATCAATTAAACATACTTAATTTGCTCAATTGGCCTCCAGTATGACCTCTACACTGCTGACCACAAATCTGCCTCTCCTGCCACACATCTCCCCTTCTGTACTATTGTGTGTAACCGCCTGTCTCTCCGCCACCTCCTTCTGGGGGTCCCAACACTGCCTAAATATTCCCTCCTCCCAGAGTTACCACATCTCCCCCACCATCCACAATATTCCTCACATCCAGTCCTGTGGTCTTCACGTTAGAAATATTGCTAGAATACACACTTTCCTTACACAGGATGCTACCCAAACTCTTATTTATACTCTCTTCCTTTCCCACCTTGATTACTGCAACCTCCTGCTATCAGGCATTCCCCCTTCCCAATCTATCTCCACTTCAATCCATCTTAAATGCCGCAGCAAGATCAATCACTGTTCCACATCTCCTGCACCAATTTGCAAATTCCTACACTGGCCCTGTGTCCAATTTAAGTTACTCACCCTTACATCTAGTGTCCTCCACAACACAACCCCTTTCATACATCTCATATCAACTGACTCGGCCCCTTACATCTCCGTGTCTCTGATAGCCAACTCTCACCCCCACCATGCTGCTACCCACCTATGGGGGTTGGGTACGGGATGCCGGAGATCAGCGTACCGGCGGTCGGAATCCCGACACTGGCATCCCGACAGGGTTAGGATATTGACACCTGTTGGTCGGTATGCTAACCCTCCTACCCGCAGCCTAAACCTAACCTATCCCCCTAGTGCCCAAACCCAACCTCCCCTCCACAGCCTAAACCTAACCCTCTTTCCCTAGTGCCCTAACCCTCCCCCTAACACCTAACCCTAACCCTCCCCCTAACACCACTACTTACCGTCGGGATGGCGGCGCAGGGATTCTGCTAGCTGTCTGGATGCCAGCGCTGCATTCCATATGCCGGAGTTATGACTACCACACCTGTGGCATTCCTACCACACCTGATCAGACTCTGCCACAGCCTTCACATATCCACACTAATTCCCCCTCACACTTACCCTACTACCAACTATGCCACCCACACTATTGCCCACTTACACCTACCCTACTACCACTTATACTACTGACACTAATACCACTCACACCTACCCTACTCCTACATATACTACTCATACTAATACCCCCTCACACCTACCCTACTCCCACCTATACTATTCACACTAATACCCCCTCACACCTCCCCATCTCCCACCTATACTACTCACACTAATACCACTCACATCTACCCTACTCCTACCTATACTACATACACTAATGTCCCCTCACATCTACCCTACTCCCACCTATACTACTCACACTAATACCCCCTCACACCTCCCCTACTCCCACCTATACTACTCACACTAATACCCCCTCACACCTCCCCTACTCCCACCTATACTACTCACACTAATACCACTCACATCTACCCTACTCCCACCTATACTACTCACACTAATACCCCCTCACACCTCCCCTACTCCCACCTATACTACTCACACTAATACACCCTCACATCTACCCTACTCCCACCTATACTACATACACTAATGTCCCATCACACCTCCCCTACTCCCACCTATACTACTCACACTAATACCACTCACACCTACCCTACTCCCACCTATACCACTCACACCTCCCCTACTCCCACCTATACTACTCACACTAATACCACTCACACCTACCCTACTCCCACCTATACTACATACACTAATGTCCCATCACACCTCCCCTACTCCCACCTATACTACTCACACTAATACCACTCACACCTACCCTACTCCCACCTATACTAATCACACTAATACCACTCACACCTACCCTACTCCCACCTATACTACATACACTAATGTCCCATCACATCTACACTACTCCCACCTATACTACTCACACTAATACCACTCACACCTACCCTACTCCCACCTATACTACATACACTAATACCACTCACATCTACCCTACTCCCACCTATACTACTCACACCAATACCCCCTCACACCTCCCCTACTCCCACCTATACTACTCACACTAATACCACTCACATCTACCCTACTCCCACCTATACTACTCACACTAATACCCCGTCACACCTCCCCTACTCCCACCTATACTACTCATACCCCCTCACACCTACCCTACTCCCACCTATACTACTCATACTAATACCCCCTCACACCTTCACTACTCCCACCTATGCAACCAACACTAATACCCCCTCACACCTCCCCTACTCCCACCTATACTACTCATACCCCCTCACACCTACCCTACTCCCACCTATACTACTGATACTAATACCCCCTCACACCTCCCCTACTCCCACCTATACTACTCATACCCCCTCACACCTACCCTACTCCCACCTATACTACTCACACTAATACCCCCTCACACCTCCCCTACTCCCACCTATACTACTCACACTAATACCACTCACATCTACCCTACTCCCACCTATACTACTCACACTGGTACACCCTCACACCTACCCTACTCCCACCTATACTACTCACACTGGTACACCCTCACACCTACCCTACTCCTACCTATACTACTCACACTGGTACACCCTCCCACCTACCCTACTCCTACCTATACTACTCACACTGGTACACCCTCACACCTACCCTACTCCAACCTATACTACTCACACTAATACACCCTCACACCTACCCTACTCCCACCTATATTACCCACACTAATACCCCCTCACACCTATCCTACTCCCACCTATACTACCCACACTAATACCCCCTCACACCTACCCTACTCCCACCTATACTACCCACACTAATACCCCCTCACACCTGCCCTACTCCTACCTATACTACTCACAGAGGTACATCTTCACACCTACCCTACTCCTACCTATACTACTCACACTGGTACACCCTCACACCTACCCTTCTCCCACCTATACTACTCACACTGGTACAGCCTCACACCTACCCTACTCCCACCTATATTACCCACTCTAATACACCCTCACACCTACCCTACTCCCACCTATATTACCCACACTAATACCCCCTCAGACCTATCCTACTCCCACCTATATTACCCACACTAATACCACTCACACCTACCCTACTCCCACCTATACTAATCACACTAATACCACTCACACCTACCCTACTCCCACCTATACTACATACACTAATGTCCCATCACATCTACACTACTCCCACCTATACTACTCACACTAATACCACTCACACCTACCCTACTCCCACCTATACTACATACACTAATGTCCCATCACATCTACCCTACTCCCACCTATACTACTCACACTAATACCACTCACATCTACCCTACTCCCACCTATACTACTCACACCAATACCCCCTCACACCTCCCCTACTCCCACCTATACTACTCACACTAATACCACTCACATCTACCCTACTCCCACCTATACTACTCACACTAATACCCCCTCACACCTCCCCTACTCCCACCTATACTACTCATACCCCCTCACACCTACCCTACTCCCACCTATACTACTCATACTAATACCCCCTCACACCTTCACTACTCCCACCTATGCAACCAACACTAATACCCCCTCACACCTCCCCTACTCCCACCTATACTACTCATACCCCCTCACACCTACCCTACTCCCACCTATACTACTGATACTAATACCCCCTCACACCTCCCCTACTCCCACCTATACTACTCATACCCCCTCACACCTACCCTACTCCCACCTATACTACTCACACTAATACCCCCTCACACCTCCCCTACTCCCACCTATACTACTCACACTAATACCACTCACATCTACCCTACTCCCACCTATACTACTCACACTGGTACACCCTCACACCTACCCTACTCCCACCTATACTACTCACACTGGTACACCCTCACACCTACCCTACTCCTACCTATACTACTCACACTGGTACACCCTCCCACCTACCCTACTCCTACCTATACTACTCACACTGGTACACCCTCACACCTACCCTACTCCAACCTATACTACTCACACTAATACACCCTCACACCTACCCTACTCCCACCTATATTACCCACACTAATACCCCCTCACACCTATCCTACTCCCACCTATACTACCCACACTAATACCCCCTCACACCTACCCTACTCCCACCTATACTACCCACACTAATACCCCCTCACACCTGCCCTACTCCTACCTATACTACTCACAGAGGTACATCTTCACACCTACCCTACTCCTACCTATACTACTCACACTGGTACACCCTCACACCTACCCTTCTCCCACCTATACTACTCACACTGGTACAGCCTCACACCTACCCTACTCCCACCTATATTACCCACTCTA
Organism: Taudactylus pleione; assembly: GCA_031769625.1. NCBI lineage: Eukaryota > Metazoa > Chordata > Amphibia > Anura > Myobatrachidae > Taudactylus > Taudactylus pleione. The sequence goes on from JAUIMM010000072.1 coordinate 4,120,740, forward strand.
ATACACCCTCACACCTACCCTACTCCCACCTATATTACCCACACTAATACCCCCTCAGACCTATCCTACTCCCACCTATATTACCCACACTAATACCCCCTCACACCTATCCTACACCCACCTATACTACCCACACTAATACCCCCTCACACCTACCCTACTCCTACCTATACTACCCACATAATAGCCCCTCACATTTATCCTACTCACACCTATATTACCCACACTCACCTTTGTATTTTTTGGCACTAGGAATCCGGGTGAGCTTTGTGTCAAGTTCTTCCTCTGCTGAGATTTTCAAGACTTTGGTCCTGTAGTCGATGACCATGGTGAGCAGGTCAGGACGTCGGGAAATCTCAAAAATGTGTTCTATGTATGAGAGGTTGTCTGAGGGAGGGAAGAGAAGTCGCAGGTTAGGTCACAAAACATGGTATCAACAAAAAAAATACTATCTAAAAATAAGGATAATACAATAAGGTGTGTGTGTGTTTTTAAATCCGTATACAGAAAATAAACCCATGGTTTACATGTCAAAGGCGTAGCTCTAGAAACATACCTTAACCTTCCAAACAAATTGTGCATATCTCTTACCACTCAAGGCCTGATCCACTACCGATCGCAACTGCGAATGCAATAGCGATTACGCACGCAGTCTCATTGCGATCACTATGCCATCACAGCACTACATAAGGACGCCCACTTTACCTTACACACATCCGTAATGTTTAACAAGACTGCGAAACCATCGGCACTTGCACAAGCTCTGACCTTACTCACTGCACACTATGCTGAATATTTTTGGAATCCCAAAAGCAGACTAAGTGGAATGTAATAGGCTACGGCTTTGAGACATCGGCGAGTCCCATGCAAGACTGTCCGATGTTTTTTTTCAACCTGGTTTTGCCTATTAAAAAACTGCACTCCGGACAGTTCTCCAAATGGCACATTTTTCTTCCTGATAATGCTTCTTGTCTAGCATTTGGTATTCTCTATGGTATCTTGCCTCCCTTGGTAGTCCTGTTCTCCCCCCAACACCCTCCCACCCCCTCTACTAAACCCCCCCCCTCATATTCTTATTGCTAATTATTTCATTCAACGATTATTATTCTTGTGTTCTTCCATGGTTGTTTTTTTCTGTGAGCTTTCTAAATAATGAATAAAAAAAAATAAAAAAAACATCGGACAGTCTCGCACGGGACTCACCGATGTCTCAAAGTCATAGTTTATTACATTTACCACTGAGGTCTGCATTCAATGTGAGGCGAAAAGCCGTTTCTGCGTGTTTTTGGCGGAAACTTTTCGCTGATGACGTCATTTTTGCCTGTTTTGACTTTACTTTGTTTTCTATTTGAAAGACTTTCCGGCTAGGCGGAAAAGTATCGCCTATGAAAGGAGGCGAAAAAAGTTAATCATTTGGGGTTTTGGGGTGCAATGTTGCGTGGAACCCCCGTGCAGCCTTCAGCCAGTCCCCCAAAGGTAAACTGTTTTAAAAAAGTTAATTTTTACATTGCAGGTGTTTGCGGCAGGTGGATTTTTCGTGATTTTTTCAACGTAACTTTACCAACTTATAAATATGCTGACCCCCATTTTCAAGTACCCCAAATTTGCTGGGATAAGTTATTTTCAGCAAAAATCCTCCTGAATACTATTCTGCACCACGTATAGAAAACGCTATTTAGCAGCTATTGAGCCCATTTAAAAAGACCAAATACCTTCAGCCAGCCAAATTGTGGGTACCATAGCTAACCCCCATGTCAGAGCATCTGTGGAGGGGTGTCAGGCTGATTTCCCCATACCTGACAGTACTTCCCGCCTGTTCAAGTTTCGCCGGGTCCCGTTTTCGCGTACTTTCAAATTGAATACGGGGTAAAGCGGGCACACGTGCGCAATACTTTTCTGCCTACAAAACACGCAATGTAGGTGAAAAGTCCGGGAGGCGGAAAAGTATCGCTGGTCTGCTCAAATTGAAAACTTCTCTTAGTCTGCTTTTGGGGTTCCAAAAATATTGTGTCCTGGCCACTAAAGCATCATAAATCCCAATTTTATTACTGTTTATTAGAACAATAGACCCTGAATCAGTACTGATCTGTGGCACAGATAGGCCATGCGTGGATCTCATGGAGTTGGAAGTCTGGGCATGCTCGGCCAGCCTGAGTGACATGGGGCGCCTACCTCTGCTGATTTAAAAAAGGTTTTTTAGAATGGCTTGCAGCCCCACTGCTCATCTGCTTTGCACTAAGGTAAATGCGTCCTTGAGTCCCCGTAGATGCCTCGTGGTAATATGGGATCGTCGGTAATGAATTGGACAGACGTTGTGTCCGGCCTACAGTACATAACGTACGGCACAAAGCTCCAGTTGTTTGGGCTAAGAGGGGCTTCAGCTTGCAGGGATTGTTCTGCTGGTTGAGGAAAGCCGTTCCTAAATTGCTGCGGTTGAACACAGCCTTGTCTCAGCACGCCTTCCCCTTGTCGCATCGCACAAATGTTGCCGATAGACGTCTCTAGGTGCACTTCAATGTTTCTCGCTCTCACATGCTAACACATTTTAGTCTTATGATATATTATTGATACAGCTCTGACATCCGTTTTTTAGCATCTTCGCATACTTCTTTTAATATGGCCTAACAGAGTGACGCTATCAATGGACTCCTCATCAATAATGCATACCGTACGTGTTTTGTGAGCAGGAATCACTTTTTTGTAAATATCCATTCCCCTCCCCACCTCATGTGAAAAGAGCAGGGTCCCCCAGCAGCACAGAGTATATCAGGAGATGAGTGATGTATCAGTGAGTACAGGACTGCATGTGACCGGGGCAGTGACATGATGTGAGGAGGAGTATGGAGGCAGCAGACAGCCACAGACTGAGAGTTATATAGTGGGAGGAGCAGGGTCACCAGCAGCACAGAGTATATCAGGAGATGACTGATGGGTCAGTGAGGACAGGGCTGCATGTGACAGGGGTAGTGACATGATGTGAGGAGGGGAATGGAGGCAGCAGGAAGCCACATACTGAGAGTTATATAGTGGGAGGAGCAGGGTCCCCAGCAGCACAGAGTATATCAGGAGATGAGGGATGTGTCAGTGAGGACAGGGCTGCATGTGACAGGGGCAATGACATGATGTGAGGAGGGGAATGGAGGCAGCAGGAAGCCACATACTGAGAGTTATATAGTGGGAGGAGCAGGGTCACCAGCAGCACAGAGTATATCAGGAGATGACTGATGGGTCAGTGAGGACAGGGCTGCATGTGACAGGGGCAGTGACATGATGTGAGGAGGGGAACGAGACAGCAGGAAGCCACAGACCTAGAGTTATATAGTGGGAGGAGCAGGGTCCCCAGCAGCACAGAGTATATCAGGAGATGAGGGATGTGTCAGTGAGGACAGGGCTGCATGTGACAAGGCAGTGACATGATGTGAGGAAGAGAATGGAGGCAGCAGGAAGCCACAGACAGTTACTGTATATAGTGGAAGGAGCAGCAATGTGAGGCCCCTGTCACACTGATGCAGGAAAATTATTGGGTTCATACATCAATGCTATAATAATAATTTCAAGGTTTGGCAATCCCAGGTACATAGATAAAATCATAGCTGTGACTAGATCAGAGGTCCTGGGAGTACCAGCGTTACAACTGACCTCAGATTCCAGGATCTGCCTCTTGAATATGATAGATCATGGTTAGTGAATAATTCATGAAGTAAATCATCTTGGGGTCAGCTTGTTTAGCTAGTTCACTTGCTACGGTGAAGGCAGAATGTTTTCTGTCTCCCTCATATAATGGAACCAGGAGCTGGTTCATTGAAATTCACAGTGGTACTGGCTGTCTCCATCCCTGAGACTCAGCTGCTTCCCTGTACTTCCCTCTCACACACTGCACGCAAAGATCAAAACACAAATTGCCTGGAGTTAGAGGACCAAGCCTCACGTTGCCAGGGAACCAGGTTGGCAACGACAAGATGAAGCTAAGGAAAGGTCACCCAGTTCCAGTGTTCAAATGTCACTTTAATTAATGTGGAAATAACAATCTCATGTGCAAACAAGGCGAAGGTGCGTATGAGGAGCTCTCTATAATCCGCGGTCGGCCCCGAGCCCATCTGAGTAAATAGGCCCATCAGCTCCTGGTTAAAAGAAAAAAAAAAAGGTGAATGTATGAACGCTTTCACCGTAGGCGACGATCTTTTTGCATTCGTTTGACTCCTATCACTAATCGGTACCATTAAGATGCTACTATAGGTTATCTATTGGCCTAGCCTCTCCCTCGCGCCCACACATTGGCAACCGAGAGATGGCTGAGCTGAAATAATCTGTGCTGCTGTTAACGTTTTAATGCACGGATTGGCTACAGGTTGTCCAGCTCCTGGCCAGATGCTCAACTGCTCCTACAGGACACCTGGGCTGCAGTTAGCGGTGGCCATAACAATCAGTGGTCTAACCATCGATGGTGCCATCAGTGATTGTCATCAATGGTGACCCATCGATAGTTTGCACTAATTGATGGCCACCCCTGCTGGGGAGCATGGCAAGCCACGGGCTAATTAATGTTGGGGCGTGACACTAGTGGGCTGGGCTAAACTCATGTTTTACTACCTTATGCTAATGCCAGTTACCTTACGGCTAATGCGGGGATCTGTGTGGCTCCAAGCTGGAAGCTGCTCCGCCCGCACTGTTTTTTTAATCCATAGCCGCAATCGTCTTCACTAGTATTGGCTCTTGCTCCAGCCCCGTGCTAAGTACAAGAGATCTGTCAGAAACAGGCATCCCTTCGCTGAATGCGCAACTCAGAATAGCACTGACTGCTAGCTACACGCCCTTGTCACTCCCACAGTGCAGATCCGTGCATCGTTTCAACCCAGTTCCTGGCACAAAACACTCATTTGAAACAAAGCGAGATCCGGCAAAGATTCATGCAATTCAGAATCGGACAGAGATATGCAAAAAAATATGTAAAATCGCTTTTGCGAATGCGCTGTATGCTAAAACTCGCTAATTGCGTTTGTGAAAATAGATGCGTCCGTCTCAGAATCAGCCGAAATCCGGGACCAGGGAGGGTATCCGGTTGCCCATCCCTGCTCTAAGCTGCACCATTCTTGGAAAAAAGTGTTGTGGTCTAGTAGACTGGTCGGCAAGCATTGCTGAGCATAGCCAGGGCGGATAAAGCTGTGTTTTAAAGAGTCCGTCTTATTACCCTAAAGAGTTTGTGCATATTGCAGGTGGGATTTTCTGGATCAATAATGCTTCTGATAATTGAGGATACAGGACACATCCTCCTGCCTACGTCAGTGCGCGCTTGGTGTTTACACCATGGGGCCATGTTCCTGTAATAATGTTTGGATCACATTCTGAATATTACTGGAAATAGAGAGTATGGAGATTGACAGTGAACATGTGGGGCGAACAGGAAAACCTGAGAACTCCATATCTGCCGCCAGATAGACAGACCTGATCTAGAGAAATTAAACGCGCCAGTGACACACACAATATGTGACGTTCAATTCAAAGTGAAGTGATACCTTTTTATAACATTAGAAATGAATCCCGTTGATTAGGCTCCAAGTAATACAGTGACGTTAACACAACCCCATTTGCTTATTGTTTTGAGCGAAAGTCGGGAAAATGGAGCGAGCCCTCCTTTGTTTCCTAAAGCCAGCGGGGAGGCGAGTGGTGAGCAATATTAATTGTACCCCCAGGATAATCTCCCGGTGACAATACTGATGGTTTCAACACATCAGACATTTGCCAGACAACACACAGCAGAAGCCACTGCGCCGTTAATTCTCCCTGCTAGCATATTTCGCGCCCTCGCTTTGTATCATTGACTATTACCCCATGCCGGCGACAAATCCTGCTCTGTATGTTTTTGGCCCAGAGCGGTTATATAAATCTTGCTTTACAAGATGACAAGGGGTTAAGCGTTTTCACAGCAGCAAGGAAAGGGGGGTGGGGTACTAGCATTGCCGGCGGTGGTCCCTTCAAACACATCAGACTGAGACGCCTGTCAGCATGGCAACAGGAGACTCTAGCGCAGTCCTGGCCAGAGATTTGCTGAGGCTCCGTATGGATAATGTGTATGTTTCTGCTACTTTAAATGCATTGGCAGGCGAAGGGTTACAATCTATTCCTTAAAGGGGCGGCATCACCTGAATCGCTTGCCGCAAATGTTACATACCCCCCCTGATGATTCAGATCCGACTACCAAAATCACCAGCCCTGATAGTACGCCAGCACCGATGATAGACCTCTCAGCAGCAGAGGTGGATCTGTTGGTCATTCATTCACCACACAGGGGCGTAGTTGGAAATCTCTGGACCCCGCAAAATTGTGATGGGACCCACATACCCCCCAATGTCTTATTCATCTTTGTTCAGTATTTTGAGGCACATTTTTGGCACTGGCACAGGCTCTGTGTTACTGGCCTTGCATACACTGTGACTATAGTTTAGCCCAAAGGTTCCCAAACATGGTCCTCAAGGCACCATAACGGTCCAGGTATTAAGGCTATCCATGATTGAGCACAGGTGGTTAAATCAAAAGACTGAGGTACTAATTAAGTCACCTGTGCTTAAGTATAGTTATCGTTAGAACCTGGACCGTTAGGGTTACTTGATGACCAAGTTTGGGAACTTCTGGGTTAGCCCTTGGACCTCCTCAAATATACTGACTCTTTAACCTATAATGGCTCAAAATCAAAAACACCACCGGTATACCCATGTGATTTATATAAATAGGTTGTCCTCTCCGATTCCTGTTTATTCATCTCATCTGTTGCCCGTTTGCTCAATAACTGGGACCAAAGTCCCCCTTAAGTCTTGGGAAGTGTCCCCAGATGTAATCTCTGCTCAACACTTGAAGCCAAAAACTGCCCAAGAATTAGTTTACAGCATTTTACAGAGACAAATATAACAGATCCTGGTCCATAGCAAACGACTGGCGGAATCCGTTCAACTCCAGATCTATTACTCGTAAAACAAGAAGACAATACATCCAGGTGACATCCAGGTGATCATTCAATGAATACAATTAACAGCTCTTAAAACCTGCCTGGTTTTTCATGGAAGCTAGCCGATCTGGCACCCCTGGCCTCCGGGCACTAGGTGATGCCCAGAGATCTGTCTCATACCTTTTGCCAGCTTGTCATGCTTCTCCAGAAAGCTAAACCAGTCCTGGCAGGAAGTGATCTCCTCGCTCTTCTCGCTGGGGATGTCCTCCTTGCACGCTGACTTTAGCTGGTCCAGATCCTCATTGGTGATGTTTTCAGCAAGCTCCTGCAGCAAAGCGTCATACTCCTCCATGGTAGCCTGGAAATTAAAACGGAGAGGTTAGGGAACAGAACACTGTGTCCTGACAAACATAGAATACACATTCTAAGAGAGTATTGTTGGCTATGTGAGGTGGTCTTCACCTCTATGGTCATACTGGCAATAGAGGACTTTGTGCCTGATATCAGGTCTATGCTTCTATATCAGTGTTTTGCAACCTCGGTCCTCAAGGCACACTAACAGTCCAGGTTTTACTGATATCCATGCTTGAGCACAGATGGTTAAATCAAAATAACTGAGGTACTAATTAAGACACCTGTGCTCAAGTATGGCTATCCTTAAAACCTGGACTGTTAAGCTCCGTACACACTGGACGATTTTCTTGAACGATAACGATATCTTTGAACGATATATCATTCAAATCGTCCAGTGTGTATGCACTTACTGACGAACGATGCACGCTCCCGCGGGTCGTTAACGATATCCCCAGTCGTCTGAACATGCAGTCCCACCTGAGACTATCGTTGGCGTTGCCATGCTGCCGAATGCATCCGACATCGCTCCGTACACACTTCATCCAGTGTGTTCGGGGCTTCAGTTTGCCTTGAGGACCGTGGTTGGGAACCCTGTTCTATACAGTATGATGGTGCTAATTAAATAAGTAAATAAAACATTTTTAATAATATTCCGGAGTGGCATAGCATGGTAAAAAAATAATTAGAAAATGGCTTAAATTTTGCAAGCGAATGCAGTAACAAAAAATTCCTAGTTTAAAATACCTCAATTGATGCCTGTGGCTGACTCGGTGCTCAGACTGAAAAATCAGTTTCATTATAATGAAAGGGGAAAAAAAAAGTCCTATTTAATAAACTGTACCGGTGCCTGCACATGTTTCACCCGTCGCGCTAATAAAACCTGTAGCTCTGCTGTATGTTAGTGGTTCGCCCACAGCCTCCAATCTAATGAACCGTCCTGCCGGGCCTCACATGCACCAGTAATAAATGCGTCCTTACAATGGACTATTGCTAATAACCCTCCTGTCATTTACGTCCCCTCTCTTCTCAGACACTGAACGGCTGGGAATTATGGAAAAGACTCTACTACCGAATTCACAACACTACTGCATAATAAATAGATAATAACAAATATAATACCAAGAGAAGCTGTATATCCCAGACAAGAAAAACAGATTAATTATAGCATAGAGCGTAGTATCAAACCAAGGACAAATGCAATGTTTTCTGAGGTAAAAAAATTTTTGGGGGAGAGTGGGCAATATATGTTTTTCCACAAAATTAATAATTTTGTGAGCTGAACCAATATATTCAAATATAATCTATCTCTAATGCAGTTAATTTTTATGCCTTTCCTACAAATGACACAGTACTTTACAAGTGATTATTTCATTTTTATTTTACCTCAGAAATTGTTATAAACTTACACTCAAAATAGTGCGTCATGTCTGTAGAAATCGGCCGATTATTAAACACCTTTTTGCGTTCAATGTCTGACACCCCTTTCCGAGTACACCAGTTAGTGCATCGCGGCTGTCCTTGTACTGTACAAGGACCTGTAATAATAATTGTCCCTGGAAAAATATCTTATGGCTACATCCATTATATTGTTTTTCATAGTAAAATGCCTGTTTCCATGACACGTGATGAATTGTTGGTGTGACTAGTTAGGATAAACAGTATACAGAAAAACTATTAGGAAAAGATACATTTACGTGTGGTGTAACATTAAAATGACCTTTGTTATGTACTAAAACACAATTATAACAAACTGTGTTTATATTCACTGATTAGTCATAATGCCCCTGTCTGGGGAGTCAGCAGTTGGACGTCACTAGGACTAACGACATGAGCAAAAGATATAAATGAAATATGAAAGTTTGATTATTATTTTTATATAAATTGCAAAATGTTATTTAGTTACGTTCATGATGAATAAATATATAATTTCAAGATGGTTTCCTGTTAATAGATTAACTTTTTGCCATATTTATTAGCTTGATGCAAAGAGCAGCAAGGTGTTGTAAAACCCATAGGAACTAATCTGACATTGTGCTGCTGCTGCTGCTGTCACCCTGATGTTCAGACAAGCAACTAATTAGGGATTTGTTCATCTCAATGCAAAACCCTAATTGGTTTATGCTGCTGCCGTGGCAGGAGGAGTGTGTACTCCGTGGCCCCTGGTAGAAGTAGTTTGATCTCCCTGGCCCCTGGTAGGAGGTGTGTGTACTCCCTGGCCCCTGGTAGGAGGTGTGTGTACTCCCTGGCCCCTGGTAGGAGGTGTGTGTGCTCCATGGAAGGAGGAGTGTGTACTCCCTGGCCCCTGGTAGAGGTAGTTTGATCTCCCTGGCCCCTGGTAGGAGGAGTGTGTACTCCCTGGAAGGAGGAGTGTGTACTCCCTGGCCCCTGGTAGAGGTAGTTTGATCTCCCTGGCCCCTGGTAGGAGGAGTGTGTACTCCCTGGCCCCTGGTAGAGGTAGTTTGATCTCCCTGGCCCCTGGTAGGAGGTGTGTGTACTCCTTGGCCCCTGGTAGAGGTAGTTTGATCTCCCTGGCCCCTGGTAGGAGGTGTGTGTACTCCCTGGCCCCTGGTAGGAGGTGTATGTGCTCCCTGGAAGGAGGAGTGTGTACTCCCTGGCCCCTGGTAGAGGTAGTTTGATCTCCCTGGCCCCTGGTAGGAGGAGTGTGTACTCCCTGGAAGGAGGAGTGTGTACTCCCTGGCCCCTGGTAGAGGTAGTTTGATCTCCCTGGCCCCTGGTAGGAGGAGTGGGTACTCCTTGGCCCCTGGTAGAGGTAGTTTGATCTCCCTGGCCCCTGGTAGGAGGTGTGTGTGCTCCCTGGAAGGAGGAGTGTGTACTCCCTGGCCCCTGGTAGAGGTAGTTTGATCTCCCTGGCCCCTGGTAGAGGTAGTTTGATCTCCCTGGCCCCTGGTAGGAGGAGTGTGTACTCCCTGGCCCCTGGTAGAGGTAGTTTGATCTCCCTGGCCCCTGGTAGGAGGTGTGTGTGCTCCCTGGAAGGAGGAGTGTGCACTCCCTGGCCCCTGGTAGTAGTTTGATCTCCCTGGCCCTTGGTAGGAGTGTGTACTCCCTGGCCCCTGGTATAAGTAGTTTGATCTCCCTGGCCCCTGGAAGGAGTGTGTGCTCCCTGGAAGGAGGAGTGTGTACTCCCTGGCCCCTGGTAGGAGTAGTTTGATCTCCCTGGCCCCTGGTAGGAGTAGTTTGTGCTCCCTGGAAGGAGTGTGTACTCCCTGGCCCCTGGTAGTAGTTTGATCTCCCTGGCCCCTGGAAGGAGGAGTGTGTACTCCCTGGCCCCTGGTAGGAGTAGTTTGTGCTCCCTGGAAGGAGTGTGTACTCCCTGGCCCCTGGTAGTAGCTTGATCTCCCTGGCCCCTGGAAGGAGGAGTGTGTACTCCCTGGCCCCTGGTAGGAGGAGTGTGTACTCCCTGGCCCCTGGTAGGAGTAGTTTGATCTCCCTGACCCCTGGTAGGAGGATTGTGTAATCTCTGCCCTCCTGGTAGGAGTAGTGTATACTCCCTTCCCTCTGGTAGGCGGAGCGTGTAATCTCTGCCCCCTGGTAGGAGGAGCGTGTAATCTCTGCCCCCTGGTAGGAGGAGCGTGTAGTCTCTGCCCCCTGGTAGGAGGAGCGTGTAGTCTCTGCCCCCTGGTAGGAGGAGCGTGTAATCTCTGCCCCCTGGTAGGAGGAGCGTGTAGTCTCTGCCCCCTGGTAGGAGGATTGTGTAATCTCTGCCCCCTGGTAGGAGGATTGTGTAATCTCTGCCCTCCTGGTAGGAGGATTGTGTAATCTCTGCCCTTCTGGTAGGAGGATTGTGTAATCTCTGCCCTCCTGGTAGGAGGAGCGTGTACTCTTTGCCCCCTGGTAGGAGGATTGTGTAATCTCTGCCCTCCTGGTAGGAGGGTTGTGTAATCTCTGCCCTCCTGGTAGGAGGATTGTGTAATCTCTGCCCCCTGGTAGGAGGATTGTGTAATCTTTGCCCTCCTGGTAGGAGGATTGTGTAATCTCTGCCCTTCTGGTAGGAGGAGCGTGTACTCTTTGCCCCCTGGTAGGAGGAGCGTGTACTCTTTGCCCCCTGGTAGGAGGAGCGTGTACTCTTTGCCCCCTGGTAGGAGGAGTGTGCATATTTCCAGTCCTGACCACTTGCAGCAGCTCTCTCTGAGTCTGAGACGGCAAAATAGTACAGCGGTGACCTGACCTGTTCCTGTCCAAGATGTGACTGTTGTGTAAAGGACAATGACTATAGCACTCTAAAGGTGCGTACACACTGGGCGATCAGGAAAGACTGCACTATTACAACATCGTAATCGTACAGTCGTTCCTGATCACCTGTAGTGTCTGCACTGAATGATCAGTCGCTCAGTGCAGGCACAATCCATCATTCCTGAACATGGCCAATCTGTCGTTATCGGTAGATTGGCCTGCATGTTCAGGCGATGGACAATGTCGGAAACGACCAGCGGGAGCGCACATCGCTGGTCGTTTCCAACATGTAAGTGCACATTTTCTGCACGATTACGATGTCGTATTCGTGCAATCGCTCAGTAATATCGCCAAGTGTGTACGCACCTTTAGACAGAAAATAATAAAAGTAATATTTTATAATAATAAGGTACAGTCTTGTTTATTTTCGTGTTTGTGTCATGCATATCTGTATGTTATACTTGTGTGTCATGTGAATGTTATGTATGTGTGTTATACATATATATTATTCCTGTATGTGTTTGTCATACATACATGTTATGATAGTGTAAATGCAGCTAGTATTTGGTGCCCCCTTGAGACTTTCACCAGCGTTAGATATAAGAAGAAGCCACCATTCTAAAAAACAGCGTTAGCAGGGAGGGGTCCACGTGAAGCAGCATTTTCTAACGTCACCCCTGTGTACATGTGTTTTCTCTAGCGATAAGACACGTTGATGCTATGCTGGTGGTGTATCTATAGGGGGCGTCGTTGTGTCACCCCTGTGTACATGTGTTTTCTCTAGCGATAAGACACGTTGATGCTATGCTGGTGGTGTATCTATAGGGGGCGTCGTTGTGTCACCCCTGTGTACATGTGTTTTCTCTAGCGATAAGACACGTTGATGCTATGCTGGTGGTGTATCTATAGGGGGCGTCGTTGTGTCACCCCTGTGTACATGTGTTTTCTCTAGCGATAAGACACGTTGATGCTATGCTGGTGGTGTATCTATAGGGGGCGTCGTTGTGTCACCCCTGCTTACATGTGTTTTCTCTAGCGATAAGACACGTTGATGCTATGCTGGTGGTGTATCTATAGGGGGCGTCGTTGTGTCACCCCTGTGTACATGTGTTTTCTCTAGCGATAAGACACGTTGATGCTATGCTGGTGGTGTATCTATAGGGGGCGTCGTTGTGTCACCCCTGCTTACATGTGTTTTCTCTAGCGATAAGACACGTTGATGCTATGCTGGTGGTGTATCTATAGGGGGCGTCGTTGTGTCACCCCTGTGTACATGTGTTTTCTCTAGCGATAAGACACGTTGATGCTATGCTGGTGGTGTATCTATAGGGGGCGTCGTTGTGTCACCCCTGCTTACATGTGTTTTCTCTAGCGATAAGACACGTTGATGCTATGCTGGTGGTGTATCTATAGGGGGCGTCGTTGTGTCACCCCTGTGTACATGTGTTTTCTCTAGCGATAAGACACGTTGATGCTATGCTGGTGGTGTATCTATAGGGGGCGTCATTGTGTCACCTTGAGCACCTTCAGTCATTTGTGGAAAGTTGGCTCCTATGCAATTGGATAGCAGCTTTCATTAGTCTGTCCACACACAAGTGTTTAAGCTGGCAACTGATTGGTTCCTATGTCTCGCAACACATTACATCATGTTATAAATTGAGCCCCTTTATTTTAAACTACACATATATACATATACTGTGTGTGTGTGTATATATATATGTATATATATATATATATATATATATATATATATATAATTTGCAGCATAGTTATAATGAAGTGATGACAGATTACATGACACAGTGTAAAAATGTCTTGTTCATCCTTCAGTATATTATCATTTTCTCTGTTTCCTCGTCTTCTGCTTCTTGTGTCTCAGGCAGTCACACTGCAGAGCTCTGGCAGATGCAGGGCGGGGAGGTGTGAATGTTACAAACACCCATCAGACAGTGTTTCATATGTCTGCATACCTAGCAGTGTTAGCATCCCTTATACTGGCTCAGGATGACATGGAGCAGAGCTATCTCTCTATGCCACTGCACTAACAACCTCCATTACTATTACAGGGTGCTGCAGTTCATACGTACCTTCCCTCTACACTAGGGGGCACTGCTATGGTCCAGTTCAAGACACCAAGTGCATGTGCCAAAAGTGGGTGGGGCCATGCCACGTGGGGACCGGCAATGTCCCTCAGGCAGTACAGGTTGAGTCTCCCTTATCCAAAATGCTTGGGATCAGGGGTATTTTGGATAATGGAATATTCCGTATTTTGGAATATTTGCATATTATAATGAAATATCTTGGGAATGGGACCCCAATATACACACAGAATGCATTTATGTGTTATATACACCTTATACACACAGCCTGCAGGTCATTTTATACAATATATTCAATAATTTTGTGGCTCAAGCAAAGTTTGTGTACAGAAATGAAATTCACTTATGTTTTATATACACCTTATACACACAGCCTGAAGCTAATTTTATACAATATTTTTAATAATTTGGGGCCTTAGACAAAGTTTGTGTACATTGAACCATCAAAAATCAAAGGTTTCATTATCTCAGTCATGCCAAAATTATTCCGTATTTTGGAATATTTGGATATGAGAGACTCAACCTGTATCTGGTGACTCCGAAGCACTAGGCCATCCCCAACCCTCCTCCCTTCTACTTTGCATTGCTACACACACCAGTGACATTTGCCATATACCAAACTCCCAGCGTTGTTGGCAAGTATGAGGAGCTCGAGAACTGGCATTGCTTGGCCCGGCTCACCTCCAAGCCCCATGGCGCCTGCCCCCTTACTCATTGTGACAATAATCCCACCACAGACTCCCACCATTCCTGAATATTCTCACAGCCATCGCAAGGTACCCAATCAATTATTTAACAATCGATAGTCAGTGAGCATGCGCAGTGGACCCTGGAAACTCGCACAAAGGAGCTCTGTTGCGGTGTCCGAGCCATCGGAAACAAGCGTGTGATTGTGGAAACCACCACACTTTTGGGATCGAATAAGGCCAATTCGGGAACTTCAATGGTTGCCAACTCTCACTGATCCATCCATAGCCCTAGACCAGTGTTGGCTAACCTTGAGACTCCAGCTGTTATGGAACTACATAACCCAGCATGCACTGCTACAGTTTTGCTATTAGGGCAGGCTAAAACTGTGGCAGGGCATGCTGGGATATATAGTTCCACAATAGCTGGAGTGTCAAGGTTAGCCAACACTGCCCTAGACACTTGGTACCCCCAATCTCCTTAATTGCTCCTGTGCCCAGCAGGGTGAATATTAAGTCTTTGGTTTACATTTTCTTTTATATCTGCTAAGAAAGTTGTATTACAGCTCAGTAAAGTGACAAAGTCGGCACCGAAACTCAAAGCCTTTTTAATTCCTCACAAATTCAGAGCTGCCTGGTATGGACTGAAGGTGGCGCCACATCCGGGTGCTCACAGCTTCCAGAGAGCCAATGAGCAGATATTAGCTGGTTCCTCACACTTCCTTGCAGAGGAACCAGGGTGGGCCAGTGGTGGTGTCTGCACCAGGGAAACAATCGCACTCATGTACAAGATCCACTAATATAACTCATGTTATAAAAACAAGATTAAATTAGGTGATTCATGCCATTGCAAGCAGTTGACATGAACTCCATTAACATTCATGTATTAATGGCTAGCGTGCAGCTCTTTGCTGTAGGTCGCAGGAATGATCTGCATAACGAGCAGAGCGAGAGGTTCATTTGTACATTTGCTCATCCTGTCGATCATCTACAAGTCAATGTACAGTACAGTAATGGGTAATGCAGTACATTAGACGGCAGTGCGTTACTGTACGTCATATTTTTGGAGGCGTTTTTGTCTGCCCCCCTTCGCCACATTGCTGATTCATCATTCTGTCTTTTCCCGTTTATTACGCCAATGTTATAATAAGCGGTATAGCTGTTATACAGACTGTTCCATGTATTCTTGCTGTTCGACGGTCCTTCGCCAGAAATGTGTAGTATAGTATGTTAGACCTTTGCCCATACATGTTTATAAAAAGGAAAAATTAAAAGGATAACACGGATTGTGCATGAAAGAAAATCTAAATCCAAAATAGGGATTGCCTTAAAATATCTGCTAATGTATGTATATAGTGGTAGATTCCTTTGATGGTGGGATGTGCTGGCAATTGTTCTGCTTGCATGGATTGACCTTGTATTAATAAACACTATCCACGCGCCCATATTTGGGGACAGGGTACTTGTGTCAACAGCCCTGTTCTTGGGCCTATCTGTGGGGCCACCAAGCAGCACTGCGCACAGCAGGTCAATGTGGCCCCCAACAGTTCCCTCCAACAGGGCCGGGCCCTGGTAAATAGTACCCGCTCCCCCACCCTCTCTGCACCCCTGTTCAAGAGTGCAGGGGCTGCCCCTTTTATTATCGGCAGTTTTCATGTATTGCTTTTATTACCAGTTTGTAGTGTGATTTCCTGCAAGTCCCCTGAGGCACCCCAGGGTGCCACGTCACCTAGTTTGGGAACCACTGCCGTACATCATATTATTGGTGACAGAATATATTTATTTGTTTCATACAGACGAGATTCTATAGAAACGACCCACCCAATGTAGTGACATTTTAGTCCTGCGCTGACTAAGAGACAATAATCATATATTCTAGGAGGTAAATATGAAACAGAGGCCTGTGGATCTGCTGGAAACCATAGATACCCATTTATTAGCAGAGGACCGAGTTTGGCCACCCCTGGTGTAGACTGTCACAGTGATGCGCATGCGGAATGTGCTGGGAGCAGTAGTTCTCTAGATGAGTTTATACACCAGAGTATAATATAACCGGCCAGTGTGTGAGTGATGGGGATTAGATGTATAACGCAGTGGTTGGTGGTGGTTAGTCCACACGTGGTGCAGCTTAACCAGTTCTTATGGTGCATACACACGGTCAGATTTTTCCTTCAGATCTGAACGATAACGATTTAAAAATCGTTCAGTCGTTCATAGCTGAAGGAAAATCTGACATATCTGACATGCCTGAACGATGGACGATAAACTATGCGTGTTCCCGTTTGTCAGATAACGATATCTGACATCTGATGTGTTTGCAGTCAGACTTGGGCGATTCCATTCATTTTAATGCAGTCAAAAATCGTTCAAAACTTTGGTCAAATCGTTCAAATCGTTCATCTGACAAATCTGACCGTGTGTATGCTCCATTAGATTTATTGTATATCAGGTAGAACAACAGGTAGCATGTGACACGGGATTACACAGGTATAAAAGCGGTAGGTATAATACACTGTTTTGCAGTCTGGAGCTCAGGGTAGTGCGCTGTACATGATGGCGGTTCTGACACAGGTGAATAGTAGCACTGGTGGTCTAGTGTACAACGGTGGTGGTATAGTGTATGTATGGACATACAGCAGGGAACTGTAGGACTCTTTGGTGGTGAGAGTCTCCTTGACTGACCTGGCCTTATGGATGCTGGGGAGTAGAGAAGCGTAGAGATGCCGCGCAGTAGCGCATGTTAGAGGTCAGACCTCCCTTAGCTGAGCCTCGGTTGGTCCTAGTGACCGCCGGCTCTCTCCTACCTGGATAGTGCTGGAGGGAGGCAGCGCAGAGGCGCATTCCTTCCTGCACCATTAACTTATCAACCAAAATATCAGATGGCTACAGGGGCTTCCGGAGAAGTGAGACACCCCAGAGTCTCCACGGATGAACACACATGATCTCTTCCCCAGGCATAGTAGCCATGACACAAGGAAGGGGTACCTGAAGAAGTTGAAGACACCTGACTGGTTGGTTGCGGCACCTTTCTATTTAGGTACTTTTGACAACCTGTCCTATTCTCTTATTAAAATTTCTCATAATTACCAAGCCGAAAATTCTGTTCCGGTGAACCTGTGGGCAGAATTACCATGGTAGCAGGAGGTGGAGCTGAGGGTTGGGGGCCACCTACCTTCTAGAAGCACTATGCAACAGCAGTGGGATGAAGATCATGTATCACCAATAATTTACCGAAGCTCCCTTTAGTAGCCAAACGGGATCTTGTCATTGGTTAATTGTTAGGTTGCTGTCTATTGGTTTCTGTAATGACAGGTAAAAAACTCAGGGGGAGCTTCAGCAAGGATGGGGAAATAAGTTTGGTTGCTTTATGTCTAGTTACTCCCCTGCCTAGAAGTTGGAAGCCAAAGAGTCGATAAGGGAAGACAACAGGGCAAGTCCCCATTATAACATTTTGGGGAGGGACAACAAATACTGGTCTGCCCTCCTGAGGTCCCTCCCTCATCTGCTCCTTAGAAGAGTGGGACTGGTACCTCGGGAGGATGTCTTTGCAGAGGCAGGTCATCCTCCCCTCCAGGCCCGGTAGAGACCGCACCCTTTATACTGCAAAGAGTTATTAATGGTGAGGCTTCAACTGGTGTCTGTGCAGAACTTAATTCATGCACGCAGTAACAATGAATTGAGGTTCCAGACAAATGTCGGGGGTGCAGATCTCAGCAGCGAGACCTCAACCTCCCGCTGGTCAGTGAAAAAGGACTAAATGACGTTCAAAATCATTGACTTCTTCCTCTTTAAATGCCACGGCCGCCGCCACCGGGAAGCTACTGAATAATCCCAATCACCTCTGATTATGTAACCTGTAGCAAGAAGAGGCAGACATGCTGTCTCTGGGACTCTCAGAGGCGGATAAAACACACAGGGAGAAGACTGAGATGACAGTGATCTTTGGAAACTGCTTTATATTCTGTCTGTAGGAGTCGTGATGTTTATGTCTTCTGACACATAGTGCGGCCTCGCAGAGACCAGACAAGCAGAATTAAAACTGTGCTTAGAGCGTCCTGCAACTCCCATGCACATGTCTACCTTATGTACTCTAACTGGGTTATACAGCGCTAGATTGCCATGCACCAACACACTCACACACCTTAAAATGACAGAAACCAGGAAGAGTCTTTTTGAACAAGTATGCTTTCAGGGAATCGGCGAGGGGGGCTATCTTGGAGGTCCCTGCAGGAGACACCATATTGCTTCCGAAACTCTTAAGCTGAGTAGGTACAGTGCGTCTACTACATACACAGTGGAGGCAGCCATTTTGTTGGTGATCATCGTGGCACAAGGCACAACATCAGTGCGCTAGCTGAGAATTACCTCTCTTATCTGCACCGTTGGGTGTCTGGGGCAACTTCTAGACCATGTATTCCCTGCTGGGCAGACAGCCACATGAATTAAACATTTTTAGTCCCAAATTGGGGACAAGAAGGGGGAGCCGTCAAACAAAATGGGGCATGGGCATTCGACGGGGCGTGTAAAAGAAAAAAAAAAAGTCCCCTTCAAATCGGGACTGTTTAATGGAAACTGGACAGTTGGGATGTGTAATGGAACCTGACATCGGTACTCTCATTGATTTGAGTTCGGGTGTTCCTACAGAGATTTATTAAAAACGCTGGATGGCTTCAACTAAAATTCCTGTTTTAATTGAGTTTTTCCTTAGCCGATTGCTGCAATGTGGGGAAAGAGTTAAAGGTTAGACAGATTTTTTTCAGCTCCATTTCCCAGTCTCACAATGGGATCCAGCTGCTGATTAAAGACCTAATTTTTGTGTGACGTTTCTCGCTGTCCTGCGAGCGAGCGGCCTACTGTCAGCATCCGGTAACAGCTTGGTGGAGGGGCCCTGGCTTCCAGTCGCTGCTCGGTGCCCTGACAGGAAATACATTTCTGTTTTGTTTCTTTAAGAGGAAATTTTATCAACTGAGCTCCCTCTTCCTGAAACGCTGACTCACGCCTTTGGCTTCATTGGGTTTTTTCCCCTGCCTGGTCCATGGCTGGAGATTCGCTCAGCATTCTCAGCTGTATGCAAGAGATCCAGCTGGTGCCATTATTGCCTTTCCCTGGTAATACAAGAACTTAACTTGTGTCAGACAGACACCATAGCGCAGAAATTGCTCTGTGCCTGATGCAGTGCAGGGTGTGGCTCACTGAAACAAATGACACGTACTTGCCTACTTTTTGGCTCTCCCCTGAGTGTAGATTGGAATCGCGACTTTGTGCAACAGGGGTGGGGCACAAGGACGCGAATTACATTGTCAAGGCCCCACCCACTTCAGAGAATCCGATACGGGATATGTGTCAGTGAGTAATGACTACACCTGTGCACCTGCTGGGTGACCTGGGAAATGTGTCAGTGAGTAATGACTACACCTGTGCACCTGCTGGGTGACCTGGGAAATGTGTCAGTGAGTAATGACTACACCTGTGCACCTGCTGGGTGACCTGGGATGTGTGTCAGTGAGTAATGACTACACCTGTGCACCTGCTGGGTGACCTGGGAAATGTGTCAGTGAGTAATGACTACACCTGTGCACCTGCTGGGTGACCTGGGATATGTGTCAGTGAGTAATGACTACACCTGTGCACCTGCTGGGTGACCTGGGAAATGTCAGTGAGTAATGACTACACCTGTGCACCTGCTGGGTGACCTGGGAAATGTGTCAGCGAGTAATGATTACACCTGTGCCACCTGCTGGGTGACCTGGGAAATGTATCATGTGAGTAATGACTACACCTGTGCCACCTGCTGGGTGACGTGGGAAATGTGTCAGTGAGTAATGACTACACCTGTGCAGCTGCTGGGTGACCTGGAAAACGTGACCTGTTTGGGGTCCTGAGGACCGAGTTTGAGAACCACTGGTCTAGTGCAACCTAAGGATTTCTCTCTCAATAATCCCATTAATGGCCTAATACAGAGGTTCCCAAACTCCGCCAAGTTTTCAGGATATTCGTGCTTAAGCACAGGTGACGTATTTAGTACCTGAGTCAATTTGATTTAACAACCCGGACTCAGGCATGAGTGTCATTAAAATTCGGAATGTAATGGAGGAGTTTGGGAAACTCTGGCCTAAGGCATTCTTGTGGGGTTTTTTTTGTGTATACATTTATTTTAGCCTTGTTTATATGGCAAAGTGCCTCAATTATGTTACCTGATAGGCCGCATTTTCATAAATGTAGCCCAATCCAGTACCTCAGTAATAACACCAGCTCCTGATTTATTTAGAAACGTGTTATTATTACTATTATCATTTATTTATATGGCGCCACAAGTGTTCCGCAGCGCCTTACAAAGTACAAAACAAATAGGTGACCAGTGAGTTACAGTACAATACACTGCAAGACAAGGACAGGTATAATATATGTTGCTACATTAGCAACCATAACACCCACATAAGCAACAGAGCATAAGCAACCAAGTGTTAGGTGCCCTAGTGGGGAGTAAGAAGTACATGAAAGTAATGTAAGGAGAAGCACAAGAGGGTAGAGGGCCCTGCTCGTAAGAGCTTACACTCTACTTGTCTGCTTTTATAGCGCAGAGGGAGGTTGAAATCTGAAGTACAAGGGGGGTGGGTGTGCACTTTGTGTTATCACAGCCCTCCCTCCCCCAACTCTGCAATATTGGGATTTGCGGCATCTTGGCAGCCCAAGGTGGGGACATGATGACATGGTTCCCCGCAAATTGCCCGCAGTGGGGAAGTGCGCAGGATTCAGGAGGCTTTTCTACTCTCCTGGGAGTGCAGGAGACCTCCACAAGATTCAGGAGTCTCCTGCACATATTAGCAGAGTATCCCACAAAATGGGTGTGCCTCAGTGATGACACCTGCCCCTGCCGAATTATTATTATTTATTAACAGTTTCTTATATAGCGCAGCATATTCCGTTGCGCTTTACAATTGGAAACATTGATAGAACAAAACAGGGTAATAACAGACAGACATAGAGGTAAGAGGGCCCTGCTTGCAAGCTTACAATCTATAGGGAAACAGGCATTAATACACAAGGATAGGTGCTATATATATTGCAATTTGGTCTGGCCAGAATGCAGAGTTTCTTGGTGGGCTGCTTGATCCAGTCACATAGGAATGTCGGCAAAATGTCAGGAGTATGTGAAAGAAAGACAATATGTGAGGTTATGTATGGACTGTGAGAGGGGATGTGATAAGACATGGAAGCTATGAAGGTTATGTGGTCGGTTCTGGAATCTGATAAGCTTGTCTGAAGAGGTGAGTTTTCAGGGAACGCTTGAAGGATTGAAGAGTAGAGGTAAGTCTTATTGTGTGTGGTAAGGCATTCCATAGAGTAGGTGCAGCCCGAAGAAAGTCCTGTAACCGTAAATGGGAGCAAGTAATGCGTGGGGATGAGAGACGCAGTTCTTGTGCTGAGCGGAGAGGTCGGGTTGGGAGATATTTTGAGATGAGTGAAGAGATGTATGTTGGTGTAATTCGGTTAATGGCCTTATGTGTAAGTAACAGTATTTTGTATTGAATACGGTAGAAAACCGGCAACCAATGGAGGGACTGACAGAGCGGGGCAGCAGATGATGAACGTTTGGCAAGGAAGATAAGCCTCGCAGCTGCATTCATAATGGATTGTAATGGCGATAGCCTGTTTTTGGGAAGACCAGTAAGGAGACTATTGCAATAGTCAATGCGGGAAATAATGAGTGCATGGATTAGAGTTTTTGCAGTGTCTTGTGTGAGATATGGTCGAATTTTGTATATGTTTTTTAGATGTATGTAACATGATTTTATAGACTGTGTATTCTTATGATTACGCCAAAATGGCTGCCTCCGCTCCACTGGTCCTTTATTCATTAAATAGTATAGGAGCAGATCTTCATATAATGCCTCAACATTTCTATATATAACATGCACGAAGGAAGCGTGTGAGATGTTGGACTGGTGGCTTGACAAACTGCAGACTCGGAAAACGACAGTGATAAGGTCCAGACATTTTCCTGCCTGTGACATTAATTCAGCGCCTATTTCCGTTCTCACCTACTATTTCAGTCACACGTTCCCCGCATATGGCTTGATTTCAAATATTCTAGATAGATGGGCGATGTTTGGAGTAAATATATGTGTATATTATGTATTGTAAGTTTCTAGAAGACACTTGAAGGGCTGGCTAGATGTAGTAATATTGCAGGGGACGGGCAGTCCCTCTTTGTTTCTGGAAGAGACAGGACAATTAGTGTGACAAGTTTCTCTACTGCTGGCATTTCCTAAATGATGGGTGAGGGGGCGTCCAGTTTCTGAGACTACGCGGCTGTTTTTTTGTGACTCGTGGCCAACAGTTGAACCAAAAATGTAGTTCGGCGAAAAGATGACCCTTCATGGGGCGTAGGAAAAGGCCCGGCCGGCTGATCATAACAGTTTGGGGCTGATTCTAAGGTGAACGCAGACGCCGCAGTATCTTCAGTCGCATCTGCGACATTGCGCAAATGCTGCTACAGCAGAGTCCTTCTCCTGATTTCAGCGTCTTAAGATGCTGCATTACCGCCTGTCGCACCATCGAGATTTGCACCAGCCCTGTTTTTTTTTGTCTGGTGTGTATTAACGTTTTCTGTATCATTAATATACCAGCAAAGCTTCATCCACACAGCCTGTAACAAGACAAGGACAAGGAGCTGATTGGTTGGTACTTTATCTCTCTCCAAAGCTTAGCACATCTTACCCTTACTATTTATTCGGTGTCTTTATCTCAAATCCGAGCACTCTCAGGCAGATACCTGCAATAATCCTTGCAAACAATGTGATTGCGGCAGACAGCCTAATGGTTAAAAGAGAAAGTTGGCCCAGGCTGCTCTATTACTGATAAGAGGGAGCTATGTTACTAGATAAACCACAGCCTGTTCCTGCTGAATGTCCGATAAACAAGGTTCTGCCTCCTGGATTAACCTCAGAGCCACCAATATTGCAATAAATGGCTCCGTGCAACAGGAGGGCAAAGCTGCGTTCTACCAGCAGCAGCTGCCATCATTCCAGATTTCGCTTGCCAGTCATGCCTTGTATTTTATTTTCTGCTGCAGACGAGGCTCTCACTAGGGGAATGAGAGGAGCGGAAGCATTAGGGCTCATTAGGGCGTCGGGCTCAAGTCAGAAAACCTGACGGAAATCAGTAAATATAACATACTGTAGTTATTACTGGACATCCAATGGAAAGGAATAGCAGTGCACTTTCATGGAAAAACATGAACTTATTTTCGGCAAGGCTGAGGGGGCCCATGTATCATTAAACGTTTGCGGCATATTTCCGGAAAATACCCGTTTTAGTTGGATACCCACATTTGTATCCCCTGAATGTATTATAGAGGGATCGTAGCCGATATCTCCTATATCTGCTGCTGTCCTTCGGTTTCCGACAACAGCTGCAGCCGCCATAGTTTCCTACGGGGGATGCGATGAGTTCCGGAGCTTGTCTCCCGCAGCTGATGCCATCAGAAGATGGCTTTGTCCTGCTGCAGCCTATGGGCTACAGATGGCAAAACTAGCCGGGAGACTCTTATGGAGGAACCCTCCCCCAGCAATGACCGCCGCACATGCGTGGTCTGTAGATAGCGCACGTGCAAGAGCCTGGCACAGGACTCTTCACTCTGAGCTCCTCGCAGGGACGGCCTCCATTCCGAACCCCTGTCCCTGCGGGTGCTATTTGGTCCATGTCGATGGTAAGATCACATCTTGCAATGCTATCACAGACGCTAGTAACCGGATCAGATCGCATTGCAAATGTAATCGTTGATAAATGGGCCCCTGAATCTCTTCTATCTATTAATTTGTGCAACATTTAAAAAGCTATGGTGACATTTTCTTTGTGTCTTTGATCGGCTGCTGACTTGTTGATTTAGGGCCTGATTCAGACTGGTACGCAGACCCATACAAGCCCTATGGTGAGTGGACTGCACATGTGCTGCGCTGCCACTGCGAACCCGGCCACAGTGCCTTGCGCCGTACAGCCTGATTGACTTGCTCCATCCATTTCAGGGCGGGGAATGGGCGGCAATGGGGACCGTTCCCCTAAATAGAGGCATGCCTCCTCCGTTTTGTTAGAGTCTGCGTTTTCCGATGCAGAATTCCCGGCCCCGGCAGAGGAGTTCTGTCGCCCATTCTGAGTAAGCTTAGACTTTCTCAGAAGGGCGATGACTGTGATGGCGATGGTCAAAGACGCAGCTGGATACTATTAGCGTGCAACGCCGAATTACGCCCTAAACAATTAGCGTGTTTCGGGGCTGGTAAGAGTAGGGGGCTCTGCCAGTGCCGCTATATCTTAAATGTCAAAATGATATGTTATCGCCATTAGATAACGCGCCAACTAGCAAATTAAATTGTTTCCTAATCCTTACACACTAATTATATGAAGTTTAACATAGCAGATAAACTTTTAGCTTATCGCTGTGGGTTCCAAAATGAGTGTCCCCACCTGCAGAGCTGGAGTCCCACGAGCCCTTCCCCCCGCTGTTTCCGGGGATCACATTTATGCATGTCCTATAAAGGCCCGGGCCTGGAGGTAGGGTATTTTGGTGTGGCATGCTGTTTTCTTTCATTATTACTTTGATTTATTCATTTTGTTTTGTAATAATTATTACTTCCATATTATAAACATGCGCTGAGTTGGGGTTAATTGTACTGTACTGATGAATAGTAGAAAATATGGCTTGGCCATAACATGACAGTGAAGCAGGTACACGTGGGCTCGGGTAAGCCTATAATGTTCTTGGTACCCAGCTTAAACACTACGTAAATCTCCACTCCTCCCAGGACAATGCTTAGGTGATGCTGTGTGGAACATCCAGCAAAACCGACATGTACTAAGCTACTGTATGTCCTGTCTCCCCTGGATAACTCATCACCACTCACATACTCTCCTGTGACTGGTCTGACTAACGCTCGCCTTCAGACCTGCAGCCTACACATGTCCTGGAGGAACGTAACACGGTGATGGATGGGTAATCAGGAGAAGGTCAGAACTTCGGAGCTTTAGTGTACAGTAATTGGCCTTGTTAGGTGCAGAACATGACACAAGCACTTGGTGACACACTGCCGAATCATCTAGGCCCCTTTCTGTACAGACCATTGTGTCCATTGTTATCTCAATTTGTCTGTGCTCTCTGTACTACCCTGTGACACCATATATTTTGTTAACATTTATATACAGTAGCGACTACATATTACGCAGAGCTCTACAGAGAAGGTTGGATAATCAGTCATTCACATCAGCCCATGTCCCAGTGGAGTTTAAAATCTATATTCCCTACCACACAGACACACCGGGGTTAGTTCATTTGTCAGAAGCCAGTGACTCTACCAGTATGTGTTTGAATTGTTAGAGGAAACTGGATCACCCGGGGATACCCACGCAAACACGGGGAGAACATGCAAACTTCACACAAATAGGGCCTCAGTTGAAATTGAACCCAAGACACCGATGACTCGTGACCCCCAGCAATGCTAATCACTTTGCTACATGATCTATAAATCAGAAACATCCATAGTGGCAAACCATACTGCCGTGCCATAACATATATTACTATGGGGGGTACTGAGAAACAACAGTCAGATTTGCTTTGGCAGAGATTAGCTCTAAGAATAGCCATCGACCATCGATGGTTTGCAACCATCGATGGTCTATGACCAATTGCAAGTTTTTGCCCTATCTGGCCTGAATGCAATGTAGACCCCATTTGACCTATATATAATGTAGAGCCCCATTTGATCCTTATACAGTATAATGTGGAGCCTCATCTGACGTATATATACTTTGTACAGCCGCATCTTAACTGTATACAATGTAGAGCCCCATTTGATGTATATACTGTGTAGAGCCTCAGCCAGGGGCGTTTCTAGAGAGCAGGGGACCCCTGTGCAGTCTCCGACACGGGCCCCATCCTCTCCGCCCGGCAGACGGCAGCGCACTGAGCTGTGCGCGGCCATCGCCGGAGTTATAGACTCTGGGCACTAGAGTGTGCCCAGAGTCTATAGTGTTTGCACAGGTCACCGGGAAAATAGTCGCGGCGATGTACTGCGCATGTGCAAACGACGGGAAAATGGCCACTGCGGCCATTTTCCAGTGGTTTTACAGCTTCGGACCCCCGCGCCGACGTGGGACCCCCGGAGAGGTAAGTAATATTATGGGTGCAGGGTGTGCGGTGCGAGGCCCCCCTGGACCCAGGGGCCCGTGTTCCCCGCACACCCTGCACCCATTATAGATACGCCCCTGGCCTCAGCCCATCATCACTGTGTGCAATGTTACCCATCTGATCTGTATGCAATGAAGATCCTATTGGCTCCCAAGTAACGCACAGAGAAAATTCTAATATCATAGAGTTTACTGCATTTGGAAGGATCAGGGTAAAGACTGTGAGACTATTAGATTTAGCCTGGAAACTGATAGGTCTCTATCGGGGCCTCTGGTTTACCCAGGGCCGTAGCTAGGGTAGTGCGGTCGGTGCCATCGCACAGGGCACCACAGGTCAAGGGGTGCTGTTTGGGCCTGACAAATGTCTGTTTATTATCATTCTTGCTTGTAGCTTCCCCTTATTTCATCCCCAGCATCTCCTGGCCTCCACTATCTCTTCCCTGGCCCTTTTTTGGGTGCATTATGGGCCTGATTCAGAGCCGGACGCAAGTGGCTGCTCGTTCGCTCCGAGCGATGTTTGCCCAACTGCGCATGCGTACGGATCATAATACGCATGCGCGAACCAGTCAGTGCGGCCGAAAATCGTGTGCTCGCAAAATAGCGAATGCCTGCTATTTTGAGTGACAGAATGAGGCGTATGTGGGTGGTAACAGGGGAAGGTGCTTGAAAACGGGGAGTGGAGATCCGATCGCAGGTGTGCTTAAAGATCAAAACGGGCGTTTTATGGGTGTGCATAATTAAAACATCAGCGTCATTGACAACGTCACTGGGTTTTTTTTGAGCCAGAACTGCTCGCAAAATTGTGGTAGGAAAAACCAACCACAAGAATAGCGAGCAGTTCATACGCTGGTCGATGTACTCGATTAATCTAATAAATAGCGGACATGACGTAGGATGCGAGCGGCCAGGGGGCGTAGTTTCCCAAAAAACGACCACAAGTTTTGTTCGCTCGTTCAGACCTAGAGGCGTGAACAGACCGCAAACAGCGAACGGTTCATTTGAATAGCCACCCCTATTTTCTTGACGAGCGAGCGCAAATAGCGACCAGCTCTGAATCAGGTCCTATGTCCCTTTGAAAAATGAGGGGGGCACCAATGCTCTTTCTGGCAGAGGGCACCAAAAAGTCTAGTTACGGCTGTGGGTTTACCCTTGGGGTATTTGCCCTCCAACGTGTCGTTCTCAGGCATAGAACAGCCGTGTAGCAAGTAGCAGGATGTCCCATAGTAAAATCTTGTTACTGCCATAAGAATTAGTACGATCTCCGGATCTAGAGCTGGGCCCCCGAGGCCCTCGCCAGTGACGCACAGCATTTGTGTTCCAGATTTTATTCATATTTCCCACTATAACCGCTGTAGCCTTAACTCTGATGATGTAAAAATAAATATCAAATTCAAATGAACCTCTGTCCATGCATCACGACTTTTACCAAGCATCTACCATTGTTGGGAGTACCAGTGTTGGGAGTACCATTGTTGGGAGTACCATTGTTGGGAGTACCAGTGTTGGATTTCAAGCAAGAGAAGATAAATATATATATTTTTCCTGTTATACGATCTACTCAGTCATTTAGCAGATGAGAACACTGTGTCTTGGAGCAGTGCCGATGCTGGACTGAAGGACCTGGAAGATCATTTGCCTGCCATTATTTGCGCAGAGTAATTTCATTGCACTAATGACCTCATCATCCAGCGACATTTAAAGGGAAAAACTCTGTCACCATCTGTACAGTACATGATAACACTTCATGCTCCAGCCTGTCAGCTCTGGATGGGTTTATAATGAGTTTTGTGAGTTCAGCTACTAAAACTTCCATTGGTGACAGACAGGGAGCTTCTGTGCGGTGCGCGGATTTCACTCGCCGATTTCTCTAAGTATCTGAGGTGGCTGTGCCCTTACATCCCATTTCTCTTAGGTTACAGTGACCCACATGTCATGCTGCATTCACTATCTACTGACATGCAATCTGCAATGTTATTCTTATCCTAATGGGGGAAAAATACCGAAAAAATGTCTTTACTGACAGAATAAGTCATTGCAAAGATCGTGCTTTATGAGACTCATTTCAAGTAACGGGTAGCGTACGATTTGCGATCACACGTCTTGTCAGGCTGCAATTTATTCTGTTGTTCAGGTTGAAATCATTGGTTCGTTTACTTTAATTAAAACCAAAAGGAAATACGCGTCTGGTGACGTTCTTTTGTGTACACAGGGTGTGCCCGAAGAACCCCACGGGGGAAATTGGGCAATAGCCCCAATATGAACGCCGTACCACTCTAAAATAACCGTGATGCCCCATTATGAGTAAAACGAAACAACCCGTAGCCGTACATATTGGTAATTAATGACAGTTGTGGGATGACTGCCATTGACGTGTGTGTACTGGAGTAATAGGGTCCAGCTTTGACAGGATTAGTCCGGCCGCTTTACCCAAGCACCAAATAGCTGGGTGCACTTTAAATTAGACTCCCCCTTGTGCTCTGGGGCCTAGGGACCGGACTGCGGGTACATATAAAGGCGCACTCCCTGAGACGCGGTAGGCTGGATTTACTGAATTGCTGAGCACAATTTAATCAGTGTTGCACACATAGGCTTATACTCTATGAAGAACATGCTGGCACCACACACATGGGCATTTGGTGAAACCAGGACTGGCTCGCGATAAACTGGACTGCTAAGGGATTTATGAGCAGTTGTCTCTTTACATGTATTCTGCTAATCAATACCAGAAGACAGGCTTCTGCGCACCCTACATTTTCTTCATTTTCATTCAATGTTCCAAGATGGCTGCTGGACTCAACTACTGTGCTTGTGTGGCGCCATCTTGTCACTTAGTTGAGTGTCACAGTGGGAGACAGTAGCCTCCCACTTAGCTCCAGATTACCGCCACCCACAATGCCTTCCAGCATCCCTTTACTGATACCCGGTCACCAGGTACACTCACTGGCTGGTGAGTTGGACATCACCATGCTCCGCTCCACCAAACCAGTGTATAACAGTGAGTACGGCTGTATCTCCTATAACAACAATAAAACCACTCTGCTACACCGCACTGGTTAAGCAATTGGGCTGTTCGTTGTCTCAGGGCATCCACTGGTGTGTACTGAAACTCTGCTACACCTAAGGATCTGTACACACATATCCTCCGGTAGCTTATTTTTGATTCTGCGTAGTTTGCCTGTGCCAGTGTTTTACTTTTTGGTGTTGTCATTGTGACTTCTTTACTATAGGAGAACATTATTGCTATATGGGTTGGTGCGTTCAGCCGTTCCTCTCCTGGTTTGTCGTGTTCACTTTATCTGGACTATTTCAAGGCCTCTGGGATGAATTAAAACAACAAGGTGTCTCTGGAGAATTCATGTTTCACACACACAGGAAATGCATCAGGATCTGGTTAATAATAAGGCATCTCAAAATTTCCCTAGTGATGTGAGCACAGGACTGTCCGCACCGGATCTGCCGACATGCTGGTGACACGAGGGTGACTGCCTTCCTGTGGGACCAATTCTCTCAGTTGTTTATTATTGTTCCATTTTAGCATTTACACCAAGCTGTGGCGAAGGGAAACAGAATATCCCTGCAGTGCAATGTATTTTTAAATAGAATCAATATTTTATTTTGTGTATTTTGGTTGTAAATTTCCTGGACTATAAATCCACATTTAAGCGACCCCCAAACTGCCATGAATTTTTTATTTTTAGTTACTCCCCGGTCTCTCTCTTACGCTATAATATTAATATTGCATAGCGTAAGAGTCGTGGAAATGAGAACTTATGAAGAATGTTGCGGATTAGTAACTACTACAATACCTTTTTAGCTGTCGGGATCTTCCCTGCTGCCGGTCTTCCGGCGCCGGGATTTGATACCGATATTTCATACCGATCCCGGGATGCAGTCAGGAAGCTGACGGTCGAAATGCCGACCACCTGCTTCCCGACTGTCAAATCCCGGCAGGGTACTAATGACAGGCGTCGAAATCCTGACACCTGTCAGGATTTCGTAAGCCGGGTGGCGGGCGCGGACAGCCGCGGAGGGGGGGGGGGTTAGGTTAGGGTCTCCCGGGGGGGACTTAGGGCTAGGCATTCCCCGGGAGGGTTAGGGTTATGCTAGGGGAAGGGAGGGTTAGAGGTAGGCACCCCCGGGGAGAGCTTAGGGTTAGCCCCCCCCCCTCCCCCGGGAGACTTAGGTTTAGGCTGTGGGACGGGGGGTTAGGTTTAGGCACTTAGGGGGGAGGGTAGGGTTAGGCACCCCTAAAGGAGAGTTAGAGGGAGGAGAAGGGTTAGTAAATACTTACCTTTTTAGCTGTCGGGATCTTCATTGCTGCCAGTCCGGCGTTATTTCATACCGGTCCCTGGTAAACAACCTGATGATTCTCATTGCCTAAAAAGGACTACAGCGACCAGCATGCTTCAGCTGGCAGAGGATGCTGGGAGATGTCTAAACATGGCTTAACGGCCACAGGTGTTTAGCAACGATGACTAACGTATAGTAAAGAGGAGGAGCTTTAGCCTTAATAGTTTATTTAGTGGCCCGATAATTGAAGATGTTTTTATTTCCCGTCTTATCATGTACTGTTTTTGTTTTGCTTTTTTTGCTAAACTTTTGAATGGATGTACTGTAATATATAAATATATACCCCATCCACATTTTTTACAGCCTTTTTTTCACTAATGTTTCCCCTAAATACCCATCATTAATCCTTCAGCCCCCCCCATCCCACCCGCGTTCTGGCAGCGCTCCCTCCCCCCCCCCTCTCACGCACACACGTGCTGTTAGGAGAGGTTTGACAATCTGCATTACATTTCTTAGGCCTGAATGAAATGTGAAAATTGGCTAAGCACAGAGCTAAGACAGGAGGAGGCCTTGAGGGAGCGAGTATAAATGTTTCCCTCCATCTATGTGCAATGAAATCGCCATGGCAACCCCTGAGTCTGTGTGAACACGGACCCTCCTTTTTTTATATTTATAACCTTTTTTCTAATAATAATAATAATAAAAAAAAAACAATAAATAAAAAACTACGGACACTCGGACAGTATGGTTATAGAGAAATACATATTTACGGCCTGATACATAGGCGCACACAAAAGTGACGGGCGTTCCTGGGCGGTGGCTGTGAGGTGGCTTCTAGTGCAAAAATGGGCCGCTCAGCGGGCGTACCATGGGATTGTACGGGAGTGTCAGTGTAAGCGGCTGCGTTCCCAGACGCACAGCCGCAAGTATAGGAGGCCGTGGTCAGACGGAGAGACGTTTCGATAGTGCAACTGATGGTGGCTTATAAGGACGCAACAGTCGGCTGGGCGTCTCAGGCATTGCACATTTGGCTGCACGGACGTACACGAGGGATGGGGTTTATATAGTGGTGGCATTTGCAAAAAGTCACAGACGGGGGGGACGCCAAAAAACTCCCCTGCGTGTGCTTCTGCAAGCTACCAGCGGCGTCATGAGGGGGGAGTGCGGACCCCAAAATGCCGGCTTCTCTGCAGTGTGACATTGTTCTGCAGTACCCGGATCCTGTCATACAAGAGGGGCCGACAGTGCTGGCAGCCCAGTCTCTGGGGGGCAGCCCAGCATCTCCGGCGATTTATTAAGACCACGCCTCTTTTTTGGCCGTGTGTGCCTCTGGCACGTGGGGGGGATCCAGAGTGCGCACCGGGTGTCACCACACCAGGTGACGCCTCTGCATGCGACACAGAATCAGGCCCTTAATGTGCTCATTCATTCTGATAATATCTTGAAGAATCGTGTTGCAGTGGTTTCATTGATCAGCAGGGCAAGCAGAGCAGGGGGAGGAGACCGTGCTTTCCCCGCTCTCCCCCTGCTCCAGGATGCACTCTGGCCAATCAGCAGAGCAGGGGGAGGAGACCGTGCTTTCCCCGCTCTCCCCCTGCTCCAGGATGCACTCTGGCCAATCAGCAGAGCAGGGGGAGGAGACCGTGCTTTCCCCACTCTCCCCCTGCTCCAGGATGCACTCTAGCCAATCAGCAGAGCAGGGGGAGGAGACTGTGCTTTCCTGCTCTCCCCACTGCTCCAGGATGCATTCTGACCAATCAGCAGGGCAAGGGGAGGAGACTGGGCTTTCCCGCTCTCCCCCTGCTCCAGGATGCACTCTGGCCATTCAGCAGAGCAAGGGGAGGAGAGACTGGAGTGCGTATTTTCCCACTTTCCCCCTGCTCCAGGATGCACTTTGGCCAATCAGCAGAGTAAGGGGAGGAGAGTGTACTTCCCCCCTGCTCCAGGATGCACTCTGGCCAATCAGCAGAGTAAGGGAAGGAGAGTATGCTTTCCTGCTCTCCCCCTTCTCCAGGCCACGCTCTGGCCAATCAGCAGAGTAAGAGGAGGAGACTGTGCTTTCCTGCTCTCCCCCTTCTCCAGGCCACGCTCTGGCCAATCAGCAGAGTAAGAGGAGGAGACTGTGCTTTCCCGCTCTCTCCCTGCTCCAGGCCACGCTCTGGCTAATCAGCAGAGTAAGGGGAGGAGACTTTGCTTTCCGCTCTCCCCCTGCTCCAGGATGCGCTCTGGCCAATCAGCAGAGTAAGGGGAGGAGACTGTGCTTTCCTGCTCTCCCCCTGCTCCAGGATGCGCTCTGGCCAATCAGCAGAGTAAGGGGAGGAGACTGTGCTTTCCCGCTCTCCCCCTGCTCCAGGATGCGCTCTGGCCAATCAGCAGAGCAAGGGGAGGAGAGACTGGAGTGTGTGTTTTCCCGCTCTCCCCCTGCTCCAGGATGCACTCTGGCCAATCAGCAGGGCAAGGGGATGAGAGTGTTCTTTCCCCCCTGCTCCAGGATGCACTCTGGCCAATCAGCAGAGTAAGGGAAGGAGAGTATGCTTTCCTGCTGTCCCCCTGCTCCAGGCCACGCTCTGGCCAATCAGCAGAGTAAGGGGAGGAGACTGTGCTTTCCCGCTCTCCCCCTGCTCAAGGCCACGCTCTGGCCAATCAGCAGAGTAAGGGGAGGAGACTGTGCTTTCCCGCTCTCCCCCTGCTCAAGGCCACGCTCTGGCCAATCAGCAGAGTAAGAGGAGGAGACTGTGCTTTCCCGCTCTCCCCCAGCTCCAGGCCACGCTCTGGCCAATCAGCAGAGCAGGGGGAGGAGACTGTGCTTTCCCGCTCTCCTGCAGCATCAGAGAGGAGCCGGGAGCAGACGGCCACAAACAGTAGACATGAAGAGTAATGGAGGCCTAAGGTAAGTAAACTACAATGGATAAAGAGGACTGGGGATGAAAGGGGTGTTGGAATGTAAAGAACTGCTGGGAGGGTGTGCTTCTTATTTTGTGTCATATGGGGATATCATGCTTCAATGTGTCACAGCAGAAATAGGTTTCACAACCACTGCGTTAGGAACCCTTGCCAATTATAAGGAAAAAAATAAGGACTCTAAATATTAAAAGTCATCACAAATTTATGTCAACTTTATATGATGGCAGACCACCTCAGTGACTCAATCTGAATCATTTACTGTAAGGAGTGCTTTATCCCATAAATATGTATCCAGGGGGGAGACCCAGAGGTCTCTTCTGTCACTACCGCTAATAAATTCAGTATCGGCTGAGGCGAATTCTAACTGAAAAACAGCATCAGAAATGGCCGTGTGACTCGTCAGAAGCAGGTAGACCGCCCGTGTTTTGCAGGGCCCATTATTGTGACCTGCGGCTTATGTCGGCCATAACACTGATTTGGAGTACATTGAATATTGTAATTTCATGATAGTGTGCTTCTCCTGTGCCATCTGCTACAGTCTACAGCATCAATTTCGGACAATTGTCTTTTCAATCAGTTTTGGTTAATGTATCAAGCAGTGAAAAGCATGGAGAAGTTTCCCATAGCAACCAATAAGCTTTGAGGTAGCATTTATAAAGTACATTCTTTAAAATTATAGGTTCGAGCTGATTGGTTGCCATGGGTAACTTCTCCAGTGGTCCACTTCTCCACGGATTCACTGCTTTTGACACAGACTAAACTCCTTCATAGACAGCCGTAGTTGCAGCGCCACCTGCTGGTCACTAAAGGAGGGTCTATTCCAAACATGGCACATGCACCAAAGTAAGACGTCTGGGACTCACGCTTGCGAATGGGGAACGCTAGTGCGTATGGTCCGATCTGTCCTTTGATGGACTACACGCCCCCTTAAAATGGGCGTATCTGGGCGGCAATTGGGCAGCAACCATGCAAATTCCATCTTGTGGGAGTGTCGTTGGCGAGTAAGCTGACTTTGTGCTCGTACGTAGCGTGCGGGCGGTGATGGTGCGACTGTTTCTAGGCAGATTTTTTGGACCCAGGATGGGGTGGGTGCAAGCTCCTATCCTAATGTTGACAGTAGTGGCTGCGGACGTAAGAACTGTGGGCAGGATAGGCTTCCACAGGCAGAAGCACCCAACATCGGCACACAGCAGCGGATTCTCACGACAGCATAAAAAAAGCAAGTAGTCGACCATGGCCATACAGAAAAGCGTCTCGTGTGCGTCAGACTCAGATACAGGCCCAAGGTTGGAAATTTCTAATTTGAATTAAAAACATGATAACCATGATGTTCCTTCTCATTTGAGAGAAAACCCTCTTTAGTGGAGCACACGTAAAAAAAAAAGCTGAATAGCGGTGGCTTGGGGGCTGCAGATTCAGAAAGCGGCCATCCAAAAATGCCGCCGTCAAAGAGGAGACAAATGCTAGAGGTCCTTACTGGACCTCTAGTGTTTGTCTCCTCCTTGGCGACGGCCATTTTTGAATGTCCGTTTTCAGCAGATTCCATGCGGACTAGCCATCCGCATGGACTCTGCTGAAAACGGCCATCCAAAAATGGCTGCCGCCGAGGAGGAGACAGATGCTAGAGGTCCTACTGGACCTCTAGTGTCTGTTAGGCCAGCGCAATGCACACAGCGTTCCCGGCACTGGGAACGCTGGTGCTGCCGGGAGAAGATGCTGAAAGCTGCATCTTCTCCCGTGAAACCCCCTGGCAACGAGCATAAACCCCCCTGGTAACGAGCATGAAACCCCATGGCAACGAGCATAAACCCACTGACAACGAGCATGAAACCCCCTGGCAACGAGCATGAAACCCCTGGCAATGAGCATAAATCCCCTGGCAATGAGCATGGAAATGGTAATGAGCATAATACCCCTGACAACGAGCAGGTAATTTTAAAGTAATTAGAAGCCTTACTGTGGGGTATAAAATGGTGTCGGGCAAATATGTAAGTGGCACTTTGGTAATAGGCATTACAGTGTGTGGCATAATGTGTAATGGGCATTATGGTGTGTGGAATAATGTAAGTCACTATACCAGGGACATTTGACTAGTGTACTGCCTTATGGAGGAGCAAGGACAAAATCCAGGGACGGGGTGACAGATATCCTAGTTTCTGCCCTGGAGACATAAACTTAAACGTAATGCCAATCGGTCAATTTTTAGTTCTTTCATACTCAATCGAGTTTCAACATGGCCAGGCTATTAACCTCTTCACCTCTTGGGAGACTAGAGGGATTAGGTCTATTGGGTGTCTATTAGATGACAATTTGAAAAGGCCTCTCGCATTCCAGCAGGCGGTGGAGAAGTATGATTTTCTTACATTTTCCCCCATTGCATATCATCAGGCTCAACACTATGTTACTGAAACCATAATTTATTTTTTTTTGCACAAGATTGGTCTAACTCACTTGACTCTTTTTTGGTCAACCCATCGCCCAAGACTAAAGCCATATCTATTCATTACAATTATTTCCGTGAAAAATATGACTATGAGAATGTTCGAACAGGGGTGCCCTGTTGGTTAAAGCATTTCACTGATCTGACAGTAGACAACCTGTTGGTTGCGCTGGAGAGATCCTGCCACCTTATACCAGCTAGCTCATATAAGGAATTATTTTTAAATACATTCCACAGGACATATATTAGTCCCCATAGAAGTTTTTTAATGGGTTCGGCTAACGAAGAAAGTGCAGATTTATTTAATTGTCTTTGGGCCTGCCCGAGAGTTTTTTGGCTTCATGTTAGGGAATTTGCAACTGATTCCCTAGTGAATTTTGTACCTTTCACTGCAGAGTGGGCCATTTTAGGTATATTGCCATCAGACCAAAGGGTATCTAAAGGCGGACGCAAATTGTTGTTAGCCATAAGTGCGGCTGCGAGGAAGACTATTCTCCAGGTTTGGATCCAGCCGGAAACCCCCCCTTGTCCCTTATTTAGGGAATTTTTTTTTATCTTTTTAGGATGAACTGGCGTCCCTAGAAAGGAAGGCAACGGTTGGCAAATTCTTTGAGATGTGGGAGAGCTTTATTACTACTTTGCCCCTGAATACACGACAATTACTTCATAAGTGTTATTCTTCCACTTCGTGGTTTGAATTACGAATGGTGGACGCTGATCCGCCGATACTGCTATGGGGGGGAGCAATATATCCGCATGGCGTAGGGTTTTATCTTTTGAAGTTTTACATTCAATTCTGTGTACTTATCTAGAAGAATTGTTTGTATTTTATGTAGTGTTGATGGTTACATTGTATCACTCCTTGTATATTATATATTGTAAGTTAGAATATATGTTAATATGCCTTACTTTGTTTTTCAAAAATATCAATGCAACTCTGTATACTACTGAGTGAAAATAAAAATATATATATAAAAAAAAAAAAAACTGATAAACACGGTAATACAATAAACATTAATGTTTAATTACATTTTACAGAAAATGCGTATTACTATAATCTACCTTTAGTCATGGACTCACCACGCTGCAGGCAGAGCGCACCGCCCTTTCCTTGGGGCCTGCGCCGTTGCTGAATGATTGCCTCTGTAACAAGCATTTGTGTTATTTTGGTTTGGAAACGCACCATTGTGCAAAGTGTGGTCTTATACAGCAGTAATGAAATTCCCTGCAAGTAATCCCATGAATAAATCACATATGTAATTATGGAGAAAGGAGGATATCTTGTTAAAAATAACAGGACTAGATTTTTGTGTTATAAGGACACAGACATTACAATGTTTCTTTGAAAAAAAATATTCCTGAGTCCTGGGAAAAGAAAAACAACTGTTTTCCCCTGACGTGTCTGCCAGCCTGCGTGCACCCAAGATACAGGCGCTCGGTAACGCACAGCATGCGCGCCTGGTCCACACTGTGCTGGGAGAGGCTGGGGTCTTCTTAGCAGCTCCCCAGCGTGACAAGGACGGGAGCGTGACACACGGTCACGCTACCAAAACGGCACACATCAGCGCTCACCAAGACATGTTAAATAAGGGAGATGGCCCGTGTCACGCCCCACTTTTGTACGTACTGAGATGGTAGGTGCCGTCCCGAGTATCACCTCTCGTTGTGACGCCTCTGGCTGGAGCTATCTCCCTTATTTAACATTAAATATTTGTGGCATATTCCCCAACAACACCCGTTTTCGGAGATATCCACAATCATTTAGTATCCCTGCAATGTATTATAGAGGAACCGGATATCTGCTGCTGTCCCTCTATTTCCGACAGCAACAGCTGTCAGATTTACCAAGCAGAGCTTCAGCTTGGCCCCCCATGGGCTACACATTGAAAAAGTAGCCGGGAGAGGGTTCTGCAGGGGAGGAGCTGACGTCTCCTCCTGCACCAGGACGTACTCTGGCCAATCAGGCGCGGTCACTTCACTCCCAGCACATCGCAGGGGCGGGCTCCATACGGAACCCCTGTCCCTGCGTGTGCTTTTTTTTATACAGTTCATCTCGGTGCTATGCTAATATGGCGCCCAGATCACATTGAGTATGTGATCAGTGATAAATGGGCCCCTTGGTGAGAGCTGATGCAGAGCAAATGACATGAGATTTTAGTTAAATTGCGGAGATATCACTAGTCACGCATATGTGAACCCCTCCACCATAGCAAACCAGTAAGCTTAGAGATAGAGAAGCACCACCCTCCTAACACAGCAACCCTGCTGCACAGTGATTACAGAGACTAAATAGAAATACTCTATATACTGTAGGGCCTGATTCAGAGTTGTTTGCGTCATTGTAATGCATATAACACTAATGGTGGCAGTGTAATCATATTTCCCTGCTTTATTGAGATCCTGGAGGGGCGATCCAAGTGGCAAGTGAGGGGGGGAGGGGCGGTTTAAATAATTTCTGTAATAGTGGTCCCTCCCCAACACAGTATGGTGCCGCCACACCGGTATTTCGCTGCACATCTGGGGGTTTATTTTACGTGTTCATGCCCGATATTTAAAAGGGCAGTGCTTTTACTAACCGCGTCTTTCTAATAAACGCACTGCCCTTTTAAATATCGGGCATGAACACGAACAGCAGTGTCGGGTTTTGCAACCCAACTCTTCGCATATAAACCCCCTGGAGTGTAAGGGAGCTCTCCACTAAATTCAGGAGATTCCCAAACATTCCGTGAATGTATGATCTAAGGGTATGATTTCGGCATCCCAGCGGTCTGGATGCCGACGCTTACCTTACCGGCGCCAGAATCCCAACGCCGGTTTGAGTCCCAGCACCGGCATCCCGACCGACAGGATGCCGACGGTAACTAGTGGTGTGGGGGGAGGGTTAGGGGTTAGGCACTAGGGAGAGGGTTAGGGTGCTGGGAGGGGTAGGTTAGGTCTGGGCAGTAGGGGGGGGAGGTTAGGTTCAGGCACCAGGGAGGGAGGGTTAGGGATAGTAAGAGGGGTAGGGTTAGCATACCGACCACCAAGTGTTGGTATGTTAACCCTGTTGGGATCCAAGTGTCGGGATTCTGACCGTCTGGATCCCGTCTATCGGTATTACATACCAATTCCGATATAAGGACGTCATGTGTGGTACGGTCTCGGCGGACACTACAGGACTACAATCCCCATCAGGTCATGTTCCGACTATGGGGGTCATTCAGACCCACTCGCGAGCGGCAGTACGCTCGCAAGTGGGTCGATGTTCCCCACTGCGCATGCGCACGACGGAGGAAGCTCCGCGTGCGCATGCGCGAGACCCGGCGAGCGAAGGACTTTCCTTCGCCCGGAGTGTCTCACCAAAGGAGGCGTGCCGGGGCCGTGCCTGCCAGACAGAGGGAACGCCTACCGTCTGAAGCCGGCCCCACTGACATCACTAGTGATGTCAGTGGGAGTGATTTTGGCTCTGATAGAGCCAAAATCACTCCAGGGCTTGCGGTTGAGAAACCCGACCACAGGGTTTCACTCGCAAGTCCGATGGTCGCGATGGTCAAGACCATCGCGACCATCTTGTTGGACGCTCGTATATGCTGTGGGTGGTGACCCACAGCTATACGAGCGTCCAGGAGGACGCTCCATATTAATGGAGGAGGGCCCTGATTCAGAGCGAGCGCTCTGGTCAGAGCGTCTGGCTCTGAATCAGGGCCTATGATTGTAATGTATTTTCTTTTTTTTTTACTTTCCAATACCCCATTGCAATAATATGAAGCCTAGATAATAAGAATAGATTGCTGAGAAAAAGAGATCTCTTATGTATCAGTGTACAGCAGGTATACAGCGTGCTCCGGCAGTGGGCTGCCGTGAATCCTGCGCAGGTTTACGCTATAAGGCGATATCTCTCATCTCTGATCGGTGAACTTATTACAACTGTCCTGTCATTCAGCGCTGCTCTAATTCATCCCGACTTTAGCAATAAACCCCGTAATCATATACAGGCCAATGTTGTAATGTGATTTCCCAAAAGTCGCAGGTCATGTCTCCCAGCATATTAAATGCATGACACGTTTATTACATACCAGGCGGCCTGGTGGTGTAATAAGAAGTATGTAAAGGCTGCTGTCTGGACAGGCCGGCTACCCCTGCATCTAATTTATGCAGCATCCCAATACTATACTAACGTAGTTCCTTAGCGTCCCGCAATGCCGGCCCCCCTGCCCAGCTTGCTGACACTTTCCTTTCTCACTTCCCTTTCATGTTAGTTTATGCCGATGACTTCCCTTTCATCTTGTTCCTCCATAACTATGGGAATCCCAAGTGACATCTATATTCTATAGAATCACGCCCAAGTTATAGAAATCCGCACTTGGTCCCATCACTCTCCTCCAGAGAACCGTCTGGTCTTATTTCAGATTTTGTCCTTTTAACCCGCTCCCCACAACTTTTACATTCCCAGTCTGTGAACTAGTAATGCTCTCATGCACCCCTTCCCCCCCCCCCCCCCCCTGTTAAACGGAATGGAATGTCCGGACGGCTGATGGCTTTATGCAAAAATACTGTGGGGAGCAAACAAAAGGAGTAATAGAGAGGGGGGTGCGCTGTGATGTGACAATAGTTCTTTCATCTGAATGTTCCCCGTGAGGATGAACCGATCCGGTCACAGAACAAAAAAAGCTGCAATTAACTATAACATTGAAACTTTCCGTTGTTATATAGTTCTACTCGGGTTAAACAAAAAAAAAAACGTACACAAATTGACAATTGTCAGTCATTCTCAAGGTTCCCTGTATGAAGGATTTCATTTTACCCTCCTAGGCCGAGAATGACGTACAGATACTTTAAACCCACTTATAGATGGTGTTTTTTCTCTATTGTACGCTTCATTTTTAATATGCATTTGACTAGGATAAACTTCCTTTATCCTAACAGTTTTACTCCTGCTAATCTGCCGATCTTCTGTTTTGAAGTAGGTAGGGGTGGAATAACCTGTACTTAATCATCTCATCAGAATCTTGTTGGTATGTTCTCCCCGTGTTTGCGTGGGGTTCTTCCGAGTGCTCCGGTTTCCTCCGTCAATCCAAAAACATACTGGTAGGTTAACTGGTTTCTGGCAAAAAAAATTAAATTGATGTGTGCGTTTGTGCCTGTGTGTGTCTGTGTGTGCATGCATGCCTGTGTTTGTTAATGTCATGATGTGAGGTGGGGAATGGAGGTTGCAGGAAGCCACAGACTGAGAGTTATATAGTGGGAGGATCAGGGTCCCCCAGCAGCACAGTATATCAGGAGATGAGTGATGTTTTAGTGAGGAGAGGGCTGCATATCACAGGGGCAGTGACATGATGTGAGGAGAAGAATGGAGGCAGCAGGAAGTCACAGACAGTTACTGTATATAGTGGGAGGAGCATGTTTCCCAGCAGCACAGAGCATATCAGGAGATGAGTGATGTTTTAGTGAGGACAGGGCTGCATGTGACAGGGGCAGTGACATGATGTGAGGAGGGGAATGGGGGCAGCAGGAAGCCACAGACTGAAATTTATATAGGGAAAGGAGCAGGGTCCCCAGCAGCACAGAGTATATCAGGAGAGGAGTGATGGGTCAGTGTGGACAGGGCTGTATGTGACAGGGGCAGTGACATGATGTGAGGGGGGAATGGAGATAGCAGGAAATCACAGACCAAGAGTTATATAGTGGGAGGAGCAGGGTCCCCAGCAGCACAGAGTATATCAGGAGATGAGTGATGTGTCAGTGAGGACAGGGCTGCATGTTACAGGGCAGTGACATGATGTGAGGAGGGGAATGGTGGCAGCAGGAAGTCAGAGCCTGAGAGTTAAATAGTGGAGGGTGCAGGGTCCCCAGCAGCACAGAGTATATCAGGAGATGAGCGATGTGTCAGTGTGGACAGGACTGCATGTGACAGGGGCAGTGACATGATGGGAGGAGGGGAATGGAGGCAGCAGGAAGCCACAGACTGAGAGTTATATAGTGGGAGGAGCAGGGTCCCCAGCAGCACAGAGTATATCAGGAAATAAGTGTAGTGTTAGTGAGGACAGGGCTGCATGTGACAGGGGCAGTGACATGATGTGAGGATGGGAATGGAGGCACAGACTGAGAGTTATACAGTGGAAGTAGCAGGGTCCCCAGCAGCACAGAGTATATCAGGAGATGAATGGTGTAGGCATACGTCCCAACCTTTCCAGTTATGGTGGGACAGTCCCACATTTTGCCATCACTGTCCCACCTTCGGGCTGCAGTGTCCTGCAGGGCAAGGTTGGAGGGAAGGTTAGGAGGTTTCCCTCTCATCTGCTATGAATGGTTGTCGTGTGCACTACCGAGAGGAACTGGGGACACGGAGCCACATCCATATTTTTTACTGTATATGTCGTGCAAATAAGCCATGTCTATTCAGGGGAACAAACTTCTGGGAATTGTTTCCACATAGCAGTTCTTGTATTACTAAAGCATGACGCAGGCTTGTGCTGACACAGACCTGCCACCCACAGACTGTTTCTGCCATGTTGGAGCTCAGCAGCATCTCCTGGTCCCTCTTTTAGTGCTCAGCTGCCATACTGACCACCACATGCCCGAGTTAAGGTATTTTTATTCACTCTGTGCTGTGTTCACCCAACTTCTATACCACTGATTTCAGAGAATACAGATAATTATTCTGTATACTGATTAGTATTCTCCCCTCCTCCTGTACACATATACTGACTGCCTCCCCTCCTCCTGTACACATATACTGACTGCCTCCCCTCCTCCTGTACACACATACTGACTGCCTCCCCTCCTCCAGTACACATATACTGACTGCCTCCCCTCCTCCAGTACACATATACTGACTGCCTCCCCTCCTCCTGTACACACATAGTGACTGCCTCCCCTCCTCCAGTACACATATACTGACTGCCTCCCCTCCTCCAGTACACATATACTGACTGCCTCCCCTCCTCCAGTACACATATACTGACTGCCTCCTCTCCTCCAGTACACATATACTGACTGCCTCCCCTCCTCCAGTACACATATACTGACTGCCTCCCCTCCTCCAGTACACATATACTGACTGCCACTCCTCCTCCAGTACACATATACTGACTGCCTCCCCTCCTCCAGTACACATATACTGACTGCCTCCCCTCCTCCAGTAAACATATACTGACTGCCTCCCCTCCTCCAGTACACATATACTGACTGCCTCCCCTCCTCCAGTACACATATACTGACTGCCTCCCCTCCTCCAGTACACATATACTGATTGCCTCCCTTCCTCCAGTACACATATACTGACTGCCTCCCCTCCTCCAGTACACATATACTGACTGCCTCCCCTCCTCCGGTACACATATACTGACTGCCTCCCCTCCTCCAGTACAAATATACTGACTGCCTCCCCTCCTCCAGTACACATATACTGACTGCCTCCCCTCCTCCAGTACACATATACTAACTGCCTCCCCTCCTCCAGTACACATATACTGACTGCCTCCCCTCCTCCAGGACACATATACTGACTGCCTCCCCTCCTCCAGGACACATATACTGACTGCCTCCCCTCCTCCGGTACACATATACTGACTGCCTCCCCTCCTCCGGTACACGTATACTGACTGCCTCCCCTCCTCTGGTACACATATACTGACTGCCTCCCCTCCTCCGGTACACATATACTACCCGCCTCCCCTCCTCCAGTACACATATACTGATTAGTATTCTCCCCTCCTCCTGTACACATATACTAACTGCCTCCCCTCCTCCAGTACACATATACTGACTGCCTCCCCTCCTCCAGGACACATATACTGACTGCCTCCCCTCCTCCAGGACACATATACTGACTGCCTCCCCTCCTCCACTACACATATACTGACTGCCTCCCCTCCTCCACTACACATATACTGACTGCCTCCCCT
The DNA here is from genome assembly GCA_031769625.1 of Taudactylus pleione. NCBI lineage: Eukaryota > Metazoa > Chordata > Amphibia > Anura > Myobatrachidae > Taudactylus > Taudactylus pleione. The sequence goes on from JAUIMM010000072.1 coordinate 4,164,710, forward strand.
CCTCCAGTACACATATACTGACTGCCGCCCTCACCTCCAGTATACATATACTACCTGCCTCCCCTCCTATAGTACACATATACTGACTGCCTCCCCTCCTCCAGTACACGTATACTGACTGCCTACCCTCCTCCAGTACATGTATACTGACTGCCTCCCCTCCTCCAGTACACATATACTGACTGCCTCCCCTCCTCCGGTACACATATACTGACTGCTCCCCTCCTCCGGTACACATATACTGACTGCTCCCCTCCTCCGGTACACATATACTGACTGCCTCCCCTCCTCCGGTACACATATACTGACTGCCTCCCCTCCTCCAGTACACTTATACTGACTGCCTCACCTCCAGTACACATATACTGACTGCCTCCCCTCCTCCAGTACACATATACCTGCAGCCTCCCCTCTAATACAAATATACCTGCAGCCTTCCCTTCTCAGGTACACATAAACCTGCATCCTCCCCTCCAGTACACATATAGCTGCAGCCTCCCCTCCTGTACGCTATATAGCTGCAGCCTCCCCTTCAGTACACATATAGCTGCAGCCTCCCCTTCAGTACACATATAGCTGCAGCCTCCCCTTCAGTACACATATAGCTGCAGCCTACCCTCCAGTACACATATAGCTGCAGCCTCCCCTCCAGTACACATATAGCTGCAGCCTCCCCTCCAGTACACATATAGCTGCAGCCTCCCCTTCTCTTTGAAACTTTAGGGTGAACTTTCTATATATACTATTAAGGTCTATTTTCCAAATATAACCCATCTTCTTTTGTGTAATTAGCTAAGAACACTCTCTTTTGCTTAAGCCAAGTCCCTGAAGGTAGAGAGCCTGCAGGAAAGGTGAGTGCTACACAGGGCCGTAGCTAGGGTAGTGTGACCAGTGCCATGGCACAGGGCACCCCAGGGCAGGGGGCGCTGTTTGGGCTTTTCAGTTTTCCTATTTATTATCATTCTCACTTGTAGCTTCCTCTTCTCTTATCTCCGGCATCTCCTGGCCTCCCCTATCTCTTCCCTGGCCCTTCCCCATCAGGTGCACTATATTATGTCCCTATTTATCCCCAGCATCTCCTGGCCTCCCCTATCTCTTCCCTGGCCCTTCTCCATCAGGTGCACTATATTATGTCCCTATTTATCCCCGGCATCTCCTGGCCTCCCCTATCTCTTCCCTGGCCCTTCCCCAACAGGTGCACTATATTATGTCCCTATTTATCCCCAGCATCTCCTGGCCTCCCCTATCTCTTCCCTGGCCCTTCCCCATCAGCTGCACTATATTATGTCCCTATTTATCCCCAGCACCTCCTGGCCTCTCCTATCTCTTCCCTGTCCCTTCCCCATCAGGTGCACTATATTGTGTCCCTATTTATCCCCAGCATCTCCTAGCCTCCCCTATCTCTTCCCTGGCCCTTCCCCATCAGGTGCACTATATTATGTCCCTATTTATCCCCGGCATCTCCCGGCCTCCCCTATCTCTTCCCTGGCCCTTCCCCATCAGGTGCACTATATTATGTCCCTATTTATCCCCGGCATCTCCCGGCCTCTCCTATCTCTTCCCTGGCCCTTCCCCATCAGGTGCACTATATTATGTCCCTATTTATCCCCGGCATCTCCCGGCCTCTCCTATCTCTTCCCTGGCCCTTCCCCATCAGGTGCACTATATTATGTCCCTATTTATCCCCGGCATCTCCTGGCCTCTCCTATCTCTTCCCTGGCCCTTCCCCATCAGGTGCACTATATTATGTCCCTATTTATCCCCAGCATCTCCTGGCCTCCTCTATCTCTTCCCTGGCCCTTCCCCATGATTCCAAGGCCCTTTTTCAGGTGCACTATCTATTGTCCCTATTTTAAAAATGTGTGTGTGGGGGGGGTGGGGGGATGGTGCCAATGCTTCACTCTGGCCCAGGGCACCAAAAAGTCTAGTTACGGCTCTGGTGCTAGATACACCCTGTTATACTGTGTACCTAACAAACAGACATAGGGTGATGGTACTGTCTGTACAATAGCCTGGCTCAGCATATAAACTCCAGATCCCAGATAACCATTCGTTCCGGGCCAGGTTATGGAAGTGGAGGGTAATCAAGAGAAAAGGGGTTAAAATTAATAATGTGAGAATTTGTAACTTACATATAGGGAGAAAAAAAATATATATTTACTATTCCCTACAACATCTGTATTCTTATTTCCCCCCCTTACTCCTGTATTAGGCAGGTTGCACTTCCTGTCCTGTCCGGTCCCAGGTTCCATTCTACGTCATCGCAGCTGTCCACATCAGATGCTGGAGATATTACAGACAATCTGGAGGCGTTTCCCTCCCTCGTCCCCAGCCCCAGAGCAAGCCAAGCCCACAGTATTCAGGTCAAACAGAAATCTGCAGAACGTGCGTCAGCTGACGCCATCCCGACAGATGGGCTGACACAAGTGTTACCACCGCTGGGCTGAGCCTCTAAGCCTCTCAGTGCAAAGCCCCTTCCTAAAGTGGTCCAGGGACGGGAGGATTCCACCACTCTCCCCGCATCCCTGGCAATCCCCAAACCCATCACTTTATGCGGATGGTGATTTCACCCTTTCTGCCCACCCTCCTCCAATGTACGGCAAATTCTACCACCCCACTCGATGCTCGTCCATGGCATCTGGCCGGGCAGCGCTCCATCTCTGACTGACGGCTATTGTTTATCTCTGCACTAGAGATGAGTGAAATGTAACACCGCTGCCTTCTCATATGAGTACGACGTCGTGTACTAGCATAAATATTGGTAACATCGACGCACATCGACCAGCCATGCAGCGGTTGTGGCAGGTCTGATCTGTCTCACATACAGCGTCTCTCCTGACACGCAGAGAGCTCTCATGCTGCGTAGGAGGTCGCAATGGCTAATTTATGTACGCCCATGTAACGGTAAGACACGCCTGCGTTTTTCCTAAACAAACGTTTTTTAGGCCACAACCACTTCTGGCGCTGCTCAATTGGTCATGTGACTTTGTGCGCAGACATCATGGGACGCATGAAGGCATTGTGTGTAGGGAGGCCAATCCTGGGTGTTTTTTTCAATCCTGGGATTCGGGATCGAAAAAGGATCAATCCCGAGATACCTGGGATTGAGTTAGTGACCGGGGCTGGCGGGGATGGCTGAAGGGGCGGGCCGGCGTGCGGCTGCGCATTGTGACCTCTGGCGTCTCGTCACGCTGCGCACAGCCGCACAGTTGGGGGGCCGGGGCAGCGTCTGAGTGAGTGCTGCAAGTGCTAAAAAAATACTAAATAGCGCATGCGAACATTAGTCCCGAAATCCCGGGATTGTACGCTCCGACCCCGGGATTGAAATCCTGCCAATTTTAGGCCAAACTCACAGGAACCCGCCCATCCCGGGATTGGCCTCCCTAATTGTGTGCGACTGTCAATCAGCTCCAAAGTGCTGATTATACTGTAAATGTTTTTACTTTTACTGTATATAAACCTTTGTGTGTTTTTATTTATTTTTTTAAATAAAAATATCATCTATTCAAATCTGCGGCTTTAAGGGGTGGAAAGACCAGATCACTTTTTTATTCCAAAATATCGTATTGGGGCTTGACATTTCAGCCTTGGTCCCGGCCCCGGAGTCGTCACAAGTCACGTTTACAGCTGAAAAAGTGCAAAAAGACGTGTATGCGCAGGAAGGACGTGTGAGTTGCGACCGAAGAAAGTCGCATATCACATTTACGACAAACTTTATATAAGGCTCTTGGTGAATTACCTATGCAATGAAGAAACTGATGACAACTGGTAGCCTACAGCATATAATGACATTATACATAGCTCAAAAAATAATTGCACTGTCCAAAAATATATCCGTGATGCGTATCCAAGTTATTGTATATTTTGTTAGCCACAATCAAATAAAATGCTGGTGACTTTGGGTCTCCTGGATAAATGTAATTTTCCTGTCATTTGGAGCTTCATGACTAAAATATAATTAATTTATATTTCAAAAATCCCCCCCACGCCCTGTATTACTGCCTCCGCTATTTCCCTCCTTATTAAATTGCTTAGCGGTGCTCCTCGCAGTGATGTCTTTAGGGAGCGCTCTGTGATCATACCAGCATGTATGATATTATTCCTACGCAACAACGATTATTTACTTTTTATTTCTATCTGGCTTTTGGGAGTTTCTGGATATTGGGTAACAGATCCTACACTTACGCCGTCGTAACGCATTTTTATTTAATGTGGCCGACTGGACTGTGTAGCAGAGAAGGGGTTAAGGTAGAGTCTGCGCTGCCTCCATCTGTGAAAAGGATTTTGGGTTGTGGATATTAAGACCAGTGCGGAGCTGGGAGTAAGTTTTATAGAGGAAATAGACTCTCTTCTCCTCCTGTCACATCTGACCGTACTTCCTTCCCAACACAGTTTCTCATTTCTAAACTGCAACGCCACAACTCAGCTTCTTCATGCACATAGTCCCCTACTCTCGCACGCTATGTGATCTTGTTGCTAGTTCCTGCACCCTGACCCTGAGGTCCATTCAGCCGGTGTGGATGGATAGCCCACCTGGACAGCTCAGTAATGCGCCTAGTGTAAAAGACCTAATAGTCCAAGACACGTCTACATAAAGCGGTTCCACGATGATCACGTTTGACGAACTCTACGTCCCAATAGGTCATTGGGTAGGAAACCTAGTGATCATTTAAAATCGGATGTCATTTTTGGACGTGTGACTGACACAGAGAAAATGGCTGGATCAGGCCAGGATGCCACCGACGTGGGATTTGAACTGGTTCCCGATGTTGTCTTTGAGATCCAGCGTTACTGGATTTAATAGGGCATAATCTCTAGCCATGAGTCGGGCATGGAAGTTTAAAGTGTTTTGTAAGCTAATTTAGGTACCGCTCATGTACTGACCTGCTCATCAGGGCCGTAGCTAGGGTAGTGCGGCCATCGCACAGGGCACCACAGGTCAGGGGGCGCTGTTTGGGCCTGTCAAATTTCTGTTTATTATCATTCTTCTTTGTAGCTTCCTCTTATTGCATCCCCATTATCTGCTGGCCTCCCCTATCTCTTCCCTGGCCCTTCCCCATGAAGCCATGGCCCTTTTTTGGGTGCATTATGTCCCTTTGAAAAATGAGGGGGGCGCCAATGCTCTTTCTGGCACAGGGCACCAAAAAGTCTAGTTACGGCTCTGCTGCTCATCACTAGTCTGAGAGGTCAGTGGATGACCTGGAAGCGTTAATTTTATGTGCAATCCACTTGTTTGGCCGAGCATGTAAATGACGGCAGGCCCCATGCCCGGAGCTGCCTGCGTTAGACACCAGAGACACAAGAGATACAGCATTAAACACAGTACAAACAAGCCGAATACTTGGGGTATGTTAATAGTTATACTGAACCAGTTGCTTTAGTTTCACCAGAAAAACCGAGATCCAAAGACATCTGCTCTACCCAGCCTGCCAAACTTTCCATGGACAACCTGTCCGTGCCATTGCTGAAGCATGCTAGTCTCCAAATGGGAACACATACACGTAGAATGGGCAACGAAAACTAAAATACAAGATGTTGCATGAAAAAAAAATGCTAGCAATAACCTTCACAAACATAGATGTAAAAATATTAAGATGTAAGTTGTATGTATTTTTGAAAGATGTTATTATGGAACATATTCACCATTATACTCCTAAAGGCCCCCATTAATTATGTATCCGATGCGCAGCAGCAGATACCAAATAACCGTAGCAATTCAATATCGCGCCGGAGAAGGGACAGCCGCTCCGAAAACAAAGCAGCCATCCCCACGAGCCCTAATTACTAGGGGCGAAAAGATTACACTGCCCGGTTCGAACCCAGCAGTGTTATTGCAAATGCGTGAACTGGGTTCATGTATGCGCACTGTCTGAGAGAGAGAAAGACAGTAGGGGGTCAAGGGATCAGAAGGGGTACATCGTTGCAACCCAGACCTCCATCCCATATGAAGGAGCGGGGACAAACGCCATCTGAAGATGGCGTAGACTCCTGCAATCATGCCATACCACCACATGCCTGCTAAGTGAGCATTATAATGAAGGAGCCCGTTACTTCATTCCAACCAAAGTAGATGAAAAATAATCTTTTCATCTACTTTTCATCTCCCCTTTGTTTGTTTTTTTAAAGTCAACTTGATGTACCCATTGGTGGTAACCATGTTTTGGGGAGTATTTTTCCTCTTTAGAGATACATTGGGGGGTCACAAACGTTTGCCATGTATCCCACAAATGGCTACTTATGCCCTTGACCAGGTCTGCCCAGTTTGGCCCTCCAGTCAACGAACAGATAAGTGATGTAATAACCCGGTGACTACATGCGTGCTCATAATGAAACATCTCTGCCAGCGACACAAACACAAGTGCATTCACAGGTGCACCCGTTACTGTGTTATCTGCTATGAGACGATCTTGTTAAACACCCACGCACACATCAGAATGGTTCTTCTTCTGCGTTCTGCAATACATTTTCTCATTTTACATACAATCTGTCTACACATTGCACCTTAATGCAGCTCCGGCAACTGGGAGGCAAAGTAACAAGTTTATTTAAATGGAATGAAATCATAATGCTCCGCGCACCGTCTTCCCGGCACTGCGAGCGCAGCACAATCTCAGCACAGTTCTGCAGGATGTGTGATGGAAATATAGAGATGAGAAGGGAGCTTTCTTGGGTGGAGGAGGTGAAAAGAAAACTAGATGGTTTTATATATATATATTGTGCACCTTATTTCATATGCATTTGATACCGTGATGAGATGGGTATATTTGGGGCTTAGCATATGTTGTATATTCACTGTTTTATTAACGTATCCTGATAAGTATTTTTGGATGGATATAACCCATGTTTGTCTAGTCTCCCAATGTGTCTGGGAGACTCGTACATCCCGTGTCAATTTGAATATAATAATAATAATGTTATTTATATAGCATTTTTCGGGTGTGGTACAAAAGATGGACAATGTAAAGGTCAACAGTCAATGGGTTTGGCAGGTACAAAAAGTAGACAGTGCAGAAAGCCAACAAGAACAATAGTTCGACAGGTGTAAACGATCGACACACAGATTGACGACACAACAATGGTCAACACATTTTTATTTTTTTGTAATTTAACCTTAATCCTCCCCCTAGTGCCTAATCCTAACCCTCCCACTGGTGCCTGTCCCTAACCCTCCCCATGGTGCCTAACTCTCCCCCAGTGCCTAACCATAACCCTCCCCTAGTGCTTAACCCTAACCCTCCTCCAAGTGCCTAACTCTAACAGTCCCCCAGTGTCTAACCCTAACCCTCCCCCTAGTGCCTATCCCCCTCCCCCAAGTGCCTAATCCTAACCCTCCCCCTGGTGCCTAACCCTCCCCCTAGTGCCTAGCCCTAAACCTCCTCATGGCGCCTAACCCTCCACCTAGTGCCTAAGCATAATCCTCGACCTGGTGCCTAACCCTAACCCTCCCCCTAGTGCCTAACTCTAAACCTCCCCATGGTACCTAACCCTCCCCTAAGTGCATAACCCTCCTCCTAGTGCCTAACCGTAACCCTCCTCCTGGTGCCTAACCCTAACCCTCCCCCAAGTGCCTAACCCTTAACCCTAACCTTAATAATGTTGAAAAACCATAAAAATAAGTGTTGTCCATTGGGTGTTATGTGACTGGTTGGTAAATAGCCTGGCAGCTGCATTTTGTACCAGCTACAATCGGTGCAATGGTTTTGGTAGCGGCCATTGCGGTAGTCTAAGCGTGTTGATACAAATGCAGGTATGACTGTAGGTAGATCCTCTGAGGGAATTAAGTGCTTGATTCTGATGTTACTCAGATGAATGAATGAGGATTTGATTTTAGCTGATAACTGAAGTCTGCTGGATACACACTGGCCGATATATTGGCCAATCAATTGGTCGGCCAATATATTTGCTGGCCATCGGCCAGTGTGTACAGACGATATGTCTGTGAACCGCGTCGTTCACAGACATATTGCATGGGCTGCGCTGCACAGCCGACGGACAGATATACCTGCAGACATTTCTGTCCATCGGCGAGTGTGTACGGGCGGTCTCCGGGCACCATGGCACCTAGCTACACTTCTGCGTGCACTGAGTGAGATTTAGTTCAGTACGTGGTTAGTCATTTTAAAATGAGCTTTTTTTTTTATTTTTTATAATTTTCCGGCCCATAATTTGCTGGTATATAACAAGTGTCCATCAGTACCAATGATTAATATGCAGTGTTTAATTTGAATATAAAAAAAAAAGTGGAACGCAAAAAAACTTGTGACTTATGTCTAGAATCTTTAAACACTAAAAGCTATGGGGGAGAGTAATCCAAACTTCTAAAACGGAAAAGTGGATGTGTTGCCCATAGCAACCAATCAGATCCAAGCTATCATTTATCTTGTACATTCTAGAAAATGATACCCAGAATCTGATTGGTTTGGGGCCAAAAGAAGTGCGTATTTAATTCCTGTCAGTCCGTCATACTGATGCATATTATGGATGGGTGGGGGGGTACAATGAAGTAGTTAGAAGCAGCTACATGTAATAAGTCACACATACAAATTCCTCTTACAGTGTGAAAGTTACATTGATGACCTAAAACGTGCATTAATCTGGGAGATCTATCCCTGGGTGCTTCTCGCACATTACCTGTGTTATCTCCTCCCCGCTGTACCCCCATTTCCTCACATTGCCCCCCGCCCCCCTATTTTTTTTGCGACTTTGAAAGCAGAAGGGAGTCGATAAAACAATGAAAGGATTTGCCTCGCAGACTGATCATGAAGAACAAGAGTTAAATCTGCTCGTTCCAATTCACTAAATAGGAAGCAGGCATGTTACAGAAATGCCTTAGATTTATTTTTGGTTTACTTCGGAAAAAAATAGTTCCTCTCGTAATTCAGAGAAGAGATAAACAGGGTGCACAATCCGTAGTGGGATATAACTCCCCATAAAGGGCCTGATTAAGAGGTGGACGCAGTTCCTGCCGTGGTTGCCATTTTTTTTGCAGAGTCGGAGTTTCGGTAATACGCAAATGCTTGTGTATTAGCGTGCACCGGACAACGCAAGCCAGGAGATGCCCACTTTCAATGCCTGTGGACAGTGCAAATCCGCCAGTGGTTCCAAACACCCCACCATCAGCGCACCATCTTGTTCACCATCTCCCCCTCAACTCCGGCTAAGCATGGCCTCTGTGGATGCGGCTCTGCGCTTGCCATGTAACGCGCCCATGAGACTGCCTATTTTTGGCAAACACTTAGGCCACCTCCCAGTCACCACCCACTAACGCCCATGGTTTTACCTCACCAGTTCTAATGCCAACGTCTCCATACACAGTAGCGGACTCACAAGGGAAGTGGTTTTCGTTACTTATTACGCATGCGCAGTAGCAAATGATCGTTCAATTGCGCAAACATCGGCAATGCGTCCAACATCGAATTAGGCCCAAAGTTGGCTACAGGCAGACTCGGACGTGTGGAAAGGCCACATAGGCACAGGCCTGCGGTGACACAATTGGCATTTAATTATATATACAGTGTAGATATCTTTAGACTAATTGTGTATGGTCTGCGAAATGCGTGCGCAGTGTGAGGTGGGTGCGCGCTGCTACTCCAATGTCTCACACTGCGAGGTAGATGGGACTGACTCAGCATTCGGTATTGGGGGGGAGCAGAGGGGTGAAGGATGTAGCGGAACGGGGGGGAGGTCAGGATGGAGCAGGGGGGGTAGTAAGGGGACAAGCAGCAGTCAGAGCTGGGGGGAGGAGCAGTGGTAAGAGGGGGCCAGGCTGGGCAGAACGGGAGGGGGGGGGACAGACTGAGGTGTCCCGGGTTCCTTTACTATTATTTACAGTATATAGATAGATAGATATCCTAAAACAGATATCGCAAAACAGGAAAATGCCAGTAGTAATAGTAACTTCTGTAGGCACGGCTTCCTAAATAATTACCCCACACGTAAGTGAATTCTTAGCACCCTGAGACAAGGACAGGATATCTCCTGCGTTAGGCATTCTTAAATAGGCAGAATATTTCATTGAGATGAGCGGTTTGGTTTTGCTGAAAACCGAACACACCCGAACTTTGGGGTTCCAAATCAAAGTCGCAGCTCAGATCACTTTTAGGGGTTCCGAGTAGAACTGAGTCCCAGTTCGGGTCTATTTTTGGATTGCATTTAAGTCCCTCCCACATGAATAACTGGAAATTAAGTTAATAATACTATAGGAACAAAAGCAGGTCTAAGTTATATGATTTTAGCTGTTTTTATCATTTTTTTAAAAGAAATTCAAAACCCAACCAAAACACTTGAGGGTGGTTTTGTCAAAACCAAAAATACGGGGGTCCACGTGCATCGATAAGAATATTTAAATGATGCACAATATGCCATTTCTAGATCATCCCGACTCGGTGACACTGGGGGCCTATAACTCTCATGGGGAGCGATTCAATTGTTTGACCAGCGGCTTTTTTTTTTAAGACGCGCCGACAGAGCAATTCAATTGTTGCTCTGTCAGGGCGTGATAGCCGCCGGCGACGGCATTTCTGCACGCACTCAGGAGGGCGCGAGCAGAAATGTGTGTGAAACAGATAGCGCGCCGTAACCAGAAAATAAGACGGGTTTAGACGCCCAAACCTCGTCTCATAGGCGGCGAAGAGGGCGATAATTAATGAGCACCCACGACAATTGAGTAGCAAACTGGGTGCTCATTAATTATCCCGACCTAAAAAACATTTGAATCACCCCCACGGCGTCGTACATGCTGGATGGGATAACAGTGTATTTCTTATGCACCTGAAAAACCTGCATAAAATGTATTGTTATTTATAAATTATTTATTCCTCAAGTCTACAGAATCAAATCCAATCACAAGAAATGCATTTACCATGCAGAAAGGAAATTAGGAATATAATTGTGCAGCTGATCAATAGGGGTTTTAAAGGTACAGCACCCTCAAAACAGCTGGTAGCCGGGTATAACCCCCCCCCTTCCCCAAATTGCTTTTTCCTTCCTGTGATATTCATCTGAGATCCCAAATTCCCCCGCTGCCTCACAGCCTGACAATCAGCCCCACTTCCTGTGGGCTGGGGAGAGAGCAGAAATACCAGCATTATCTGTACATGCCTGGTTTGCTAATGTTACACCAAAGAAGGCTGTTTCTGTTCATTTATTCAGTATCAACAATGCCTGGCTTTAACCCTCTCGGTGCTGGCGCGGGCTCAGCTGTGAATACCGTCAGTCCATGAGGTATTAATTGCTTCTAGGGTCGTATGAAACAGGGACAATTAAGCTGAATACATTTTGGAAGCCTGAATGAATACGTAATAAAGAAATTAGTAAAATGATAAAAAATACAAAATAAATACATGTGCCATACAATAAAATGATACATGATTTATTGTAAGTAATTACATTATTTCTAGGACTTTGGTGAATTGCTTAAAGGTCAGGTTCAACCACACTGCTCTTTATCAATAGTTGATCCCCAAAGGCCACTCACCTGGGGATAGCCATTGGCGATCGATATTTTGCAACCATCGATGGTTTCCTCCAGATGGTAGATACAGTAGCTGTACCATCCATCACTTTTTAGTACTGCGCATTGGAGGCCACAGTACACCCATTTGCGCCCACGCAGACCTGAACCATTGATGGTTTCCCCCCCGATGAGTAAAAAAACATTGATGGTTATCACATCGATAGACAATCTTACACTCACCTGCGTACAAGGTGGTCAGGGATGTGCCTTGCCCCGCCCACCGACTTAAGAGAATGCCATCATTAAGCCCGCCCACCTCATGAATATTTAGTCAACAGTGGCATGATGACAAAACAAATGTCATAAGCTCTTCTTCGGCCCTCTTGAGGAAGAGTATGGTGTCAAGTCACCCTCACCAATGGGTGACCTACGTCCCTGGATTATGCTTCTCTTTCTCGCTAAGCCTTCACTACGTGAGGCTGCAGCAGTGGGTGGGGCCTGGCCATGCAAATCGCACTTCTGGGGGCTGGGCCATTATTTGAGGCCCGGGTCAGAAGTCTCACATCTGACCATTGCAGGGCATGTACAGTCAATCTAAGTTACATGTTGTTCCAGTGTGGGAAAGCTGCTTACAACTAGACATAAGCGAAGCCACTCTACTTGCAACATTAGATATACTTATTTGATACGGGAGGTGCAGGTCAGTAACAATAATAGTAATAAACTCTGGTAAAAATTGCGAGTGAGAGAATGCCCCATCTGTGTCAAACCTGTTTGTCTTCCCCTCCCTTTTAGAATGTAAGCTCTTACGAGCAGGGCCCTCTACTCCCTGCTTCTCCCTACTTTAGATTCATCTACTTCTTACTCACCACTAGGACACCTAACACTTAGGGCCTGATTTAGAGCTGAACGCTCTGACCAGAGCGCTCGCTCTGAATCAGGGTCCTCCTACCTTTTTTTGGAGCGTCCTCATGGACGCTCGCATAGCTGTGGGTTACCACCCACAGCTATAGCGAGCGTCCATGATGATGGTCGCGATGGTCTTGACCATCGGGCTTGCGACGGAGACCCTGCGGTAGGGTCTCGCTGCCGCAAGCCCTGGAGTGATTTTGGCTCTATCAGAGCCCAAATCACTGCCACTGACATCACTAGTGATGTCAGTGGGGCCGGCTTGAGACGGTAGGCGTTCCCATGGGACCGCCTCCGTCTGGCAGGCACGCCCACCAAAGGGGGCGTGCTGTCAATCAACATCGACAGCACGCCCCCCTTGGTGCGAGACCCAGAGCGATGGAGAGCCCGTCGCTCGCCGGGTCTCGCGCATGCGCACGTCGGAGCTCCCTCCATCGTGGGCATGCGCAGTGGGGGAACATCGACCCACTTGCGAGCATACTGCCGCTCACGAGCGGGTCTGAATGACCCCCTTAGTTGCTTATGCTCTGTTGCTTATCTGGGTGTTATGGTCGCTAATGTAGCAATATATATTATCCATGTCCTGGTCCTGTATTGTATTGTTCTGTAAGTCGCTTGTCTACAACTTGTTTATGTACTTTGTAAGGCGCTGCGGAACATTTGTGGCGCCATATAAATAAATAATAATAATAATAATAATGCAGGATGAATACAGACGTGTCAGTGATTTACTAATGAACCATAACTTCTGCCCTGTACTCATTAGTCTCCATGCCTGAAGCTATGTAAATGCTGCTTTTACTGTATAACCGCAAAACAGGAAATGCCAGTAATAATAGTAACTCGTGTAGGCTCGGCTTCCTAAATAATTGCCCCCGCTCGGTGCATGTCATCCCACACGTGACTGAATTCTTAGCACCCTGAGACAGGGACTTCCCGTTTCCAGAATATTATGCAAATCTCTAATGCCTGTTACTGTAAATCACTACAAGTCCCAGCCTTAACTACAAATAAATGACCCGTACAGGCTTCTATGTTGTGAATGTTATTAGTAATCATTTGTTAGCGGGTTATTCACTCAAGGGCGACTTTTCAAAGCTTGGAGAATTGAAAGCGGCAATACTATTAAGGACAAAACACACGTAATAGCACTGTTTTATATTTTGTGGATAAGAATGACAATAATTGTTGGCTTTGAAAAAAAAAAAACACTGTTTAGTGAATAAACCCCATACATATTGTCAGCGTATACTCCTGGTGTACCCTGGCTCATCATCATCGGAGTGTATTTGCCTGTAACAGGTGCAAAATATACACCTCCTCCTAACAGTGCGTGTTTCAGCCGCTCTGCATGAGCCCTATGTACTTCTTTATTTATTACCAGTTATTTATATAGTGCACACATATTCCGCAGCGCTGTACAGAGAGTATTTGGCCATTCACATCAGTCCCTGCCCCAGTGGAGCTTACGCTCTATATTCCCTATCACATGTGCACACACATACACACTAGGGTTCATTTTTGTTGGGAGCCAATGAACCTGCCAGTATATATTTGGAGTGTGGGAGGAAACCCAGGCAAGCACAGGGAGAATATACAAACTCCACACAGATAGGGCTATAGGGGGAATGTATGCAAACACTCCTTTAATGCACTCGGTCTGTGCTTGCACGTCTCCTACCCTCTGCCTCTACAGCCGTATATAGGTGCAAGGGCCAGATACGTGCAAGGCTGCTGTGTCTTATATGTATGCTTTGAAGGCATGCGCGGTGCGGATGTGTGCGCAATTTACACTACACAAACCGGCATCATATCAATCAGACTTGCCTAATCTCCCGGAACAGCCGGGAGGCTCCCCGAACCTCGGGGGGTGATGCCGGCTGCCCGGGAAAGTATCCAAGTCTCCCAGAGCTGCCCGCGTCCGCCCGAGTGCAGTGGCCAGTCAGGGCGACCGATGGCACGGTTGGCTCTGAATCGTAGCTTTGTAGCCCTACGCTTTGCAATGCTGGCAATCTCTGCATTGTATAGCGGGGGAGGACGGGACCACCGAGACGTGATCGCGCCGCCACGTTCCCGCCCCACCCACCTGTGCCGCACCACGCCCCTCACTGTGCCCCCTTCCAGAGGGGGGCAGCCAGAAAGTCTTCTAGTGTGATTTCAACTCCGCTTCAGAGACCTGAGTGTTCTGCGTTTTATATACATTTGTGTGGCTGGATGGCGCAGAATGACCTGTGTTGCATCCCCTTGGATACGAGCCTGACACTGCCAGATACAGTAGGCAGGGTGGTATAATAGACTGCGGAGTCCATTGTACAGCACGCTTACTCGCCGACTCAGGAACCCTGCTCGGAAGTCCCTCTTGTCTGCCTGCCCCGCAATGTGTTTCCCTGTCACACGCCCAGAACTTCCGAAAATGACTTTGCACTGATAGACCATAAGACCAGATTCTCTACCGAGAGACTTTTATCTAGTCCCATTGCTGAGGGCGTAGCAAGGGAAGGGTGGGGTGGTCCCCAATAGCTGTGCCTCTACTGCCGCCCAGGAAACTATCCACAGTGCTAGACCAGTATCGTCAGTAAAGAAGGGTTAACTGAAAACTGAAAGCACCGTATTATCACCGAAATATCCAATACTGCCTGTCATTGTCAATCTCTTCCCACATGGGCACCAGCCTCTTATCCCTGCCAGCCCCTGACCTTCTAATCCTGCCAGATGCCCACAGAAAGTTCCCTCATCTCAGGGAAAGGTGACCAGATCCCACAAGTTTACCCTCCCCATCCTCATTCCCAATTTCGCATATTAATTTCCTCCTGGCCTCTCAGTCAAAACAGGGGCGAGGGACTTGCCCACATTTCCGGGAGCCGGCAACTGTTTAACTAGGGGCTCAGAGGCGTCCTCCAGGCAAAAGTTGACTAACTGCATCCACATGTAAGGTGATGGCGCTCCAGCATTCAAGTTCTGCTGGAGGGGTTTGCTGACGGGCGCAGACACCCTACAGCCAGATGTTTCGGGTTTTCCATATATATCAGATATGACATTTCGCATTAGAAGGATGAATGTAAAGGCTGGTTTGCGAGAAACATGCCCCTCGCCCTCTATTCCTATACCTGCCAGTGCCTGAGCACAAAAAGTACATACGGCCACTCCCAACACATGCCCGTGCTGCCCTGGCTCATCTTTCCTGCTCGGTGCCAACCATCATTTAACCCCATCCAGGAAGCAGAAGTCTGCCATTCTTACCGTATCCTCTGTCAAGCAGATAAAAGTGGTGTAGCGGTATCTCAGATGGACCAGCAACTTGTCTCCTCTGCTCCAGAACCAAGTCCTCTCCTTGTAGAGGCGGCCGTCTCGCTGCCTGGAGATATAAGGCTGCGTATATATAATATATGTGCTTTATGTTGGTCTCAGCAAGTGACTCAGCTGATGGAACCCACTGCTGCTGCTGCTGCTGCTGCCTCTGTCTGCAAAGAAATTCCCTTCCCCTACAGACAGAACTGAATTCAATGTGGTCTCACTCCACCCTTTGTGCTGAGTGATGTCAGACTGTGCGTGTGGATCTGTACGAGAGAGAGAGAGAGGGAGAGAGAGAGCGAGAGCGAAAGATGTCTTTGTATTAATTACTACACACCCAGCATGGGAAGCAACATCTATTCTACAGGGAGGCTGGGAGGAAGTAGGAAATTTGGGGCTGGGGATTTTAGAATTTACTTAATGAGTTGAGAGAGAGCGTTTGTTCTCATTTAACATCCTGCATTTTAAAATGCAGAGTTTGACCCTGATTTCCAGTGAAGGATCGAAAGATTTATCCCTAGTTTTCAATACTGATCATCTATACAGCAAAATTCTGCTTATTTTCTGTATTCCATGCAATTTTCCCCCGTGATTCCTTTTGTGTAGGCTTTACAGGTTATTATTCATTACACAGGAGTATGGGCTCTATTTACTACAATCCGCATTTTGAATGTTGCATTACTATGAATTCCCGTAAACAGGCATGACGGGGGACGTGCGACGTCTTCACCAAGCTTGACGCAAGTTTGCGGAGCTGATCGGCAACTCCAAAAATAGTGGCACCTGTGGGCAATGATATTTTAGGCCTGTAGTCCATCCTTTCATTTACACCGAGCTACAGGTGTTCTTAGACGGGGGAGCAGAACAGAGCCACGAGTACAGGTGCCATAGCTAATGAGATGTATGCACCAACTGGAATGTGTCTAGGGAGCTTGCAATCTATTCATCATCGTTTTGATTGAGTTGTTCATGTCGTAGGTCTATGGTTGAACCACAAGGACTAGCACACCAGTGAGTGGTACTGTATGGTATTCCAGCAGTTGGTGGCAATTGTTTTAAAATAAATAAATAAATATATGTAGGTATTTATACTACGCAGTACCTCTTGAATGTAAGAGAAAGTGATTGTGTGGCGGGGAAGCAGGTTATGCATGACATTAGATTAATACATTGGATCACAAAGCCTTTCCCTCTATTACTGATGAATCAGAGCCTTCCCAACGTGCACTTAGCAATAAGTGGCATGTTAGGTATTAGGATGCAGAGCGGATCTGTTAGGCCAGATGCAAAGTTACTTTATAGGTCAGGCCGACTGTCAGCAATGCAGCACTGTTGGCGCCACCTACAGGAAGGGAAACTGTAGTGCGTTCACATTTTAGTTTCTATGGGGCCTATTCATCAACACTAAAATAACGTTTTTAAGGACATTTTCCTTAAATAACGTTATTTTGGTATTCATGAACAGACTTAACACAGGAGATATCACAGATATCTCCTTGCTAAGTCCCCCTGCGTTAATTCCCACACTCCCCATACATTAGTATGGGGATGTGGTATTCATTAGTATGGGGATGTGGTATTCATCAAATTCCGAAAATTATCAATTTTCGGAATTTGATGCAGTAACTATTCGCCACTGTGAGGTGGCGAATAGCAGAATCCACTAACCTGTATCAGCGTGTGCAGATCCCCCGACGAGTCCCTCCGGCGCTCTGCTCCGTCCTCAGGCTCCGGAGGCTGTTCTGTCATGTGTGCTCCCCAGCAGAGCACAAGAAAGTTTAGAAAAAGAAAAAAATTTTTTTTTTTTTTCTAATCTGTCATGTGGTCTGCTGGGAAACCACATGACAGACCAGCAGGACGGAGCCGGAGGCTGCTGCGCGGACAGGTAAGTCGGGGGGGGGGGAAGGTGAGCGGAGGGGGGGGGTGGAGGGGAGTCAGGGGGGGGTACGAAACTTACCGCATCTGTAGGCAGTGCAGCGCATGCGCTGGTTTTACAGATGTAACAGCGCATGCGCAGCACTGTTTCCAGATGCGATAAGGTAGTGTAGGCAGGGAAAAGTATCTATTTCCCGAAAAGCTGTCATCGCAAAAATGACAGCTTTTCGGAATAGATACTTATGGAGAGGTGGAATGATGAATTCGACCTATAATTAGCTAGAACTCCATGAGAGTACTAAAGCTAATTATCTCCATTGAATTTTTACGTTTAATGAATAGGCCCCTCAGTCTGACGACTATTGCTGGCCATACACCTGCACGACCAGCATACGTTCCGATTCAGCATCCGACTCCCCGGAGCTCCCTGGCAGTCCCGGCAGCACATTTGTGTTTTTTCTTAGCACAGGATCTGTCATAAGATCGATCCTGTGCCTCACGCGCTCATTAGGGAAACAGTCATTGAAATGACTTGAATTGCCGCACGATGAATCGCATGAACAAAATAAACGCCGCGATCTGCACACGATAAGATGGAACATATGTGCTGCGCATCTGATCATACGATCCGATTATAGGAGCTGCAGGAGCGCACATCGGATCTTATCTTACTAAAATTATACACGATTTTCACAAGATTCATCATATGACTCATCGAAAATCGGGCAATCGGCCCGAAATCGTGCAGGTCTATAGGCAGCATATGTAAGCCAGGGGTCACCAACCTTTTTTGAGATGTGAGCTACTTTAGAAATATGAAATCTGAAGAGCTACTAAAATTCGAGAAAAAAAAACAAATCTGGCTAATAACTGAACAATTGAAGGTCATGAAAATGAAAATGAAAAAAAAAAGTTTTCATAGAAAATAAAAATGCATTTAATTATTACAGTGATATTGTTGTAGTTTGTAAATAAAATGTAAGCACAGGCACATATCACTGCTAATTACCGGCTCCATGGAGGTACGTGCAGTAGAGGAGAAAAAGATATAGGCAGGGCTGCTGTGTGATTTTCCAGCAGGGCTGGGCGGGAGTCACTCGCTCCGCCGTAGCGTAGACACCGTGGGTGGAACCTCGGGAAAGCACGTCAGGTGATTGCTGTAGAGGCTGCTGCAATCACCTGACGTGCTTCCCTGTGGCTCCACCCATGGCGTCGATGCCACATGGGAACACGCGTCACACTCATGCATGCCTACCCTCCCGGTTTTCGCGGGAGGCTCCCGATTTTTCGAGCAACCCCCCTGCACCCCCGGAAGGGTAGGCATTTCTCCCGCATTCTGCCCACTTCCTAGTGAAGTGGGCAGAATGAGGAGAATTCCCGCGGCGATCGCGGGTCTCTGTGTAGAGGGCGGGGCTTAAGATGTGATTCTAAATGAATCATGTCATTCGGCCCGCCCCTATGCAAATTACTGCCAATCGCTGTGAGGGGGCGGGGCTTAATGACGCGACATGTCAGGCCCCGCCCCCGTTGCCCCCCCCCGTTGCCATCCTCTTGCTTCTCTTACCCGGGCTTCTCCCGGGAAGAGATTTTAGAAGGTAGGTAAACTATGGTCACACTAGAGAGTAATTTATTTAACCCACCCATTGGCTTGCATGGCACCCCCCCCCCATCAGGTCATAGACTACATCTCCTAGAAGGATACTGTGAAAAGGATGTGGAGCCTGACAGGTCTGTGTTTGGAGAGCAGAGAGGGCAGCAGACTGGGGGAGCACTCTGAGAGAGACTTACTTGTGTTACAAATACAAGAAGATGAGAAGCACCTCCAGCATTTAACATATATTAGAGATGAGCAGTTCGGTTTTGAACCTTTTCTTTTTTTCACCAAAATTAGCTCACGTTTGGATTTATCTTATTGGCTATCCAAAACACGTGAGAGCCAGATAGCCAATAGGATGCTGTTTTTGAGATCCGAACATAACCGAGCACTATGGGAGTGTGGACCGCACCAAGTTTCTCCTACTCATTGACCTGGAGATGGGCGCTGCACAATAGCATTGCAGTGCAGCGTCATTGAGGAGGAGCCGGCAGTGCGGGTAGAGCCTCTGGGGGGAGTACGGCGCAACCCAGAGTGATAAACCCCTGAGGCCACGCCCCCTCTCAGCAAAGCACTGCCCCCTTTTCGGACGCTGGTGCCTTAACCGCAAGCAGGCTTCTTTTTGCACAGGGGATGTCACTGACTCCAATGACACCACTGTAACCGAGCAAAACTGACCAGCTTATCTCTAACATATATATATATATATATATATATATATATATATATATACCTTCACACCGCAGACTACAGAAGTGGGTGTTACATATCATATGTGCAGCTCAACCTGGGGACAACACACAGGACATCCAGTGCAGATGATGGGTTAGCAGTTTTGAAAGCAAGAATGAAGCAATGATCACCAGATAATAACTTATTATCTAGTTTGATAGAGGGGACACTTTTCTTTTAAATAAAGGGGCTCTCAAAACTATGGGTTACAGAATGTGGGCCCTCCCCAAAACCCTGCACTTCAGATTTTTTTTTCTGTAGAGAAGAGTGAGCGCCGTTGCTCTCAGTAACATCATCATTCATGTACCTTCTCTTCCTTTGGTTGTAATTACTGCTGGAGTTTGTTAATGCCAGAACCTTAGCAGTGCTGAGGACTAGTGGGACTTGTCCTTAGCATTTTGATATACCTGCTGAGGATGGGTCCAACCAGTGCTGGGTCAACTATAGGGCAGCCGGGGCTGTCGCACAGGGGGCCCAAACACATAGTTACCAATACAGGGGAGACTGTGACATAATGTGGACAGTAGAGTTGCAGGATAAGAACACAGAAATAAAAAGACGGAGAGGACGGTGATTTCACCAACTTTTTGACTAATTACATGTAGAGATCACAAAGCTATGGCTTTCTACAGCTAGAACACTGGCAAAATGCAATTTTTTACTTTATTAAATAGAGCCCTTTACAACTTGAAGGCCTGGTAAGATGCCACTTACAATCACTGATTCCTCTTACGCTTAGAGTCCCACAGGACCCGGAGTTGAGAACACCGGCCTGGTACACAGGTACACAGACCTGCTGCTCTAATACTCCCGGCGCTGGATTACACTTACAAATATTACCAGCCAAGGGGCAGTGATGGCTTCCGGAAAACAATTTCTGGTGTATAGTTTCCAGCTGCACCCTAAACAGAATTAAGACGTTCCCTAAAGGTAGCAGAAGCGTCAGCTGGCATATTTTTCAGTAACCACAAAAGTCTGCATAGTATTGGCAACGTCAATTGTCATTCTAGAATGTCGACATGTTGCCTGTAGATATTTTAACAATGTCGACATTACGGTGTCGACAATATTATTGTCGACCTAATGACTGCTTCCCATCCTCAGACCAAAGCTCTCCTGTGCACCAAGTCCTTCACACCTCTCCCAGATCTGTGGGAGTGAGTTACTGACTGGATGTTGTGTTCCTGGTGGCCCCCTAATTCAACTGGAGGAAACGCTTCTCGTCTTGGAAACGGTTCCTTCTTTACGAGTTCCAGAACGGAGACGTGATGCACCGCGTGCATAAGGAGGGAAGGTTCTTACCATTGCCTGTATGGTGCAGGAATTATCCTCCTGCTGATAGAGTATGGACCAATGTACTTAGGCAACGGTTTTATAGAGGACATCTTCAAGGTGATGTTTCATGTGGAGAGCCCACCAAAGCCACCGTCCCGTCTCCTGTAATCTGCAAATGTCTTTGCCTAGCTGCCTCTTCCACAGACCCTGGAGATCCTGTAAATGCTCGTCTGCGGGAGGAATGCCAGGATGACTACTGAAGAGGGAAGAAAGGATTGTGGTGTTGACCGATGATTGAGTTAGAGAAAGAGGACTAGAAAGACAGCTGCAAATCTTAGAGGGACAGCTACAAAGAAAGTGACAATACAGAGATACAGATTCAGGATGTGTATTAGAGACAGGTGCAGATCACAGAGTAATGGGAAAAATGGAGGGTAACTCCCATAGAGAATATAGCGAAGACAGATAGCCTTTCTGGTGGCCATCGTGTTGAACTTCACTTTTGAACATTCTTTAGTACATTGGGCCATATTCAATTAGAGGCGAAAAAGCCTTTTTCGCCTGTTTTGTTTTTTTTCGCCTAAAACTTTTCGCCTAATTCAATTCCATGATGATTTCGCCTAAGCGAAAACTCGATGCATTGAATTCGGCAAAAACGATTCTCCAATCAATAGCGGGTGAAAAGAAGTGCAAAATCTTTATTTTGGGGTGCAAACGTAGGGAAACGACTCAGAACCCATGGGACAGCCTCCCAAAGGACAAATCTGAAAAAACAAAACTTAAGAACACCCCAAAAAAGATTTTTTTGGGGGTGAAAATGTAAAAAGTGGGGGGACAAGCATAAAAACTAGGGAAATAGGCTTCTTGGGGGGCTGCAAGGATGGGTCAGGTATTTTTGGGATTGCAGATGCATACAGCAGGTGGATTTTTCACATTTTTAATAACTTCACTTTAGAGATATAAAAATATGCTAGCACCCATTATCAAGTACCCCAAATTTGATGGGATTAATTTTTTTCACCAAAAAATACGGCTTAATGCCATTCTTCACCACTTTTACAAAGAAGCTAATAGCAAGCAATTTACACAATTTAAGTACCCAAAATAGCTTTATTAGGGCTATTAGTAACACATCTATATTGATTCCCTATGTTACTGCATCTTTTTCTGGGGTACAGACTGATTTCCCCAATTCTATCAGTACTTTTCGCCTTCCGCATTCGCCTATTTCCATTTTCACCTGTTTTGCAATTTAATTAGGTGAAAAGCGGGGACGCGCACGGAATGAATTCGCCTCTGAAACAGGCGAATGAGGCGAAAAGTCGGACAGGCGAAAACTTTCCGACTTTTCGCCTCTTAATCGAATACGGCCCATTGTGGCCAGGCAAAACTGTGCTGGGTTTAGTGCAATGCAATCTGATTAGCAATACCCCAGTCTTCTCTCATACTCAACTACATAAGTCTTATGGGGATTCCCGCACACTCCAACCCAACCAGTAGGGTAAGGTGATGCCTTATCCGGGTAACTCTTTGTCTGTAACTAGCATGTCTGCTGAACTCCTTACCTGCAAATAATCCTTCGTCCTTGATTTACCATTTGTAAGCTGTTTATATCAAACACTGTGGTTTCTATAAAAACGTTAATGGAACATATATTACAATAGCCGTACTACCCATGCAAACCTTAGCGCTTGATTCATCTTTGGCCCCCTGTCCGAGCGGCCGTGGCAGGCTCCTTACTTCATTATGCTAAGGCTAGAATCCGCCAAAGATCCATGCACCTGAATGTAGAAGCCTGTCCCGATTATTTTCTCCATTTGAAGTACCTTACTAGTCTAGGCCGTTTTACTTAACAGAATCTACTTAGTTTTGCTTTTTTTAACAACTACCCTCTTTCAACAATAACAAGAATTTGTTTTATTTGTAATAACGTAGCTGGTAGTCATGTTTGAGACACACAACACATTCATAGAGGGTGCACCCCTCCCCAACATGCCGGACCCCAGAACGTGAACGGATGTTGCGTGCATGCGCGCGACATCCATTCACTGACGGCAGAGGGCTGTGGGAAGCCCAGGCAGTGACGGAGGGCTGGGCTTTACCCCCAGCCTGACGTTATTTGGAGGCGTGCCAAGCGGGCACGCCTCAAAATAACGTCATGTAGGGGGCGTGGCCTATGGAAAAGAGGCCACGGCCTCAATTTTGATCGCGCGCGGCTGTGCCTCTCCATATCAAACTGGGTTTAATGAAACAATTTGTAAAAGCATTGGACAAGTCAGGTGATTGTTTCACGTATATTTGTTGAAAATTTCCATTTCTTAGTTTTGAAAAATTAAAGGCAGGAATTTTTGACGGCCCACAGATAAGGAAACTGGTGAAGGATCCAAATTTTACCACATCTATGACTGAAACTGAATCTGAAGCATGGCTGAGTTACGCGTCTGTCATTCAAGAATGATTAGGCAATCACAAGGCAGACAACTATCATGAATTAGTCCACAACATACTAAAATGTTTCGAGAAGGTAGGTGCCAACATGAGTATTAAAGTACATTCTTTAGTACAGTCATTTCGATCACTTCCCGTCCAATCTAGTAGATTTAGAAGAACAGGGTGAACGGTTCCACCAGGATATTCAGGATATTCAGGTAATGGAAGAAAGATATTAAGGAAGGTGGGATCGTCACACGATGGCCGATTACTGTTGGGGTCTGCAGAGGTACTGCCCGCAACAAGAATACAAAACAAAATCCTACAAAACAATGGTCCTCATAGCTTCCTAACACTTATGTATGTAATTATCCTGTGTCTTTTTATAACATTTTACGAATCAAATTTAATCCGAAAAAAAAAAAATTATCTTTTTATCTATTTTTAACATTGTTTAATTTAATTTGTCATAAATATTAAAGACATATGCATATCTCAAAAACTAGAGCCAATTGAAAAATAAGCATGGCATATTCATGGTCAGGAGCGCAAAATTAATCAAAATCGACTCTGAAATCCCTGGCAACAGAGTGACTGTTCCCCAGTGTTATATATAAGAACGCTGAAACACATCTTTAGTATAACGTGACACCCAATCGATGAGACCTCCCGGTGTTGCCACATGCTGTCAGCCATCTTTTTTCAGCATCTGCTCACGTATTGTCATGATGGGCGCCTGGTGTTAGATTTGGCACAGCTGGATCTCGCACAGGAAGGAAGGACTATTTTTACACTGAAATTCCTACTGCTGCTGCTGCTGCTGCAAAAGTGTTTGGCGAAAATATAAGCCAACGGGGAAAATGACATGAAATGTTCGTTCTGAGCCCCTGCGGTGAGATCACTGCGGGGGTTGGTCTCTGGTTGGTCCAGGTAGTGTTATTGAGTGGGATGTGGAGACAGACTTGTACTTGGGCTATAATTCTCTAAACAACAAGCACGAGTGGGTCTTAGACAACTAAATTGCAAGAGCAGAGACCCTGCAAAGCATTCATGGGGAGCGCAAAATAGGCATGTGGGTACTGGGGAAGTTTTCTTACCGATGAAAGTAGTTTAAAAAATTATTTTCAATTATTGCCTTTGATTTATCTTTGTTTATTTATTTATCTTTTTTTTAAATTTTATTTATCTTTATTTATCTTTGATTTATTTTTATAATATTTATTTATATAATTATTTATATTTATCTTCATTGACAGGAGAGGGCTGGGGGAAGCCCAGCTAGTGAGGCTCCCCCCCCCCAGCCTGCCTTTATTTGGAGGCGGGCCATGCAGGCACACCTACAAGTAACGTCACGTAAGGGGCGTGGCCCACAGTAATTAGGTCACGCCCCCATTTTCAGGGGCGCCCTGTTAATAGCCGGCACAGGGTGCTCCGACCCCTGAAGCCAGCCCTGTGTTGCAATCAGGAGCGGCTCTAGCCATGGGCATGCCGGGCCGCCACCCGGAGCGCCACTGTATCTGGTGGGCGTAGGAAACGCCCACCCTCCCTCCTGGCACTATAGTGAATATGTATGCTCATGGGGAGGGAGCAGAGGAGGGAAGGGGTGGCAACACAGGACGGCGCTGGGCGCAGCAAAGCCTAGCGCCGGCCCTGGTTGCAATATAGTTATACATCTGCGCAGTTGCATGGTTACTAAAGCTGGGTACGCATCATATGACGTGGCAAGCCAGCGATGTGGTCACCGATGTAACAATACTACATGTGCACCTTACGCACTGAATGCAATGTATCGTTACATGCTGCATGTGACGGCACCGCGTTGTTCGTTGCAACATCCCGTCTGGTGTGCGGAACAGCAGACGGGATGATGCACTGAACGTCGGCCGGGAACAACGGATTGTGTACAATATATCATTCCGATCCACGTCTGGACGATGTTTTGTACGATACATCGTATAGTGTGTACCCTTTGGTGCTGCGCAAAAGCTCCACTTTGGTTAGAGTTGCTTCCAATGAGAGGGGCATGACAGAATTGCGTGGGATTCAAGTATAAAGGATATATAATCTATGATAAAGCCGAAATCAGAGGCCGAAATAAAGTACAGTACATTGGCCGGTCAGTGATACTTGGAACCAGCAGGATCTTTTTTTTTTTATCAGTGTTATTGGTTGCCTGGCAACTGGGAATTGTCTATTCCTGATATAATGGCAGGGCTGAAATGCATACAAGGGAGGATTGCAGGAGAGCATGTACAGGAGACAATAGGGCAAGTCGTCAGGAGGTGGAAAATCTGTTTGATATAACCCGAATGACCATTTTGGTTCGTTTTCCGACCTTTGGGATCAAATGGATGATTGTCATTTGCTCCCATATATTACCATGATTTTCGTTCCATCCAGCCATATTGGACAGATAATCTTATAGTGTGTATCTAGCTGTAGCCTCAGGCCCAGAGCCCAGAGATGATGATTCCTCCTTACTACCGACCGTAGGAACCCGGCTCTCCATCTACTATTGCTCTTGGCAATGTCAAGGCACTGGCTTGTAATATGCATCGTATTGATCTGCAGGACAGCCTAACGTGGTCAGCGAGTTTGTTCTGCCATCGGTATTTTATTTATAACGGCTAATGGACGGACATGACTCTAATCTATAGATTCGTCTGCTGTTAGTGATTGCAGTCCTCGCATTTAACCCTTATGCACCAGACGGGAGACCTAGTATTACGAGATCTATAAAAGAGAACACAGTTTACTTCAAAGTACATCAAGGTACTTGTTTGGGGTGATCCTGATATATAATTGGGCTGCCAATGGTCCCAAATTTCCAGGGACGGTCCCAATATTTAGTGATTTGTCCTTAGAAATATCCCTATGCTTCAGTGCTAACTACTACACAACAGAATTATTATTATTATTATTATTATTATTATTATTATTATTATTATTACTATTATTACTATTATTGTTTTTTTTATTATTATTATTATTACTATTATTATTATTATTATTGCTATTATTGTTTTTTTTATTATTATTATTATTATTATTATTATTATTACTACTATTATTATCATTATTATTATTATTATTTGCATTTTAGATGCGTTTTATGCCATCTTTTTTTATTATCTGGGCACAATAAGTGTTGATCAATTGAGCATTTACAAGGCAACATATTTATATTTAATATCAAATTCTGACAATGCTGAGATGATGGGGTAGTAGTACCCCAGAGTCCTCACTGACATGCTAGGATACAGCAGCACAGCAGTAAACTGAAAAGCTTCAATGGGAAAAATGAAATGATAAATTAAAAACGCAAGACAGTATAACAATAACTTATACCCCTTTCAGACATCTCAAGATTCCCGGGAATTTGGCCTGCCTCAGCCAAATTCCCGGGTAGCCAAGTCTGTCTGAAAGGTACCTACCCGGGAACACGTTCCCGGGTAGCCACCCCTGCAATCGACCGGGGTTTTTCCCGGGACTTAAGTCCCGGGAAATTACCCTGCCTCTGTCTGAATGGTGCTACCTGGGAATTTACTACTCCCGGGCAGCACCAAGCAGCTTCTACATGGAGTTGGCAGCGCAGAGCGTCCTATAGGACGCTCAGCGCTGCCGCTCACCACCCGTCCACACTCCCGCTGGACCACCACTATTGCCCCTATTTCCCGGGCATAGCATCGGGTGACAGGGTGAGATGCTGGCTCGCTGGGGGTTCTGCCTGCCCCGGCCACTGTAGAGGTGAGAGGCGGGGAGGGCTGGGTGGGACACTGCTGCTGCTGCCGCAAATATGGGTGGGCGACTGCTCTTCGTGCACCTGTACCTGGCCTGTCCGGCCCTGGCACCTCGGCCACTGCTCTGCTCTTCTCTGTGCCCGTGATCAGTGCCAGGCAGGAGACTTGTGTCCAGGGGCAGCCCAGCCAGAGGCCTGGGGATGGGGGCGAGCTTCCAGGGTACCCATGGGAGGTAGTTTGGGGACATGTTGGGCCGTGATTCAAATTATGTGCACCCCCACATACACAGCATGCCAGTCACGGGGGGGCACATTGTTGTGTGTGATCAGGGCCTGGCACCACTCACATCAGCTCCACCTCATCTTTCTGTCCAGCAGTTGCCATGTAATCTAAAAAACCCTGCTCTTGTCTGAAAGGGGTCTACCTGGGAATTTCCCGGGTAGACGTTGTAGTGTGAAAGGGGGGTCTCTACCAAATACCCGGGAATTTGCACAGGAGAAATTCCTGGGTCTGAGCAGGAAATTTCCCGGGTCGTATGCAGTGGCGTAACTAGTTAGCCAGGGTAGCGCCGACCGCAATGAGTGCGGTCAGCGCTACACATTTACACAGGACCGGCACTAGACTTCCAGCGCCAGTCCTGTGCTGCACGCCTGAGCCCGTTCCCTCCCCCTGAGCGCTTGCCCAATAGCGCCAGGAGGCGGGCTCAGGCTGTGCATAACACGCATCGCCGCCAGCGCTGGCGGCGATGCGTGTGTTAAACAGCAGCCAATGAGAGTCAGATAGACTCTCATTGACTGCCGCAGCACCCACTGGAAGAGCCGGACGGAAGTCCGGCTCCTGCAGTGGGTAATGGGACTGACGTCATGACGTCTGTCCCATTATGCTGAGCGCGCCAGCCCGGGATGACTGGTGGGCGGCGGAAGCGGCGTCGCGGACTGGAGGAGCAGCAGCAGCAGCGTGGATTCAGGTAAGTAAGTTTTTATATATATATTTTTAAAAACCTGTCAGCACTACTGGGGGCACAACGGGGGAGGCTACCACTGGGGGGACCTCTACTGGGGTGGGGGCACAACGGGGGGGGGGTGGCTACTACTGGGGGCACCATTATTAGGAGGACCTCTACTGGGGGGGGCTATTACTGGGGGCACCATTATTATGAGGACCTCTACTGGGGGGGCTATTACTGGGGGCACCATTATTAGGAGGACCTCTACTGGGGGGGGGGCTATTACTGGGGGCACCATTATTGGGAGGACCTCTACTGGGGGGGCTATTACAGGGGGCACTTAATCGGGAGGGGGAACCTCAACTGGGGACCACTACTTGGGGGGGAACTACTACTGGGGGCATTATAAAAGGGGCCTACTACTAGGGGCACTGCACTGGGGGGACCACAACTGGGGGCAATAACAGGAAGGACCACTACAGGGACCACTGGATAGGGGGGGTCACTACTGGGAGCCTGCATCAGGGGGACCACTACTGGGGGCACTGCATGGGAGGGGGTGGGGACTACTGCTGGGGGCACTATATAAGGGGCTTACTGCTAGGGGCACTGCGGGGACCACTACAGGGACCACTGGATAGGGGGGGTCACTACTGGGAGCCTGCATCAGGGGGACCACTACTGGGGGCACTGCATGGGAGGGGGGGGCTACTGCTGGGGGCACTATATAAGGGGCTTACTGCTAGGGGCACTGCAGGGACCACTACAGGGGGCACTAGATAGGTGGGATCACTACTGGGTGCCTGCATAAGGTGGACCACTACTGGGAAACCTGCATGGGGGGGGACTACTGCTGGGGGCACTATATAAAGTGCACTGCATAGGGGGGGACTACTACTGGGGGCATTATATAAAGGGCACTGCATAAGGGGATACCACTACTGGGTGCACTGCATTGTGGGGACTGCTACTGGGGGCACTGCATAAGGGGGAACACTACATAGGACACTGCATTTGGGGGCACCACTACTGGGGGCACTGAGTAAGGAGAACTAATTGCGGGCTGTATAAGGGGGACCACCACTGGGGATACTGTATTAGGGGCACTACTATGGGCCTGCATAAGAGGGACCACAACTGTATACTGGGGGTACTGTATAAGGGGTACTACTGGGGTTAAGGTGCATATGGATAGGAATGTTCAGCGTGAAAATAAAGGGGTGTGTCATGTTGACACGCCCCATTTTTAAGTGACCACGCCCATTTTTTTTCCACGCGCGGCTGTGGCGCGTGCATATATCGGAATTTTTTTGGGGGGGCTCCCTTTTCAAATTTGCCCTGGGCTCCAAATACCCTAGTTACGCCACTGGTCGTATGTCTGAAAGGGGTATAAATGCAGGCACACATCAGCAATAATAAGACACCTCTATGGAGAAAACAATGAACAGATATCAGCACTCGTCGGGGCTTACCTAATAAAATCACGGAATATAGGCAATTTTCCTTTAGCCCTCACTTTGAGCTGAATTTGACTAGCCCTAACTTTGCCGCAAATTGCTCAACGTAGCTGAGAAAGTCACGACTTTTGTCTTATTCCATTAGAAAAGTTAACTTGGCCATCAATGGGAGGTAACGGCGTTTAGTTTGCAGCGCCTGAGTAGATGAAAACTAGGGAAAAATTATTATTTTAAGGTATAAATGTCGGGACTTGTTGCAGAACCAATAGTCCACCCACCCCACCGCAATGAGTAATAATGTTCTTCGCAGGCATTTACATTTAAATAACATAATTGGGCCAAAAATGATGTCATATTCCAGGTGAGTTTCTGTAAAATGATATGTTTTGTGGTGTTGTACTGATGGGAAATGAGTTTGTGAACTTGCATAAAAACAATTAAAAATCACATTACAGACATTGCTCTATACCACAAAATGAATAGAAAAAATTAAAGTGAGCCATTTGACACCTTTTGAGAACCTAAAATACTTTGCCATGGCCACTAAGAGCCTTCTATACTGTTATCCAATCTTATTTACCACTTTTCTGGGGTTCAGGATGCTTTCCCCACTTTTTCATGGACTTCCCCAAGTTGCATCATGTAGAAATATCACACAACATTGCCACGAGCACCACAAATAGACTTTTACAATTTAACTGCGCGCTTTGTGGGGTGCGCACGTGATGAAAATAGCTGGCGACACTGATGGAACTTACGGCTAATTACATTTATAACTTTGTGTTTCATTGAATTCAGTGTGTACATTACATTATGGGTCTGTTCAGTGGTGTCACTAGGGAGGTGCTTACCGCACTGGTTGTCACCCTCCAAAGGGGTGACACTAACATGCCGGCTCCTCCTCCTCAGTGACCAGGAGCCGGGCGCTGCACTGTGATGTTATTGTGCAGTGCCTGGGTCCCAATGACTGAGGAGTGCGGGGAGAGTCTCTGGGGGTAGCCCAGCATCTGCAGGAGTTGCAGGTTGTTGTGTAGTGACGCCACGCCCCCTTCACCAATAGGCCACACTTCCTTTTCATTGCAGGTGGACTGTCTGGCGCACTGGGTGTCACCAATCTCAGTGACGTTTCTAGGTCTGTTTAATACTGTACATGTTGAAAAATCTCCAGGGAAAACCCTCCGTGTCTGTCTGTGTGTATCCTCTTTATGGGCCTGACTCTGGTGCCCGCTATGTGTATGCATCGCCAATGTTCTCGCAGTTTGAGCGATTATTTGCTAATGCGCATGTGCAAAATATTCTGAAAACTCCTACAGTGCGCGCGTTACCCTGAGTGTACGCACAAATGCACTGTGTCTATTGGGGGCCGCTGGTGTTAGAAGTGGGGAGGGAAAACCATGGGCGTTCCTGGGAGGTGGGCGGGTTATGGGAGTATTGCGGGTGTGTCAATGAAAGCGGCTGTCTTTTCAGGCGCAGAGCTGCAGCCACAGAGGCCATGGTCAGATGGAGACACCGCGCCTGCCATAGGGCACGCGATGGTGCTCCGATGGTGGATTGTGGTGTTGCAGCATGCACGGGCACTGAAAGTGGGCCTATTATTTGCATGTTATCACCGCTGGACGCAGCCACTGTGGGCCCCGCTGAATCAGGCCCTACGTGTCTGTTCTGACTCCTCCTGTTGCCAGGAATGTTTTATAGTAAGCGCGGGTGGCGTCAGGGTTCCAGAAGGATCCTTCCAAGGAGAAATGTGACTGATGTCTGGAGAACACAAATAGCTTGGTTGCCGATGGTTCTTGTGTTACTAGTCATGCCTTTTAGTACTTCTTTGTATAACCACTATCTACAGAACTCAAAAAGGAAAACGGGAATTTCTGTATTATTTGATTTCAGTTCTGTTATTTCTTTTTATACTTTTTAATTGTTAACTCATTTTTTCTCTTATGCGCGTTAGATCATTGTTGCCACATTGTTTCCTAGACACCATCCCCCTTCTTCACATTTTTATTACACTACGTAATTTGATTTTCTTTATATTTTGGGATACTTCAATCCTTTGGGCAACAAGGATAAAAACTTACTGTACTGAATATACTACACTATTAGTTCATGTGCTTCTTCTATTATTTACTCTGTGTATTTTCCTGATGAAGTCCCTCTGAGATGAAACGCGTTGAGATTGCTGGACACCTTCCACTATATCTGGATCCACTTAAGACGCCCTATTCTGGGTCTGTTCAGATGAGCATGTTTTTATGTTCTTCTGTGTACTTTTTTAATTAGGTTGCAGCGCCAACACACTTTATTTTGTTACATGTTTACAGTAGATAGACAAACATTGTATATATATATATATATACATATTTTATATATATATATATATATATATATATATATAAAGTGGAAACAAGCGCCTTATAGTGTAGTACCTTAATACGGTTTGTTGTGCCACACAGAAATAAAATTGCATACCATATGGCTCCCGCTTGACGAAGTCCAGTGAAGCTAACGTAATCGACGAAACGCGTTGAGGGAAAGGTGACCCCTGTCCTCCGATTCCACTAAGCACCCAGATAAGCCTCTTGAATTCTATTTAAATGTAATTAGATATTTGTTGTATGTTTGTATTTATAATAAATTCTTTTTAACTACTACACCATGAAAGTGTTATCTATTTCCCTATGAACGACTGAGTCCTGCGTCTATCTCCAAATTGGACACTAAGGGGACCAGAGGGGATATATTGAGAAACCTATCACTACATGGTACGCAATTTTATATCTGTGTGGCACAACAAACCATATTAAGATACTACACTATAAGGCGCTTGTTTCCACCTTTTGTATTTCATAAGAACGCCAAGGACCGTGCAACAGAGGTTCTACTTGGGAAACTACGAGCAGCCACCTTCAAGATTGGGAATATAGTGTGCACTATATAAGTGAGAGACTAACATTGTGGACAATACTCCGACTTACTTTAGCGCTGTGATCAGTACCTATATATATATATAGAATTTTTCCTTCTTCCTACTTGTCTCCATCACCGCCATATCAAATATCTCTCCAGAGATATAATACCACATGCAGATAATGGCCATCTACCAGACACGAATGGATTAGATGGTGCACATGTCATTGTTAATTAACTAGTGCCGCTGTCTGTGTTATTGTTTGTTGACAGTGGTTTCCTGCTCGGGGTGTCCCATTTCCAAAACACTGCCTGTGTCCTCCTAGTGCTTAGAAGCACCATGGGCTCGTATTTCGTCACTTGCCATCTTCGGTGATCACGTCTACGAGGTTACCATAGTTACTAACAAATTATTTCCAGGTACAACAGATGCAAGCAAGCTGGACATGTGAGGTGCTGTCTGAGGCTGCACTACAGTCCCCACCATAGTAGTGTGCTTATGGAACTGTTATTGGGTTATATTTGGTTTATGTAGTTTTATTATGAACTCACTGTCTCCTCTTCACAACATATTAAGCTATATGAAGCACTGACAATGTGAATAGGTGGTAAGAATAGCTTTCAGACTGCAGAATAAGAGGGACTGCATTGATCTGGTGGTCACTACTGAAAAATAGGGATCTTTGCAGGGAAACAGGTGTCATAGTTTTCCCATATTTACGGGGACAATACAGGTTTTAAAGATTCCTTCTTTTATTACAATATTGACCAACTGCACACTATAAAATTTCTCTTTTGACGCATGTTAGATGTAATCAAGATTGGTGCACTTATCTCCTGAAATACTATGTGCTGATGGGAACTTTGCTCTGTCAGCAATCTACACATATACCTATTTGTTTAGGGACGAAGAACTGAAGGCTTTGAAAAATCCTTACTTGCCTACCCTCCCAGAATGGCTGGGAGGCTTCCGGAGCGGGCTGTGCAGGCGACCAATGGTATTTAGCCTATTAGTGATTAGGCAGTGTGCTTGGCTGTTGGCTTGCTTTTTTATGTCCTTGGCTTTAAGGCCCAGGCCTCTTTGACTGATGATGGGGAAGTTGGATATTCTGGTTTGTGTTGATAAAGCTCCCGAGGATGGTCTCCGCCTGCAATGCATGTGTGTTATTATTTGGTGGTGCACTGTTCGGCGGCCCTGATTTCTGGTTGTCCTTTGTTTGGATCTGCCTATTCGTGTTTTCGTGTACTATTATTACATGAGACACTCTTCAGACGACAAGAGGTTTATGACTGTTCTGTTAATAATAATAATAACACAATGTTTTTATTTTAGATGCAAGTCATACACTTTCTTAGTTGCTATGGCTGACCACGCATTGTCAGTTAATATCCCCGTAATGTCTTCCTGTGTAACAACACTCTGTTTGTAAGCCTTGGCCTATGAGGATGTGTAAGTGTAATAATATTGCCTGATACTCTGACGTACAGTGCCGGTCATGTGGGTATAGCGTTTTCTCTTTATACATAAGAGCAGGAATAATAACTGTGCAGATAACTGCTGCAGCCAAGGGAAGATATATAATTATAGTATAAGCACTAGACTCAGAAGTATACATTATGTATAATTATTCCCTGTGTTGTTTACAGATAGACTGCAGTCTGGGTTAACCCCTACCTGAGCAGTGCATTGTGGGGGAAGGTGGTTGACCTGAAGCTTATAGCATGGTGTTCCTCCTCAGTGATGCAGGGCATGCTGAGACTTGTAGTTCCACTAGAGCTGGAAAACTACGAGTCACCTTTTGCTGGTGTTACGTTCTTTACCATCCTTTTATTCAGGTATTTCATACTTTGGTTTAACTGTAAAAATTATATTGGGCTCTATCTCTTACATTGCTCTTCAGTAGTTTGCACACAGACAGTCAAGTGTGCATAGGAAAAAAAATTCTCCCCCTTACGGAATGTCAGTTACCTTTTATTCCTGCAGTTTTCACATCTGTCATATTTATAGGGAAAAAAAGCAGCAATTACAAATATATTGATATTTTGGGTTTGCTGACACCTGTGGTAGGTGTATGTCCAAGGAGAGCTCCCCTTATAACTGTATTTGCTTATGACTTGACAGGAGCTGGTTTCCACACAGGGAAATGTGAAGTTTCTTTACTAAAGTACACGTTGCGCTAGATGAATTGACAAAGCTGTTAACATTCCTGGCAATGCATTATAATTCAATTATCTGTGTATTGTGCACAGCGCTCAATCCTGTTCTGCAGGCGATTGATTGGCAGCAGCAGGGGGCCACTAAGAGCTTATAAGAAAAGAGGGAATATACATTTATATTCTGTGTATAGTGATCTGAAAGGCATACCGCTGTATAGTTCTGGATTTCGTGGAACTGTTATTACCCTTGTTGTTTGCAGAGAGAATTTTTCCAGAAAGTGATTAGGCAGGGGCCGTTTGTGGGCGACTCAAACTCAGGCGTGTCGCAAATGTTCTCTTATTTTAAGTATTACCCCAAAGTACCACGGGGGGACCAGAGCAGATACCTCCCTATCAGCCGCGGTCCATCCATTTTCGTCAGCAGCTGTCAGATTTACCAGCAGCTAACGCCGTCTCCGCTGACTTTTCCCCTCCCCACTCGCCATACTTTCCTAGTCTCCCGGTACCTGCGGGAGGCTTCCGATGTTTCGGGTAGCCCCCTGCACTCCCGGAAGAGTAGGCACTTTTTCTGCATTCCGGCCACTTCCTAATGAAGTGGGGAGAACCTTATCAGGAATCCGCTGTCCGTGATGAAGGGGGCGGGGCCTAATGGCACGATTATATTATAATTTTGCCTTTTGGCCCTTCCCCCTATTCAGATATGTGCAATTCACAGTATTGTTTGTATATTTACGAGGGGTGGGGCCTAATAGCGCATATAGTCCAACCACGCCCCTGTCACCGCCCACCGGCATTCTCCTCTCCAGGCTTCTCCTGGAGATGAAATATCTAAAGTTGGTAAGTATGACTCTCGCACGTGCGCAGACGGACAAAATAGAGAGTAAAGAGATCGCTGTTGCTATCACTTTACTTATAGCGATCGCAGGGACTGGCTCTTATTGGAGCTCCTTTCCCAGCGATTCAGTAATGATACATTTATTATCGGGGGGCTGGCTGCATCTATTAATAAATATGCCCCTTCTTTGGGGACAAAGCAAAAAATATATATATATATCTTAGCACCTGGAGCAAACCACGTTGCAATGTTAGGGGTGCAAATAAATTTTTTGTTTTTGTAGGCAGGTTAAATACTGGCTTCTTTTGCATGTAGCCCCCTAATACTGGACAGTTTTTATTTTTACACTGTAATTTAAATCTGAGTTTGGACACACCCCTCCCAAATCTAAAGCTGGGTACACACTGACAGATATATTGGCCGATCAATTGATCGGTCAATATATCTGCTTCTGGTCGGCCAGTGTGTACCCGCGATATGTCAGACATATCTGTCCATCGGCAAGTGTGTACGGGTGGTCTGAAGATTGCCCGTACACACACAGCGACAGCCACGGGGAAGGGGGCGGGACATGCTCCCGATACGCCCCCCCCAAACCGCCGGGACGCGCGGGCAGTAGCAGATGATGGCCGTTCAGTGCGTATGAACGACCATCATCTGCAGATATATCTCTATAGTATGTACCCAGCATAACTCTCAATGCTCCAGGGGCAGAACTATGGGAAACAATGGAGGCTCCTGCCGCCAGGCTCCAGCCCTGAAGGGGCACCTCCTCCATTGTCCACAACATATTCACCCCACTTAGGGCTGTAACTATGTACCCGGAGTGTACCGTCATGGCCGCCCAATACATGGCACCCCTCTCCGACACCTGAGAAGCTACCATACACTAGTGGAGAGCTCCATGTCAGCTGCTGCCTTCGTCTATCTATAGCCTGTCAGCATGCAAATTGCTACATTACAGTGTCAGCGGCTGTGACCGGGGG
Source organism: Taudactylus pleione (assembly GCA_031769625.1). NCBI lineage: Eukaryota > Metazoa > Chordata > Amphibia > Anura > Myobatrachidae > Taudactylus > Taudactylus pleione. Next base: position 4,201,296 of record JAUIMM010000072.1, read on the forward strand.
GCACCAAATTATAACTTGCCTCTGGGCGTCTGGGATGAATTTACGCCACTGCTCCGCCCATTTGAAACCTCCCCCACCTGCAGTGCAGCATGGTTTTGCCCAGGTGCGAAGCTACTTGCTTTTTTCTTTTGCTTTACTCCCAACTCACGATCAATCCCATTGTTTAAATGTTTTCTTTAACACAACCCATCGGATGCACTCAGATTATGCTTAAAAGTGGGTCTGCGTCACCCGATTGTTGGTGAGGTTGTGGCTGCAAAGGTATTATGATGCATATTTGGTGGACCTGTCCGATTATTGTTCCCTTCAGGGACTTGGGGGCTGATTCAGACCCGCTCGCGAGCGCAGGACGCTCGCAAGCGGGTCGATGGTGCCAAATTGCGCATGCGCAAGATGGAGGGAGCTCCGTCGTGCGCATGCGCGAGACCCGAATAACGACGGCTTGGTGTCTCGCACCAAAGGGGGCGTGCTGTCGATGGTGAGTGACAGCACGCCCCCTTGGGTGGGGGTGCCGGGTGCGTGGCTGCCAGACGGAGGCGTTCCCATGGGAACGCCTGCCGTCTGAGTCCGGCCCCACTGACATCAGTAGTGATGTCAGTGGGAGTGATTTTGGCTCTGATAGAGCCAAAATCACTCCAGGGCTTTCGGTCACTGAGACCCTACCGCAGGGTCTCGTCGCAAGCCCGATGGTCGCGATGGTCTTGACCATCGCGACCATCATTATGGACGCTCGCTATAGCTGTGGGTGGTAACCCACAGCTATGCGAGCGTCCATGAGGCTGCTCCAAGTTGAGGGAGGAGGGCCCTGATTCAGAGCGAGCGCTCTGGTCAGAGCGTTCGGCTCTGAATCAGGCCCTTGGTTCATAACCTTTTGAATTCCCTCCTGGAGGCTCCGATTACAAACGATCCCTTCTATCAAACACTTGATTTGTTTTTGCTCTGTTTAGTGTAGTTTTTTTTCTTTTTTATTTGTCTGTACTGGGCTCTTGTTGCCTCTTTTTTTCTGTATTAACTTGTAATTTGGTTGACCATTTAAAATAAAGAATTCTAAAAAAAAAATAAAAAATAAAAAAAAGTGGTGACTACGGCAGGAAGATTAATTTCGCACTCTACCGATTTATAATCTCTCCACCTTTATCTCTTTTTTTGTGGCACAGTCCACTTCCCCTTTACGTTAGACTAGCTATTCTGATTTACTCAGCTTCACTATTGCTAAATAAGAGAAATCCCAGCCACTCATTTTAGTGGTTACCATCTGTGCTGGCTGGCAATTCAATGATTCCACTCCCTTATTTCCTCTAATTGTGCCTACACACTCACACTTGTCACGTGAATATCCTCGAATCATTCTAAAGCCAAATTTAGCACAGGAAGCAATACCACACACACAAGAAACACACGTGCAAAGTTTGGGTGTTGTCGAATTTTCTTTCTTTACCATTCAAAATTGTGGGATTTTTTTTTTTTTCTTTTTGAATGTTTTTTTTCTCCACCCCACAAAAGTCACAGTAGAGAACCATTTAAGACCTTGACAGTGATATATGAATTGATATACTGGATTCTCGTGAAACTTTTTTTTTTTTTTCTTCTATCTTGAACAAAGATCCAAATGTCCAATAAAAAAAAAAAAAAAATGTTTTTGTTTTTGTGCGACAGTCAAATGTCCTAATTCGTATCTACGTTGGAGGTAAAGGATTTTACATGGGAAAGGCAGCATTACATCTCAAACATGAAAATAACTGTTTGCGTGTGGCCATGATTGGGAAGACTTAACATGCCGCTGTGAAGTGTTACATTAACTGCATATTATATGCAAATGACAAGGCCAGCCGAAGCTGGGACTGAAATATAATGGGACTCCAATGTTCTTTTTTTTTTTTCTGTGCATTTTGCTAGCAGTAAAAAAAAATCATAGACTTGGTTAAAAAGTCAAAATATGTACTCGTAAAATTGTCAGCCTGTGCTCATTGGGCGTGCAGGACAATGGGATAAGGATCAGGGGTTGCCTTATGTTACCGATGCCATCATGGTTATTCATTTAAGTAGGAAAGTACTTCACTAATGTTCCTGCCCTACTCAATAAATAACCAAAAAGTTTCTTTTCGGTCTCGTAAAACCGTTTTATTGCAAAATTTGCTTTTACGATATTGTGTGTTTTTGCCGCTTGCTTGAACCGAATGCTTTTGTATAAGTGTGTACAGACAATGGACATACAGTAGATTATGGGAGACTAGATGGACTTCCCTGGGGGACCAGAGCGGTTTACAAAACACATCCTGTTCCATGCCCTTTGTCCATAGCACTGGTTCTTTAGCATGTTTTTTTGCATTCTACGGTTTTCGAGGTTGGAAGTTGGCGTTAATCTATTGGGATCGATTTAAAGAGAAATTAGCTTTCAAGAATTCATATAAAAATATGTTGTTACTAAAGTCAGATTTTTTGACGTGTGAATAACGTATATATAATCTAGTTAGATGCTAACGACTTAATCAATGACTGTTTAGTCGTCGTCATCATCGTCGTCGTCATCATCGTCATCATCATCGTCGTCATCGTCGTCATCATCGTCGTCGTCGTCGTCATCATCATCGTCGTCATCATCGTCATCGTCGTCATCATCGTCGTCGTCATCCTCGGTGTTGATATCTCCATCCAAAACGTCTTCAATCCAGTCTTCCAGTTCATCCACTGAAGGTAAATCCTCTTCATCATCCATGTCCATCCAAACACTATCAGCCTGTTGGGAGAAATGCCAGGTTTCGTCAGTTACCAAAATCTTGTTAAATCTGCAAAAGATTCGATCACTTTAGAGGTACTATATTGCCTGATAATTATGCTGGTGTCCTATTGTATATAAACTGACATGGAGGTCTTAATCTAACCGATCCCTACTGGAGTTTAAAAAAAAAAGCTCAGTATATCCCTATTGGATACACTACATATTTTTCTAGAGATGGGTCCACATACACAGTCACGCCAAACAGCCCCTCTTGGCGAGCCAGGCCCTAGGCGACTCGGCCGTGCCAAGCGTCTTTCTCGCTCAAAATGTCCGTCTCATTTGCATTAATAAAACAATTTGATGAGCGACATTAGTACATCTGCGTGCAACTGAGTCTAAATCTGCATACGAAACGCTACGTAGCGGCTGTGCTTTATCTGAAACTCGGCCTGTGTTCAGAACTAATTCCTTTGTGGTTAAAGTCGCAGCCCAGCGTTTCTAGCACCCTGTGAGTGGTGTTTTGCTGCATCTGCGAATAAGACGCTAACATTTAAAGAAAAGGATGGTACACTACAACTCTAGGAGTGTCTAGATCTCGACGGACGTCTCGCACCGTATGGCGTATAGACGCTAGGTGTATGAGGACACATCTCTACCAGTTTTCAGACACTGTTAGGACTGTAGGCCTCCCTTTTTGTAGATTTCAAGATTATGTTTTGCGTTTAAAAAAAAAAAAAAAAAAAGATGGTTCTGTCATGTTCACCGAACAAACGCGTTTTACCATCGCTTTAGAGATTTTGACAGACAAGCCACATTTTCGGGCTTAGGCCATTAATAATAACAACAACAACATTTTATGCTTAGTAATAATAAGTAATAATGACACCATCCCCTAGTGACCTTTTTGGTGGGAGAGACCCGAAAGTTAAACTTAAAAATGAGAAAGTTCCCTTTCCTCTGATGTTTATGTAGGCTTAGTCTAGGCTCGATCAGCTTTAGATAAGCTTTTACTGGAAAAGGTAAAATATTGGAAAAGGTAAAATATTATTTTCAAAAATGCCGTAGCCGATATTATCGCTGGGGTAATAAACACGGAAAAATGTTACCTAGAGCTCTGCGAACTCAAAGAGCTCGGTCCTTTATCCCCTCTATTAAAGATGGGAGGGGACAGGTCTCCCATGATACTCGCAAGATTGAGGAGGCTTTCTGTTCTTATAATTCGTCACTGTATAATCTACCTGTCCCTTTGGCCTTCCCTGATGGTTTTGGGAAACAACAGGCTATCGAGGCCTTCCTCTCTAGGATCGAGTTCCCCAAGCTTGACGACCTTGCCAGTGAGGACTTAGAGAGATCCTTTACTTTACCTGAGCTAGAAGAGGCCATTAAATCCATCCCTTCTGGTAAAAGTCATGGCCCTGATGGCTTCACTATCAATTATTACAAAGCCTTCAGGGACAAACTGGCTCCTTCGCTCTTGGAGGCCTTTAATTCGATTTCTGATAATACCCCCTTCTCCTGTCAATCCCTTGAAGCCTTATAACGGTTATTCCCAAGGAAGGCAAAGACCCTTCCCTCTGTCCCAGCTATCTTCCCATCTCCCTTCTCAACGTAGACGTTAAACTGTATGCAAAACTCCTCGCAAACAGATTAAAACGTTTCCTACCTTCCTTGATTCATAGCGACCAGGTAGGGTTTGTTTTCCGGGACGTGAAGCTAGGGACAATACCTCCAAACTTATAGCCCTCATTCACTATATCTCATCTATGCATACCCCGGCTATTCTGCTCTCCACTGATGCTGAGAAGGCATTCGACAGGGTAGATTGATAGAATTTTATGTCTGGAGTACTGAAACATTTGGGACTGGGCCCCATTTGCCTTCAACATGTCCTCTCTCTTTACCATTCCCCCTCTGCCCGCATTAGAGTTAATGGTTCCCTTTCTGACTCCTTCTCCATTAACAATGGGACTAGACAAAGCTGTCCTTTATCCCCCCTGATTTTTATTACCTGTATGGAGGCTCTGGCAAGGTCGACCAGGCTGAATCCGAATATATCGGGCTTTAGATTACATCATGTTGAATACAAATTGGCTCTCTTTGACAATGATTTATTGGCCACAATCACAAATCCTGTTATCTCATTACCAAAGCTATTAGAGGAATTCAAGATTTTTGGAGACCTTTCCAATTTTAAAGTCAATTACTCTAAGTCGGTTGCCTTGAATATTACGGCACCCCCACGGATGGTTAAAGGCCTTAAATCAGCGTTCACTTTCACTTGGCACTCTTCTCAGCTAAAATATATGGGGGTTACTCTTATTAGAGATCTTTCCCTCCTGTTTGCGGCTAATTTCACTCCCCTCTTAGACAAACTACTCTCAGATTTGAGGTTGTGGAAATCAGGACCCTTCTCATGGTTTGGGAGGTTGTGCATTCTCAAAATGAACTCTCTCCTTAAAATCCTCTACTTGTTGCAAACCCTTCCAACTAAGTTACCTCCTAGATGGTTTAAGGAAGCCCAGGCTCTCAGAGAATTTGTCTGGGGATAGGGTAGACCCTGCCTGAAGTTGGACCTTATGTCCCACCATAAAGATAGAGGTGGCTTACGCCTACCGAATATTAAAGGTTACTATCAGGCATGTATCCTCCATAGAATTGTGGCTTGGTCCAGATTAGACACTTCTAAACAATGGGTGCAAATTGAGAAACAGGCGTTAAAGATCGCTTTATCAAAAGTTCCATGGCTCCCTGTCCTCCCTAATATTTCTCACCCTACTATTGGTCCCACCTTAAGCTCCTGGAGAACATTATGGAAATCCCCCTCGATATCTTCACCTAATTCCTCCCTTATGTCATTCCTTTTTAATGAACAATTTCTCCTGGGTATGGATGTCAGGTCTTTTCACTCCTGGTTTGTAGTGGGACTTTTTAGGGTCGGACAGCTGATGAGTGGCGGTAGCTTTATGCCCCTTGTTGAGGTATGTGAGAAATGGAATTTACCCTCACAGGAATAACGGCACTATCTTCAGTTACGTCATTACCTGCAATCTCTCGGCTCCCCTAAGACTCTTTGTTTGCCTTATACTTCCTTCGAACAATTATGTACTAGCTCTACCCCCCCCCCTTCTGACCCATACTATCTCGCTGATTTATAATTTTTTGTCAGCAGACAATAGCCTCTCTCTTTCTAATTTCACTAAGGTTTGGGACCGGGAACTTGGAGTTGGCCTAACTGAAGATGAGTGGGGTAAAGTTTTTAGATTGGCGCATGTCTGCTCTTCTAGCGTTGGCGTTGGGGAGACCCAATATAAATTGCTTTCTCATTGGTATAGGTGCCCAGATACCCTCTCTAAGATGGGGATTGGTGTCCCAAACATATGCTGGCGCTGCTCTGGTGCTCCAGGCAAACCATTCCATATTTGGTGACAATGTCCTGTTCTTGAGCCTTTTTGGAACAAAGTCCTCAGCCTTTCTTCAAAAATTCTAGGCGAACCGGTCCCTACAGCTCCAACGTTTTGGCTGTTTCATTTATCACCCAGACCCCTCTCGAAATATAAGAAGACATTGTTATGCCATTTGAAAAAGTCATTCCTCTCCTCCAACGGTTATAGAATGGTTTACTAGATTCGATTTATATATGGAAATGGAGGCTATACTGACCTCTGCTGATGGTGATTATGAGTTCTTTAGAGATACCTGATTCCGCTGGTTAGATTTAAAAAAATCTGTGACCTTCAAGAATATCCTATCCTCTTCCCGCCCTTCAATTCTCTAGACCTGACCCTACCTGTGGTAAAACCTACGCCCTTACACCTGGTTAATAGGTTGTACAACAGCTATGCTATACTTCTCTTGTTACTTTTTCTTATACCCTTTACAATAGGTACTGATGGTTACGAGATTACATCATTTGATTTGAGGTTACTGTTCTCTCTTTTTCTGACTTATTTCTATCTATTTCCTTTCCTTCCCTCCCCCCTTCTTCCTTACTCTACTGTCTGGTGGTTTCTTTGTTTTTCTTTTCTTGTATGTGTTTTCTTTGTTTATATTTTTCTCTTTTGTTTTCTCTGAGGATCAATGATATCATTATTGTGTTTTAATTTCTTCCAGTGTATTACTATTTTTGAAGTATGTCTTATGACTATGACCCTGATATTGTCTAAGTATTTGTACAGTTATTTAATTGTTTCTGACCATTTCTTTATGATAATAAAATAAAAAAATTAAAAATAAATTTTGCACTAAAAATGAGAAAGGAAGACGCTTCCTAGGTAATAGTTTGTCGCTCATGAATGTATCTTCACATGCATTCGGGTTTACTCTGGTTTAACGATAAGATTTCGTCCAATAAAGCCACATCATTATATGGCTTTTCCTTGCTCAAATCATTGAATCAGCTTGAAGAGGTAACAGTACGACTGCGGGTTTATTGTAGAGCAGCGTCACTGCTTGGTCTTCGAGCCAGCACGCGGAAGGACACGAGTCAGCAGGAGAGAGCAACAATTATATTCCCAATGAAAGGGCACGGCGTTGGTTTGGGATGAAAGGGCAGCTGAAATGGAAGTGATGAAGGCAGTTTGGACAAAAAGAGAAGTGAAGATGCTTTCATCAGAAGATTTATAAAATGCACAAAGCCGGAGATGCATCAGAATTAAAAACGCCGCTGAGCGAACGGGAATGAGAATGAAAGAGGCAGCAGCAGCAGCGACATTGTTGATGGTCGAGTTAAAAGGAAAGATGATATTGAGGTTTGGAGTGGCTTCTGAATTATGGCACGTGCATAGGCAGAATATCTGCACTGCATGGAGCAGCTAGTTCAGTAGACGTCAGTACTGGAGTATGGTGTAGCACAGATCTAATTGCATGAGATAGGCTTTAACCAGATGGTCAATTCCATCAAAGGTAGTTGCGGTTGGAACACACAAGTGCATTTTGCATGGAGCAGCTAGTTCAGTAGACATCAGTACGGGAGTATAGTGTAGCACAGATCTTATTGCATGAGAAAGGCTTTAACCAGATGGTCAATTCCATCAAAGGTAGTCGCGGTTGGAACACACAAGTGCATTTTGACTCCTTAGAAGACATCCATGAACATGATGGAACATGGTCAGAACTGTATCAACTAGAGCTCCCTGACTGGAAAAGCTAGGGCCCTTATTAGTCTTATGGGTTGGTCACAGTGACCTGTGGTGTTAAATGACAATGAAAAAGGCCTGACATATGGTGTTCTCTTGTAATCATTTGAAAGTGTATTGGAGAATGGCGAAGATGACATCTTTGCAAGGGTTGTAATAAATAAGAGAAGTTTGGTCTAAATGGATGGAAGCTGTAAGGCTCATGTATTTGGATTTGATGTCAATATTTGTCAGCAGATTATGCAGCATAATGATGATGAAACACAACACACCTTTGACTAAAAAAAAAGATCTGCTGGGGTTCCACATTTTGTTACATGAACACGGACTTCTGTCTGGTCCAACAAGATAAGTTACAATCACTTTCAAATTAACATTTCACTCATCTACTGTCTGGAGCCTAGACGATCACCAACTGCCCAGCACCATAAATAGTCACCAAATGCCCAGAGCTTGAAACTAGCCCAGTACCTGTAATCATCACCTGCCCAGAGCCAGGAATTAGCATAGTGCCTGTATTCATTAGCACCATAAATAGCACTGTACCTAAAGTCACCAAATGCCCAGAGCTTGAATAGCCCAGTACCTGTAATCATCACCTGCCCAGAGCCAGGAATTTAGCACAGTGCCTGTATTCATCACCTACCCAGAGCCAGAAACTAGCAAAGTGCCTGTATTCATCACCTAACCAGAACAAGTAACTGTCACAGTGCCTGTATTCATCACCTGCCCAGAGCCAGGAATTACCATAGTGCCTGTATTCATCACCTGCCCAGAGCCAGAAACTAGCAAAGTGCCTGTATTCATCACCTACACAGAGCCAGAAACTAGCACAGTGCCTGTGTTTATCACATGACCAGAGCCAGAAACTAGCACAGTGCCTGTATTCATCACCTGCCCAGAGCCAGGAATTAGCATAGTGCCTGTATTCATCAGCACAATAAATAGCACTGTACCTAAAGTCACCAAATGCCCAGAGCTTGAAACTAGCCCAGTACCTGTAATCATCACCTGCCCAGAGCCAGGAATTAGCACAGTGCCTGTATTCATCACCTACCCAGAGCCAGAAACTAGCAAAGTGCCTGTATTCATCACCTAACCAGAACAAGTAACTGTCACAGTGCCTGTATTCATCACCTGCCCAGAGCCAGGAATTACCATAGTGCCTGTATTCATCACCTGCCCAGAGCCAGAAACTAGCAAAGTGCCTGTATTCATCACCTACACAGAGCCAGAAACTAGCACAGTGCCTGTGTTTATCACATGACCAGAGCCAGAAACTAGCACAGTGCCTGTATTCATCACCTGCCCAGAGCCAGGAATTAGCATAGTGCCTGTATTCATCAGCACAATAAATAGCACTGTACCTAAAGTCACCAAATGCCCAGAGCTTGAAACTAGCCCAGTACCTGTAATCATCACCTGCCCAGAGCCAGGAATTAGCATGGTGGCTGTATTCATCACCTGCCCAGAGCCAGGAATTAGCATAGTGCCTGTATTCATCACCTGCCCAGAGCCAGAAACTAGCACAGTGCCTGTATTCATCACCTACCCAAGCCAGAAACTAGCACAGTGCCTGTATTCATCACCTACCCAAGCCAGAAACTAGCACAGTGCCTGTAGTCATCACCTACCCAAACCAGAAACTAGCACAGTGCCTGTATTCATCACCTACCACCAGCCCGGAACTATCACAGTGCCTGTATTCATCACCTACCCGGAGCCAGGAATTAGCACCGTGCCTGTGCACAGTGCTTATAATCATTACCCTGTCCAAAGCCACAAGCTAGCAAAGGACCTGTATTTACCAACTGTCCAGGGCCAAAAACTATCACAGGACCTGTATCCACCAACTGCACAGTGCCAGAAAATAGCAGCGGACCTGTATTCATCACCCGCCCAGAACCAGGAATCAGCACAATACCTATAATTACCAGAGCCAGAAGGTAGCACAGTGCCTATGGGGCTGCAAGCAAACTCCGCAAGTTGGGAGGTACTGTAGTGTTGTGGCTGTGAGTAAGTTGCGTCTAATTGAATTGACTTCTAAGTCTGGCACCTCAGCATACCTACTCTCTACACCCTGTCTCCATAGGACAATTTCCATAGTTATAGAACTCTACAGCACATCTCCCATCATCCAAAAATATACTGCGGGTCCAATGATAACTAGTTATGTAAAGAAATCTATTCTTCATTTTACCTGCCATTTGTGACCACTGAGGACTTAGCAAAATCTATAACCAAAGAAAAAAAACTGTGGCAGCATCAGTGTGTGTTTGAGTCTGTCGATTATTGAAGAAATTCTCTTTCAAGTAGATGTTGCAGTAAATTGTGTTTACATTTGTAAGCATTGTTTTTTGTTTTCTTTTAGTGGATTTACTGTTTCACTCTTTGATTTGCACTTACAGTATGGATTTTTGCAAATGTTGCACATTGCAGGAATTAATTATATAAAATGTTATTTCGCATGTAATATAACCTACAATTTAAATGAAGGTAGAATAAAAGAAGTTTGTTGAATCACAAAATTATGTAGTATTTAATTCAATATAATTCCCCGCTCCGCATCCCACCATAGAATTAATGTAGCCTTTACAGTTTTATACACTCAAAAAGGTATATTATTTTAAGTGAATCAAGGCTTATCGCCATTTAGCAAGCCCCCAGGGCGACGTTATATATTGTCGTGTGTCAACCAAGGTAACTTTTGCCGGCTAACTTGGTGTTGGGTTACCAATGCAAAGCAATAGAATGTTACAAGTTCTCTTACCGCTGCTAGACAGTAACATAAGTATTATTGGTAGCTCTTAATTAGACTCCTTAGGGTAGGAATTAATTTAATATTGAATTTCTACCTAGAGTTATTTGAGTTTGCCATGACTTTAGTATTTTAGGCTAAGGGTTTTCTGTGGATAAAAGACCATCCTAGAAAAATTGTGATACATGGAAACTCTACAGAGATGCCAGAAAGTTGTACCTAGCCGTTTGGGGCTCACAATGCAATTGAACCACAGTACGATGAAGGTGAAACATTTTTGTTGCATGGTGTTGGTCAGTTGCAGGTCTAAAAAAACTAATTAAACATGGAAGCAGTAGATGCACAGCATGTTCTAAAGCATAGTCGATGAGCAATTTCTCAATCTTTACTTACATCCGTCACGTTTACCACGCCAATATGAGGTCGAGACAAGTCAATGCCAAACTTCTCTTCCCAGTAGGGAATCAGCTAAAAGACGGGAGACAGCAAAAAAAGAGAGGGGGGAGGGTTAATAAAGGGTTCACTCAGAATCTATTTTGTACATGATGACACTTTCAGTGCTCCACACTTTACTATTCCTGCGCCTATTCACGGTGTTCCCACACTATGAGAACAAGCAGAGCGTGCCAAGATGGTGAAGGACATGTCGTTCAGCTATTCTAAGCGTGCAGCTAGGGTCTTTTTGTCCTGCATACTATTGAGATACAAGACAGTCTTTGTTATAGGCACAACTCTGAGCAAGGGACACAATCCTGTCATTCTGACAGTGCTAAGTACATGAATTTATAGCGTTGCGTAAAATGATACCATAACAAATTCTGTTGACACAATTGAAATAGCTTTATAGATAATTTAGGGCCTGAGTCACTACAGATCGCAACTGCGATTGCAATAGCGATTACGCATGCAGTCAAACTGCGAGAGTGTGCTAATCCATTGCCATCGCTATGCCGCCACAGCACAACATAAGGACGCCCACTTTACCTTACACAGATCTGTATTCCTTAGCAATACTGCGAAACCATCAGTAACAGTGAGTACCATCGCAGCCTCATGCACACTTGCAAAAGCTCTGACCTTACTCAGGAATTGCTAACGTTATCGCACGCAGTTAGTACACAAGCTGCGTACGGCATCGCAGTGGATAATTTATGCACGCCCCTGCAATGGCGATGAAACGCACTGGCACGCCTGTGTTTCGCCGACCACCCCCCGTCACCTGCCACAAACGGCACTTCATGTCGATCACTCTACAACGGATCTGCGTAGTCAGTACGAACGCAGTCCCGATCGCAGTGGCCTGTTCACGAACATACACTGAACGCAACAATCTGCCAATTGCGTGAATCAGGCCCTTCGTTTTTGTGGACCGTCGACTGGATGAACGCTGTCATTTATAAATCATTACAGATACATTCTACCTTCTAAAGTAAATGCGGATTTATATTGAGCAAGGCTCTGTAAGGCGCTGCAGAAATTGGTGTCATCTTATAAATAATTATAATAACGTTTGCATTGCAGGTGAGATAAAGGACATATAGAAGAAATAAAAACGTTAGTCTTGGGCAGAGTACAGTAAGTTATGCTAAAATGGGGCATAACCATCTTCTGAAGAGGCAGATCCCGTTTGATGCTAAGGTCGTCCTGTTTGTGCTCTCGATTAATGCGTAGTCTATTTGCGGTGTATGGACAAGACAGCTATGTGTTTTTAAATTGGCAAGTTGTAATAAAAGAGAAGAGAGCAGTTTTGAGGGACCTAAAGCCTTCCAAGTGAGTCACCCGGTTGGGTGTAGGTAGGCCACACCCGAAGATGTAGGACTTCACAACTTCACCCGAAACTAAGGCAGCCTATAGCTGCTGATTAATCTCCTGGGTCTAATTTCAATCCTACTTCATCCTTAGATGCCTCAGTCATACATGCTACATCCTCTAACACAGTGGTTCTCAAACTCGGTCCCCGGGACCCCACACAGTTCATGTTTTCCAGGTCACCCAGCAGGTGCACAGGTGTACTCATTACTCACTAATACATGTTTAAAGATCCACATGTGGACCTGATTATTTCACGTGTGACTCTGTGAGGAGACCTGGAAAACATGCACTGTTTCGGGTCCTGAGGACCGAATTTGAGAACCTGTGCACTAACATGCTATCGCAGTGGAACCTCATTTTACAGAGAGGACTAGTGTATAATATGGCTTTGTCTATCAAACCAGCAGTCAGTTTCCTATCTTGAGATGTTTCGTTTTCTCACCAGGGGGAAGTCCTCTGGGTCGATCCAAATAATGCTAAGTTCTGCGTTATCGGTGTTGTCTTCTGCAACCTCTTTGATGATCTGCAGAAACTCATAACCATCTGTTTAAAAAAAAAAAAAAAAAAGGCAGATTGGGTCAGTAAACAAGACCATAGTAACTTTCATTCCCCCAGGGTTCTAATGTTACTGCATCTAGTCAGTTCTGAGACGTGTCTGTTTTATTTCCTTAATTTGTTCTTTGTTTGACATGGTTGTATTGAACTATTGTCTCACAGTGTCTGTTCTGCTTAGATTATGTTTTGTTGTTTACGCTGCTATTTGTGTTTGGAAAAGCGCTTAAAATCCGCAGCCATACCTGGATCATCTTCCTCTGCAAAAGCAACAATATGGATACCATCCAAGTCATCTTCCTATAATAAAAGAGAATAATAACAATTAGCAAATCACCTCAGTATCCTCAGTTTCATAAGCGAGATAAAACAGGTTTGTTTATTCGCCCTAATAAGTGACAATTCCATAGTCGCTCTCTGGTTCCAGATTCAGATGAATCCGAAAAGGGTTTTTGTATGTTATCTTTCTTTATTAGATATTTGGTTTCGTCACAAATCCTCAGGTTTTTAGCAAGACCCAATTTACATCCTGATTTTCCTTAGGTTTTGACCCATGGGACAATTTTAGCCAATTTCCATGACTCAAAAATTAAAAAGAACAGTTTACCATTTGGGCACCTTCTACCCAAACCCTATTCAACTGAAGTTTGATACATTATGCCAGAGATACCCCTTTCACACTGCCAGCAATAGCCCGGCTTATTTCTAGAGATGTACAGGCTCAAATTAGTTCACATTTCCTGCCAAGTTCAGATTTTTCCCTCCAAAAATCGGGTTTCAGAAAGAGGCAAATCGTCATCTTTCATGGACAAACATCATCATTCCTGGACAAAATTCCATGAAAGATGATGTTTGTCCATGAAAGATGACGTTTTGCCTCTTTTTGAGACCCGATTTTTGTCGGGAAAAAAAAAAATCTGAATTTGGCGGGAAAATCCTAACTAATCCGAGCCTGCACATCCCGACTTATTTCACATGAATGCGCAGCAGCCCAGGATATTACTCAGTGTGAACGGGCCCAGTTGAAATAAACTGGGTCAACCCGGGTAACGAGCAGGGTTGAGCAAGGGTTCAACCCGGCTCACGGTGCAGTGTGAAAGGGTAACCTGGGCCGATTCAACCCGGGTCCCGTTCACAGCATAGGAAGAGATCATCTCATCTCTAAGCGCTGGCTCGGCACGGTGACGTCGTCGACCTGGCAATAAGCCGGGTCCAGCTGCCAGTCTGAAAAGGGTCTCAGCCGGGTCGGGTGGACCCGACTACAAAATCCAGGGTGCGACCTGGCACATTGTGAAAGGGGTATAACGTATTGCAAAAAGATCTCATGAGGCTGAAAAACACAAGACAAATCTTCTTTATATCTCTCTTCCTAAGGATATTTTAACATGGTCACGAGACCTGGTCTTTAGAACAAATGTCCTTAACATCTTGTCCCCAGGTCCTGTCTTCTACTTGATAATTCTCCTTGTTGTAGTGTTCCCACTTGAATAGCTGCAGAGCCACTGAGATTGTCGGTTTTATCATTTCAGTTAGAAATTAAGGCCAGCTCTTATTATGTCCTGTTCTTGTCGCTCAAGATGTATGTATACTGTATGATTACTGGGGCACAGAACATTCATTAGTGGTCTCCTCATTATTAGCTCAGGGGCTTAGCTTAATAACCTGACCTCTTGAACAACCTCCTACAGGTCACTGTAATCACCGCCAGGGGCAAGCGGACCTGGCACAAGAAAAAACACTGGCGGATTTGATTTTACCTAGACGGATAAAGCATTATCCCTGAGAACGCCGCCTAGGCACCAGCCAGATAACTGAGATATATTGCACTTAGTGAATATTGGTTCTCATCCCCCCCAAAAACACATTACTGCCTTCACTTCACCGAATGCTATATATTTTGAATTAAAGTGTAAAAGAAATTGACGATAAAGCACACTAGTTATGTATCGATTTAAGAACTGAAGAATTCAGAAGCAATGCAAAAATTGCAAAACCGTAAAAATATGTTTAGTTTAAAATAAATAGCCCATATGAGTGGCACCGGGAACTGGTGAAGAGTTTTGTTGCATTTTAAGGTTAAAGAACAGGGGAATTAATAAGGGGTTAGTGGGATTTATGTATACAAATTTGTTCTCCCTATTTATCCCATCTCTCTTCATGGTTGGTATAACGTTGCTTTTTTTTCTGGTCCGTGGTACCTGTATTAATCATTGTAATTACAAGTTACAGACACCTTTTGAATACATTAGTGAATCACAGCAGCCTGTAATAGTTTGCATTACAGCTCAGAAGGCTCGTCCTAATTAGAAATCCGCTATACTGAGGGTGTGAGATGGGGGAGGTCTGTGAATCACATTTATTTACTTATTACACAGCTAATTACTCACAGGCACTTGTGAATAGATCACTGAAAAAAAATGTTATTATTATTTTTTTATATATAGGAAAGCGTTACACCAAGGATGCAAGACGTTAGTGACTACACTGACTGTTGCGCAAATTCCCCCATGTGGCTTATTTTTAGCAAAGGCTGCGATTGTCTGTCCACTCCAAAGTATAACGTAAGAGTAATAGCCATATTTACCCAGGTCTCATACATGCTGTCTGGCTGTAGTTTCCTCAGTGTGGGTCTGAAAGAGATAAGAAAGTGGATTATGGGACGTGTTACAAGGGTTTTTCAAAACAGGCCACCATTTATGTATCTCTGGGAACCATGAATCGCCGTTACCTCACATTTTTTCAACCTGACCCATTTTTCCCTTATACAAGAGTCCGTATCCGTTCATTGGGCTCGATTCTATTCAGCGCGATGTAAATAGCGCCGGGAGTGAGCTCCCAGAGCTATTCAATACACCGCGCTGACAAGTCCGACTAATGATTTCTTCTCTCATCCCTCCAAGGGATGAGAGAAGAAATCCGACAAAAGTCCCGGCGCGAGGCTGTTTTCTGCCCTTAGCGCCGGGAAAACAGCCTCGCGCCGGCAAGTTAGGTCGGGGAATGCCCGTTATCGCGCCTAAACACCCTGTTTAAGGCGTGATAACGAGCCTTCCCCGACCTAACAGCGCGATGAATTGAATAGCTCCGGGAGCTATCTCCTGGCGCTATTTACTTCGCGCTGAATTGAATCGTGCCCATTGAGCCTGATTCATCACGGATCGCAACTGCTACAGCGCACGCAAAATTAAAATAAGTGTTAAACTGCCATAATACCACCAGTTCTGGGGAAAACATGAATTGTGTTGTGGCACAGACAAAGGTCAAAGACCTCTGAGAGCGGCCATTTTAGATTTAATTGTTGAAATAAGTATCACTGTATTACAGACTATCACCGCTGTGCTATAAACCTCATGAAACTCTCTGAGGTAAAATAATGTGATCTGGGAAGAAAGCAATATATATATATATATATATATATATATATATATACACACACAAAAACAACAATAATCATGTATTTGCTCTGTGCAGAGTGTAAAGGCCTCGCTGCCATAGCAACGGTGGTCTCTGAACTGCCAATATTTAACGTGTGTCTGCCAAGCTGCGCTTTCATCGCCCGTACTCAGAAATAGGATGCTAAGAAAGGTCTCTTATCTGCCTTTAACCCTCAAGAGAGATAAATTATGAGGAGATGAGACGGCGACTTCTAACAGATTACACTACAAGGTGGAAGATGTTTTATTTTTTTTTATAGAAATGGACTTTTAAACCTCCGATTATATTAAAATGAATCCTCTTTCTTTGTCTTTGATCATTGTATATTGGTTAACCATGCCTCCACTGCGCTGGCCTCTGGCCGAAAGCCCCTGGCCCAGTACCCCCCACCCTGACGCACCCTCAGTTTGTCTGCATTATCCCCCCTTCCAGACATTACGGAATAAGATGATCAACCGGCAGATGAGTCATTACAATTAATATTGTACAATCGGTACAGCAAGTGGAACAATGAAAATTGTATTGAACTCTGACTAAACAGCTCTAAAATGCGTCAAGAAGAGAATAATTAATAAAAGTTAACTAAATATTTATGTATATGTATATTTTCCAAAAGGCCTGGCACTCTGGAAAACAGATCATCAACTGGGTGCCTTCCTTAAACAAAATGTCATATCCATGATTCCTATTCAAAGAACAAGGCGGGAGTGCCACCTTGTTTTTTTGTATAGGAACCGTGGAGATATATATCCATATATATATATAATGGATGAAATAATACTAACATAGCATAACAGCATAGTGAGGCATGTCACTCATTCTAATGAAGTGACTGGCTGAGTATTGGTTCCGCCCACAAAATGGCAGCTTTTGCTCTTGCTAATGCAATCGCAGCTGCATTCTCTCACAGATCGCCGTTGCTAAGCACAGCCCAGCATAGGAACACCCACCTCTGCCTCCTCATATCTGTCTGAGGACGTGCAGCAGCGCAAACATCAGTAACATGGATGCACATCGCGCAGCAATACAGCATGTAAGACAAGTGTGACCAGCCGCAAACACTGCAGCTCTCCTGACACGCAGAGAGCTCTCATGCTGCGCAGGAGATAGCAATGGCTAATTTATGCACGCCCATGAAACGGCGTTTAAACGGTCAGACACGCCTGCGTTCTTCTAAACCAAACGCTACCGCCTTCTAAACCAAACGCTACCGCCCCCGAACGCTGACTACCTGTCACTCACTTTGCGAATGGTTCAAAGTAGTCGGGAAAACAATAGCATTGTGGCGTTCGCGCATGCGTGTTAGCAAAACAATCGCTCATTCTGCGTCCGTCTATGAATCAGGCCCAGTATACGTGACTGCCACTTTAAATAATAAAGACAACAATGGCGCGCTTGTCGCCCCGCTCTGCAAATTGTCCAGAGCAGTCGGCACAAGCTGCATTTCGCACCTGATAATTCAGTACAGCTCAGTGGCCCTCTTTATTAAGGTTTCCTGTTAGTCTACACTAAGCATTGCTAGAGCAAAGCTTCTGACACTGCTTGTGATGGGTTAAAGACTCCAGCACACAATCGTAATCCTAAAAGCAGCAAACTGTGCACTAATGGCAAAATATCACAGCAACAAATCTCTTGGCATACAGACTATTGTTACTGAAATGGAGTAAGAGGGTTTTAAGGCCCCCGGTTCTGCTGCTGAACGGCTAAACCCTACATGCAAACCCTATGATGCTCGTGACTTGTCAGCCTCTCGTCTGTGACCCAGGTCACTAAAAGGAGAATTTTACAGCTATTTCACCCAACCCCATTCCTGAATTCTAAGGATGTCTTTGTAGAGAACTATTTTTGCATAATTAAATATTTTACCAAGACTTCCGATTCCTATGGTTTATATGTAAGTATGTAACACACCCTAAGGTGTTAGTTTTCTGGTGTTCGCCACTAGCCTAGTAATGTGTGTGTCTGCATGACACCTACCACATTGTCGATCAGGACCTTGTGTAGCCATATCATGCAATCGGCATGACACTCATCTGCGGATTCACGCTACTGGAGATGAAGAAACCATCAACAGGACCATCTAAGGAGGTGCTCGGGATGGATTCCAACAGAGTGAATTGTGGACTATCCCCTAAGTGCCTCATATGTCATTCACTTGATTGGTTTTCTACTTGGGAATTGTATTGTCATTCAGAACACCATGAGAGCTCTGGAGCTATGCATGAGTCTCTATATGTACCCCAAGAAACCTTTCCCTGCTGACTTCATATGGTTATGATTGCCTGGAATTCATAGTTGAAAGTTACAAAGTGTTTTCCACCTTCTCTGCGGAGTCTTCTGGTTTATACTCTATGTCATCCCTCACACACTACAGTCAGACCCCCTTTTTCCTACAGGACATTGGAGGTCTTTAAAATCTATCTAGATATATGTGCAACCTTCCTGAGTAGCCTGATCTGATACCTCTGATGTACATCTAGACCTGCTATACATGAGGTGGCTGAGTTTTGGAAACCAGCTATATTACTAAGTGCACACCTTTGACCCTGTTGGATCCACCTTGAGTTATAGGTCTTGGTAATTGGGCATGCCCATTGGCCGGCTCTATATTACTGTAAGTTTTTTGACATTGAGAAACCACTATTTCTCCCATTATATGTAATATAATGGATCTGTAGTGGTAACCAATAATGTGGCTATGGTATAAATGTAGTCCATTCTACCAAATGTTTTATCATCAGATCTATAATTCCATATTAATTTTGTAAAGAGGAAATAATGATGTGTTTATTATTTTCAGTCTCAGAATGGCACATGTTCTGCTCCAGTCAATGTGATGGGACAATTCCCTGGAAGCTGACTCACCTCTTGTGCTCATGGAGGAAGTCTACAATCTCCTTTTCGCTGTTGGGCTTGTTGGGAATGGTCACAGGCTTATCATGGAAGGGTTCATAGTAGTCAATCTCGTTCAATTTCAGAGTCAACTTCTTGGCAACCTGTAAATGATTGACAAATGTATATCCAGTAAAGCTATTGAGGCTTGGTCCTGGCTTTTCTATTGCTCATATGTGACCATTGTGCCGTACAGTATAGGCTGCCGGGGAGGGATCCGAAGATCCCTCTGTCAGAACTGTCAATGCTTGACTGTATCTAAAGATGGAGTCAGCTATTGAGGTACAAACACTGAATAACTAAGCTTTTTGGAGCTTGGTAAACTGCCAAATCAGTTGAATCATTTGATGCGGTATCACATCTCATGGTACTGGACTGAGTTATACAAATGGTTAACTCCTAGGACATTAGGACTTGTTGGCTGTCTTTTCCCCTTGTGTAGTGAGCAGTGTGTGTCAGCCACAGATAAGCCGCCCCCTCCGGTCTCTTGTTAGGAGTCCCAGCTACTAAACGTTCATGGCAGAAATCAATTGGAACGCGTTGGAGCAATTAAATCTGTGTTCTAACACACATGTAGGGGATATTAGGTATAACTCTTATAAAGTGGCAACGCCTTTGTGTTTCGCCTTTTGTGTGTTCATTTGTCAGCTTTTTAATCCTTTATGGACACTGATTTATGGGAAGGAAAAGATTGTCTTAGAGCTTCATTCGGAGATGGATGGAATTGCAGAGCTGCACACCAGCAGCTGGGAGTATGACACAGTGCCAGGCTGAGAGTATGACGCACTCGCTGCTCTGGTTTGTGGGGTGCCTGCAGGGGCGAATCTACCTGTTGACCAGGATGGCACTCGCCAGGGGCGCCGACCAAAGGGGGGGGCGCCATCCGGCAGTGCCACCAGGAGCCAAGGGGTGGACTAGTCCCCCAGCACCACAAGTGTAGGGCAGACCGCAGTGAGAGCGGTCTGCCCTACACAGTTTACAAACACACCGTCGCCAGCGGCAGCTGTGTGTTTGTAATAGCAGCCAGCCATTTGCTGCTGCGTCGTCCGCAGAGGGAGCCGGCTGGAGCTCAGTCATGAGCTCCGTCTTCCAGCTCCCCCCGCAGCATGTGATGGAAGAGACGTTGTGACGTCTCTCCCATGCAGGAGAAGAGCGGGCCGGGACGCAGAGCGGACAGCGGCGGTCGCGTCAGGAGCGGGGATCAGGTAAGTTGGATTTTTATTCTTTGTGTGTGTGTGTGTGTGTGTAAGCCTGGCACAGCAGGGGGGGCACTGAAATAAGGGGCGGCCACTACTGTGGGCACTTTATGGGGGGTGCCCGCTACTGGGGGCACTGTATAGGGGTGGCCACTACTGGCGGCAATTTAGGGGGGGTGGCCACTATTGGGAGCACTGTATAGGGGTGGCCACTACTGGGGGCACTATATA
Source organism: Taudactylus pleione (assembly GCA_031769625.1). Lineage (NCBI taxonomy): Eukaryota > Metazoa > Chordata > Amphibia > Anura > Myobatrachidae > Taudactylus > Taudactylus pleione. The sequence goes on from JAUIMM010000072.1 coordinate 4,222,023, forward strand.
GGGGGGACTACTACTGGGGCACTGTATGGGGGGACTACTACTGGGGGCAATACAGCATTGGGAGGACTACTACTGGGATGGTGCCCGGCAGCATGTTTTTAAGATGTGCCCAGTGCTTCACTAAATGGATGCTCCTGACACACGCCTCCGTGATGTCGTGATGCCACATAATCTGTGGGTGGGGGCAGGACAGGGTACGGAATTGCCCTGCTACGGCACTGTGCACGGCTTAAGCTTTGCTTGTGGGTTGGAGCTTTCAAAAAACTGATTCACTGCAGATTTTAGATTTTTATTTACCGTTTTGTGATTGCTGCCCTACAACCTTGGCATCTTTTAGTCCAGGGTTCCCTTAAAATAACTCCCCCGTTATAACTGCCTCTTACCTTGCTGTCAAATGTAGCAAAGAACGGTATGTAGGGGTGGAATTCCTCAGCCGCATCCTCATAGGCCTTGTAATCTGCAAGTAGACAACAAAAAAAAAAAAATATTGTTACCCCACCCGCTAGATGTACAAGATAACTTATGGGAACAGTGCCACAATGAGCTGTACTGGTAATACTTTCCAACCTATTGTCTAACAATATGAATTCATTCTAAGCTTTTCAACAGAATAAGGTCGTCGGTCGCCGGCTTTGTATGAAGTTATTATAGATACAAGTGAATGACAGCGGTTTTATTGTGAAAGATGTTCTGCTTGTAATTGTTGTAGATTTGTATTGTACGAAGGACATTATTGGTGTCTAGCAGGGTTCTGTCTTGGGCCCCCTGCTCTTCTCCCTATACACCTCTACACTAGAAGAACTCATCAGTTCCTTCGGCCTCCAATACCACCTCTATGCCGATGAAACGCAACTATACCTCTTCTCTCCTGACCTCTACCCTTCTGTCCTCTCTCAGATATCCAGCCGCCTCTCCACCATCTCTTCCTGGATGTCCGAGCGCTCTCTGAAGCTCAACATATAATCATCTTCTCCCCTAAAAGAGTCTCCACCCCACCAACCTCTCTATCACTGTTGACAACACCATCATCTTCCCTGTTCCCCAACTTCGCTGCTTGATTCTACCCTCTCCTTCACCCACCCCCCACCCCACATTCAATCTCTGGCCCAATCCTGTTGCTTCCAGTGATGGAACATCGCTCGCATTAGGCCATTCCTCTCCCAGAATGCTACCAAACTGATTATTCATTCACTAATCATCTCTTTGCTCGACTACTGCAACCTTCTCCTCACTGGCCTCCCATGTTACCATCTTGCTCCCTCCAATCTGTTCTCAATGCTGCAGTTAGACTTATCTTCCTCTCCCGACGTTCCACTTCTGCCACTCCCCAAAACCTGCACTGGCTCCCATTCCCCTACAGAATCCTCTTCAAACTCCTCACCTTCACATACAAGGCTCCCTCTAACTCTCTAACTCTCTACATCTCCAACCTCATCTCCTTACATAATCCCTCCCGCCCACTCCAGTCTGCCAATGACTGTTACCTCTCCTGTACTTCATCTCATGTTCGTGTCCAAGATTTTGCCTGTACAGCCCCCTGCACTGGAATGAGCTCACTTGCTCAATCAGGCTCTCCCCAATCTTGTAGAGTTTCAAACGTGCACTGAAAACCCACCTATTTATCAAAGCGTACCCTTCCACCACATAATCGTGTCACCAGGTCGCTCACCACACCCTCCTGCCTCAGCCATCTCTACCTTGCCTAGTTCCTGCCCTCAGGTTCCCATCCACATATTCATGCCTCATGTCATCTGTCTGTCACCCCGCTCCCCTAGATTGTAAGCTCCTTGGAGCAGGGTCCACCTCCACAGCCCTCTTCTCTAGCACTTCAATGACAGCCTTCACCTTCCCACCTGTATTGTGTACTGTGTTGCTAATTGTTACTTGTGCTCTGTTTATGTTCTGGTTATTGTATTGTAATGTAATGTTCTATGTACCCTGCGCGGTCCTACTGTTGACGTGTGTACGGTGCTGCGGACCAACTGTGGCGCCCTATTAATAAAATGTAATAATAATAATGGGTCATAATGAAATATACACCATATAAATACAATGTGGAAGGAGTTTATAGCGGCATTTTCATAAACTCGCAGACGAGCAACCGCCAATATACGCTGCTACGTCCTCTTCTGCGAGCAGCTCAGTTGAATCAGGCCCCTAGTGGACAGATTATAAGGACTGGTTTGGAATAATATATATGACGTTTTGACAGTGTAATGAAAGGGCTGGGTGAGTAACTGGACCACTGTCCACAGCTGCCAAACTGGGTAATAATAATAATGGATTCCATGAATTATACGACAGGAGTGTGACCATTTCAAGGAGGTGAATTTCTAAGCTTAAGCCCAGAGCATTCCCCGTTCCTCATCCATCTGTACAATAAGAAAATTCCGGGGCCGCTCAGTCTCAAAGGGACCAGTCATCTATTTCTGTTCGCTTTATAAATGTAGCAGCATTACATTAGGCTATTGCATTATTAAGAGCAGTATGGCCTGAGTCAGATTCTCTCTCTCTCTATCTTATCATTACATTACACATGTTAGAACATTAAAACAAATAATTTTATAGGCTGGAGGCCCAGACAAGAGCAGGTTGTGAAGACTGGCTCGGTGTGCCTGGGGCAGTGTGAAATACAATCGGCCCGTATCTGATAACCAGCTGCTCCCGGACAAAAGCTCGGGGAGAGCTGGCGCTGTGTAAGAGTTGAGTTCTTCGTCTTTCTCCTAGCCCACTGTGAACCATCATCTTTCTCAATGCTATACTGGTAAGATGCACACTGCATTATAGCAGACTCCTCCAATATACCGGGGGCAGTAGCCGGTAGGCTGGCATTATACCTTCCATTGTAGACCCTGAAAATGCTGACGGACACTTTGACAGATTGTTTGCAGCCTTCAGGGTTCTTGTCTCAAAAATGACCTATGCAAAAAAAGGACTAGAAAAAAATCCAGCAGCATGACAGATGATGATGGTAAAACAAATTACTACTAACACCTAACTTTTGGGAGTCAGTTTTATACATTTCAAAGGGCACTAATTTCCATTGTCTCCTTAAAAAGGTCCTAAAGCGCATTCCTCCTACTCGTAAAGACTGGTTCCAAAGGATCGATTACTTCATGCCGATGGAAGACTTTTTAAGCTCCTCTACAGATAGGCCATCCATTTTTACCAATATTTGGTTCCTGTGGCTGGAATATAAATCTACCATGGAATTTAAAACTTATATGTCTTCCATCCCTCCTCCCAGATAATTTGATTTTTTTGTACTCTTCTAACATTAGTTTACCCTTTCTTCCCCCCCCCCTTTATCCCATGATCCCTATCTTTTCTTTTTTTTTATTTGAATATAATTGTATTGGATTCCAATATTTGAATATGTCCACTTCATTTTCTGTCCTGATGTAGATGTGTTTGTATTATGCTATTTTCGTATATCTGTTCATATGGAACCTTTAATAAAAACAGAATGCACAAAACAAAAATGGTCCTAAAGTATTCTAGATTTCAACAGCTCCTGTACACACAGGCACGGAGAGGGGTGTATGCTTTGGTTGGGGCTTAGGTACAAATGAGTCTAGCCCAGGTCTGTGTAGAGGCCGATGAGCGCAGGGGAAGCATAGCATTGCCCTCCTTCAAAGCTGCGATCAAGGCCCCTGATGCTCCCACAGGCGCACACTATAATAATGTATACAACAAAGAGGCGTGGCCACGCCCCCACTGCACACAGGCCCGCCCAAAGTCTCGGCGGCCCTACCTGTACAAAGTAGCCAGAACAACCTTGCTCCACCCTTATTGGCTGGCTGGAGCACCCACCCATTTTCGCTATCAATCGGGCCAATCTGGGTAACTTTGTGAGATGCCTACACAGATCAATATGAAGCAGTTTTCTCCTAAACACTGCGGAGTCGGCCATTTTGTAGGCTGAACCAATATTCATGAGAATCCACCATATGACTTCACTGTGGACTAGTCACTTCCCCAAAGGCATGAGGCCATTTTTGCCTCATACCTCAGTAAAATCAGTGCTTTTTGATATCAGAGCGTGACCACTCTGCAAATGCTGCACTCTGGTATTGGGCGCTGCCTGTCACATGACCTGCTGTGCTCAGTGGCGCTGTTACTCATCAGCGCCTCACTGATCTGGGCAGAAGGCGCACATATTTACATGCTGCCCGAATCAATGGGATGTGACTGGTAGCAACAACTCCTCAAGACAGTGTGTGGTTTCTGTTTAGCACCGGCATGTGCAGAACGGGTCCTGCGTTGTGGGACACGCTGCGGCTATTTGGTGATGGGGAGGGGGGGTGAAAATAAGTGGTAACCTGATAGTTACTCAGATGACCGATCACACAGAGTCATCCGATGGTGTGCAGGTGGCGACCGTGGCATCTATTAACTCAAGATGCCTCCCGCAGCATTTTACCAAATATGTGTGGAGCAAAGATTTGCCAATAAAGTTGCCTGATTCTTTTCTTAAATTTATTCCTGTCCACTGAGCGCTATAGGACGGACCATTTAATACTCTACCTGTATTGTGTACCTTTCTCCTTATACCTCCAGTTTGGAGCACAGGATGAGATGCAATTTTGTTAGGCTGTAAAATGTTTATGCGGAGATGCACGTAGAGGCTGACATGCGGGTCCTCTAGCTAAAGTGCCAGCTGAGTGGTGACAAATGGTGAAAAAAATAAAAAATTGCTCATAACACGGTATATTGCATTACACGGTATTACCCATCTCCCTGTCTTGTTGTCTGAGCAGGTGCTAGTCACGCTGTAGCTTACTCATTACTCAGGGAGCGCGCTCACTCGGCACGCTTGTCATGAACGTGTGGGTAGGGGATGGTGAAGTTATGCAAATGCAGAAGGATTAATGTGCTGCGAAGCTGAAGTTTCAGCTGCACGTTGTTAGAAAATAAACAGTTTTTTCAAATGCGGGCTGGTTGTAGGAGAGAAATGTAATGCTGAAATTCCATTAACCCCTTATAAAGGATCTCGGGGCACTACTTGTTTTGGAAATTATAAGATCAAGCCAATAAACCTTTTCCCATGGTCCTTTGATGCAGTTCCAGCAACACCCATTGTCTCCATTCTTGTTCCCAAGTTTGGTTGGAAAGTTGCACAGGCCATGTGTGCTGCTGGCACAGATTCACTGCGCTACTGAACCAGTCCCAGCAAGCTGGCACTCTAATGATAGTATAAAGGCCAGATAAATAGATTATCTCCCAAAACACAGCTTTCCAAATTGATGCAGGCTTTCGAGGAACAAAAGACTTGCTGTTCCCCTGCCAGACACCCATTATGGAACCCAAGGCCAAGTGGGAATCGTTATATGAAAAATGTGAACATTTTAGACTGAAAACGCAGTTTACGTTGCAGCTACTCTTCGGACATTATAATAGACATGGTTGAGGATAGTCTTGTGTCCATGGAATCGCCACCATTATCACTATAGGGCTACTTGCCCGACTTTAGTAGGGGTCACCTGGAAATTTTTGTGCTAAATAAAGATGGCTTCAATTGGTATAGCCACTATGTATTGATGGCACATGGGGCGGTACACTTGTCAAACTGTAAAGCAGATGTCCTAAGGTGAGCTCAGGGAGGACAGAAACCTCCTGTGGAGCAGAAGGGAAAAAAAATACATTTATAGCTTCTGGGGTAGATACGTAACATCCTCTTGGATGCAGAAGAGACAGTAGTGCCCTGAGGTTGCAAATAAATGAGGGTTTGGCCTAATGGGCCTGGCAGAGAGGCATGGAGGCACAGGACTCCGAGGCCCAGGAAGAAAAAATCAAAGAAGGCTTCCATTTGTAACCTTCAAATCAGAGAACCTACCTCCGAAATACATGTCTCTGCCCCCTAAGACTCCAGCCAGGACAAGTGATCAAGAGTGAGTCTGAGTTCGGAGAGGGAGGCTGCGGAGAACAGTGTTATTTAGAGAGGTTGGAGTCCTTGCTGAAAGTTGTGAGGAGAACTTGAGATAGTTGACACATTATGTTGTAGGGAAGTAAGATAGTTTGAGCTTGGAGATTTGAAGCTGTGGTAGGTGCATGTAATTAGATTCTGAGCACCAAGAGACCTGAGGTCTCTGAGAAAGACATGAGAATGATCCCGAATGATGTGGAAGCTGGGGTGAACAGCGAGGCCCCGTAGTGCCAGAGATGAGGAAATGTGCGGCAGTGCAGAGAGAGGCCGTTTATGTGCTTTCCCAAAGAGTCAAGAGCCAAGTCAGAGGGCAGGACCTTTTATTTTACTCCGACTCTCCCCGGGTGAAGAGGGGCGAAGGGTGACAGCTACTGTGCAATTAGCTAAGTGCCTCTTCCTTATGGCTATGGGGAGGAAACCCCAAAAGAGGCTTCATCACTGTTCAAGATGGGGCCATTTCATCACTGTTCAAGGGAGAGGGGTGTGGAAGGTCAGAGCAAACAGGGATCCAAAAGTGTGAGTGCCGGGGAGCAGATAGGTAGATTAACTCAACCAAACTCACACTGGGGTACTAGCATGGGGGAATAAGTGAGAAGCCCACTGAAATCTACTACGCTGCTGCCATATGTATCCCCCAAATCCCAAACCACAGGCTCCAGTTTTTCTTTTCAACATCATGTCGTCTCCACTAATCTTTGAATGACCAAGATCTATGGGCAATTTAGACAAAATCACATGACTGGCTGGCAAGGGAGCCAAACACTGCTGTCTAGGGATGGCCATCATCTGTAGATGATTTCAAACCATCGATTGTGACTGCCCGATGTTAACTAAAAACCAACGGTTCTCCGTCATCAATGGATGATGAGTTGCAGCCGATCCATCAAGGGTAAACAACTCCGTTAGGCAGCAATGCTAAACACTGAGCCACCATGTTGGCCACCAGTCTTTGGCTGGACAGATTATGAGCCGTCTGCATGACCCGCTTTTGGCCTTACACCCTGCGGCAGGTGTATGGACAGCATTAGGGCTCCCTATCCTGTTTGGGGCTTGAACACTTATCAAGATAGAGTTCAGTAGATCATTATGGCTGACATTATTACAATAGTCACCGCAGAATGCTGTATTTGTAGTACCTTGTGATAAATCCCTTAGCACACACTAAGTAATGCCTTCATCGTCTGATGTTGATGAACACAAACAAGTCGGTAGATAAAGCCTGACCATTCTCTCCTTCATTAGATAAACTAAGAACTATTGATTTGCATAAGTACAATATTGCATTGATTCGTCCTTGATTTTCTGGCTTTTAAGAGATGATTTTCCGTTTATACAGTTGTCGATTAACGAAAGACTCAATCTAATGAGTTTTCTGTTTTGTTAATCTCAGACGAGAGAACGGTCCTAGCAACAGGCTGGCCGGGGAGGTGCCTGAGGCTCTCTGCTGACTCGCTAAATCTCCTAATACCCCTCTTTATATCTGCCTTACCAGTGGGCATTTAACCCTTTATGAGAACAGCTGGAGTATTCGCCACCCGCCAGCTGCTTACGGATGCCCCCAGTAGTGGATAGCCGGGTCCCATGCCAGCATTGTGTTAGGATGCTAGCTTACGATCTAAACAAATCATGTTATAACAAGCTAAAGGAATCAAGACATTTGCTTTTCTTTTATAAACTGCATAAGATAAGCTGTGAATAGTGGGCCTGATTCAGACCCGGTCGCTAGATGCGTACGCTCGCTCCCAGCGTATGCAAATTCGGAACACACCCAGCAAGGCAGGCGATCGCACGGCAAGGCATAAGCACGCCAACCATGTCTTGGTGTGCGTTCACTTTGTGTATGCAGACGCCCACCAGCCTGTCTTAAGACGCCCACTTGCGCACGTCATCTCCAGGAAGTGCATGCAACCATCGGTACATCGGGTACCATCGAGAGCATTCGCAGCGCTTGAGGTTGACTATACCCTACCGCAAGCACTGCGAGCACTTCAGTGTAAAAACCAGCCAGGTGACGTGTTCTATTACGCTGCCAGTTAATTATGCACGCCACCTCTGAAACGGCGCTGTTTCGGTCAGGCACGCCTGCGTTCACATCTACACTCCCCCGTTTCTAGTGGCCTTCCCCGTTACCACCCATAAACGGCTTGACCTGTCACTCATTCAGCTGGGCAGTCTTTGCGGGGCGAGCGAACATTTCCCTGATCGATCGGGCTAGTTCGCGTATGCGCACTGCGATGAATACGCATGCGCACAATGCGAACCATCGGTAGCTACGAGCGAAGGATTCTTAGCGTCCGGGTCTGAATCAGGCCCAGTGTCTAGTTACAGGACCTTTGTCTCCGTCCACCCATCCCCCACTTTGTTTAAGCCAGCAAAAGTCCATACTTCCATACTCACCCGCAAAACTACCGAATTTCCTGGGAGAGTGGACCTACCTCCCTCATCCTGGCCACTAATGCATCCGTTGGGCATCTCCTGACCGCACGGAATGCTAATGCGACTTTTGAGTGATTCTACGTCTTACGCATCTATACGATTGTACCGCCTGCGGTCTTCCATTAGCAAGAGCGGCCCTCATCTCTATCAATGGCGCTTACACCGACCAGGGGACGCCACTGCCATTAGTGTAGACTGTGCATATGCGCAGTAGGTAAGTGACTCTGACTGCACGCACTACTTCACTCCCTCAACAGGTGTCCAGCTGACGTTAGCCATCACCCTTTAATTCCCGTTCACTGGTCACTGAGATGGCACAGGACTCAGAATCCCTCGTAACTTCCTAAAGACACATATGCAGCCATCTGCAGAGGCAGCTAGACACAACAGCATCTGAACTTGCATGCAACCTCTGTCTTTAATTCATGGGAAAGTGCCTTCATAGTAACTTGAGTAAATTCTTAGTGGTGCCTATAGAGTATAGACTGTGTTTGATGCCTGTTTAACAGAATGTCCTCCACTCACTCCATTTCCCAGGCCCACGCTCTCGAGCCCCATTGTGCTTCAGATCCGCTGAGTATCACAGTATAATCAGGATTCGTCCCCTGTTCACAAGGCTTCATGGATATAAAATTCCTCTAACAGACTGGATTGAAATACTACAGTCAGCAATATACACGCCCCAGCTTTTAACCCTGTAACACCGAACATTTGTGTTATCAGAGACAGAATGGTGCTGATAGCAGCTGTACAGTGTGAGTCTATATATATATATTCAGTTCTGGAGACCACATCTCCAGAAGGAAATTAATACATTAGAGACTGTACAAAGAAGGGCAACTAAAACGGTGCAAGGTCTACACAAAACGTACCAGGAAAGACTGAGAGGTCTCAATATGTATAGTCTGGAGCAGGGAAGGGAAAGGGGGGACATGATAGAAACTTTAAAATATATAAAGGGTTTTAACAAGGTGCAGGAGGGAGACATTCTCCAAAAGAAGAGAAGTACTAGAACACGAGGACATGCACTGACACTGGAGGGTGGTAGATTCAAAGGAAATTTGAGGAAAAATGACATCACAGAAAGGGTAGTAGATCAGTGGAATAGCCTCCCATCAGAGGTGGTAGAGGCTAACACAGTAGAGCAATTTAAACATGCTTGGGATAGACATAAGGATATCCTTACAAAGAACTGAGGATCACTTAGGGTTGAGGTTACCAAAAGGTAAAAGAGGGCAGACTAGATGGGCCAAGTGGTTCTTATCTGCTGTCAAATTCTATGGTTCTATATAAAAGGCTAACGCTGCTCCTAACCTCTGTGTTTCGCAATGGCGGCCACTAGGTGGCGCCCATCGGAACGATTCAATTGTTGCTCCATTCGGGTGCGCACAGCCACCAGCGCTGACATTTCTACTTGCTGCCCGCGAGCTGGCGAGCAGAAATTACTGAAAAGTGACCCGTTTGAGCGCTCAAACTACACTTTTCGCGGGTGCGACAATGTCCCTTCATTTTGAGCTACAGTATAATTTAAGGCTATATTCTATTTGTGATATTTTCCCTCTGTATGTATGTATATGTATATATGTGTCATAGCACTGTGAAATGATTGTACTGTGGGATATTTAATTTTTTTTTTTATTTCATTTTTAGTCTGAAATTTTGCATTTATAGAGGCGACTGAGCCAATTTATTTCTCATCTAATCTTTATTATGTTTGTATTCTCCATTGTCACTCCATTATAATTGTTGTTTATGATACTTTGCTTTGATGTCTCCTTCGTGGAATTCCACACAATCGGCATTGCCCATCTACAGCTCTTGGGAATGAGGGGGTGTAGTGGGGAGCTTTTAGGTATCACTGTATAACGCCGCAATACATAATGCCGGAGGCGCAGTATTTGTCACTCCGGGGCTGCTATGCAGAGGTTCTCTCTCCCTCGGCGGCAGCCTGGATGAAGCTGATGAAGGGCTCCTCTAAAATGCGCATACATGGCCAGCAGATGTGCGTAGGCATTTGACCCGGAGAGGATCTGGCTTCATGAATCCCCCATTCCCGGGTACAGATACGCCATCTCAAGATGGCGTTTCCGAGAGATGGAAAGCGAAGCGTTCCACTGCATGATAAATTGAGCTGACACGGCAGACCCTATGGGGAAGTGGTAATGCATTTCATGAAACTATTAGTTTTATGTCAAATTTACCGTGCCCAATTTTTGTACCAGTTTTTCAAAACTAACGGTTATGTCATTAAAAACTACAATTACGGGCTCAGTAACACTAGTCATGGAAATCATAACGCCAATTCCATTAATCCCATCCTTTCAGTCTCAAGAGCTCCGCCATAAATTGCACTTACGTTCTGACTCCTCGTTCTTGAAGTATCCAATGAGCTTAGGTTCATCCTCAATGTTCTCAAAGGCAGCAAGTTCATGGCTTCCATCTATGAACTCCACGGGGTCCTCAAGAACCTGGAAGTACAACATCTGCTTTAGTAGAGCCACGGTGAGTCACTGAGGTCCACATGTTGGGGGATGGAGAATTGACCATCGTACTATTAGTAGCTATGTTTTTACCCCATTAACCTAGGGGAGATCCTTGCCTCTAGTTGTAACTATCCGTCATCCTCTGTTTCTGCTCCACAAATTTCTTATCTCATTGATATACAGTTTACTGATAGTGAGAGAATAAGGGCAAAGGGTCATGAAGGTCACACACTTCTGAAGCCTACTTTTTCTAGATCTTTCCTTTTTTTACTATAACATGGTTTATTTTTATATTTTGGGCCATTCTAGATCTTTTTAGTGTCTAATAGAGCAAGATTAAGAGCTGTACACCTGTGGCCTTCACATCGTAGATCCTCACAGTCCTCACCACCGGTGACTAGTCCAGATGGGTACAAGGGGGGAGCTTAGACAATCCATGGTTCTGATGTTGGCGGGAGTCCTAGGGGGAGATTTATCAATCCATCCAAAGAGTACTAGTGGAGGTGTTGTCATAATAACTAATCAGATGCTAGCTATCATTTTATAGAATGTGCAAGATAGATGATAGTTAGCATCTGATTCGTTGCTAGGGGTTAACACCTCCACCTGTCCACTTTAGAAGCTATGATACATCTCCCCCTTATTAAGCAAATATCCTCAAAATACGCCCCGTTGGTGTAGTTGCAAAGCCAAGATTTAGGGGCTGATTCAGAGATGTACACTATTGCTTTCTCAACTGCGTTAGCACTTACAATGTATTTGCTAATGCCTGCTAACAGGCTCCCCGCCTGAAACTGTGCGCGACGGTCTGAGCAAATGTTGCTACAACCGCTTCCCCTATCTGCGCTGTGTGCTGATCCTCCAGGGATTGAGAACACACCACCATCGATGCAACCTCGGACACACATCGACTCCTTGCGTAAGTCCTGGGCTGCGCAGATTCCGGGTGAACTGTTTCTCTGAAAGTGGCCTCTGAGACTGTGGTTCTGTGATGGGGAACGCAGCCGCGAGAGCAGACACACCCCTGGGGCTCCCAGAACACGCCCACGGGCCGGCCTACTTTTGTGAAACTCCTCGATTTCACCAAGGAACGCCCAAGGATTGCAGTGGTCTGCTCGGGATCTTGAGATCTCAATCTTTAGTTTGCATGTGCGCTGTGGGGCTTTTCATGGCGCTTTGCGCAATTCCTCAATTGCATGAACATTAGCATAGTGTTCAACCCAGAATCAGGCCTTTAAATCCTAGTGATTAATTATTCTAAATCTTCTAAGGAGCAGATACATTCGAGTGATGATAAATATTGTATTTTATGTATTTGTTGCATCTGAAATGCCTTGGATTTGCCTAACAACGTATAGCTATTGGGCATTATATCCACTTATATGTGTACCTATAGCCATAAGTCAACTTTTTGTTTCTGATTTAACACAATATAATATGTAACTCAATTTCAATGTTTTATAATTTATTTTTACGTATTTAAATTTGTAATCAGACAATTATTTATCTGTTGTTTTTGCGGACGTCGGTATAACATAATGCGGGAATAAAATAGATCCCAATTCTCCTACGCTCTGGGTGCATGCTGCTTTCTGAATGCAGTAGTGTTCAGCGAGATTCATAAATTAGGACTACTGCATGGCCTTACAAAGAGATTTAATTGCCAAATTGAGCATTAATAATCTCTCTGGGTCAAACTGTGTTTTCGTAAACCTATCTCTTCCCCTGGACAAGGGATTTAGGTTGCTTTGCTGATTGCACTTTGCAATCTTTCAGATGTAGTTATAGGCGGGAGGTGTAATTGGGGTCAGTTGGGACTTAATTCAGTAAACACTGCAAGGATTTACTTTCTATGCCAAACAGAGTGTGTCCTCTTTAAATAATTCAGCCGATAACGAGCCGCAGGAGATATCTTAATTATCAAAGAGAGGTATTGGAGCTGCCAAAGTGTTGTCGATTTAGCATGAAATGTGGCATCTACCTACAGGCAAAGGCTCTTTCATCACTGAAACGAGTACTCGCCTCGCCTCTAGTATAATGTTTATTCTCTCTATAACCTTTGCTCGAGTCCCACTCATAACATCTGTCTCATCACTGCCTGGCTGCTGCTCTAGATCTTCTGCTAATGCTGGGAAAATGGCGTAGACGGCAGGATTTTTATAGAGGTGTCCACTGGCTGCGTCTCAAATCCGCTGCTTGCGTACTCAGACATCGAACATCTGAGCAACCCTATGGACGGTGGGAATATCCGTCGGTAGTAAGCCGTCAGAGCTATTTTGACTGCGTATGAAGACGTAGTCTCAGGCAAAGGCAACCCCCGAAACTGTCCCGTTACGCCTGCGTTTCACTTGCCACCCCCCCTTTTACCTTCCGCAAACGCTAGCTGTCAATCAGTCTGTGCACAATTCCTTACTGCGACCACCGTCAGTAATCACACGTTGCGCATTCGCTGTACAAAATAAATCGCTAATCTCCGCAAACATCGGGATTGCACCCAGCTCTGAATCAGGCCCCTAGTTCCTGTCTTCCTTATTGACCTTAAACACATCTCTCTGCTGTCTGTCTCCTCACCACCTGTTCCTTTCCTCACTTATTGTCTTAAGGCCCCCATACATCAGAGATGGATTGCAGCAATCGTGCAATTTGCAATCGATTGTATATAAAAATCTTTCCCTTTTTCAATCGATTTCAGATTGCAGAATAGCCACAATCGATTGAAAAAGGGAAAGATTTTTATACACAATCGATTGCAAATTGCACGATTGCTGCAATCCATCTCTGATGTATGGGGGCCTTTAGTTGCAGTCTCAGGGCCTGATTCAGCAAGGATCGCAAATGCAAAGCTGCACGCAGGCTATAGATATAAGATGTATGCATGCAGACAGATTTGCAATTGCGATCCTTGCAATAATGCAAATGCAGCAGGAGGTGTGTGACACCTCCTGCTGCATATGCGATCCCAGCTCTGCAACGGAGGTCGCAGGCTGAGATCACCATCGCGACCATCGGTGGTCGATGGCTGCGATGGTGGACGGCGCCGGGTGCCCGGCCAGCTGAGTAGGCCTCAGCTTAGGCTGGCTGGCTTACGAGCCCAGCAGACTGCGGTAAATTGACGCAGACCCTGGGCTGGACACTCACGAAAAAAGGGTCGTACACGTCCCATTTCTGGGAACGCCAGCCGACCCCGTCCCTTAAATGCCTCTGCCTGTCAATCAGGCAGAGGCATTCAAGGGCTTGCGTGCGTCTTAGTAGGACCTATTATGCTCGCAGAATGGGTCCTGCGCACATGCAGATTCCCGATTATCAGGAATCTGCGTTCAGCAGTTCACTGCTGAATCAGGCCCTCAGTCACTTCTTGTCTCCCGTTTCTGTCTTCGTCGCTTGTCTCTCTCCTGTCTTTACCTCCTGTCTCCCATCTCTCGTTATCACTTCTGTCTCTCGTCTTTCACTGTGTCTGCCTGATTTCTCTTACTGCCGTCACTTCATGTTGTCCACCCTCTATCTATCTATCTATCTATCTATCTATCTATCTATCTATCTATCTATCTATCTATCTATCTATCTATCTATCTATCTCATATCAATCTATCTCATATCTATCTCATATCTATCTATCTATCTATCTATCTATCTATCTATATATCTATCTATCTATCTATCATGTCCTTTCTCTCTCCTTCTCACCTGTCTCTTTCCCTCTTTAGTTGACCTAATTCCCTTCTATTAACTCAATGTCTGTGTCTATCTCTCTCCCTTCACACAATCGGCAATCACACGGTAGCATGAAATCACACAATCAGCAATAACATGGTAGCATGAAATCACACAATCAGCAATCACACAGTAACATGAAATCACACAATCAGCAATCACACAGTAACATGAAATCACACAATCAGCAACCACACAGTAACATGAAATCACACACAATCAGCAATCACACAGTAACATGAAATCACACAATCAGCAATCACACAGTAACATGAAATCACACAATCAGCAATCACACAGTAACATGAAATCACACAATCAGCAACCACACAGTAACATGAAAGCACACGATCAGCAATTACACAGTAACATGAAATCACACACAATCAGCAATCACACAGTAACATGAAAGCACACAATCAGCAATCACACAGTAACATGAAATCACACAATCAGCAATCACACAGTAACATGAAATCACACAATCAGCAATCACACAGTAACATGAAATCACACAATCAGCAATCACACAGTAACATGAAAGCACACAATCAGCAATCACACAGTAACATGAAATCACACACAATCAGCAATCACACAGTAACATGAAAGCACACAATCAGCAATCACACAGTAACATGAAATCACACAATCAGCAACCACACAGTAACATGAAATCACACAATCAGCAATCACACAGTAACATGAAATCACACAATCAGCAATCACACAGTAACATGAAAGCACACAATCAGCAATCACACAGTAACATGAAATCACACAATCAGCAATCACACAGTAACATGAAATCACACAATCAGCAATCACACAGTAACATGAAAGCACACAATCAGCAATCACACAGTAACATGAAAGCACACAATCAGCAATCACACAGTAACATGAAATCACACAATCAGCAATCACACAGTAACATGAAATCACACACAATCAGCAATCACACAGTAACTTGAAATCACACACAATCAGCAATCACACAGTAACATGAAATCACACAATCAGCAATCACACAGTAACATGAAATCACACAATCAGCAATCACACAGTAACATGAAATCACACAATCAGCAACCACACAGTAACATGAAAGCACACGATCAGCAATTACACAGTAACATGAAATCACACACAATCAGCAATCACACAGTAACATGAAAGCACACAATCAGCAATCACACAGTAACATGAAATCACACAATCAGCAATCACACAGTAACATGAAATCACACACAATCAGCAATCACACAGTAACATGAAATCACACAATCAGCAATCACACAGTAACATGAAATCACACAATCAGCAATCACACAGTAACATGAAATCACACAATCAGCAATCACACAGTAACATGAAAGCACACAATCAGCAATCACACAGTAACATGAAAGCACACAATCAGCAATCACACAGTAACATGAAATCACACAATCAGCAATCACACAGTAACATGAAATCACACACAATCAGCAATCACACAGTAACTTGAAATCACACAATCAGCAACCACACAGTAACATGAAATCACACAATCAGCAATCACACAGTAACATGAAATCACACACATATTGGAATATAGTTTGAATGAAACTCATGACTTACGTCAAGTAAGAATTCCACCAAAGTATCAGCTGAAAACTCCCCATCATACTCAATCATCTCATCGTCCTTGAACACGTAGATACTGTCTTCTTCATCCAGTCCTGGGGACATAGCGGATAGAGGGAAGAAATAATATACATTATTATATTACGGAATACTATTGCCATTCTGAGAACTCTGGAAATATGCAAATTATTTTGTGAGTTCATTGAAACATTGTGTAAAATTATGGGGTAGGTAATACCAGTGAGAGCCCAGTGAGGCCATTGCTGGCAATAACGGGGTTACAGCTTGTGTTTAATGTATAGGGTGAAGCAAAAACAAGGCCTTCAATGACTATGGGCCTGATTCAGAGCCGCTCGTAAGCGGCCGTTCGTTCGCTCCGAGCGATGTTTGCCCAACTGCGCATGCGTACGGATCGTAATACACATGCGCGAACCAGTCAGTGCGCCCGAAAATCGTTTGTTCGCTAAATATTTTGCTATTTTGAGTGACAGAATGAGGCGTATGTGGGTGGTAACAGGGGAAGGTGCTTGAAAACGGGGAGTGGAGATCCGAACGCAGGCGTGCTTAAAGGTCAAAACGGGCGTTTTAAGGGTGTGCATAATTAATACAGCAGCGTCATTGACCACGTCACTGGGTTATTTTATAGCCAGAACTGCTCGCAAGATTGTGGTAGCAAAATCCAACCACAAGAATAGAGAGCAGTTCATACGCTGGTCGATGTACTCGATTAATCTAATAAATAGTGGACATGACGTAGGATGCAAGCGGCCAGGGGGCGTATTTCTTCAAAAAACGACCGCAAGTTTTGTTCGCTCGTGCAGACATAGAGGCGTGAACAGACCGCAAAGAGCGAGCGGTTCATTTGAATAGCCACCCCTATTTTCTGGACGAACGACCGCAAATAGCGTCCGGCTCTGAATCAGGCCCTATGTCCCTATAGATCCCAATTCTGCCTGGACCATTCAAAGCTTATAGCATATCTTCCAGCCAGTGGCGAGACATAGTGGGTGGTCCCCCACCAGCGTGCTTCTATGGAACTACCTCCCAACCTACTGCATATTGGGACGCCAAACAATATCGTGAAATAGGAACTGTCCTGCTGAAAACCTTGGGAAGGGTGTAATTGCTCGTTGCTTGCTGTGAACTACATTTGCGCTCTGCTAGTAAGTGTTACAGGCTAACCCACGCAGACCTTACACAAGGCTATCTGCATATAAATGTGTGTATATGATGATGGCACCAGCAGGGTTGGCCACTTCCTCTGTTTGCATTTTGACCCAGCCAGCTAATCACTCGTGTTGCAGATATAGTGTATCAGGCCGCTGCCCTCTGTCCAGATTACTGTTACATGCAAAGGCTTTCTCGTTCCTCCCCATAAATCTTTCTTTGTTGATGAAGATGAATATGTGCCTCATATGCTGGGTGCTGATTTAAATGACTCTCAACTTTTGAAACAACCCCATGGGTGCCATAAGGGGGCAGTTGTATTATACCCAGGCCTGGGCCTATGTAGCAGCCAGGGAGTGCAAGGGAGGTGTAAGCTCTGTGGTTGTCTATGTATTGTCTTCTAGTTGTTTTTTTTATTAGCCTTTCTTCATTGCCACCATTCTTCCTTTCCCCCCTTCTCTTGGGACGGGTACGGGATGCCAGCACTCAGGTTCCCGATGTTCAGAATCCCGATGACGGCATCTCGACAGGGTTAGAAAACCAACACTTGTCGGTCAGTATTCTAACCCTCTCCCTACCCTACCCCTAACCCTCTCCCTACCCTACCCCTAACCCTCTCCCTACCCTACCCCTAACCCTCTCCCTACCCTACCCCTAACCCTCTCCCTACCCTACCCCTAACCCTCCCTACCCTACCCCTAACCCTCTCCCTACCCTACCCCTAACCCTCTCCCTACCCTACCCCTAACCCTCTCCCTACCCTACCCCTAACCCTCCCTCCTCTGTGCCTGACCCTAACTTCCCCTCCATGTGCCTAAACCTAACCTCCCCCTTCCCGCACCCTAAACCTAACCCTCCCCCTTCCCGCACCCTAAACCTAACCCTCCCCCTTCCCGCACCCTAAACCTAACCCTCCCCCTTCCCGCACCCTAAAACTAACCCTGCCCCCTTAGTGCCTAACCATAACCCTCCTACTAGTGCCTAACCCCTAACCCTCCCCCCTTAGTGTCTAACCCCTAACCCTCCTCCTAACCCCGCTACTTACCTTCAGGATTCCGGCGGTCGGGGTGCTGGGATTCTGACAAGTGTTGGGATTCCAGCGCCAGCATTTTGAACGCGGAATCCCCGCGGTCGGGATATTGACCGCATCCCCTTCTCTTTTCCTTAATATTTTGTTAAATATATTTTTGTAATTACTGCCTCCATCTCTTTATGTATTATTATTTAGTATTATAAGTTAGTTATAGTATCTTAAGAATTATTTGTGGTTATATTATGTACACGTCTGATGGTGAGTCACAGTCCGTTAGGGCAGTGGTTCCCAAGCTGGGTGCCACAGATTGGTGATCCAGGTCCAAATAAAATTATTTATAATTCATCTGATAGGCAAAACCAGACCTGGTCACTACCAAACATAAGCGTGTATATAATGTGTGCCAGGGGTGCAATGCCCACCATGCACCCAGATTATACTTACCTTGTACTGGCAAGCGGGGTCCCTCCTCCTCAGCTGCGCCATATCCCCAGTGAAGTCTTCAGGAAGATGGCCGCTGCGCCGTGAAAGCAAAGACTATGGCACTGTGCCAGGGCCTGTGCTCTCTTGTGCACATGTGCCATCTGCCCGAATGTCACAGGGAGGATGGTGCCGCGGAGGAGGAGGGACCCGCTCGCCGTCCGTCGCACAAGGCAAGATACCCAGCTCAGGGGAGTGGGCCCGCTGCACAAGGGCCCTCTCGGGCATTGATACGCCCATGATGCCAATCCTAAAATATGTGAACAAACAGAAAGCACGACCCTGCCCACCACCGCATTGCTGAACCTAAGGATGCCAGGTAGGCACAATTTACTCCATTTACAACATTTTGATACAGTTCTCACTAAGAAACATTTGGCTCAGGGATGCCGTGAAAAAAATGCTATATGTTCTATATAGATCTGAGTCACTATCTATACTTACACTGTGACACAGGAGAGTGTAGCTGGGCTTCTTGAGGTAGGATGCATTAAGGTGCACCTGTCCCCTATGCACCGTGGCGGCAGCCATTTTGTCTCCTGAACAAATGTGTATGAGTACGCAGGCTATGTACTTAACTAGGAAGCCGGTGCATTGTAATGGCAAACTTGCTTCCCCTGATTGGACAGCTCTGGGCACAAATTAGCTAAGTAATTAAACAAAGCAAAGAACTGTAGTTTATACGGACAATATATTCTAGTAAATTTAAAGGGTGGAAAGCAGACTTTTATCGGCTCTTCCAGAGTTAGCCTGACCACAGTCTTTATGAACACTAGAGAAGTGCTCCGACCCCTGTGTTTTGGTTTTGGCAAACCACCCCCAAATGTTATGGT
The DNA here is from genome assembly GCA_031769625.1 of Taudactylus pleione. Classification (NCBI taxonomy): domain Eukaryota; kingdom Metazoa; phylum Chordata; class Amphibia; order Anura; family Myobatrachidae; genus Taudactylus; species Taudactylus pleione. The sequence continues at coordinate 4,241,721 of JAUIMM010000072.1, forward strand.
TTTGGTTTTAGCAAAATCACCTTCAAGTGTTTTGGTTCGGTTTCGGAATTCTTTAAAATTGATAAAAACAGCTAATGTCATGTAATTTGGACCTGTTTGCAGGCAATCCAAAACCCGAGATACGGGTTTTAAATTCGAGTTCCAAACTTACATCAGATGTGAATCAGGGCTTAGTTCTACTGGGAACCCCTAAAGTGATCTGAGCTAAGACTCGGAACCCCAAAGTTCGGGTGTGTTCGGTTTTCAGGAAAACCAAACCGCTCATCTCTAATGGACACACGAAACAACCTGATTTTGTTTCATCCTCTAAGGTGGCAAGTGATCTTACGTGGCAATGACTTCATAGAATGACTTTTGCCCCATCTGAGTGGATTTTACGTGATAAAATGCATTCATCATAATCCACTTTAGTTAAAATGTACAAATGCGACACAAAAAAAGGGCGGTCAGGATTGTCTCTGTTCTGTCACAACTTAATCGATACATGGATGATTGATTTATTCATAATTAATTATGGCGGTGGACTTAAATTGCTAGTAGGCATGAATTTGAATTTGCATTTTATAGTTTTGCCAATATACGAACTCTCATCACCCTTATCTAAATTGTTGCCATAATTATACCCAAAACTGACGAGATGTGACCATGGCATGATCAGATTGTGTTGGGTTATATGAAGCAGTGCCCCTCTTATTTATATTCTTCCTGCACCAGTTTGAAAAGAGCCTATTGAGGGACCCTGCCATACTGTCTAATGCCAGTCTATGGATTGCTGTATACGCATACCTGCCTACTTTCCCCGGAACGCAAAGATGGGGGACCAGAGTAGTACCACCTCGACCATTGTTTTAGGTGCAGAGTAGAGATGGCCTTTGACCATTGATGGTCAGCAACCATTAATGGTCTGATGACAGTGTCAGCCATCAATGGGAGGACCACCAATGGTGTACATCAGTGGTGGAGTACAGATTGCTAATGGTGGCCGCATCTGTGCACACGCACCGTTGAACCATTGATGGCCTAACAATCTCTAGTTTCTCATCGTTGGTTTAAAACCATCAACCATCGACTACAGAGTCATTGGACAAATCTGCTGCGGAGCTGGAGAGCAGAGGAAGGGATGAAGCCACAGTAGGGGGAAGACATTACACGGCCCAGTCCTGCATGCACCATGGAGATAGGAGCGGGTGGAGCTAGTGCAGTATCCATAGTGAAACTACTTGGCCTGTATGGTATGAGGGATGGGGGGGGGGCTATAGGGGAATCCTACAGTATATTGTGAGTGTGTTTGGTGAAATGAATTGAGGGGGAGAGCGATGGGGATAAAAAGGTGCCGTGTCTTGTCCCGGTCTGCTGCTACTAATGCAGCTTCTGTCTTATGAAGCCGAATGTGCTGAAGGCTCGGCCCATCAGACTTGTCTTCTGTTACACACAGAACACAGACTGGTATTTATGTTGGGATATTTTATTAGTGTGTAATGTACAGTATGCATTATCAGAGAGAATGGAAAGATGGGGATTGGACTGGGATCTAGTATTAGACATGCTCCCTCTGCGGCTTGGCCACACCCCTTCTGGTGTCACACAGTGGACCACTTGGGTAGACTTTTTTTCCTGGGCAGCCAACCAACCCCTGGACCAGATACTGCCGTTCTCATGGGCGGTGCCTCTTTAATAATCACCACCTACAAGTAACTCTCTCTCCCGGCCACCTCTCTCTCTCTCTCTCTCTCTCTCCCGACCACACCTCTCTCTCTCTCTCTCTCTCTCTCTCGGTGGGGATAAAGGCCTACAATGCAGACAGCATGTCATGCAACTGGCACTAGATCACTTTATTGTCCTATAAGATCCAAAATCATATCAAAATAGTTAATCGATGTGGTAATGTATGTCTATGCTGTGCATATGACAAGCAGCTACTTACACTTATGTTACCAGGTGTGCTGCCACTTGAGCTCAGCTTCTCCTTGCGAGCCCCAGGTATGAGCTAGATTACCCAGCCGACTAGTTGCAAAACAATTTCACCCAGCTGTAAGCAATGTGATAGTACCAGAAGCTGCGCCCGTCCCACGCAGTGTTTATCAAAGTGCCATTCACCTCTTGTCTCTAATTATAAGCCATCTCTCTTATCTCTCAGGAAATAATTATTTTAGCTGTCATACCAGGTGCATTGCATACAGCTCACATGACTCACACAACAAGATTCCTGCCGCAATTAAATTCACCCATTCTGGGCACACAAGCGAACGCTGTGGAGATAATCATGTTTAACAACCAGCGTCAGTTAAGCGCTGCTCGGCAGGAAGGCATGGTGGATGCCTGGTATAGTGCTTCAGCAGGTGTGAACAAGGCTGGTCTTGTTGTAAGGGGACCCTAACCCTAATCCCTTTGCAGGACCCTCATTAGTCGGTTCTTCCATAGTGCCCCTCTCTTACCGGGAGAATGGCAGAAGTGGTGTTGGCTTACATGAAGCATATGTCTCTTTTTGGCCTATTTAAAATGTTTTTCACTAGGGTCAGAACACATTTTTTTTCGGGAGGGGGTTGTCGCCACAATCTTATCACATCAGTTTCACATAAAAAGCCTGACATCACATCGGTGCTGTTTGGGAGACCCTGCTTGTTTCACTGTCTAAAGATGACCAAAGGCAGAACGATCTGGCCGCTGGTCCCAACCGTAGTGTCCATCCAAATATCCCTGCCCTTACTTACACAATTATGCCAGGGGGCAGGTCACTGCTCTGCTCGATATCAGCATGCTCGTCTCCTGAAATACTCAGTGCTGCTGATCTTTTTTTGTTATCTAACTCTAGATGTCGAGAGAAAGAGACTGACCACAAAGAGTCACTCCCACCCTGCTCGATTGCCCTTTAAAAAATGGATGATAATTTAATAACTGTCTATTTTTGAAATATAGAAATACAACTCTGGGAAAGTAAAGGATAGTTAGATGTGGTCTAGTCTCGTGACATTTTAGTCACAGGGAAAGATTGATGGAAAGCTCCAATTTCCCTAAAATGCGCAATTAATAGCTTCAAACTGCCCCGATTTTGGCATTGAGCATGAAAGGGGTGGAATTTTGCCCAAAAGTGGGCATTAGGAATAGCCGCTGGCAACAGGGCCGTAACTAGGGTGTTGCGACCTTTGCCATGGCATGGCACAGGGCACCGCAGGGCAGGGGGCGCTGTTTGGGCCTGTCAATTTTCCTGTTTATTATCATTCTCACTTGTAGCTTCCTCTTCTTTTATCCCCAGCATCTCCTGGCCTCCCCTATCTCCTATGTGGCCCTTCCCCATGAGGCCATGGCCCTTTTTCAGGTGCACTATCTTCTAGTTAGGGTGTATTTTCTTTTGCCAGTGCTTTGGATAGCCCAGCAAATCACCTATTCTAGAGCAGCGATGAAAGCCCAGGTCCAAAGGAGATCTTGTGCCAGCTCCGATCCCACCAGCTAAGCAATGTGCGGTACATATTTATCACAGCAGCTCTCGTGAGACTCTAGGGGGTATATGTACTAAAGTTCAGGTTATTAGTGGAGATGTTGCCCATAGCAACCAATCAGATTCTATTATCATTTATCTAGCACCTTCTAGAAGAGCTAGAATCTGATTGGTTGCTATTGGCAATTAGTAAATATCCCCCTCAATCTGAGCTTCTAGCTCATAAGTGATTCCCAGTGGCTAAACCTCTTCATAGCTATAACTAGACATCCACAGATTGTTTACCATATAAATTGGGAAGCAACGTCTCATTTTGAGGCTAGTTTAATTTTAAGATGGAACTACTTAACTTAAATTACATTTCAATATTGAAAAATTGTCAGTCTTCACAATTATGAGTCCGTATTTACAGTTACATTCATGTTAGTGTCAGACGGTGACAAAATCAAGTGTTCACATGTTACGATTGCTGCTCCCGCGTGTGTCTCACTCGTAATAATAATGACCCGGACAAGCTGTCCGCCCTCTAGTCGGAGCCAGGAAATTAATGTAGTGCTAATTTTCCTGCCTCTTAATTATGGCAATAAGGATCAGCCATGCAGGCTGACAAAGTTCTGGGTGTCACAGCTAAAGCAATGTGCGCCTGAGGCCGGGCCACGCCGGGCTCTCCTGTGCCGTTGTACCGGGCTACTTCTGTCTACTTTTCTAACTCTATGAGAGTACGCAGTATTTCCACTTATATAACTGTATAATGCAGGCCAGGCCAACCTGTGGCTCTCCAGCTGTTGTGAAACTACAAGTCCCAGCATGCTTTACCAACTGATCGGTGGGAGGGTATGCTGTTTCACAACCGCTGGAGGGACGCAGGTTGGCCAGACCTGGAATAATGGCATTACCCAGCAATGTCAAATGCATTATACCCAGGGGCGCAAATTCCAGATGCAACAAAAGCGTTTGCCCGGGCGACAGACACAAAGAGAGGGATGAAGCCACATCAAGAACACCACAGGTGTCTGGTCTTTGTAGTCTGGGCCACCTGCTGCCTGTAGGGTAAGAGAGGCAGAGCACGGCCATTTACATGGGCAAAAATGTATTTAAGTGTCCAACAGCAATACCCAGTATCAGAAATATGTGCCCGAAAGGGCTGGTGTCGTTGTACTGCATAGTCTCGCTTTGTTTTACTAAACAGCACATCTGAAAAGTGTCCGCTGCCACTGGGGCTATATACAGCAATGCCAGGGTGTTATTATTAGGGGAGGTAAGAGCTTTGGGGGTGATCTAGCACTAATTCTTTGACATGCCCCATTTGGGTACTTTAACTCCATCCACACTCATCCATACAGTGCTTGCTGAGTGTGACAAGTCCCTCTCCGGGAGGCCCATGGAGGAGGAGGTTTGCAAGATGGTCGCGGCCCTGTCCCTATGGCATTTTGCCATGTTTCCAGCAAGCTTTGTATTGTTGGGGCATACAGTACCTCAAGGATGCCATTCATAGCGAATCATGTCATCATATCCCTTGACCCGCGCAATTTACCCAACAAGTGGTGGGGTTGCCGGAGAGTTCCCCACTTTTCCGGGAGCCCGGAGACTCTCCGCACATTCATGGCAGATCCAGGAGAGTGGGCAAGTATGCACTCATCTGATATGACCACAAGCCCAACAAAAGGGGGAGTTGCCAGGGTCATAACTAGGGCTAGCATTTCCGCCTACCGGGGCACAATGCCTGAGGGTGCGCCATCATCACTGCCATGGAGGGGTTTTGTGTGGCTTGCAGGGTGCCCGGTACTGCATCTTGAAGCCTGTAGAGCTGTCCGAGAACGGCAGGCGGCGCTCAGCTTCCTGTTCCCGGACCCCTTTTCAGGACGTCACATGTGCAGTAGAGTGGAGGGGCTGCCCCATGTGGTGTGATCTTCAAAGTGGTGTGACAGAGCCCCCCAATCAGAACTGCCCCACCAGTTGGGAGCTTTAAATGGTCACTCATACACTGAAGCATCTGTATAATAGGTAATGTTATCTTGCTGGCTGTGTACTAGTGTGACCCCCTTCCATTGACAATCACAAGGCAAGTTGGAAGAAAATGGATAATGACTGGGCAATAGAACTGCGCTGGGGCGGCTCCATGGAATTTTAATGGATGGGGTTTAATGAGAAAGTTTCAGGTTTGAGCCAGCCCCACGATAATCCTACAGATATAAAGTACCTTCTCGATTGAAATCTATTCTCGGGGAAGGGTTGTGTTTGCACAATTAGTATACAGTATATACTGTGGATTGAGGAGCCAGGTTGTACATCACTATAGAAGCTGTTTCCATGACAATGCTCTGCCATTTACCCATCCCCCAATTCCTGAACTTCAGTCCATCCTTTTGTTCAGCCGAAAAGCAAATATCTGCCTGCAAGTGACAGGCACATAGGAGGTCCATTTATAAGCCATATTCACCCACTGTTATAAATAATATTATAACATGTTGCACAGATATAGCTCAAAAGTATGTGACTTATATGTGACTCCTCAATTGCATCCTGTTTGGTTCTTTACAATGATAGAATGATAAAAAAAAAGTGCCCAGTGTATTCCTAATAGCTATACCAGGTGAAAGCAGGCAGGCTGTAACTACTGGTCAGCATTCGCCAGAGATGCCGTCCAGGGAATCTGCCACTCAGCCCAGCTTCCCACAAATCTTAATACCTGGGAGGGCCCCTACCCACCAACTCCAGGTAAGACTCTCCGTAGATTTACCCAGACTTGCCTTTTTATTGATGTGAATGTAGGGTTTTAACTCACTATGGAGCCTCCTCAATATCAAGTGCCCCAGAAAATTAAGTTGCGATGGTAGATGCTAAAATACCAGAACCGTTAAATATTGCTCCGTTGCAGGGGCGGCTGCTCCGAAAAGCGTTACCTACCACTGATTTCACCGCTAAATAGTAGTGGTGGAATATTACAGTGCCGGGGGCAGGCTCAGCAGTGTTAGTGCACATGTGAGAACTGTTACCCGGGCTTGGAGGTATCTGATTGCAACCCTTTGATGCTCTCTTAGACCTGGACCATGGGCTTACTTCAGGTGTTTATGCAGATATAAAAGGGATTGTTGTGCCTAGAATCTGCAAACATAGTCCAGTTTTTGCGCAGTGGATGGAAACCATCGGAAACCACTTATACTTTGCCCGGTACAGGACAAAAGCAGGTTTTGCTTACGAGTGTAGTGTACCGTATAAGTGTAATGACTCCTATTGTCACTGGGGGCCGGATGCGCTATTGTTTTTTGCCGTCAAAGCTGCCCGCTCACCGCATATGCACCAAGCCCTGCAATGTGATACATTCTGGGGCTGGGATGCGGTCGACAAAGCCATCTTTAGCCTATGGGCTTCTATTCGTAACTCCCCCCCTGGGAGGGATCCAATGGGATCCCTCCCTGCACCCCCCGCGGCACTTGCGTCCTTAAACACGGAAGTCCCTCTATCACAAAGGATTAGCTCTTACCGGGATTTTATTAATGCATACTGGCTTTATTTACGCCGGCATGCATCACACGCAAAATGAAATGCTTTATGCATCCCGTCCTGGGTCATTTAATCGTGCCCAGGTAAGCAGAGTGGCAGCCTCCAATCTTGCTGATATATGGGATAAACACCCCCTGCTGAAATGATAAAGGATATTAGAAGTCACTGAGGGGCTCTGTGTGCGTATAAAGTCACAAGGCGTCCACAGGATGAGTTATTTTTATAATAGAGATCCAGTCGTGTTAATTCAGCCACATATCATATTTCCATACCGCTTTTTATAGTCATGCCTTGTTATTAAATGGTCTTTCAGAATACTTTTAACCAGCGCTAATTAAAACAGCCGACCCGAGCCCGTCCTCCTCTCATCTCATCACTGACCACTTGAAGTGGACTCCTGACATCTACATCACAACCCGGTGGCTACAAGATGCTCTTTAGTAGACACAGCTAATTATGCCCGCTAAAGACGTACACAGCCTCTTCCAATTTACAGGCTTTTGATGTCCGTGACAGGCCGTTCTCGCTAAGAATTATGCCAATCTACCTTTTAATGAAGAAATGTTTGGTCAGCGAAGGTTAACGCAGCCTGCTCCTTCCGTACTGTACTCTAACAAAACATCTTGTTCTGTTCTCCTCAAAGCCTCGCTCCTCAGGGCCCCCACCCCATTTTAGCAGAATAGGGGTCTCTATGGCAACCAGCCGCATCACTTTTAAATTTAATTAGACTTTTTAGTCTTAAATTTCTCTAATCTGTTCCTTCTTCAAGAATGTTTATGCATAAAAAAATAAATAAAAAAAAAACAGCAATTCTCTTGGATATAAAAAGGAAGTGTACACATAGCCTGGCAACTAGTTACTTCATTGAGGCATGATGCACTTTATGCCTCGTGCCTCATCATTGTGGAGTGAGTCCACAAATGGTTGCCCAACATACCCTTTGCTGATTTGGGGAGTCTTCCCAGACTCCCGGACGAGCTGGCCACCCTCCTTCATGATACGATTTGCTAATTAAACCATTTATACATCAGGAATGGTGGGATATATTTGTTACAGATATTATCTTGGTCAGTGTTTGGCATTGCCGGTCGTCAGTGATAATATCGTCGTTCATTATAAGCGCCATTTTAAGATGTCCAGTACATTTCCAGTACACTTCTGAGAGGGATGTAGTCAGGAAGCTGATGGTCTAAATGCCGACCGCCGGCTTCCCGACTCTCTAATCCCGGCAGGGTACTAATGACAGGCGTCGAAAACTCGACGGTTGTCATTATCCATACGCCGGGAGCCCGACGCCCGGCATACCGAACGAAGATAAGCCGGGCACGGAAAGCCGCGGGGGGGGGAGGGTTAGGTTAGGGGCTCCCGGGCGGAATTTAGGGTTAGGCACCCCCCCCAGGAGACAGGTTTAGGCTGCGGGGGGTTAGGGTTAGGCATTTGGGGGGGAAGTTAGGGTTAGGCACCCCTAAGGTATGGTTAGGGGGTAGAATTAGGTTAGTGATACTTACCTTTTTTTACGATTGGGATCTTCACCCCTGCCGGGCTCCCGCTGTCGGGAATTGAACCGTTGGCCATGCGTCCGGCGGTAATCACACCCGTGCGGACAATGCCTTATTTTACAGATATTTTACAGATCTCCTAGCAGGGGCACTGGTGTATCTCCTAGCAGGGGCACAGGTGTATCTCCTAGCAGGGGCACAGGTGTATCTCCTAGCAGGGGCACTGGTGTATCTCCTAGCAGGGGCACAGGTGTATCTCCTAGCAGGGGCACAGGTGTATCTCCTAGCAGGGACACTGGTGTATCTCCTAGCAGGGGCACTGGTGTATCTCCTAGCAGGGGCACAGGTGTATCTCCTAGCAGGGACACTGGTGTATCTCCTAGCAGGGGCACTGGTGTATCTCCTAGCAGGGGCACTGGTGTATCTCCTAGCAGGGGCACTGGTGTATCTCCTAGCAGGGGCCAGGTGTATCTCCTAGCAGGGGCACAGGTGTATCTCCTAGCAGTGGCACAGGTGTATCTCCTAGCAGGGGCACTGGCGTATCTCCTAGCAGGGGCACAGGTGTATCTCCTAGCAGGGGCACAGGTGTATCTCCTAGCAGGGGCACTGGTGTATCTCCTAGCAGGGGCACAGGTGTATCTCCTAGCAGGGGCACAGGTGTATCTCCTAGCAGGGGCACAGGTGTATCTCCTAGCAGGGACACTGGTGTATCTCCTAGCAGGGGCACTGGTGTATCTCCTAGCAGGGGCACAGGTGTATCTCCTAGCAGGGGCACAGGTGTATCTCCTAGCAGGGGCACTGGTGTATCTCCTAGCAGGGGCACTGGTGTATCTCCTAGCAGGGGCACTGGTGTATCTCCTAGCAGGGGCACTGGTGTATCTCCTAGCAGGGGCACAGGTGTATCTCCTAGCAGGGGCACAGGTGTATCTCCTAGCAGGGGCACAGGTGTATCTCCTAGCAGGGGCACAGGTGTATCTCCTAGCAGGGGCACAGGTGTATCTCCTAGCAGGGGCACAGGTGTATCTCCTAGCAGGGGCACAGGTGTATCTCCTAGCAGGGGCACTGGTGTATCTCCTAGCAGGGGCACAGGTGTATCTACTAGCAGGGGCACAGGTGTATCTCCTAGCAGGGGCACAGGTGTATCTCCTAGCAGGGGCACAGGTGTATCTCCTAGCAGGGGCACAGGGGTATCTCCTAGCAGGGGCACTGGCGTATCTACTAGCAGGGGTACTGGCGTATCTACTAGCAGGGGCACTGGTGTATCTACTGACAGGGGCACTGGTGTATCTCCTAGCAGGGGCACAGGTGTATCTCCTAGCAGGGGCACAGGTGTATCTCCTAGCAGGGGCACTGGCGTATCTCCTAGCAGGGGCACTGGTGTATCTCCTAGCAGGGGCACAGGTGTATCTCCTAGCAGGTCTCCTAGCAGGGGCACTGGTGTATCTCCTAGCAGGGGCACAGGTGTATCTCCTAGCAGGGGCACTGGCGTATCTCCTAGCAGGGGCCAGGTGTATCTCCTAGCAGGTCTCCTAGCAGGGGCACTGGTGTATCTCCTAGCAGTGGCACAGGTGTATCTCCTAGCAGGGGCACTGGCGTATCTCCTAGCAGGGGCACTGGTGTATCTCCTAGCAGGGGCACTGGTGTATCTCCTAGCAGGGGCACTGGTGTATCTCCTAGCAGGGGCACAGGTGTATCTCCTAGCAGGGGCACTGGTGTATCTCCTAGCAGGGGCACAGGTGTATCTCCTAGCAGGGGCACAGGTGTATCTCCTAGCAGGGGCACAGGTGTATCTCCTAGCAGGGGCACTGGTGTATCTCCTAGCAGGGGCACAGGTGTATCTCCTAGCAGGGGCACAGGTGTATCTCCTAGCAGGGGCACAGGTGTATCTCCTAGCAGGGGCACTGACGTATCTCCTAGCAGGGGCACTGGCGTATCTCCTAGCAGGGGCACAGGTGTATCTCCTAGCTGGGGCACAGGTGTATCTCCTAGCAGGTGCACAGGTGTATCTCCTAGCAGGGGCACAGGTGTATCTCCTAGCAGGGGCACTGGTGTATCTCCTAGCAGGGGCACAGGTGTATCTCCTAGCAGGTGCACAGGTGTATTCATTCCTGGCTGACACATTTTAAAAGATCCACAGGTGCAGCTATGAAGAGATCTGTAAAGCATGCACTGTTAGACGTCCCTGAGGTCTGGAGTTGGGAAACAAAGAGTTAAGGTGCACAGGTGACACCGTACACACTATGCGATCCCTCGCATGATATATAACTCTGACGCGGATCGGAGCGATGTATTGTTTGGATTGCGTGTGCCCGCGGGTCGCTTATGGCGTCGTCCAGTCTGCTGCACAGGGACAATTCAATGAACGAAACCATGCTGCTAAATGAAGGAACAACACATCGTCCAGTCGTCCATTGCATCGCGCAGTGTGTATGGACAACGCAATATATCGTTCCGTCGCTGGTTACACACATTGGACCTCATTCAGAGTCGGTCGAAGCGGCCGCACGGTCGTACGCCAATGATGTTCGCTATATTGCGCATGTGTAAAGTTCGCAATGCGCATGCGCAAACTAGCCCCTACGATCAGAAATTTCTCTCTCCTTGAACACAGCCAGGTCGGTAGTTTGAGTGACAGGATGAGGCGTTTGTGGGTGGCAACAGGGGAAGGTGTTTGAAAACGGGGGAGTGGAGATCCGAACGCAGGCGTGCCTTATTATGCGAACGGCATTTTATGGGAGTGCATACGGTTTATGGGAGTGCATAATTAACAAAGTAGCGTCATGGCACACGTGACATGGGAGGTTTTTACACTGACATGATCGTAGAGCTTAAGAGAGGGTATGGTCAACCTTAAGCTCTACGACCAGTTCCGATGGTTACCGATGGTCTCGATTAATCCTTATATGCCCGGAGATGACGTGCAATGCGTACGAGAAGGGGGCGTATTTTTTTGAATTCCGGCCGCTTCCTCCCCTTGGTCGGCCGGCTACTGATCCGAACTTTGGGACGCAACTTGCGAGGGAATCATTTGAATATCAGGCCCCTTTTCCCGTACGACCGTGCGGCCGCTTCGACCTACTCTGAATGAGGTCCATTGTGTAGTGTCTACCCAGCTTTAGACTATTGCTGAAATTCCAGTTATCGCTCACTAGAGGGCAGGCTAAGGTAGAAATTAGACATTTTCTAAGCTGTTCCCAGGGGTGCAGAGGGGAGGGGCGAGCAGGTACTAATTATCTGGGCCCGGGCTTTTTGGAGGGGCCCAGGTCCTCCCTCTTGCCTGTCAGCAGCCCAACTGCAGTCTCTGCTGCCTGTGGGAGGGGGGCGATCACACTGAACATGCACCCCCCCCCCTTAGATTTGCGCAAGGTTGAGGGGCTCACAGCACCCAAATTTTTTTTTCCATAAGAGGGTGTAGCCACGCCTCCCATGTATAGGCCACGCCTTTTTCTCCAGGCCGGCTCTTAATGGCCTGACTGTTCCACAAAATATTTTGCCCTCGTTATGCGTTTTGGCGAGAAGTGTTATAAGTTTCATCAGCAGAACTTTGCCTTAGGTGTCCCCAGTCCTGCCCCAACCACATTGCACAGCGCAATGAGTGGACTGCAATCATCCCACCTCTGTTCATAGATCTTAGCAGTCATTTTATGGGCTGAACCATTATGAGAATACAGTGAATCAATTCACTTGGAACTAATAACATCACTTACAGTCTTACACACTCTGTGTGCCTTACCCCCGTCACTGGCTCCTAGTGATTGGATGGGTTGCGTGGCCTTGAATACTGGTTAAGTGCACAAAATGGCTGCTCCAGTGTTGTCACTTGTTCCTAGAGAATTGATTGGTCTCATTCTCATAACAAGATGGCTGTCTCCACCGTGTGTAGGCATTATTTACATTTTAATGTTATGATAAAGCTCTATGGAAAATGATGGTACTGTATAAATAAATTAGTAAGGAAATGTTAATACATATATGAATAAATACGTTTATTCACTTGCAATCATCACGCAGTGATCCAAAAGTTTTGATTCTGCATGTATTCATTTACAGCCACGATCCACATTGCTATAACTTTATTTTTATTTCACTAAAGGAATTATTAATATTATTATTATTTTAAGGTGATATTTGGTTGATTTTATCCTACCGAATGATGGGCAATTTAAATATAGTATTTGCCTATTGAAAATCCCTAATGCAGGGATATTCAGCATGCGGCACACCACCTGTTTTGGAACTACATATACCAGCTTACCCTGCCACCGTTTTAGCATGCCCTAATAGCAAAACTTTTGCAGGGCATGCTGGGATGTGTAGATCCAGGGCAGCGGGAAGTCCGCATGTTGATTACCTCTGACCTGACGACTAATTCACAACTGGGCTCCAACTATTTTCAGGGTCTCAGGAAGCAACTCCTAATTTGTACAAAGTAAACACTTTGAAAACGTATCTGTTTGCTAGTCATCCGAGGAACTGTAGGAGGCTGACTCCCCCTAGTGCTTATTTCAGGAAGTGCATGAGTCCCAGACAAGAGTGTGTGTGTACCCAGAGCTCACACTTTACATGAGTGGCACTGGCTGCTCAACGTTAAATATTCTGTACATTACCGTTCACCACAAGGCCATGGTGTGGTGAATTCCTGCCAGGGAGGGTAGGCTAGTACAACTAGGTGATTCTATTCCATCATAATGCATCAGTTAAGTCTGTGCTGCGATCCCCCTATTCAGAGTCACAACCACAAAATGGGAAGTAATGACATATAGATACGCCCCTGGCTGTCACACTGCTTCCTGGTTTGGGTCCCCCGCAGCCGCCAGCTCCTTCTCTGTAAAACAGTGCACTTAGTAGCACATTAGCTACATTCAGGGAATATCCTTCAAATATTATTTGATAAATAGTCATCGTAGTGAGAAATAATAACATAGAATAAAATAAAGTTCCTGCTAGGCGTCTGTCTGTGTGTTTGGGATAATCTCGAGAACCACTGGACGGATTGCGATACAGTTGTCACTATTGTATTGATCATGTGTGGAGGAAGGTTTAGGTGTATGTAACATTAATGTATGACAATAGGGAGCAGAGCAGTGATGATATTAGTGATGTAGGTGTCACTATTGTATTGATCATGTGTGGAGGAAGGATTAGGTGTATGTAACATTAATGTATGACACAAGGAAGCCGGGCAGTGAGGATTTTAGTGATGTAGGTGTCACTATGGTATAGAGCATGTGTGGAGGAAGGCTTAGGTGTATGTAACATTAATGTATGACACAAGGAAGCCGGGCAGTGATGATATTAGTGATGTAGGTGTCACTATGGTATAGATCATGTGTGGAGGAAGGCTTAGGTGTATGTAACATTAATGTATGACACAAGGAAGCCGGGCAGTGAGGATTTTAGTGATGTAGGTGTCACTATGGTATAGATCATGTGTGGAGGAAGGCTTAGGTGTATGTAACATTAATGTATGACACAAGGAAGCCGGGCAGTGAGGATTTTAGTGATGTAGGTGTCACTATGGTATAGATCATGCGTGGAGGAAGGATTAGGTGTATGTAACATTAATGTATGACACAAGGAAGCCGGGCAGTGATGATATTAGTGATGTAGGTGTCACTATGGTATAGATCATGTGTGGAGGAAGGATTAGGTGTATGACACAGTAATGTATGACACAAGGAAGCCGGGCAGTGAGGATTTTAGTAATGTAGGTGTCACTATGGTATAGATCATGTGTGGAGGAAGGATTAGGTGTATGACACAGTAATGTATGACACAAGGAAGCCGGGCAGTGAGGATTTTAGTGATGTAGGTGTCACTATGGTATAGATCATGCGTGGAGGAAGGATTAGGTGTATGTAACATTAATGTATGACACAAGGAAGCCGGGCAGTGATGATATTAGTGATGTAGGTGTCACTATGGTATAGATCATGTGTGGAGGAAGGATTAGGTGTATGACACAGTAATGTATGACACAAGGAAGCCGGGCAGTGAGGATTTTAGTGATGTAGGTGTCACTATGGTATAGATCATGTGTGGAGGAAGGATTAGGTGTATGACACAGTAATGTATGACACAAGGAAGCCGGGCAGTGAGGATTTTAGTGATGTAGGTGTCACTATGGTATAGATCATGCGTGGAGGAAGGATTAGGTGTATGTAACATTAATGTATGACACAAGGGAGCAGAGCAGTGATGATATTAGTGATGTAGATGTCACTAGTGTATAGAGCATGTGTGGAGGAAGGCTTAGGTGTATGACACAGTAATGTATGATAATAGGGAGCCGGGCAGTGATGATATTAGTGATGTAGCGGTCACTAGTGTATAGAGCATGTGTGGAGGAAGGATTAGGTGTATGACACAGTAATGTATGATAATAGGGAGCCGGGCAGTGATGATATTAGTGATGTAGCTGTCACTAGTGTATAGATCATGTGTGGAGGAAGGCTTAGGTGTATGACACAGTAATGTATGATAATAGGGAGCCGGGCAGTGATGATATTAGTGATGTAGCGGTCACTAGTGTATAGAGCATGTGTGGAGGAAGGATTAGGTGTATGACACAGTAATGTATGACAATAGGGAGCCGAGCAGTGATGATATTAGTGATGTAGATGTCACTATTCTATAGAGCATGTGTGGAGGAAGGATTAGGTGTATGTAACATTAATGTATGACACAAGGAAGCCGGGCAGTGAGGATTTTAGTGATGTAGGTGTCACTATGGTATAGAGCATGCGTGGAGGAAGGCTTAGGTGTATGACACAGTAATGTATGATAATAGGGAGCCGGGCAGTGATGATATTAGTGATGTAGATGTCACTATTCTATAGAGCATGTGTGGAGGAAGGATTAGGTGTATAACACAGTAATGTATGACAATAGGGAGCAGAGCAGTGATGATATTAGTGATGTAGGTGTCACTAGTGTATAGAGCATGCGTGGAGGAAGGATTAGGTGTATGACACAGTAATGTATGATAATAGGGAGCAGAGCAGTGATGATATTAGTGATGTAGGTGTCACTAGTGTATAGAGCATGTGTGGGGGAAGGATTAGGTGTATGACACAGTAATGTATGACACAAGGGAGCAGAGCAGTGAGGATATTAGTGATGTAGGTGTCACTAGTGTATAGAGCATGTGTGGAGGAAGGATTAGGTGTATGACACAGTAATGTATGACACAAGGGAGCAGAGCAGTGATGATATTAGTGATGTAGATGTCACTAGTGTATAGAGCATGTGTGGAGGAAGGATTAGGTGTATGACACAGTAATGTATGACACAAGGGAGCAGAGCAGTGATGATATTAGTGATGTAGCTGTCACTAGTGTATAGAGCATGTGTGGAGGAAGGATTAGGTGTAGGACACAGTAATGTATGACAATAGGGAGCAGAGCAGTGATGATATTAGTGATGTAGATGTCACTAGTGTATAGAGCATGTGTGGAGGAAGGATTAGGTGTATGACACAGTAATGTATGACAATAGGGAGCAGAGCAGTGATGATATTAGTGATGTAGATGTCACTAGTGTATAGAGCATGTGTGGAGGAAGGATTAGGTGTAGGACACAGTAATGTATGACACAAGGGAGCAGAGCAGTGATGATATTAGTGATGTAGGTGTCACTAGTGTATAGAGCATGTGTGGAGGAAGGATTAGGTGTATGACACAGTAATGTATGACACAAGGGAGCAGAGCAGTGATGATATTAGTGATGTAGGTGTCACTAGTGTATAGAGCATGTGTGGGGGAAGGATTAGGTGTGTGACACAGTAATGTATGACAATAGGGAGCAGAGCAGTGATGATATTAGTGATGTAGATGTCACTAGTGTATAGAGCATGTGTGGAGGAAGGATTAGGTGTATGACACAGTAATGTATGACACAAGGGAGCAGAGCAGTGATGATATTAGTGATGTAGCTGTCACTAGTGTATAGAGCATGTGTGGAGGAAGGATTAGGTGTAGGACACAGTAATGTATGACAATAGGGAGCAGAGCAGTGATGCTATTAGTGATGTAGGTGTCACTAGTGTATAGAGCATGTGTGGAGGAAGGATTAGGTGTAGGACACAGTAATGTATGACAATAGGGAGCAGAGCAGTGATGATATTAGTGATGTAGGTGTCACTAGTGTATAGAGCATGTGTGGAGGAAGGATTAGGTGTATGACACAGTAATGTATGACACAAGGGAGCAGAGCAGTGATGATATTAGTGATGTAGGTGTCACTAGTGTATAGAGCATGTGTGGAGGAAGGATTAGGTGTAGGACACAGTAATGTATGACACAAGGGAGCAGAGCAGTGATGATATTAGTGATGTAGATGTCACTAGTGTATAGAGCATGTGTGGAGGAAGGATTAGGTGTATGACACAGTAATGTATGACACAAGGGAGCAGAGCAGTGATGATATTAGTGATGTAGATGTCACTAGTGTATAGAGCATGTGTGGAGGAAGGATTAGGTGTATGACACAGTAATGTATGACAATAGGGAGCAGAGCAGTGATGATATTAGTGATGTAGGTGTCACTAGTGTATAGAGCATGTGTGGAGGAAGGATTAGGTGTAGGACACAGTAATGTATGACAATAGGGAGCAGAGCAGTGATGATATTAGTGATGTAGCTGTCACTAGTGTATAGAGCATGTGTGGGGGAAGGATTAGGTGTATGACACAGTAATGTATGACACAAGGGAGCAGAGCAGTGATGATATTAGTGATGTAGATGTCACTAGTGTATAGAGCATGTGTGGAGGAAGGATTAGGTGTATGACACAGTAATGTATGACAATAGGGAGCAGAGCAGTGATGATATTAGTGATGTAGCTGTCACTAGTGTATAGAGCATGTGTGGGGGAAGGATTAGGTGTATGACACAGTAATGTATGACACAAGGGAGCCGGGCAGTGATGATATTAGTGATGTAGCTGTCGCTAGTGTATAGAGCATGTGTGGAGGAAGGATTAGGTGAAGGACACAGTAATGTATGACAATAGGGAGCAGAGCAGTGATGATATTAGTGATACAGCTGTCACTATTGTATAGAGTATGTGTGGAGGAAGGATTATGTGTAGGACACAGTAATGTATGACACAAGGGAGCAGAGCAGTGATGATATTAGTGATACAGCTGTCACTATTGTATAGAGTATGTGTGGAGGAAGGATTATGTGTAGGACACAGTAATGTATGACACAAGGGAGTAGAGCAGTGATGATATTAGTGATACAGCTGTCACTATTGTATAGAGCATGTGTGGAGGAAGGATTAGGTGTAGGACACAGTAATGTATGACAATAGGGAGCAGAGCAGTGATGATATTAGTGATGTAGATGTCACTAGTGTATAGAGCATGTGTGGGGGAAGGATTAGGTGTAGGACACAGTAATGTATGACAATAGGGAGCAGAGCAGTGATGATATTAGTGATGTAGGTGTCACTAGTGTATAGAGCATGTGTGGAGGAGGAAGGATTAGGTGTAGGACACAGTAATGTATGACACAAGGGAGCAGAGCAGTGATGATATTAGTGATGTTGCTGTCACTAGTGTATAGAGCATGTGTGGAGGAAGGATTAGGTGTAGGACACAGTAATGTATGACACAAGGGAGCAGAGCAGTGATGATATTAGTGATGTAGGTGTCACTAGTGTATAGACCATGTGTGGAGGAAGGATTAGGTGTAGGACACAGTAATGTATGACACAAGGGAGCAGAGCAGTGATGATATTAGTGATGTAGGTGTCACTAGTGTATAGAGCATGTGTGGAGGAAGGATTAGGTGTATGACACAGTAATGTATGACACAAGGGAGCAGAGCAGTGATGATATTAGTGATGTAGATGTCACTAGTGTATAGAGCATGTGTGGAGGAAGGATTAGGTGTATGACACAGTAATGTATGACAATAGGGAGCAGAGCAGTGATGATATTAGTGATGTAGCTGTCACTAGTGTATAGAGCATGTGTGGAGGAAGGATTAGGTGTATGACAGTAATGTATGACAGAAGGGAGCAGAGCAGTGATGATATTAGTGATGTAGATGTCACTAGTGTATAGAGCATGTGTGGAGGAAGGATTAGGTGTATGACACAGTAATGTATGACAATAGGGAGCAGAGCAGTGATGATATTAGTGATGTAGCTGTCACTATTGTATAGAGCATGTGTGGAGGAAGGATTAGGTGTATGACACAGTAATGTATGACAATAGGGAGCAGAGCAGTGATGATATTAGTGATGTAGCTGTCACTAGTGTATAGAGCATGTGTGGAGGAAGGATTAGGTGTAGGACACAGTAATGTATGACAATAGGGAGCAGAGCAGTGATGATATTAGTGATGTAGATGTCACTAGTGTATAGAGCATATGTGGGGGAAGGATTAGGTGTATGACACAGTAATGTATGACAATAGGGAGCAGAGCAGTGATGATATTAGTGATGTAGTTGGCACTAGTGTATAGAGCATGTGTGGAGGAAGGATTAGGTGTATGACACAGTAATGTATGACACAAGGGAGCAGAGCAGTGATGATATTAGTGATGTAGTTGTCACTAGTGTATAGAGCATGTGTGGGGGAAGGATTAGGTGTATGACACAGTAATGTATGACAATAGGGAGCAGAGCAGTGATGATATTAGTGATGTAGTTGTCACTAGTGTATAGAGCATGTGTGGAGGAAGGATTAGGTGTATGACACAGTAATGTATGACAATAGGGAGCAGAGCAGTGATGATATTAGTGATGTAGATGTCACTAGTGTATAGAGCATGTGTGGAGGAAGGATTAGGTGTAGGACACAGTAATGTATGACACAAGGGAGCAGAGCAGTGATGATATTAGTGATGTAGTTGTCACTAGTGTATAGAGCATGTGTGGAGGAAGGATTAGGTGTAGGACACAGTAATGTATGAGAATAGGGAGCCGGGCAGTGATGATATTAGTGATGTAGCTATCACTAGTGTATAGAGCATGTGTGGAGGAAGGATTAGGTGTATGACACAGTAATGTATGACAATAGGGAGCAGAGCAGTGATGATATTAGTGATGTAGATGTCACTAGTGTATAGAGCATGTGTGGAGGAAGGATTAGGTGTATGACACAGTAATGTATGACACAAGGGAGCAGAGCAGTGATGATATTAGTGATGTAGCTAGCTGTCACTATTGTATAGAGCATGTGTGGAGGAGGGATTAGGTGTATAACACAGTAATGTATGACAATAGGGAGCAGAGCAGTGATGATATTAGTGATGTAGATGTCACTAGTGTATAGAGGATGTGTGGAGGAAGGATTAGGTGTAGGACACAGTAATGTATGACAATAGGGAGCAGAGCAGTGATGATATTAGTGATGTAGCTGTCACTAGTGTATAGAGCATGTGTGGAGGAAGGCTTAGGTGTATGACACAGTAATGTATGACACAAGGAAGCCGGGCAGTGATGATATTAGTGATGTAGGTGTCACTAGTGTATAGAGCATGTGTGGAGGAAGGATTAGGTGTATGACATAGTAATGTATGACACAAGGAAGCCGGGCAGTGATGATATTAGTGATGTAGGTGTCACTATGGTATAGATCATGTGTGGAGGAAGGATTAGGTGTATGACACAGTAATGTATGACACAAGGGAGCCGGGCAGTGATGATATTAGTGATGTAGGTGTCACTATGGTATAGATCATGTGTGGAGGAAGGCTTAGGTGTATGTAACATTAATGTATGACACAAGGGAGCCGGGCAGTGATGATATTAGTGATGTAGGTGGCACTATGGTATAGATCATGTGTGGAGGAAGGCTTAGGTGTATGTAACATTAATGTATGATACAAGGAAGCCGGGCAGTGAGGATTTTAGTGATGTAGGTGTCACTATGGTATAGATCATGCGTGGAGGAAGGCTTAGGTGTATGACACAGTAATGTATGATAATAGGGAGCCGGGCAGTGATGATATTAGTGATGTAGGTGTCACTAGTGTATAGAGCATGTGTGGAGGAAGGCTTAGGTGTATGACACAGTAATGCATGATAATAGGGAGCCTGGCAGTGATGATATTAGTGATGTAGGTGTCACTATGGTATAGATCATGCGTGGAGGAAGGCTTAGGTGTATGACACAGTAATGTATGATAATAGGGAGCCGGGCAGTGATGATATTAGTGATGTAGGTGTCACTATGGTATAGATCATGTTTGGAGGAAGGATTAGGTGTATGACACAGTAATGTATGACAGTAGGGAGCAGAGCAGTGATGATATTAGTGATGTAGCTGTCACTAGTGGATAGAGCATGTGTGGAGGAAGGCTTAGGTGTATGACACAGTAAAGTATGACAATAGGGAGCAGAGCAGTGATGATATTAGTGATGTAGCTGTCACTAGTGTATACAGCATGTGTGGAGGAAGGGTTAGGTGTATGTAACATTAATGTATGACAATAGGGAGCAGAGCAGTGATGATATTAGTGATGTAGCTGTCACTAGTGTATAGAGCATGTGTGGAGGAAGGATTAGGTGTATGTAACATTAATGTATGACAATAGGGAGCAGAGCAGTGATGATATTAGTGATGTAGCTGTCACTAGTGTATAGAGCATGTGTGGAGGAAGGATTAGGTGTATGACACAGTAATGTATGACACAAGGAAGCCGGTCAGTGATGATATTAGTGATGTAGGTGTCACTATGGTATAAAGCATGTGTGGAGGAAGGCTTAGGTGTATGTATCATTAATGTATGACACAAGGAAGCCGAGCAGTGAGGATTTTAGTGATGTAGGTGTCACTATGATATAGATCATGCGTGGAGGAAGGATTAGGTGTATTACACAGTAATGTATGACAATAGGGAGCAGAGCAGTGATGATATTAGTGATGTAGATGTCACTAGTGTATAGAGCATGTGTGGAGGAAGGATTAGGTGTATGACACAGTAATGTATGACAATAGGGAGCAGAGCAGTGATGATATTAGTGATGTAGCTGTCACTAGTGTATAGAGCATGTGTGGAGGAAGGATTAGGTGTATGACACAGTAATGTATGATAATAGGAAGCCGGGCAGTGATGATATTAGTGATGTAGATGTCACTAGTCTATAGAGCATGTGTGGAGGAAGGATTAGGTGTATGACACAGTAATGTATGATAATAGGAAGCCGGGCAGTGATGATATTAGTGATGTAGATGTCACTAGTGTATAGAGCATGTGTGGGGGAAGGATTAGGTGTAGGACACAGTAATGTATGACAATAGGGAGCAGAGCAGTGATGATATTAGTGATGTAGCTGTCACTAGTGTATAGAGCATGTGTGGAGGAAGGATTAGGTGTAGGACACAGTAATGTATGACAATAGGGAGCAGAGCAGTGATGATATTAGTGATGTAGGTGTCACTAGTGTATAGAGCATGTGTGGAGGAAGGATTAGGTGTATGACACAGTAATGTATGACACAAGGGAGCAGAGCAGTGATGATATTAGTGATGTAGATGTCACTAGTGTGTAGAGCATGTGTGGAGGAAGGATTAGGTGTAGGACACAGTAATGTATGACAATAGGGATCAGAGCAGTGATGATATTAGTGATGTAGATGTCAGTAGTGTATAGAGCATGTGTGGAGGAAGGATTAGGTGTAGGACACAGTAATGTATGATACAAGGGAGCAGAGCAGTGATGATATTAGTGATGTAGATGTCACTAGTGTGTAGAGCATGTGTGGAGGAAGGATTAGGTGTAGGACACAGTAATGTATGACACAAGGGAGCAGAGCAGTGATGATATTAGTGATGTAGCTGTCACTAGTGTATAGAGCATGTGTGGAGGAAGGATTAGGTGTATTACACAGTAATGTATGACACAAGGGAGCCGAGCAGTGAAGATATTAGTGATGTAGCTGTCACTAGTGTATAGAGCATGTGTGGAGGAAGGATTAGGTGTAGGACACAGTAATGTATGACACAAGGGAGCAGAGCAGTGATGATATTAGTGATGTAGTTGTCACTAGTGTATAGAGCATGTGTGGGGGAAGGATTAGGTGTATGACACAGTAATGTATGACAATAGGGATCAGAGCAGTGATGATATTAGTGATGTAGCTGTCACTAGTGTATAGAGCATGTGTGGGGGAAGGATTAGGTGTATGACACATTAATGTATGACAATAGGGAGCAGAGCAGTGATGATATTAGTGATGTAGCTGTCACTAGTGTATAGAGCATGTGTGGAGGAAGGATTAGGTGTATGTAACATTAATGTATGACAATAGGGAGCAGAGCAGTGATGATATTAGTGATGTAGCTGTCACTAGTGTATAGAGCATGTGTGGAGGAAGGATTAGGTGTATTACACAGTAATGTATGACACAAGGGAGCCGAGCAGTGATGATATTAGTGATGTAGCTGTCACTAGTGTATAGAGCATGTGTGGAGGAAGGATTAGGTGTATGACACAGTAATGTATGACAATAGGGAGCAGAGCAGTGATGATATTAGTGATGTAGATGTCACTAGTGTATAGAGCATGTGTGGAGGAAGGATTAGGTGTGTGACACAGTAATGTATGACAATAGGGAGCAGAGCAGTGATGATATTAGTGATACAGCTGTCACTAGTGTATAGAGCATGTGTGGAGGAAGGATTAGGTGTATGACACAGTAATGTATGACACAAGGAAGCCGGGCAGTGAGGATTTTAGTGATGTAGGTGTCACTATGGTATAGATCATGTGTGGAGGAAGGCTTAGGTGTATGTAACATTAATGTATGACACAAGGGAGCCGGGCAGTGATGATATTAGTGATGTAGATGTCACTAGTGTATAGAGCATGCGTGGAGGAAGGCTTAGGTGTATGTAACATTAATGTATGACACAAGGGAGCCGGGCAGTGATGATATTAGTGATGTAGATGTCACTAGTGTATAGAGCATGTGTGGAGGAAGGATTAGGTGTATGTAACATTAATGTATGACAATAGGGAGCAGAGCAGTGATGATATTAGTGATGTAGGTGTCACTAGTGTATAGAGCATGTGTGGAGGAAGGATTAGGTGTGTGACACAGTAATGTATGACACAATGGAGCAGAGCAGTGATGATATTAGTGATGTAGATGTCACTAGTGTATAGAGCATGTGTGGAGGAAGGATTAGGTGTATGTAACATTAATGTATGACAATAGGGAGCTGGGCAGTGATGATATTAGTGATGTAGGTGTCACTATGGTATAGATCATGTGTGGAGGAAGGATTAGGTGTAGGACACAGTAATGTATGACACAAGGAAGCCGGGCAGTGAGGATTTTAGTGATGTAGGTGTCACTATGGTATAGATCATGCGTGGAGGAAGGCTTAGGTGTATGTAACATTAATGTA
Organism: Taudactylus pleione; assembly: GCA_031769625.1. Lineage (NCBI taxonomy): Eukaryota > Metazoa > Chordata > Amphibia > Anura > Myobatrachidae > Taudactylus > Taudactylus pleione. Next base: position 4,265,531 of record JAUIMM010000072.1, read on the forward strand.
TGATAATAGGGAGCCGGGCAGTGATGATATTAGTGATGTAGCTGTCACTAGTGTATAGAGCATGTGTGGAGGAAGGATTAGGTGTATGACACAGTAATGTATGATAATAGGGAGCCGGGCAGTGATGATATTAGTGATGTAGCTGTCACTAGTGTATAGAGCATGTGTGGAGGAAGGATTAGGTGTATGACACAGTAATGTATGACACAAGGAAGCCGGGCAGTGAGGATTTTAGTGATGTAGGTGTCACTATGGTATAGATCATGTGTGGAGGAAGGCTTAGGTGTATGTAACATTAGTGTATGACACAAGGAAGCCGGGCAGTGATGATATTAGTGATGTAGGTGTCACTATGGTATAGATCATGCGTGGAGGAAGGATTAGGTGTATGACACAGTAATGTATGACAATAGGGAGCAGAGCAGTGATGATATTAGTGATGTAGATGTCACTAGTGTATAGAGCATGTGTGGAGGAAGGATTAGGTGTATGACACAGTAATGTATGACACATGGGAGCAGAGCAGTGATGAGATTAGTGATGTAGATGTCACTAGTGTATAGAGCATGTGTGGAGGAAGGATTAGGTGTAGGACACAGTAATGTATGACACAAGGGAGCAGAGCAGTGAGGATATTAGTGATGTAGGTGTCACTAGTGTATAGAGCATGTGTGGAGGAAGGATTAGGTGTATGACACAGTAATGTATGACAATAGGGAGCAGAGCAGTGATGATATTAGTGATGTAGGTGTCACTAGTGTATAGAGCATGTGTAGAGGAAGGCTTAGGTGTATGTAACATTAATGTATGACACAAGGGAGCCGGGCAGTGATGATATTAGTGATGTAGGTGTCACTATGGTATAGATCATGTGTGGAGGAAGGCTTAGGTGTATGACACAGTAATGTATGACAATAGGGAGCAGAGCAGTGATGATATTAGTGATGTAGATGTCACTAGTGTATAGAGCATATGTGGAGGAAGGATTAGGTGTATGACACAGTAATGTATGACAATAGGGAGCAGAGCAGTGATGATATTAGTGATGTAGATGTCACTATTGTATAGATCATGTGTGGAGGAAGGATTAGGTGTATGTAACATTAATGTATGACACAAGGGAGCCGGGCAGTGATGATATTAGTGATGTAGCTGTCACTAGTGTATAGAGCATGTGTGGGGGAAGGATTAGGTGTATGACACAGTAATGTATGACACAAGGGAGCAGAGCAGTGATGATATTAGTGATGTAGATGTCACTAGTGTATAGAGCATGTGTGGAGGAAGGATTAGGTGTAGGACACAGTAATGTATGACAATAGGGAGCAGAGCAGTGATGATATTAGTGATGTAGCTGTCACTAGTGTATAGAGCATGTGTGGGGGAAGGATTAGGTGTATGACACAGTAATGTATGACACAAGGGAGCAGAGCAGTGATGATATTAGTGATGTAGGTGTCACTAGTGTATAGAGCATGTGTGGAGGAAGGATTAGGTGTAGGACACAGTAATGTATGAGAATAGGGAGCAGAGCAGTGATGATATTAGTGATATAGCTGTCACTAGTGTATAGAGCATGTGTGGAGGAAGGATTAGGTGTAGGACACAGTAATGTATGACACAAGGGAGCAGAGCAGTGATGATATTAGTGATGTAGCTGTCACTAGTGTGTAGAGCATGTGTGGAGGAAGGATTAGGTGTAGGACACAGTAATGTATGATAATAGGGAGCCGGGCAGTGATGATATTAGTGATGTAGCTGTCACTAGTGTATAGAGCATGTGTGGAGGAAGGATTAGGTGTAGGACACAGTAATGTATGACACAAGGGAGCAGAGCAGTGATGATATTAGTGATGTAGCTGTCACTAGTGTATAGAGCATGTGTGGAGGAAGGATTAGGTGTAGGACACAGTAATGTATGACAATAGGGAGCAGAGCAGTGATGATATTACTGATGTAGGTGTCATTAGTGTATAGAGCATGTGTAGAGGAAGGCTTAGGTGTATGTAACATTAATGTATGACACAAGGGAGCCGGGCAGTGATGATATTAGTGATGTAGGTGTCACTATGGTATAGATCATGTGTGGAGGAAGGCTTAGGTGTATGACACAGTAATGTATGACAATAGGGAGCAGAGTAGTGATGATATTAGTGATGTAGCTGTCACTAGTGTATAGATCATGCGTGGAGGAAGGCTTAGGTGTATGTAACATTAATGTATGACACAAGGAAGCCGGGCAGTGAGGATATTAGTGATGTAGGTGTCACTATGGTATAGATCATGCGTGGAGGAAGGCTTAGGTGTATGACACAGTAATGTATGACAATAGGGAGCAGAGCAGTGATGATATTAGTGATGTAGCTGTCACTAGTGTATAGAGCATGTGTGGAGGAAGGATTAGGTGTATGACACAGTAATGTATGATAATAGGGAGCCGGGCAGTGATGATATTAGTGATGTAGCTGTCACTAGTCTATAGAGCATGTGTGGAGGAAGGATTAGGTGTATGACACAGTAATGTATGACACAAGGAAGCCGGGCAGTGAGGATTTTAGTGATGTAGGTGTCACTATGGTATAGATCATGTGTGGAGGAAGGCTTAGGTGTATGTAACATTAGTGTATGACACAAGGAAGCCGGGCAGTGATGATATTAGTGATGTAGGTGTCACTATGGTATAGATCATGTGTGGAGGAAGGCTTAGGTGTATGTAACATTAATGTATGACACAAGGAAGCCGGGCAGTGAGGATTTTAGTGAAACAAGTCAATGACATTGGAGCGCTTTCCTGGCTCTTACGCTGCCTAAACCGTTACAGATATATCACAACGATGGACTATATTTTATACCATGTAGATTGATACGTATTATCCGGTTTCTCCAGAAAAAAATGATGTAATCCCTGGTTACCGACACAACATTTTTTTAATATTCCTGTTTCAAATTAGTCCAATTCCTGGTAAGACCCTGCTTTGGCCTACCAATAAATACTGCACAGGGACAAGCCTATAACGTGGCTGGAGGTGACCTGTGGAGACTGTTTTTCTCATGGACAACTTTACCCTTTTACGTCAGGAAAACGACTAATGTCGTCTACAAGGCAATCTTATAAGACCTCGGTTAAAAAAGACTAATCACTGTAAATTCAAAATTGCTCCCGTGCAAAGCCGGTGCGGGTCGCTAGTCAGGGGCGTATTAAGAGAGGAGGGGGCTAGTGTTCATTCCCCGTCCGGGGCCCCCTCCTCTCTCCCAAGTGGCACGCAGCGCACTGACAAAGCAGTAGACTCTGGGCATTAGTTTACTAGTTGAGTCTACTGCACATGTGCAGGTGACTGGGGAAATGGCATGGCATTTTTCCAGCGATTTCCCTACTGCGCATGCGCAAAACGCCGGGAAAATGGCTGCCGCAGCCATTTTTCCAGGAGTTTTGTGTAGCGCTACTACCGCCAACGCGGTTCTTTGGAGCGGTAAGTATAAAAAATAGGGGTGCAGGGTGTGCGTTGTGTGCCCCCCCTGGACCCAGGAGCCCGTGTGCACCGCACACCCTGCACCCATTATAGTTAGGCCCGTCGCTAGTACTGTATATATCAGAAATACCTCAGTGCCAATGAAGCACCTCAAGGTCGTATTATTCAAACATCTTTTAACTTTAATTGATTTTAGCCGTTTGGAAATCTTTAAATGTGTTTGTGATACAGTATAAGCTCCGCCAAACCCCCTACTCTGTCATATTGCATGTCCGCGTGTAAATGGCTTACCTGTACTAATGCGGGAGATGTATGAAACCTTCTGACGAGGATAATCAGCCTACACCAGTCCTGTTTAGAAAGTTTGATACATCTCCCCCCAGTATTTTTTATTTACTTTTTGTTATTATACAATTACTTACAAAAGCCAACATTACCGTGTCTTGAGTACAATGGACCTGATTCAGAGCCTCTCGTTAAGCTGCGCTTGCTCGCGGTTGTCGCCCGTCTGCGCATGCATCTAAGTCGCAGTGCGCATGCGCAATCTAGCATCTGCGATGTACAATCGAGCTCTCGTAGTACACAGACAGGACGCTACTTTGAGTGACAGATAGCGCCGTTTGTGGGTGGTAACAGGGGAGGGTGCTTGTGAACGGGGGAGTGGTTGTGCAAACGCAGGCGTGTCTGACTGTCAGACCGGCGTTTAATGGGTGTGCATAATTAGCAAAGTAGCATTGCACACGTGACTTGGTTGTTTTTTAGCCAGAACTGCTCGCAGTGCTTGGGGTAGGTTAGGTCAACCCCAAGCGCTGCGAGCAGCTCCGATGGCCCTCGATGTTCACGATTAATCAGACACTTCCCGGAGATGACGTGTGCTGCGAGTGACAGGTGGGAGGATTTATAGTCCAGCGTACGCTAACTGCTGTCGCTCACTAAGATATAGAGGGCGTCCGTACAGCGCAAAGAGCGATCACTTGATATGCATACGCAGCCCCTTCTTGCATCTTGCGAGCGGCTCTGAGTCAGGTCCTATGTTCGCTTTTCTTTGCATAGAAAAAAACATTAATAATGCTACACAATGTAGATCCTGGTCACTTTGCTGGAATTCCACCCCAATTATTTAGTCTAATTTTGTGCACATTTTTGAACGTCACCGTGGACTGATGGCTCTGAGAACCATCGCAATAATATCTGTGTATTTCTACTCTGTAGTGCTTCTAGTGCTCATTGGTGCTGCCATTTGTGTTATCCCCTGTCTATGGCAAGTCCCCTACGCTCCCAACACCCCGGGCGGCTTATGTGAGCGTGATAGGAGCACACAAGTAAGTTACGGCAGCAGAGACCCTTCCATACCCCACCCCTGATTCCACCATGGACTCACCGAGCTTCTTGGCTACAGCGGAGTCCTCTTCAGAGTCTACTAACCCAAACCCCACGCCTTTATCTTCCAGGACTTGGGCTGCTAACTAGGGAAAAAGACAAAAAAAGGAAGAGACAGGGGAGAGGGAGAGAAGAGAGAGAGTGTTTTAGGGCTGTGTAACAGGACATGGAGTAAATTCATAGCAAGGAATCAGAAAATATTCACAATAGCATGATGTGGGGACGGTAATGAAGGGTCATGCAGCACAGTTCGGGTAGTGGATAGCATTTCTACCTCACGGTCCTGAGGTCATGAGTTCCTTTCCTGACCTAGGCAATATCTGAGCGGAGTTTGTATGTTCTCTCTGCGTTGCAAGGGTGTTCCTCCGGGTACTCTGGTTTCTCGCACTTGCGATCCTGTACGCAGCTGCTAAGCGAAAATATGCAAATTTGGCAGCCGCTGGGAGATGTAGTTCGACGCCCACTTGCGACTCTGCAAATCCCAGCGTCTGCTTTCAGAGATGCAGCGTCGGTCTGCGAGTCATTTGATTGTCGCAGTTCTATGGTCCCGCAGAATGGGCGCAGGAACGCCCGAGATGTATTTTTGGGTATGGGATCGCAGACGCAGGCTGTGACAGGCTGCCTAAACGGTTGCAATGCGCCTGCGTTCTTTGCTGCCACTTCCCCTGAACGCTCCCTGACTGTCAATCACACTGCGAGTATATTGTTGCTGCCAGCATCTGCAGTGATGTACCATGGCACATGGGCACAGCGACTTAGACGCACGCGAGACTTACTGGTAATCGCTCAACTGCGTAAACTTCGGTAGCGCGTACTTCTCTGAAGCACGCGCTGTAGATTGTAACCTCCACTGGGGCAGGGACTGGCTTGAATGACTGAAATATCATCTGTAAGCGCTGCGTACTACGGGCCTGGTTCAGCGTTCTACGCTGATATTTATGGAGGTTGAGCGATTGTTAGCCATTGTGCATGCGTGTAAGCCGGACTGCGCACGCGCAGCGATTGTTTGTGATTATGCTCACACAGAGGTTTCACTCGCAAAGTGAGTGACAGGCCATCATGGCTTGGGGGAGGTTATAGGCGGGTGTGGTTAGGCAAATGCAGGCGTGTCTGACACCGCTTCCTGGGCGTGCATAAATTATCCATTGTGATCTTCTTCGCAGTATGAGAGCTCTCAGAACTCTGTCAGGAAAGACGCAGTGTTTGAGACAGGTCAGGCGTCACTCAGAAGCTGCGCGATGTTCCTGCTGTTTAGCCTGGTGCACGTCGTCCGACGGATATGAGAAGGCAGAAGTGGGCGCCCCCATGCTTAGACGCACACTCTAGTAGAAGGTATCCTACAGTAACAGAAGTGTTATATTCTTATTCTGCTTACTGGATAAGGTTTAATGCAGCTACATATACATCCCGCACCCTTGGCAGCGTCATTACACTGTTACCGTGGGGAGGGGGTTTAAATCCCCATCGGATATTGCTGTCTGCGCTGGGGATGTGAAACGCTGTGTCACCGAGTTGGAATTATAGTTTTTACTAGAGATTGTGACAATAACAAAATGCAGCTCGTCAGTAGGGTAAAACAAAACATCCCCTATAGAGCATGCCTGATTATGTAACCTGCACATTAGGATATGTATGTAAAAACTGTTCTGTAGGTTACTGTTGCCTTTAGCAACCAATCAGATTGTAAGTTTAATTTTGCCAGTGACGTTTAGAAAATAATGCAAACATCTCATTGGTTGCTATCGGCAACGTCACCTCCAGTCCATTTCCATTTACCGTTTTGAATAGTTTTTTTTTCATGGCCACCAAGAGAAATTTCTGGCCCACGTACAAAGGGGGAGGAAGGGGGAGGTTACCATGTGTGTTGTAGAACCACATTGGGAAATTCAGGCCTCCTTCTTAGATTTTGCGCTATGAGATTCTGGCGTATTGGACCCACAGTAAAACTGTTTCAAGGCTGCAGCATGATGTCACACCCATAGCTTTTCACAGCGGAACAGAGTGTTTTGCAAAATGCTAATTTATAAATACAATGTATAAGCCCCAAATCTTGTTTGGGCAAATCCACAAATTTGTCCAGTGAATTTCCACTTCCCAAACACAGAACAACATGCACGTTCCTCACAAGGCTGTTCTCTATCAGGAAATGACTATCCACACTAAGGGCGAGATGTATCCAGCCTTTGGGAGAGATAAAGTAGAGCAATTGCCCAGAGCAACCAATCAGCTTCTAACTGAAACACCCAAAATTCCTTTGAACCATGCTTGCCGATTTATACATTCACCTCCCTGGGAGTAGCCTGGGGAGGAGGAACAAGTGGGTGGAGATGGGGGCGGGCCGACTTGGTTGCATCAGTAAGCTCCACCCCCTCATGGGAATTTGCCACGGACACCAGATATTTAAAATAAGGGGCGGGGCTAAAATACACAATTCTCATAGAATCCAGTCATTAGGCCCCGCCCCACAACGCACGAACCCGACGATCCCAGGTAATATTCTGCCCATTCTGCCCACTTCACTAGTGAAGTGGGCAGAATGCGGGAGAAGTGCCTACCGTTCCGGTGGTGCGGGGGGTTATTCGAAAAACGCGAGCCTCCCGCGACTTCCGGGAGGGTAGGCAAGTATGCCTTGAACACACCTAAAATAAGGAACAGTGATTCAGGGCCGGATTGAGGGCTATATGGGCCTGGGGGGCTGAAAATTCTCAATGGCCTATACTGAGGAGGGGAGGAGCTGTGACCAATGCAGTGGGAGTGTGACCAGTGCAGTGTGGGTGTGGCCAGTGCCATGAGGGCGTGTGATTAGTGCAGTGTGGGTGTGGCCAGTGCCATGAGGGCGTGTGATTAGTGCAGTGTGGGTGTGGCCAGTGCCATGAGGGTGTGTGATTAGTGCAGTGTGGGTGTGGCCAGTGCCATGAGGGTGTGTGATTAGTGCAGTGTGGGTGTGGCCAGTGCCATGAGGGTGTGTGATTAGTGCAGTGTGGGTGTGGCCAGTGCCATGAGGGTGTGTGATTAGTGCAGTGTGGGTGTGGCCAGTGCCATGAGGGTGTGTGATTAGTGCAGTGTGGGTGTGGCCAGTGCCATGAGGGTGTGTGATTAGTGCAGTGTGGGTGTGGCCAGTGCCATGAGGGTGTGTGATTAGTGAGTTGTGGGTGTGGCCAGAGCCGTACACATCTTATAGTATCATCCCCACTGTGACTCTACATTCATAAAAATAGACAAATTGAAGAATTAAAAAAGAAATATATATATATACAGTATGCATAGGCAGCCAGTTATTATCATGCCACCATGATGATGGGCCTATAATTATGTGGAGACCTGGAGCTGTAGCTCCACCTGCCCCATTTTTTACTCTTTGTAGTGTTGCATGGACTGTCCTGCAGCAGTCCTATGTCATTAGACAGGCAGTGACTGTGGGTCTCATGCTTTGAGCACCATAGTCCTGTATGGTATTCTATTAATGCAGACTATGCAGCTATATTTATCACCAGCAATGTTTGTGCTAATGCAGCAGGTTCAGAGCAGACCTCCTGTCATACTTTGCTAAGTCTGCTATGGCCGTAAACACTTGGCTTTTTGCTTTGCAAAGTTCTAACGTGTTCCTGTAATAAATCTGGTGATGGTGTTTTCAGCAATGAAACCGCAACACGTACATATTGGTAATCTATCGAGAGCCATGTTTCCTATACATTGCCGTTCAGACTTCCCAGATTTATATCTCCCTGGCTGCAGCTCTGATTAGTGTCTTGGCGCAGAATCTCTAGAAATGTAGAATAAAATAACTCATTTTTTTTCCTGCAGAACTTCATCCTCTGTTCCTGCCAATTGGCCCCGTCTTTATACGATGGATGAACGCTTGTTTATGCAAATAAATTATTTTTTACAAGACAGTATTCCGATCGCTGCACCCCGTCTGTCTTCCATGACACCTCTCTCTCACTCCCGTAACGCCGCCCCCAGACGATGCATTATGTTGCGATGCAGTTAGCGAGGAGAACAGCTGCTCCAGCCTTGTGGAAAAAAATAACCCAAAAAGAAATCCCAAATTAAAAAGGACTGTGATCGCTATGGTAAACAGCAGTTGGGCGCACAGATGTAACTCATTCGCAGGATTTGGTGTCATTTAGTTGGAGCAACAATCTTGTAGAGGGTTTTTTTTTTCTCTGTGTTGTGTTTGCTGACATAAACCACTAACACCTGCAACTATGGGCCTATAACTGTGTATAGGGGATAACATGCACTTGCTGTATATCATTAGAAGTCACCGACTAATCCTGTCACTTATATTAATCACAGAACGTGGAGATGACTCCAGATAGCCATATAATCTACGCTAAATGTCGGCAGCAAGGCTCCTATCTGGGGAAATAGATTTAAAGTCTCCACAGTGGAGGCATTTTACTGGCTTAGCTCATTTCCAACCATATACTTCCCCTCAGTGCCTCATGCCTCAGTGATGTCATTGGTTCCTAGTGAATTTGTAGCCTGCATTGTCATGGATTTTGGTCATTCTTACCGACTCTGGGAGGGGGCTGCCAGGTCAGCTCAGTGGTGGGACGGGTCGCGAGAAAGTGGTCGATTGTCAGAATTGTCAAACGGATGCGAGGCCACAATGATGCAATTCAACGCAAATGGAGTAATTGGACGCTCGGGCCGTCCACTCTTGCTTGGTAAGTGGGCGGGTTGGCGGTTGGCTCTGGGAGACTTGGCCAGTCTTCCGGACGGCCAGGGGCACCAACCGATTTTCAGGAGCCGTCTGGGCGTTTTGGGAAAGTAGGACAGTATGATTTAGGTCTCGCTCTAATAAGGGCTGCTTCCAAGGTTTGTAGGTGTGTTGGATACTTTAATGGCAACAAATTGTTATAGTTTGCAAATTTATATCTTATTTGTCTAAACGGGATCAGAGAGACATTATTTGAGTTTAGTTTGAGTATATCACTAAGCTAATTATACACAGTACTTACTTACAATGGCACTTATATGTGAAATGCGCAAAAACATCCTGGATTAGACAACCAAGACTGCTGCCTAAGGGCCACCTTGTAGTGAGGGGCCCAGATTACTGTTACCCATTTTTACGAGTAATTTTTTTTATAAACAGAGGAAGGGGGCTGCAAACAAATGTGTCTTATCTAGGGCCACTGGGTCTTAATCAGGCTCTTGATGGTCTAGGTCAGGGATTCCCAACCACGGTCCTCAAGGCACACTAACAGTTCAGGTTTTAAGGATAGCCATACTTGAGCACAGGTGACTTAATTAGTACCTCAGTTATTTTGATTTAACCATCTGTGCTTAAGCATGGATATCACTAAAACCAGGACTGTTGGTGTGCCTTGAGGACCGAGGTTGGGAATCACTGGTCTAGGTCAATGGTTCTCAAACTCGGTCCTCAGGACCCCACACAGGTCACGTTTTCCAGGTCACCCAGCAGGTGCACAGGCGTAGTCATGACTCACTGACACATTTGGAGGTTTCACAGTTGGAGCTAATTATTTCTGTTGTGATTATGTAAGGATACCTGGAAAACATGCACCGTTTGGGGTCCTGAGGACCGAGTTCGAGAACCCGTGGTCTAGGTAGATGTCCCTGCAGACTAGGGACACCGTGCATGACTAAAAACATTACATCAAAATCTAATCCCAACAGTAGAACCAACCTTTTTTTATTACATAAATCTTAAATTATTATTCAGTTTATTCCCATGTTTATCTTAAATTAATCGGAACTTGGGCCCTCATTCAGAGCCGGACGCTCTGAGCAGAGCGCTCGCTCTGAATGAGGGCCGTCCTCCATAAAAATGGAGCGTCCTCCTGGACGCTCGTATAGCTGTGGGTCACCACTCACAGCATATACGAGCGTGCAGGATGATGGTCGCGATGGTCTTTACCATCGCGACCATCGCCAGTGCAACCAGAAGCCTGTGGTCGGGTTTTTCGACCACAAGCCCTGGAGTGATTTTGGCTCTAGCAGAGCCAAAATCACTCCCACTGACATCACTAGTGATGTCAGTGGGGCCGGCTTCTGACGGTAGGCGTTCCCTTGGGAACGCCTCCGTCTGGCAGGCACGCCCCCGGCACGCCCACCAAAGGGGGCGTGCTGTCAGTCAACATCGATAGCACGCCCCCTTTGATCAGACACAACGAGCGAAGGAAAGTCCTTCGCTCGTCGCGTCTGGCGCATGCGCACGACGGAGCTCCCTCCGTCGTGCGCATGCGCAGTGCACACCATCGACCCACTTGCGAGCGGACAGCCGCTTGCGAGTGGGTCTGAATGAGGCCTTTGGTTCAAAGCACAAAATCGCCGCATAGTCTCTTTGTAGGTAAAAGGTACAATTTATGAAACATCATGTATAGACATGAGGAAGTGTTGATGCCTTTCTCCCATATTATATTTTGGCTTTGGTAGAGCCACTACACTATGCACTACGCGTTTCGCATATCTCAATGTTTTAACGAACAAGAACAAAATAAGCCCCTCTCATGATCTGTTTAAAGCACAGACCTTCCTGTTCTGTTCCTCATACCACATCTACACTATCATGAAGCCACACCCCGTTCTTAGTGTAAAAATCAGGAGTATTGAAAGGTATACCATACGTAATATACTTTTACCACCAGCTTCATGTCCCCCCCCATCTGAGTAGACAGTAAAATCGAGCTATTAGTACCGTATACTGTATAATAAAGTCCCTTTTATATTTTCATATTAATGTCCTAGACAACTGGATCCATCTATCCAACACCTGTATATACTGTATGGGGATACTTCACTCAAGATCCGCACTTGGGGTAACAATTCACAGACTGAGCACCTCTGGGGTTAATGATCCAGGCAGAAATCATTGAATCCAAATATATTTATGAAACATTAATACAATGGGCAAGATGTATCATCGCATATTGTATGTAATAATACATCCTGCCACTCATCACATGCATTGCGGCGTTTATTAGTCTTTATGTTTATATAAATATTCCTTCTCAGTAAGTATGAAGTTATGCTATGGGATAAGACTTGCATTCGGTAAGCAGAATACGGTCCCAATTCAGTTAGCCGCAGTAAAACTTGGTTAACTTATGCTTAACCTAAACGAGCTTATCGTGCCGTAATTCCGCTTACAGCGTGTATGCGTGCTCCCGCCATTCACCCTATACAATTCTACAATGCTTGTCCCGGGGCTGCGCTGTAATTCTGGCTGGTAATACCCTCGATAAGTGTGGAGAAAAGTTGGGAAATCCCCTATACCCCTAAAAAAGTGTCCAACACTATTAGATAACGGTATAAAAGCCATAATCGGAGCATGTGTGGTTCTTATAAGGTGAGAAATGGCTGATGTGTGCATTTTATTCTAACGGTAAGAATATGATAGAAAGCAAATGTATATCAGCAATGTATAGGCTGCGGGTAATTGTGCAGTGCAGAGAGATGCCTGCCAGGTGGTTTTTCTGTCATTTTAAGTCACTTTAAAAAAATTGTCAAAAAACACCTGTAACTCCCAGCTGCAAGTTTAAAAACACCTGTCCCATCAATACAGCACCCCCATATACCTGTTCCATCAATACAGCACCCCCATATACCTGTCGCATCAATACAGCACCCCCATCTAGCTGTCCCATCAATACAGCACCCCCATATACCTGTCACATTAATACATCACCCCCATAAACCTGTCGCATCAATACAGCACCCCCATATACCTGTCCCATCAATACAGCACCCCCATATACCTGTCCCATCAATACAGCACCCCCATATACCTGTCACATTAATACATCACCCCCATATACCTGTCACATCAATACAGCACCCCATATACCTGTCCCATCAATACAGCAAACCCATATACCTGTCCCATCAATACAGCACCCCCAAATACCTGTCCCATCAATTCAACAACCCCATATACCTGTCCCATCAATACAGCACCCCCATATACCTGTCACATCAATACATCACCCCCATATACCTGTCCCATCCATACAGCACCCCCAAATACCTGTCCCATCAATTCAGCAGCCCCATATACCTGTCCCATCAATACAGCACCCCCATATACCTGTCACATCAATACATCACCCCCCCATATACCTGTCCCATACATACAGCACTCCCATATACCTGTCACATCCATACAGCACCCCCATATACCTGTCACATCAATACATCACCCCCATATACCTATCACATCAATACATCACCCCCATATACCTGTACCATCCATACAGCACCCCCATATACCTGTCACATCAATACATCACCCCATATACCTGTCCCATCAATACAGCACCCCCATATACCTATCACATCAATACATCACCCCCATATACCTCTTACAACAATACAGCACCCCATATACCTATCACATCAATACAGCACCCCCATATACCTGTCCCATCAATAGAGTACCCCCATATACCTGTCACATCAATACAGCACCCCCATATACCTGTCACATCCATATGGCACCCCCATATACCTGTCCCATCAATACATCTCCCCCATATACCTGTCACATCAATACATCACCCCCATATACCTGTCACATAAATACATCGTCTCCATATACCTGTCACATAAATACAGCACCCCCATCAATCTGCCCCATCAATACATCACCCCCATATACCTGTCCCATCAATACATCACCCCCATATACCTGTCACATCAATACAGCACCCCCATATACCTGTCACATCAATACATTACCCTCATATATCTGTCACATCAATACAGCACCCCCATATACCTATCACATTAATACATCACCCCCATATATCTGTCACATCAATACAGCACTCCCATATACCTGTCACATCAATACAGCACCCCCAAATACCTGTCCCATCAATTCAGCAACCCCATATACCTGTCCCATCAATACAGCACCCCCATATACCTATCACATCAATACATCACCCCCATATACCTGTCACATCAATACATCACCCCCATATACCTGTCACATCAATACATCACCCCCGTATACCTATCACATCAATACAGCACCCCCCATATACCTGTCACATCAATACATCACCCCCATATACCTGTCACATCAATACATCACCCCCGTATACCTATCACATCAATACAATACCCCCATATACCTATCACATCAATACATCATCCCATATACCTATCACATTAATACAGCACCCCCATATACCTATCACATCAATACATCACCCCCATATACCTGTACCATCCATACAGCACCCCCATATACCTGTCCCATCAATACAGCACCCCCATATACCTGTCACATCAATACATCACCCCCCCATATACCTGTCCCATACATACAGCACTCCCATATACCTGTCACATCCATACAGCACCCCCATATACCTGTCACATCCATACAGCACCCCCATATACCTATCACATCAACACAGCACCCCCATATACCTATCACATCAATACATCACCCCCGTATACCTATCACATCAATACAACACCCCCATATACTTGTCCCATCAATACAGCACCCCCCATATACGTATCACATCAATACAGCACCCCCATATACCTGTCACATCAACACAGCACCCCCATATACCTGTCACATCAATACATCACCCCCATATACCTATCACATCAATACACCTCCCCCATGTACCTATCACATCAATACATCACCCCATATACCTATCACATCAATACATCACCCCATATACCTGTCACATCAATACATCACCCCCATATACCTATCACATCAATACATCTCCCCCATATACCTATCACATCAATACATCACCCCCATATACCTGTCACATCAATACAGCACCCCCATATACCTGTCCCATCAATACAGCACCCGCCCATATACCTATCACATCAATACAGCACCCCCATATACCTATCACATCAATACAGCACCCCCAAATACCTGTCCCATCAATACATCACCCCCGTATACCTATCACATCAATACATCACCCCCGTATACCTGTCCCATCAATACAACACCCCCGTATACCTGTCACATCAATACAGCACCCTCGTATACCTGTCACATCAATACATCACCCCCATATACCTATCACATCAATACATCACCCCCATATACCTATCACATCAATACATCACCTTCATATACCTGTCACATCAATACATCACCCCCATATACCTGTCCCATCAATACAGCACCCCCATCTACCTGTCCCATCAATACAGCACCCCCCATATACCTGTCACATCAATACAGCACACCCATATACCTATCCCATCAATACAGCACACCCATATACCTATCCCATCAATACATCACCCCCATATACCTATCACATCAATACAATACCCCCATATACCTATCACATCAATACATCATCCCATATACCTATCACATTAATACAGCACCCCCATATACCTATCACATCAATACATCACCCCCATATACCTGTACCATCCATACAGCACCCCCATATACCTGTCCCATCAATACAGCACCCCCATATACCTGTCACATCAATACATAACCCCCCCATATACCTGTCCCATACATACAGCACTCCCATATACCTGTCACATCCATACAGCACCCCCATATACCTATCACATCAACACAGCACCCTCATATACCTATCACATCAATACATCACCCCCGTATACCTATCACATCAATACAACACCCCCGTATACCTGTCCCATCAATACAGCACCCCCCATATACGTATCACATCAATACAGCACCCCCATATACCTGTCACATCAACACAGCACCCCCATGTACCTATCACATCAATACATCACCCCATATACCTGTCACATCAATACATCACACCATATACCTGTCACATCAATACATCTCCCCCATATACCTATCACATCAATACATCACCCCCATATACCTGTCACATCAATACAGCACCCCCCATATACCTGTCCCATCAATACAGCACCCCCCATATACCTATCACATCAATACAGCACCCCCATATACCTATCACATCAATACAGCACCCCCAAATACCTGTCCCATCAATACATCACCCCCGTATACCTATCCCATCAATACATCACCCCCGTATACCTATCCCATCAATACATCACCCCCGTATACCTATCCCATCAATACAGCACCCCCCATATACCTGTCCCATCAATACAGCACCCTCATATACCTGTCACATCAATACATCACCCCCATATACCTATCACATCAATACATCACCCCCATATACCTGTCACATCAATACATCACCCCCATATACCTGTCCCATCAATACAGCACCCCCATCTACCTGTCCCATCAATACAGCACCCCCCATATACCTGTCACATCAATACAGCACCCCCATATACCTATCACATCAATACAGCACCCCCATATACCTATCCCATCAATACATCACCCCCATATACCTATCCTATCAATACAACACCCCCGTATACCTGTCCCATCAATACAGCACCCCCCTATACCTATCACATCAATACAGCACCCCCATATACCTATCACATCAATACAGCACCCCCATATACCTGTCACATCAATACATCACCCCCATATACCTATCATCAATACAGCACCCCCATATACCTGTCACATCAATACATCACCCCATATACCTGTCACATCAATACAGCACCCCCATATACCTATCACATCAATACAATACCCCCATATACCTATCACATCAATACATCACCCCATATACCTATCACATCAATACATCACCCCCCATATACCTATCACATCAATACATCACCCCATATACCTATCACATCAATACATCACCCCATATACCTATCACATCAATACATCACCCCATATACCTATCACATCAATACATCACCCCCATATACCTGTCACATCAATACAGCACCCCATATACCTGTCACATCAATACAGCACCCCATATACCTATCACATCAATACATCACCCCCATACACCTATCACATCAGTACATCTCCCCCATATACCTGTCACATCAATACAGCACCTCCATATACCTGTCACATCAATACATCACCCCATATACCTGTCACGTCAATACATCACCCCATATACCTATCACATCAATACATCACCCCCATACACCTATCACATCAGTACATCTCCCCCATATACCTATCACATCAGTACATCACCCCCATATACCTATCACATCAATACCGCACCCCCATATACCTGCCTCATCAATACAGCACGCCCATATACCTGTCCCATCAATACAGCACCCCCATATACCTGTCCCATGAATACAGTACCCCCATATACCTGTTACATGAATACAGCACCCCCATATACCTGCCTAATCAATACAGCACCCCCATATACCTGCCTCATCAATACAGCACCCCATATACCTGTCACATCAATACAGCACCCCCATATACCTGTCACATCAATACATCACCCCCATATACCTGTCACATCAATACAGCACCCCCATATACCTGTCACATCAATACATCACCCCCATATACCTGTCACATCAATACATCGCCCCCATATACCTGTCCCATCAATACAGCGCCCCCATCTACCTGTCCCATCAATACAGCACCCCCCATATACCTGTCACATCAATACAGCACCCCCATATACCTATCACATCAATACAGCACCCCCATATACCTATCCCATCAATACATCACCCCCATATACCTATCCTATCAATACAACACCCCCGTATACCTGTCCCATCAATACAGCACCCCCCTATACCTATCACATCAATACAGCACCCCCATATACCTATCACATCAATACAGCACCCCCATATACCTGTCACATCAATACATCACCCCCATATACCTATCACATCAATACAGCACCCCCATATACCTGTCACATCAATACATCACCCCATATACCTGTCACATCAATACAGCACCCCCATATACCTGTCACATCAATACAATACCCCCATATACCTATCACATCAATACATCACCCCATATACCTATCACATCAATACATCACCCCCCATATACCTATCACATCAATACATCACCCCATATACCTATCACATCAATACATCACCCCATATACCTATCACATCAATACATCACCCCATATACCTATCACATCAATACATCACCCCCATATACCTGTCACATCAATACAGCACCCCATATACCTGTCACATCAATACATCACCCCCATACACCTATCACATCAGTACATCTCCCCCATATACCTGTCACATCAATACAGCACCTCCATATACCTGTCACATCAATACATCACCCCATATACCTGTCACGTCAATACATCACCCCATATACCTATCACATCAATACATCACCCCCATACACCTATCACATCAGTACATCTCCCCCATATACCTATCACATCAGTACATCACCCCCATATACCTATCACATCAATACTGCACCCCCATATACCTGCCTCATCAATACAGCACGCCCATATACCTGTCCCATCAATTCAGTACCCCCATATACCTGTCACATGAATACAGCACCCCCATATACCTGTTACATCAATACAGCACCCCCATATACCTGCCTAATCAATACAGCACCCCCATATACCTGCCTCATCAATACAGCACCCCATATACCTGTCACATTAATACAGCACCCCCATATACCTGTCACATCAATACATCACCCCCATATACCTGTCACATCAATACAGCACCCCCATATACCTGTCACATCAATACATCACCCCCATATACCTGTCACATCAATACATCGCCCCCATATACCTGTCACATCAATACAGCACCCCCATATACCTGTCCCATCAATACATCGCTCCCATATACTTGTCACATCAATACAGCACCCCCATATACCTTCCTTATAAATACAGCACCCCCATATACCTGTCACATAAATACAGCACCCCCGTATACCTGTCACATAAATACAGCACCCCCATATACCTGTCACATCAATACCGCACCCCCATATACCTGCCTCATCAATACAGCACGCCCATATACCTGTCCCATCAATACAGCACCCCCATATACCTGTCCCATCAATTCAGTACCCCCATATACCTGTCACATGAATACAGCACCCCCATATACCTGTTACATCAATACAGCACCCCCATATACCTGCCTAATCAATACAGCATCCCCATATACCTGCCTCATCAATACAGCACCCCACATACCTGTCACATCAATACATCGCCCTCATATACCTGTCACATCAATACAGCACCCCCATATACCTGTCACATCAATACATCACCCCCATATACCTGTCACATCAATACAGCACCCCCATATACCTGACACATAAATACAGCACCACCATCTATCTGCCCCATCAATACATCGCCCCCATATACCTGTCACATCAATACAGCACCCCCATATTCCTGTCCCATCAATTCAGCACCCCATATACTTGACCCACCCCATATAACTGTCCCATTAATACATCTCCCCCATATACCTGTCCCATCTATACGTCACCCCCATATACCTATCACATCAATACATCGTTCCCATATTCCTGTCACATAAATACAGCACCCCCATATACCTGACACATAAATACAGCACCACCATCTATCTGCCCCATTAATACATCTCCCCCATATACCTGTCCCATCTATACATCACCCCCATATACCTATCACATCAATACATCACCCCCATATACCTGTCCCATCTATACATCACCCCCATATACCTATCATATCAATACATCACCCCCATATACCTATCACATCAATACATCACCCCCATATACCTGTCACATAAATACAGCACCACCATCTATCTGCCCCATCAATACATCGCCCCCATATACCTGACACATAAATACAGCACCACCATCTATCTGCCCCATCAATACATCGCCCCCATATACCTGTCACATCAATACAGCACCCCCATATGCCTGTCACATAAATACAGCACCACCATCTATCTTCCCCATCAATACAGCACCCCCGTATACCTGTCACATAAATACAGCACCCCCATATACCTGTCACATCAATACAACACCCCCATATACCTGACCCACCCCCATATAACTGTCCCATTAATACATCTCCCCCATATACCTGTCCCATCTATACATCACCCCCATATACCTATCACATCAATACATCACCCCCATATACCTGTCCCATCTATACATCACCCCCATATACCTATAACATCAATACATCACCCCCATATACCTATCACATCAATACATCACCCCCATATACCTGTCACATAAATACAGCACCACCATCTATCTTCCCCATCAATACAGCACCCCCATATGCCTGTCACATAAATACAGCACCACCATCTATCTGCCCCATCAATACATCGCCCCCATATACCTGTCACATCAATACAGCCCCCCCATATACCTTCCTTATAAATACAGCACCCCCATATACCTGGATTTGGCAGAATAACACCCCCCAAGTTACATGTCATAACTGGGCTAATTATGGAAATTAAAAGCTTCTAAGTGTCTTATTTACCGCTGTGGGGAAGGGGGGGGGGTCAAGTGGTTTTGAACCAGGGGGTGCAAATAAATATCCACATTAATTCTATGGAGAGTTAGCGCTGGTTAATGGGCAAAGCTATTTGAATAGCAATAAAAAAATAAATAAATCACGCCTGAACGCGCGAACCTACAGGAACGTTTTTTTCGGCTAATTAAATTCAATCCTGTGACTCCGTGTTTCACACTGTTGGCCAGTACTGAAAAAATAGGGACAGTTCTAAAGGTACAAAAATGTCTTAGAAATCTGGGCCTGGCCCTGAACATTAGCAAATAAATGTACCAGCCGCCCTTCTACCACCTCTGCCCGGAGCCCTTTCCAAGCTGCAATAATCTATACAGCAGAGGCGCTATAAGTCAGCGATATAACTCCCAGGCCCTGCGGAACAGAAATCTTTATTAACCAATCAGGGAATTGTATGCTTCAGTACAGACACATGATATAGAGAATAATAAACAATTAACCTGTGCAGGATAGTGTGTCCTCATATATAGAAATATATAGTGCCTATAAGGTATGCTATGTCTCGGTATACGGACAGGCAGTGTTTGCATTGCAGGCTGCTGGTCGTTGTTTCATTTTTCAAACCTATGTGAATCACAGCACTAAATTGTCACTGTAGTCACAATGTGGTGTCTTAGCTAAGTTCAATTCTGACTTAGGACGGGTACACATTAGAACGACAGCCAATTGTGCAGGTGGTTAGGGCGATCTCCCTTCCCTCCGGACCATCACAGATTGACCGTACACACTACACCATTTAATAACGATTTCATTAAACTGCACAGCCCCACATATGATATCGTCTGATGGGCCGTCCAGGAGACCTCGTATGCGACCTGCGGGAGCGCGCAATTGTGGGTAGACGATGTAGATGATTTGTCGTTCCAATACGAGGACCCGGCTTGACTATTTGTTCCCAAAGCTAGACCAGTAGGGATTTGTGAGCGGATTTATGTCAGAGGGAACACGCTTGTACCATGGCAAGGTCTGTCCTGTCCTCGCCAGCTCAGGATGGTGACAATTGATATTAATAAATAAATGCTTTTTTTTTTTATAATTGGTCTATAAATAGTCTCCTAAATCCTCACTTAAATAACTAGGGACGGAGCCACGCAAATTGCTGACACGCCAACATACATGACCCTGACCCATTTCACTCTCTGCAAATCACTAATGCGTAGACAAGACCTAAACGATGTGATTTGTTCAGCACAGTTTCCTGCGATAGGAAAATAAGTGGGAAAACCAGGGCCATAGGGTACTCTATGAAACGCGTGCAATGAAATGTGGTTGTAAGGGGCCTCAAACCCAGCTAAAGATTGCAAATTAGCCTATGGACAAACCATGTGATATAAGTGTGGGAGGGGGATTTTGCATACAGGGCAGATAGCAGATGCTTTATGCATATAGCACAAATACTGGGCAGCTTCACGTTTACACTGGGACGCACCCTCCTCCCAACTCTATATTTGTCTGTACATTTTACACTTACAAAATAAAATATATCTGTTGGCCAACTATGTATCTATGTAGAGCTATGGGGCTATATTGTATCCAACTGGAAGTTTAACTTTATTAGATCTCATCAGTGCTATAGATATGTGATCCCATACATACTGTATCTGCTATATATGTACATAAATGCTATTATACAGTGGTTCTGCATGCCGGGTTTGTCAGAACGCACAGATAAGGAATAACTTGCATATCTCTGCTCACTGAGATCCACTTTAAAGATGGCATTTGCATTGCGATCTGGGCATGACCTTACCGCCCATGACTGCATTGCAAGATGCGATCGTAGCGCCGGAATGTATTATGCGACACCCCCATGGGCGAGGGCTCCATCTCTGCAATGTGCCCAGAGTGGTCCCCGGGGCTACTGCACATGCGCGACCGCCATTGCCGGGGAGGGTTCAGGCTACAACAGGCTACCGCCATCTTTAGATGGCGTTAGCTGCTGGGGCCAATCTCTGGAATACTTGGCATTCCGGATGTTGGTAAATATGGCAGCATCGCATCACCCATAGAAACCTATGAAGGCTGCGGGAATGTAGGGATCGTAGCAGATATTGGGGATATATGGGACTGATACTAAATATTTGCGACAATTACCCCCCGAAAACTGGTGTTTTCAGGGAATGAGCCGCAAATATTTAATGATCAATGAGCCCCATCTATTTCAGGCTTGTTCTGATGTTTAACAGCATAACCGTAAAATTGTTGTTCTATCAGTCATCCGTTCTACATTGGCGCTATACTGGTAATTTCCCTGCTAGGGCTATTAGGTCACAGATGGAGAAACCTGTGCCTATCCTCCTAAGGTGGGACTACAAGCCCCAGCATGCCCATGTCAGGCAGAGGGTGGCCATGCTGGGGGCCTGTATTTCCACAAAAACTGGTGAGACAGAATTATCCACATACAGCTGATCCAGTCCACTGGTGAGACATGCTGGGACTTGTAGTCCCACAAAATCCGTAGAAGTTACAATTTGCTTATGCTATTTCCTAAGCCCAAGCAGGACACACTACCGGCCTCCTGTCACTGGCAGGGGGGGGGGGGAGCTGTGATTGGAAGTATTGGGGGACTGATACGCTACATCCGTACTGGTATCCTGACGGCTGTGTTACAACAACCAAACTTTATAGAATCTATTTTTGACTGCCATGGACGGCGCTGCGGGCTGGGGACGAGAAGGGGCTTTTGACTCCTTCTAAGCCTGTGGCTTCTTTTTCCAGAGAGGAGACCATCTGGAGCGCTCGTGCTAGAGCCTATTTCCCTGAATGTGCACTTCAGCCTGTAACTTAAGGAGCGCAGAGGGTGCGGTATGCCAGCCAGCTCGACTCAACAAATCTCCCCTTCCAGTCCATCTGCCACGGTCCAGCCCTTTCTTGGCCAGAGGGCCAGGCCTCTCCCCAATTGGCTGGCCTTCCACGCAGAGAGAGACGAAAGACATTTTACAGGAGTCAGCAAAGGCACCGTGTCCAGTTCTACCCAGCATACCTTATAAAGGTACAGTGGACGAGTGTTATAATTGGGGGTAACGTCAATCGCTGGCTCTTTATGCAGAGGCTGCACTTAAAAAAAATAAAAATGTAATATTTAAAACATCTGTTTGTAATATTGCGCGAAATTCTACTTGAATGCACCCAAAATATTAAATATTATTAACTAAGATATTATTAACTATTAATCCCCATTTTACACAGAGCACCTTAAGGACAAGTGTTCTTTAATCCACAAGAAAAGGCTGTAACTTGCACATACTGTACTGTAACCTAAGAAGCTGCCAGCCTCAGCTTTATCACCGCGCACGGTATTCACTTTCGCCTTCTTAGGTGTCCTCTATTTTTACCAGGTAGCACAGAATGCAAAATATTAATTGGCTTGGCAATTTAGAGTTAAGCGGACCATTTGGAGATGCGTCATTGTACGGCCCAGTTACCATACCGCGCTTGCGCGCAAGTCGCAACCAATATTTCAAGTTGACAAAAAACACAGGCGAATTTTTCCAGTAGTTGATGTTGATCGCGTGTAGATGTGTTCCGGAACACATCTACACGCTTAGGTAGCATGTACATGGAAACATACGTGTGCCTGTGTATATTCACACATTAACAAATGGGAAACTTTTGCATTCAACTCTAAATTGGTCCCTAAAAGCGTGTATTTATACGTAGATTGTAAGCTCTTTTGTTCACCGTGACCCTAGCGTGTGTCTGTGTGTACTCGTTATGTCTTAGGTGCCGCACAAGCGATGCACAAAAATAAAGAAATATAACTGGATGACGTCACGCCGTGAAGACAGCGAATGGCCAAATAAACTCAATAGAGTTATTTTAGAAAACAAGTATATATATATATATATTCTAAGACAGTACTAATATCACAGACGGTATCTTGTTGCACTGTATGCAAACACTTAGTAAAAATAGTACAACGCTGTACTGGTCCGTCCATTCCTTAAATGCCAAAATAAACCCATTTAGCTTCTCAAAACACGTTTCTGTGATGTGAGCTAACATCTCCCAGTGCTGAGCTGTGAAGTACACTGCACTGTATGAGCTGGGAAGTTTGGGCAGTTTAGGTAATTACTAATACAGGTAGGCTGTCACTCCCCGGGGGGGTTACAGGCCTCATAATACATTGATTAGTTAGTAGTTTAATACGGCATTTGTTTAAATGCACATAGTGTGGTTGAATCTGAGAGGGATATTTACTAAAGTGCTGGTTTTTAGAAGTGGAGCTGTTGCCCATAACAACCAATCAGATTCTAGCTCTTATCTTCTAGAAGGTGCTATATAACTGATAAGTAGAATCTGATTGGTTGCTATGGGCAACATCTCCACTTCTAAAAACCTGCACCTATGTAAATGTACCCCTGAGTTGGGAGAAAAGCAAAAAGAACCCAGTAACTGTGCACCTTGGCGAGACCTTGCTGCACTGCAGGTGGGGCAAATGTTGTGGTGCGTACAGACGGGACGATCGATAACGATATCATTGTTCGATCTCCCGGGTGTGCTGGACGATTGATATTGATCATCCAGCACACCACCAACTGATCCAACGATTATAGCGATCCGCAATCAACCATATCGACCAGCTTGGCCTGCATGCACGGGCGATGGTGGATATCGATATCGATCATACAGGCCGGCGCATCGCAGGTTGTTGGGCACCGAAAAAATGCACGATATGAACAATAACGATATGATCGATATCGTTAATATTGTCCATTTTAATCGTACCATGTGTACGCACCTTTAGATGTGCAGAGAGATTTTGATTTGGGAGGGGCGTGTCCAAACTGACATCTTAATTGCAGTGTAAGGGTAAAGCTGTCCAGCATGTGTGGGCTACATACAACAGCAGCCGGTACTTACCCTGCATGCAAAAATAACAAATGTATGTGCCCCCCTTGCAATGCAGCATGGTATGTCCAGGTGCAAAGTTACTTGCTGTTATTTTAGCTTTGCTCCCATCTCAGAATTATCCCCAGTAAGTCATGATGTTAGTGTGTGTGTGTGAGGTGGGTGAGTAAGGATTTTACACACCCACCATCCCAGTTTTATTAGACTATGGAATAGATTCAATTAAGCAGGTAAGTCGCCCGGCGGCTCTGCGCATTACCTCAGGGAAGGCCGATCCTGCTTTCAGCATATGGAGGTGAGAACAGAATCAGCTTTCGCCAACGGGCAGGTAAATGTGTAACTGAATCTGCCCCTATATGTCCAGTGAAATAGGAATTTGCAGATATGTTGTCTGGAGAATGGAGAAGTGAGAGCTCAACCCAAAGATGGTGTCACAGGAAACTCGTATGTCGCAATTTCACCGTTACTGCGCTACCTGGAGCTACTGCTTATCAGTGCTGGTGGTCTCTAATAGTCAGTTAGTGATTGGCTACCATCCATACCGCTGGATAAAGATGGGGGTAGGTGTTAATAAAGGCAGGGCGGTAGTGGACTAACACTATACCACACTTTCTGACATCTCCTGCTATCAGATACACTTCTTTACCACCTGGGGAAACATGACAAGTCTTGCAGTACTGGGTGTTGTAGGGACACAATATTGTTACTTTTCCATCAGCTGACGTAGACGGAGGGCCCTGATCTGCAAATCCGCTCCCCGTGCCACTTCGGCGCGCCCTGACTGTGCTCTTCGCCATTTATGCCACCAGAAGGTCCATTGCATACGCTGCGCAAGATTGTTGTTACCAAATGTGTCGGCAGCTTTCCATGGGATAGATCTGATTGGTTCCCAGCCATGCCAACTAGGATCCTATCAATCAATCGCCCATTTATGCCCTAGTATGCTATTTGCTGAAAATAAATAGATCCACATATACTAAAACTGAGATACATGTAGATCTTAACGAAATTGGAACTAAGGAATCAGAGCAGCCTAAAGTTTAGGTTCCCAAACTCGGTGCTAAAGGCACCCTAACAGTCCAGGTTTTAAGGATATCCTAGTATAAGCACAGATGAATTAATTAGTATCTCAGTCAGTTTGATTGATCTGTGCACAAGCATGTATATCCTTCAACCCTGGACTGTAAGGGTGCCTTGAAGAAGGAGTTTGGGAAACCCTAACGTGAGGCCTTCTCGAGATTCCACCTAGTTGGAGCCTACTAGGGGAAAAAGGACCTGAGGGACCCCAACTTCCCTGTATGCTAAGTGTATACATCCTGTTCACATACTATCAGATGCTATGAAGAGGAGGTATGAAAACAATGGCTAGGTTGGGCAGGGCAAGGTAGATGATGACACTGTTTGCATCATGACGCCCTTGGCCAATCAGTGTTCATTGAGGTGGGTGGGGCTTGATGATGAATATTTGCATCACAGCAGCACTGCTACTTCTCCACCCACCCACCCATCCTTAATAATGTGTGGTGTGTGCCCTTTAAATCATAGCTGTAATGCTAGCCAATCGGCTACACCAGCTCAGCAGAACTTTCTCACTTTCCAGAGACGAGGGCTGTGATTGGTGGAAAATCTTGGATGCAACGAAACTTTCGTCCAATCACTGGACATTATGTTGAAACATTGCATTCCACAAAAAATAACTAGGGGATATTAAGAAATATATATATATATGTGTATATATATATATATATATATATATATAAATATTTTGTTTACAAATACCACATAATATATAATACCAGGTACATTGAGAATGACGTGTTATTTCAATGTATTAGATTAGTGTCATTTTTTTATGTGATCCAATAACATTGTGAAAATAGGGATGTATGATATAATTATATATGATATTATATATATGATATCATCCATGTGTCATTAGGGCTGCAATTATTCAGTTACCCATAGTAACCAATCAAATGTTTGCTTTGATTGTCTAACTTGTATACGATCAATGAGAGCTAATCACGGATTGGTTGGTATCAGTGTAAAACAGGTTACCATTTGCAACCCTATCAAATAAATATATACCATTGTGCTATTATATAAAATGCTTTATAGAAACTGTAGGAGGACGGTGTAATAACAATGAATGATGTCACAGGTCTCCGTAGCTTACAGAGGGGAATATGGAGGATAGACATGACTTACATGACACGTAAGGAGAGACCCCCGGCCATTGTATACCTCTGTGCTACACCACGCACTACCAATTATGCAATCAAAAAAAGTATCGTGCTTACTATTTAAACTGTGTTGATACATGCATTAAAATACAATTTTCTATAATTAGCTTATATATTTACCATAATGTAACATGGTCATATGAAATATTCTATCCATTTTCGGCTTACAGTATACCCCTTGCATTATTTGTGTCTGCATTTCATGCAGTGTAATCGCAGTTATATTTATCGCTCTCCTCAACTATAGTATAAAAATGTTTGCAGTTGACGTATGCTACAGGTCTGTGCGGTCGCCCAACAGATTTACATTGGTTTTTCACCCTCGTCTGAATTTAACGATTTACTTATACAAGCCCTCTTGCAACAATAGGGTTAGCAGAAGCCATCTTATTTGATTATTTCCGTGCTTTTCAGTGATGACTTTATAATATCAGACAGAGTTGTATTTGCTCACCCCCCCCCTCCCAGTACACAATTGTATGCAATGCAGAGAACAACCAAAATACAACTAAAATAAACTATTTTATATCATTTTGTATCTATAGATGACTGAAGAGCACCGAGTGAAGCCAGGCAGGTGTCAGCGTGTGAAACATACCAGAGGGTACAGTAGGTGCAATATATTACTTTAAAGTTGACTGAAGGTGTCAGACTCATCTATGTGATCTGTACTAGGTAGTTGTGATGCCTTTCAGTGGAACAACTCAGGAGTTCCGGGAACTTAGTTTTATGATCTGGTCCACTAAAAGATATACTACATTTCCATGTTCCTACTCATCGAGGCTTTTAGAGTGTCTATACAGCCATATCTAGAGTGAAATTGGGGGGGTGGGGATGGGGGGTAGGGATGTATTATAAACAAGAATATCCTCGTGCCTCTTTGTACCTCCAAAATAAGCTCCTCCATCTCAAACTGTCTTTGTGAAGCCTTGTCATCCTCTATGGGTTCGTGATACAGCAATGCCAACACCTCGTATTTCTTCAGGGCGGCTTTGTAGTTCTTCAAGTTGATATGGATGACCCGGTCCTCTCCGTCGTACTCTGGGAAGTCGAGCCCATCGTCTGCCCGGGCACCCAGGTTAGCCAGGGCGAGGCACAGAGCTGCCAGTACCAGCCACGGCCCCTTCATCCTCTCGCACTTTCCAAGTCAACAGGTTGAAAATTCCGGTCCCAATTTAAAGTCAAGGGGGGGGGGCAGTGGGAGGATAAAAATAAAAACCCCTTCTCCGCCCCTGCAGGTAGAGGAATCGTGTTGGGTGGACGGCTATTTCCTTGGCTCTCTTGGTGCAGCAGGTCCTCTCCTACTGCGGGGACTGGAGACGGCTCCCTGAGCTGATTGAGGTGGAGGCGAGAGTCTGGGGAAGAGTGGTGGACTCCTTCCCAATGTGCACAGACTGAAAAGCAAAGGCAAAATCTGACACCCAGGCCATAAAAGAGGATGAGAGGGGCTGGATAGGAGGAGGTCAAAAAGTTGGGAGTGACATCCTATCCTGAAAGGTTTGGCAGTCTGGGCATTCGTCACTTGCCCTCCCCCCCTCCCTCCTCCTGTTCCCCTGTCTATATATGTCTACATGAGATTGTTCTACTAATATACTATGAGTCCTCATTTATACTATTGGCAGGAGCTGGGCACAGATGCCGGCAGACAGACATCTCAGCCGTACAGAGCACCCCCAGCTAGTGCAAAAACTGCCTGAAAAAATGGTCTTCGTAGGGTGCGATCTGAGCCCTTCTTAAAGTGTCACCTATCAGGACATCACTGTGTCACCCTCAGCTCTTTAGAATGCAGCACAGACATATAAATTTAATGTAATATAAAGATCCACCATCTGCCCGGAATGACTTTACCCATTCCCCAGTAATGTGCACTCTTTTTTTACTCTTGCTGAAATATATTTATAAGCTGACATTTATTTTTTCAGTTTTGGGTGACATTTCATTTAGAACGTCATAAGAATTGCAAATATTACTGCTCTGGGTAATGCTCCCCTCGTTCCTGCAAGGCACTGCCTCATACCTAATGCCCAACACAACATATTAAGCAGTGCCCAGCACAGTGTGACTATATTAGTGCCCACATTTTATATAGGCAGCAATGCCCAAACCATACTGCTTGGCGCATAATAGAGCCAGCAGCATATAGGTCATAGTGTCTGACACTGGGGCTTATTTACTAACATAGTGCTACTGTAGGTGCAAAAATCTGCTGCAACGTTGATTTCATTTTCTAAACTCTACTAAAAACATGGCGGCTATAATCTTCTTCATTGCTATGGATTACCATACGTTTGCATTATAAAATAAACCTCAGGATGTTTGTATCATAAAATAAGACCCATTATGCAGTCAGCATTGTCCAAAACAGAATACATCACTGATCAGTACTTAAATTACAGCAGTGCCTAACATTTAATGCCCAGCAGTGCCCAAAGCAGCATACTCAGCATTTTTCTAATCAACATGCCCAGCAGTGCCAAGCGCTGCGTAACCACAAGACACATTATGCAGCAACCACACATCACTTCTGCAGTTATAAGTAACTACTAATAGTAATGACCTCCCAATGATCATTGTGCAATCTCTACTTGTCCTACTGTGTGTAATGCTCTCCAACAACCAATATTCCGTTCCCTTCAGTGATTGTCAGATGGCAAAATGTTTCATTAAGTTCTGCTCAACCTGCACTCCATAGCGATCATATCTCTTGCTCTGGTTTACCATATTCTAGCTCAGGGCTCTGTCCATCAGGTTCTTCTTTAGACCATCTCTCTCGCTATCACCCTGTCTCTTGTTCTCTGCTATGGTGGGTAACACAACTCACAGGAACATTGGCTCTTGCCACTCTGCTGGGCTCACCTATCTCTATCTCTGCAGATTTAGCAGACAATGTCGGACATGGCACACTATCCATCCTGGCAGCCTACTAGTACTCTCAGACTCCTCCACCCATGTCTAGACAATAGTTGCTGACACCAGGAGCCCTCCTCTTGGATGTCGGGCTAGCTTGTCTCTTGCTCATCTCTCTTACTGAGGGTAGGTCAGTACCCTTGCTTTGACTACCGGCAAGGTCAAGACTATCTCGAATTACTGGAACCCAGAATGGTCCCTTGACTCAGATTGTGGACATCAGTTCTCAGGAGCAATTAAACTCGAACTTGCACTCATGACAACTCCCATCGACCGAAACCTTCCCCGGAATTGGAACAGGCGTTTTACATCCTCAGATCCCGCCAAAGATTACTCAGTGTCGCACTATTAATTAAGCCAAACACAGGGCCCATCTTCATAAATAGTGCTCCAACAATGGTCCCCTACTAAAAAAAAAAAAAAAAAGAGCACACTACCAAAGCTTCATGGTGGTTTACTTATTAGTATTAGGACTATCTTTATTGTCTAATTCTAGACTTGACAGTCCATTTTCCCAATGATTACTTGGGAACGAAGGGCAAACAGAGGACCATGTTGCTATTCTAAGTACGTTTTCTGAGTCCATTCCATTTTTGGAGTAGTTAGCTCTTCCTCAATCCAGTGTGTTGGAGCTACTTGTATTTACACCTTCTGTTCTTTGGCAGATCCTAGGAGGACTTACAGGCACAGGGGCAGAACTATGAGAGACAATGGAGGCGCCTGCCGCCGGGTTCTAGCACTCAAGGGGCACCTCCTCCATTGTCCTCAACATATTCACCCCACTTAGGGCTGTAACTATGTACCCGGAAGTCTACCGTCATGGCCACCCAATACATGGCACCCCTCCCCGGCACCTGAGAAGCTACCATACACTAGGGGAGAGCTCCATGTCAGACCATCAGCTGCTGCCTTCGTCCTCGTCATGCCTGTCTTCATGTGAATTGTTACATTACAGTGTCTGCGGCTGTGACGTGGGGGGGCACCAAATTATAACTTGCCTCCGGGCGTCCGGGATGAACTTACGCCACTGTACATGCATGTAACCTAGGGCCTGATTCATTACGGATCGCAACTTCGATTGCAATAGCGATTACGCACACAGTCTCACTGTGACAATATGCTAATCCATTGCGATCGCTACCTCACGCATACTTACACAAGGTCAGATGTTACTCAGGAATTGTGCTAACCTCATCACATGCAGTGAGTACACATGCTGCATAGGGCATCGCAATGGCTAATTAATGCACGCCCCTGCAACGGCGTTCAAACGCACTGACACGCCTGTCGCCAACCCCCCTCCTACAAACGGTACTTCCTGCCAATCACTCTGCGATGGGTCTGCGTAGTCACTGCGATCGCAGTTCCGATTGCAGTTGCCGGTTTGCATATGCGCACTGCGATGCATACCCATGCGCAGAACGCAATTAGCCTATTGCGTGCGTAATCGCAGTTGCGATCCGTGGTGATTCAGGACCCTAGGTACTTACTTTGTTTTATGATACACTCACTAAGTATAAATATAGATTTTTTTTCCTTAATACTATTAGCTGATCTTTAAAATAATACAGCTGTTTATTTCTCTTTAGAGGTCTACAAAGTCTACGTATTATTTTTATCTTTTTAGAAAAAGGTTGTTGTTGCCCCCTTATGGCTATATGGGTTTGTACATTTACTTGACATTATCTCCGTAGGGAGCAGATGGCTGGTACGGTATTTAGGATATTGCATTGCAAGTTATTTGCTGTTACAATTAATTTGTGACTGTGCGCACACAAGGGGGGTCATAGAGAGAAATGTATTAAGCCTTCTCTAGAGCGGAGAAGTGGAGACATAACATTTAGCAACCAATCAGCTTTGAGGTAGCATTTATGAAGTACATTCTATACGCTGATTGGTTGCTACGGACAACGTCACCACTTCTCCACTCTTTAGTAGATAAATCTGCCCCATAGTCATGCCAGATGCGCTGTGGCCATGCCATGTACCTCAGTGGGGTGTCCACCTTTTACCTCCCCTAAAAACACCCTTTCAATACACAGAAATAAAGCAATCCCCATTGTGACATCCTCCAATAATATCGGAAGGACGTCTCTGGCATGCCAAATAACATTTTACAAGGCAAAATTCTTGAGCCGTCCAAGCAACGGAACCGGTTCTGCTAAAATATGCCCTACTCCAACTAACCACGCCCACTTGCCAACATAGCCCCATCCGTTTCCCGGCAAGCCTCACTCCTTCAGGAGTCGACAAATCAGGGGCGGTATATTTGGGGAGTGTACTATAGGAACAGTTTTGGCCAATAACTGGGCATAGCAGAGCCTTGCTGCTGGTTATGGAATCTTGAGCACTTGGGTTAAACAGTTAGAACTCCATTGAATACTGCGTCCAAGTTCTCTGACTTGACTTGAGCATCAGTCAGATGAGCCTTAGTTACTTATCCTGACTCCATGCCTTCTGTTCATGACCATCAGCCAGAGTTAGAATACATGGCATTCTCTTAGACCCCTTTTTTTTGCAGCTGGACACGTCATTGGTGTCCTCCCTCCCTCCCTTTTAATTTTAATGTTTGAGCTAGAATCCTGCAATGCTTACCAAACTTTCAGGGAATACTTGTACAATATGCTCTTTTCCTCTGACGGCATCATTCGTTCCTCTCTTTTACAGACTGACCAGTTGACCATTTTTCGGCTAACATCGCCTTTAAATCAAACCATTTGCATCTGAAATACGTAGGGTTAACGTTTGATCCAGACACAGATTGACTCATTAAACCATGCAATAACACTAAGCACAAAGCTTAGACCTGAAGAGATGGGGGTAAGCTCTATTTTTTCACATTTCTACACGCTGAAATGGACATTCCTCCAGATATCCTCCACGTTATGCTAGCCTCAAGCACTTTCATTTGTAGCCGTAAATCAGCTTTCAATAAATTCATCTGGGATAACAATCTTTGGTCCTATTGGCTTGTTCATCACCCTGAAGAAAAGAAGGTGGCATGGCTATTATCATGCCACTTTGCAATACTGGATAGATATTTAAAGTAGAGCTAAGCAGTTTGTTTTGTCTCGGATCTTCCTGCCAATGTCCGGATCTCAGAATGAGGCAAAACATCATGGACAAAGATGGCGGTTTGCCTCTTTCCGAGATCTAAACTTGGTGGTAAGATCTGAGCCAAAACCGAACTCTACTTTAAATGAGCACCTCATTGAGGGAAATTCCATGATTTTACTTTGTACTCCTTGGAAATTATTGACCATCTTCTGATTGAAGCTGCTCTTACCAGATCTCCCTTCTTCACTTATTCTCCAGCAATTCTCTACTTATTGCCTGGCCTTCTTCACTTATTCTCCAGCCATCCTCCACTTACACTTTCTGTAACCATGCTCCTCTTATTATCTAGTCATTATCCACTTATTGTCCACTCATTATTCACTTATTTTCCATTCATTCTCTATTTATTCTACAGCCATCCTCCAGTTATTATCCTGTCATACTTATGGTCTAGCCATCTATCACTTATTCTCCAGCCATTCTCCACTGATTCTCCAACCATTCTCTACTTACTGTCCAGTTTTTCTCTCTTATTCTCCCTTCATTTTCCACTTATTCTCTATCAGTTTCCATTTATTCTAGAACATTCTCCACTTATTCTCCACCCAATCTCCACTTATTCTCCACCCAATCTCCACTTATTCTCCGCCCATTCTCCACGTATTCTCCACCCAATCTCCACTTATTCTCCACTTATTCTCCACCCATTCTCCACGTATTCTCCACCCATTCTCCACTTTTTGTCTACCCAATCTCCACATATTCTCTAGCCATTCTCCACTTATTCTGTATCAGGCACCACTTATTTTAGACCACTCTCCACTTATTTGACAGTCATCTGCCACTTATTATTCAGTCTTTATCCATGATTTGCACCTATTCTTCACTATTTGTCCCCATGTTCTATTTTTATTCTCCAGTCACTTCCACTTATTCTCCAACCATCTTCCACTAATCCTCTAGCCATGCTTCACATATTCGACAGTCATCCTCTACTTATTCACTAACCTTTATCCACTTATATTCCAGCCTTGATCCACTAATTGTCCACCCATTTTCCTCTTATTATTCTTCAATTTTCTACTTATTGTCCACACATTCTCCACTTATTTTGCATTCATCCTCTACTTATTCTCTAACCATCCTTCACTTATTCTAAAACCAACCTCCACTTATTCTACAGACATCCTTCACTTATTCTCTAGCCTTTATCCACTTATTCTCCCTGCATTTGTCACTTATTCTCCACTTAGTCTCCTGCCAACTGTGACTTATTCTTTAGCCCTTTTCCACTTATTCTCCACGGTCCACCCATTCTCCACTTAATCTCCTTCCATTCTATACTTATACTCCAGCCATTCTCCGCTTATTCTCTATCAGTCTCCACTTATTCTAGACCATAATCCACTTATTCTTCACCCATTTTCCACTTATTCTCCAACCATTTTCCACTTATTCTCCAGTAATTTTCCACTTATTCTCTAGCCATCCCACACTTCTTCTACACCCATTTTCCACTTATTTGAAACACATTCTCCACTTATTCTCCACTTATTCTCTAGCCATCCTACACTTATTCTCCAGCCATTTTCCACTTATTCTCCAGCCATTCTCCACTTATTCGACACCCATTCTCCAGCCATTCTCCACTTATTCAACACCCATTCTCCACTTATTCTCCAGCCATTCTCCACCTATTCGACACCCATTCTCCACTTATTCTCCAGCCATTCTACACTTATTCTCCAGCCATTCTCCACTTATTCGACACCCATTCTCCACTTATTCTCCAGCCATTCTACACTTATTCTCCAGCCATTCTACACTTATTCGACACCCATTCTCCACTTATTCTCCAGCCATTTTCCACTTATTCTCCAGCCATTCTCCACTTATTCTCCAGCCGTTCTCCACTTATTCTCCAGCCGTTCTCCACTTATTCTCCAGCCATTCTCCACTTATTCTCCAGCCATTCTCCACTTATTCTCCACCTTTTTGACACTTATTCTCTAGCCATCCTACACTTATTCTCCAGCCATTTTCCACTTATTCTCCAGCCATTCTCCACTTATTCGACACCCATTCTCCAGCCATTCTCCACTTATTCAACACCCATTCTCCACTTATTCTCCAGCCATTCTATACTTATTCTCCAGCCATTCTCCACTTATTTGACACCCATTCTCCACTTATTCTCCAGCCATTCTACACTTATTCTCCAGCCATTCTACACTTATTCGACACCCATTCTCCACTTATTCTCCAGCCATTTTCCACTTATTCTCCAGCCATTCTCCACTTATTCTCCAGCCATTCTCCACTTATTCTCCACCTTTTTGACACTTATTCTTTAGCCATCCTACACTTATTCTCCACCTTTTTGACACTTATTCTCTAGCCATCCTACACTTATTCTCCAGCCATTATCCAACCTTTGCAGTTCATTTGAAAATTGTGTTTTCAGAATGAAGTTTAACATCAGCAATTTATGTGCGATCACACAGATGTGTACGACTTAGAATACGTGCAAGTAGTCGCACAGGACTTCCAACCGCTGTAGGTGTCCTGAGTTCGAACATATTACATGCGACCCATAACTAGCCCCAATGCCTTCTTATAGTTAAACAGTTTAACTTTCCTTCAACAAATAAAATCTGTCCGCACCGTATGTTAGCGCACAAAGCGGCACAAAGGACTAGGTATATACCCAAAACTTTCTTATACATAAACAGTACAAAAAGACAGTGAGCCTGAATTGCATGTAATACCGTTCTTCATGGAGTTGAGCGATACTTAACTACTGCGCGTGCGCTAAAATCCTTAAAACCTCCTGCGGCACATGCATTACACAGAGTACGGTATCAGAAATGTCTT
This sequence comes from Taudactylus pleione, assembly GCA_031769625.1. Classification (NCBI taxonomy): domain Eukaryota; kingdom Metazoa; phylum Chordata; class Amphibia; order Anura; family Myobatrachidae; genus Taudactylus; species Taudactylus pleione. Next base: position 4,301,792 of record JAUIMM010000072.1, read on the forward strand.
GGAAAAGTGGTAAGGAATCCTGGGCAGTGACTAGGAGGTGGATATTCAGATGCATGGCGATGGTCCGTCATATGGGCGTATTTTGGGAGTGTTGCGGGCATGTCGCTGATGGTGGATGCGCACACAGACGCTCAATCGTTCACATTAGAGGCCATACTCAGGCTGAATGTCTGCACCTACCATGGTGGCATTATAGATGCAACAATCAGTGTACCAGTGTCTACGGACGCTGACAGAGGGTGTCTCGGTCCTTGCACATGCATACGCACCTATGTACACCAGGGAAGGGCCTTGTAGCTGCATTTGCATAAAGTCGCAGGTGGGAAACCGCCAAAAGGTAGATATGAGATAGATAGATAGATATGAGATAGAGAGATATGAGATATATAGATAGATAAATAGATAGATATGAGATATATAGAATGATAAATAGATAGATATGAGATAGATCAGTTGGTCTCAAACTTAGTCTAGATAGATAGATAGATAGATAGATAGATAGATAGATAGATAGATATGAGATAGATAGATAGATAGATAGATAGATAGATATGAGAGATAGATAGATATGAGAGATAGATAGCTAGATAGATAGATTTGAGATAGATAGATAGATAGATAGATAGATAGATAGATATGAGATAGATTTATAGATATTGGATAGATAGATATGAGATAGATAGTTACAGTAGATAGATAGATAGATATGAGATAGATATGAGATAGATAAATAGATATGAGATAGATAGATAGATAGATAGATATGAAATAGATAGATAGATAGGTAGATAGATATGAAATAGATAGATAGATAGATAGATAGATAGACAGATATGAAATCAGTAGATAGATAGATATGAGATAGGTAGATAGATATGAGATAGATAGATAGATAGATAGATTTATAGATATGGGATAGATAGATAGATAGATAGATAGATAGATAGATAGATAGATAGATAGGTAGATTTATAGATATGGGATAGATAGAAGATATTAGATATGAGATAGATAGATAGATAGATAGATAGATAGATAGATAGATAGATAGATAGATAGATAGATAGATATGAAAAAGATAGATAGATAGATAGATATGAAACACAGGGTTGTAACTAGGGTAGTGCGACCAGTGCCATGGCACAGGGCACCGCAGGGTAGGGGGCGCTGTTTGGGCCTGTCATATTTCTGTTTATTATAATTCTTGCTTGTAGCTTCCTCTTATTTCATCCCCATCATCTCCTGGCTTCCCCTATCTCTTCCCTGGCCCTTCCCCATGAGGCCATGGCCCTTTTTCAGGTCCACTATCTTATGTTCCTATTTAAAAATTGGGTGAGGGGGGCGCCAATGATCTATCTGGCACAGGGCACCAAAAAGTCTAGTTATGGCTCTGCTGAAACAGATAGATAGATAGATAGATAGATAGATAGATAGATAGATAGATAGATAGATAGATAGATAGATAGATAGATAGATATGAGACATTTATAGATAGATAGATAGATAGATAGATAGATAGATAGATAGATAGATAGATAGATAGATAGATATGAGATATAGACATGAGATAGATAGATAGATAGACAGACAGACAGACAGACAGAGTTTGGATCTCAGAATGAGGCAAATGTCATCTTCTTTGGACAAAGATGATGTTTTGTCTGTAAAAGATAGCGCCTCCCCTCACTCTGAGATCCGAACTTGGCGGTAAGATCCAAACCAAAACCGAAACACTCGCCTCTAATGTATACGTTATTTATATATATATATATATATATATATATATATATTTTGTGCCCTTTAATTAATCTTGTGGATGTGAGGAATTGCTGTACTTGTGGAGAATTGCAATGTGCACACATGGATTCTTTCTGTATCATGTTGATAATTACACAGCATCTTTTTACAGCCCTCATATATTTATTCGGTGACCCTAAGCAGTTCTCCCTGCTAGCTGCTGAAATACAGATATATATTTTTTTTTACAATCACCATATTAAGAAGGGAGACAGGGTGGATGATCTAAATATAAGTTGAGATGAGCCTGGAGTAAGATAAGAAGGACTTGTGCGGATGCTGGGTAATTAGAGATTGATCGAGAGGAGTAGGGGAGAGATTGGGAGTAAAGACAGAGACTGGAGAAAGCACTGCGTGGGTGAGACTCTCAAGGACCCCTGAATTAATCCTTAATTACCCTGTCAGCTGAGAGCATAGAGCCCTCTGTACCGAAACAGAGCCCTCATTCCTGAAACAGAGCTCTCAGTCCCGAAAACAGAGCCCTCAGTCCCGAAAACAGAGCCCTCAGTCCCGAAAACAGAGCCCTCAGTCCCGAAAACAGAGCTCTCAGTCCCGAAATAGAGCCCTCAATCCTGAAACAGGCTCATATAAGTGGTCCCACACTCTATGGTAGTAATCAGTGTATTTCAAGCATGCTGGGACCAGTAGTTCCACCGCAGCCTCAGAGCTTGCGGTTGCCTGTCTACACACAGGAGTTCTCTCTGCATTCAGAGACACAACTTCTAAATTGGTGCATTATTTTTTAGAATAAACATTGCAAAGCTCTTACAAAACTTTCTTTGCCCCCTCCAAAGTTTCTTTGCAAATATACTTTTCCCTCTCTCTCATTAATGACTGTGCCTATCTATAGCTGTCGTTATTAAAGTGTGCCAGTCCTGAAATATAGTGTCACTCTATCTGGTTTTCCTATCTTATTAGTTAATTAAATTATTTTGCTGTGCGTGGAGCAACCACAAATCTCCCCTCATAAATCAAAGACCTCAGATGCCGATTGAATCACTGTCCATGTAACCCAACACTATAGGCTTGTGGATCAGCAATTTAGGGGGTGTGAGTTATCCATCCAAGTTTTATCATTAGATACCGCTGACGTCTATGACTTGGGACCGGCTGCAGGAGAAATGTACAGTAACTGCACTGTGCTGCTTTACTTCCAGCTGAGGGACCAGGTGACATACATCTGTACGGACCTTCTACAATAAGCAGAAACTTCTTTCTGAGCAGCACTCAAGATCCTGGTAACCATTGGGAATGGTCAGATAATGTGGTCCCTATCCCTTCCTGGAATCTGCCGATGGAATAGAAACGACAGGAAAGCTGATTCTGGAGGCTGTCACTCTGGGGTAGTTGTAAAATCTAAATCAGACTCTTGTACCATATCTTTGGTATCACGTCTCCACCAACATGACATTTACTTAAAGGGTTGCAGCACTCGAAAATTAAAATAATGATGCTGGCCAATAGAACACACAGTAATTGGTAACAAACAAGGGTGATATTGCAGGGAGATTTAGGGCCTCGTTTATCGATGAGTTTTATCATTCACAACAAGTGAGAAAACTTGTTGCGTATGATAAAGGGTGCTCCAGCCAATCAGCTCCCAACTGTCACTTTACAAACAGATGACAGTTGGGAGGTGATTGGCTGGAGCACCGATATCATACACAAGGAGTTTTATCACTCGTTGTTAATGATAAAACTCGTTGATACATGAGGCCCTTTAATGACAATGTTTTTCAGCATGCAGGCCTCTCTGCAGACATACAGTAATGCTGTTACCTCGCCAATTCTAGGAATGACACACCACTCTGTGGGGCCAATTCAGAATTGTAAGCAGTTTGGGGAAAGCATTGCGCATTTCCGACCGGTATTCCGAGTTATTAGCATCTTTGCTTGTGAAAATGCCCCTCATCACTATCAATGTGCGTTTGCGCCAGCCCTTTTAATGGCGTTCACTTGTGAATACCCCCCACGTAGCCGAATAGGCGCTCAGGGACACCCGCACAGAACCAAGTCGAGATGCGGCTGAGATGCGTACGACCATTGCGCGCGCAAGTGCTAAGAAATCTCGAGAGTGAACTTGCGTGCAACTTTGAATCAGGACAGCCACCTGTTAACTCACATGGTAGTGAATTATGGTAGTGGAATTCCATACGCAAAGTTCTGCAGATAAACGCGGTATAAGGCAACTCTCCTGCAGAACAGTTTAGACAATGTGTATCATCAGTACTTGAGCAGGACACCTGCCTGAAGTTGTCTGTTGGAAACTAAGAAAAACACTCTTACTGTCATTTTACAGATAGACTGGGAAGAGCTATCTCTGCAACCATTTCCTTGTTTACTGCTGTTGCTTAGGAATGTCTGTTCTACACAGACCATCTGTCATAACAGCAGCCAGCAACACTACCAGTTATGAGTTTTCAACCAGCAATTGTAGGCAGAAATCCCATTTCAAGCATTTGTAGTTATTTCAGTAAGTCGTCAAATGCTGCTCTATCCGCAACCTCATTTTTTGCGTAAAATGTTGCCCTTTAAAATACACTATGACTGAGTTGGTTGTAACTGGAGATGAAGTTAGCTCAGAGGTTTGGTACTTGTACTGTAAATAAACATCGTCCATGACCTTAGCTCATACCAGAACTGCATCGTTAGAATAATGTCCGATTTATCGTCCAGGTGACATAAGCTTTGTGTCCCTCCACCTCAACTGGACAGCTGCCGAACACATCGACAATGGCCACTGTTGAACCGTGCACCTATCACTATAAGTGCGTACAGTACATGCTGTTGAGATCGATACAGGCAGTATGATATTGGGCGGAAAAGCGATGGGCGTTCCTGGGCTGTGACTGGGAGGTGTTTAGGAGTGCATGCAAAAAAATGGCAGTTTCACGGGTTTGTAATGGGAGTGTCGCAGGCGTACTCACAGCCACACAGCCGCAACGATAGGAGGCCAGAGTCAGAGGGAAAATCAAGGATGGTGCACGTATTGATGGTGCACCGATGGTGGCATCTGAAGAAACTCCAGCAGTATTACGGCGTGCAGAGACGCCTCAGTCCTTGCACAGTCAGACTCAGGCTTGTACACCAGGGATAGGGCTGATACCAGCATTTGCATATACTCCCACTCGCGTCTCCGGCAACAGACGCAACAGAGAACGCAGCTGCGTCCTTCTCTGTCTCAGGTCCTTCCACTGGAAAATATGCTCAGTGGGCCCCAGACCTAAGTGGGTCCCTATAACAAGTTTCATAAAAGAAAAACATGGACAAAGTGACTTTATCTTGGCTGATCCAAAATCATTACAAAAAATAAATAAATTATATATTGTGTATTAATTGTGTAAATCTGTGTACTACTTATTATTATTATAATAATCTCCACAGACGGCCTTTGTATCTGGTTTCACTAGTAGGTTCTGCCTACCCAAATCTGGCCACTTCTGTACCATGAAAAGCAATACGTCTGTAAATGAATGCAAGCAGTACATTAATCGCTATGAGTTGTGCTTACGCTGAGCTATACTGCAGAGCAGGGGTGGGAAACCTTTTTTCTGCCGAGGGCCATTTGGATTTTTAGGAAATCATTCGGGGGCCATGCAAAATTATTAACTTAAAAATTTGCCTCCTATATTTGGTTAAAAACGTTATTAACTCACCCTTAATGCGATGGCTGTAAGTAACTGCTTCTCTTTGGTATGTTGCCAGGCAGAGTCTGGAGGGGCAGTCCCCATGGATGTGTGACAGGCAGAATGATAAGGCTGCCCTGGGGTCCTCTCAGTCCTAACCAGCCTGATGACAGCACTGACTGTAGACACCCCCTGCTGTGCCACCACTGCCTGCTTGCCCGCGCTGTTAGGCTGAGACCCTCCACTAACCAGCTCAATGGCAGCCATATGACAGCCCTGATTCCCCCCCTTGTGCGCTGCCTGCCTGTCACCACTGATGGGGAGAGAGCCCTGCATGCCACTCAATGACAGCCCTGACACCCTGATCTCACCCCCGTGTGCTACCTGCCGCCGCTTAAAGGGAGAGAGCCCCTGCACTATTCCGCCCAATGACAGCCTTGACACCCCCCACCGCTGCACTACCTCCCGCCGCTGATAGCCAATGACAGCCCTGACACACACCCTCCCCCCGCTGCACTTCCTCCCGCCGCTGATAGCCAATGACAGCCCTGACACACACCCTCCCCCCGCTGCACTACCTCCCGCCACTGATAGCCAATGACAGCCCTGACACACACCCTCCCCCCGCTGCACTACCTCCCGCCGCTGATAGCCAATGACAGCCCTGACACACACCCTCCCCCTGCTGCACTACCTCCCGCCGCTGATAGCCAATGACAGCCCTGACACACACCCTCCCCTCGCTGCACTTCCTCGCGCCGCTGATAGCCAATGACAGCCCTGACACACACCCTCCTCCCGCTGTGCTACCTGACGCCTCTGATAGCGCAGCGGGGGGAAGGGGTGTGTCAGGGCTGTCATCGGCTACCAGCCGCCGATGACAATCCTGACATCCTCTCTCCCCCCACTGCGCTACCTGCCGCCGCTGACAGCCGCTACACTACGCTGATTCTGCTGCTGCCGCTGACAGCCGGTCGGGCCGGATGATTTCACCTTCCGGGCTGTATACGGCCCGCGGGCCGGAGGTTCCCCACCCCTGCTGTAGAGGAAACGAACATTGCTTGGGAGGGTGGTGCGGCTCTGTCTTGCACCACTCCTAGCCCGTGCAAAAGTCAGATCTTGTGTCATTGGCTGACAGTCTCCTAGGTTACAGAAAATGGCTTGTACAGGCTGTAGACTGGTGGACACATACACAGGGATGTCATCAGTGATGTCACAGCAAGTGTAAGCAAAATACTGGGCCTTATTCTGTATCAACAAGAGTCTTAGGGGGCATCTGTCATGCCAAGTGTTTTTTTCCCCATTAAGACTGATTTCTTATTTATTGCTGGTATGCATTAAAGAAACTCTTGCAGAGACATGGGCCCGGATAGGAACCAGTCTTTGCATAGTGAAAAAAAAATTAAAGCTTATGGTTCCACTTTACTTCTGGGTTCAAGCCTGACTTTCTCACTGCATGGCCATTAGTCATGTGTAAGGTATGGTTATCGGAGAGGGATCTTTTAGATCCCTCTCCAAAAAAACGTGCAATACTTTTAGCAAATTTTACATAAATCACATTTTTGCACGATGCAAATGGATTTACGTCCAAATGTCTTGGGACCTGAAAGTGTATTTATGGTATTGATCTTTGACATCATTGGTTTACGTTACGTTACAGGCAACTGTTTGCATGTTAGTAATAAAAATGTAAAGAATTCACTATTCAGTGCTATAGAATTCTTGTGTATCAGTGTCACAATGACACGGTACTATGACACTGGTATGGCATTAGAGGAAGGGTTAGACTGCAGTGGGGGAGGGTTAGGCTTGGGGGAGGGAACTTACCTAGTTGGGTCGGAAAGGCGCTGTCGGGATTGTGGTTGCTGGAATCCCGAACCCAACCCTCTCCTCTTTATTGCTGGTGTGGGCTGTCTACGATTCCAAGATGTAGACTCAAGGGAGGAGAAATATAGAGGGTACATTTTAATTGTACCATAAATGTTGTGTAAAATAGGTGGGGAGAGGCCGTTTTATAGAGGCTAGATAAAATCGGGTATTTGCGTCCTACGCTTCGAGGATACACAGCTGGTTGACATATCTGACGTACTGCAAACACAGCGGCAATGTTTGCTGAGTGCATGCACCCTGCGTCCGGCACATGGCTCGTCATTAGTAGATAGACTCCACACAATTTAATACATCCTTTTAAATGTGTCGTCTCCAAGCCGGCATCCTCTGCGTCTTACTGCAGCCTAGTACACGGAGCTTGTGAGATCTGTGCTTCTCATTGTGTTCAACCCTCCTCTTTTTATTTTTTTATTCAAGCCCTTGTACACTGACATTCACAGAACAGCTGTTTAAGATCTCATGCATCTCAGTTTTCCCAAAATATTGCCAAAATAATCCTCTGCCACCACTCCCGATCAGGTAACTGCATCGCCTGCCCCTCGGCAGGCCTCACAACCAGCCCTTTATAAACCCACAACCCTGCCCCTTAATAATGTCCCAAGATAGTATTTTGGCCTCGGTTCCTCCAGATTACATATTATTAAAAACGCTTTGTTATATGATAGCTGCATAACATTCAGCTTCCTTTGCCGGGAAGATTTGGAAAGGGATTTTTGTAATTATTGAGGTGGGAATATTTATAGCTCCTTGAATTATTTAGGGCTTGAAAAGTAGAAATCAGCTGGCGGTCTGTTAATACGTCCATGGCACATCTGCGGGAAGCAACGGCAGATTCTGCTCTGCGGTGGGAAAAGATCCCTGATACAACTTTTGTAGTTTGTCGGGCCAAGATCTAGGTGGCCTTGGGTCGCCTATCACAAATGTTTATGGAAGAATTGCGCGATAACTTTAGCCGTGTGGAGTTGAACTGTTTGTGTTATCTAAAAATTAACCCATTACTATCAATTCTCTGTGCCTCATGTCTTGGTGATGCCATTGGTTGATTGATAGCCCATATTCTTCTGAATATGGGGCTCGATTCAGTACCCGCTCGCTAGATGCGTTTGCACCCTGCCAAAGTATGCAAATCCCGTGATCGCACAGCTAGGTGTTAGCACACCCACTATGTCTTGGCGTGCGATCGCGGTGTGTATGCAGACGCCCACCAGCCTGTCTTAAGATGCCCACTTTCCCTTAGACGTCATCTCCAGGAAGTGTATGCAACAATCGGTAACATCGGAGCCATACGCAGCACTTGTGGCTGACCATACCCTACCGCAAGCACTGCGAGTGCTTCAGTGTCAAATCAAACCAGGTGATGTGTACTATGACGCTGCATCTTAATTATGCACGCCTCTGAAACGGCGTTAAGACGCACAGGCACACCTGCGTTCGCAAGACCACTCCCCCGCTTCCATCGACCAACCCTTGTTACCACTCACAAACAGCTCGTCCTGTCGAGGCTTCTATGCACAAGGGGCCATCGCATGGACTAGTTTGCGCACGTGCATTGCGATACATACACATGTGCAGAACGCAAACATCGGCAGGCTGCGCACGAACGCCTCCTAGCGAGCGGGTCTGAATCGGGCCCATGGTTCATCCCATAAAATTGCTGCTCTAAGGACGTCACAGATTCTAAGTAGTTCATCGATAGGCTGTTTTCTCATAAACATTGGTTCAGTCACCAAATCGGTTTGCCCCAGCCAGCAGGTTTTATACTCCAGGATGCTGATCCCCGGGCTGTTCATCCGTTTATAAACAGGCAAATATGATATATTGTCAGAATATAGCTATTGGTCCAGGTCCAATAATCCCCAGTTAAAATTAAAAGGGGAAGTTTGAATTTTTTATGATAATTATATTATATACAGGGCCGTCAAGAGCTCTGACGGACCTGGGTACTGGGGGCGTGGCCAAATCTGGGAGGCATAGTAACGCCGCGCTCGACTGTGTGCTAAAGACCTGTATGTAACAGGCTTCAAATCTTCGTGCGCACGCCTCAACCGCCCACACTCCTATCCGCTGCCGTGGCGTTTATGCATTGGTGCGCCACTTGCGCAGTCTGCAGTTGTTTTTTTTGCGGCTTACTAATAATGGCAGCATGCGCCCGTATTTGGACCCGCGCCTGATTCAGAACCAGGCCCTCGGTTTGGTTGCGGCTGTAGCTCGCACCTATCCCTGGCACACACCCCCGCCCTATATGAGGCATAATTAAGCAATGACAAATATTGTAGTTGGAGTGTCTCCTAACCAGTGACGGATGACGGACAGTAAATGCAATGATAGCAGCTGGTGCTGACAGCGGCCCGTCCCTGGAACGTGTGGGGAGTGAGTGACACAAGGGGGCCATGCCACATGCTGTGCACGGAGGGGGGCACATATGGGCACACAATTTGCACCGTGGACCCATGCTCTTTTAGTTACATCACTGTTGGGGACCCAGAATGAAAACCTGCTTGGGCCAGTTCAGGATAATAATTTTTTTTGGTCCCTGCTGCAGCCATCTTTGACCGCTGGAAGTTTTTGTTCCGTTACATCACATAACAGAGAATGTCCCAGAACAAGCCAAAGGGCCTATTACACAGCTAAGTGGTGTCTCTTCGAGATCTCTGAGATCTCTGCAGGTTCTGGATGACCGAGACTGCTGGTCTATATTTATACCCTGGGTGATCTGAGTCTCAGAGCTGTAATGCAATCCACCCTCCGGCCCACCCCAGACTCCCTGCCTCTTCCAAAAGATTATTTCTGTTTTCTTGCAAGTCAGCACGGACACACATGGACACACACAACAGCCTCCTGCTTGTGCACCCTTCCCTCCGCTGCACATTACATTGGCGATGACCACAGACTCAAGTGGGGCGAATCATTCCTGCCCTCTACAGCGATGTGACCACATCTTCATGCCCCCCCGAGTCTTTACACACTGAATCCGCACACATGGCATTCCTGCCACGTTACACCTGCCCTCACCACTCTCAGTTATCAGGGGACGAACGTGTCCCTGCTGGCTCATAGACACCCGATTCCGTTGGTTAATTAAAGACTGGGACTGTCAATTGTGTGCAGGGCAGCCTACCAATCTGAGAGGCTCACAGTGCAAACCGAAGTAGTTTTCTGTCTTTCGCTCAAGGACACCAGTAAAAAAAAATAAAAAATAAAAAATAAAATAGTGTTTATTTAATTATAGCAGTGGGGATAATATTAGGAAAAGGAAGGGCTTTTATTGTCACTCCCATAACTTAGCTTCTTCAGCTGTAATTAGCGCTGCCTGTTTTCCAGTAACTACCTTAGTTTTTACTTATTAATTTTTACTAAAGAAGCTCTAAAACTTCAGAACTGGTTTGAAATTCGATGAAAGTGTTTGGCTGGCGGTAGGGACAGCTACGGAGCCCTGATGATGTTTACGGTTCGCATATTAGGTTCGTGCGCGCTGTTCGCGCTAAAATTAGTGGGAATTTAAAAAAAAAATGAATAAATAAAAAAAAAAAAAAAAAACCTCTATCAAAATTATATTAACATTTAATAAAGTATTCTAGTTTTTTTTTTATGTTCACTGTTTACTGTTCAATGATCACAATATTTTTATTTATTTTTTGCCCCCCCCCCAAAAAAATAAAAAAAAATAAATAAATAAAAAATAAATATATATAATTATATATATATATATATATATATATATATATATATATTATTTTCTTTCTAAATTGTCAAAATTCATCTCCAATGTGTTCTTCTAATCTGGGTGATTTTTTTTTATTTATTTTATGCGGTGAACAATCCGTCTCAGGTTTCAAAGTTATTTTCCATTTGACCCTTGCAATAGCATAATGTAAATGTATGTATAAACATATCATTAATGTATTCTACCCAGGCTGCTTGTAGACCTCCACATCAATGCCGTAGCACAGTGAGAATCCAGCCGGCGCCGCAGGCACCAGGAAGAGGCTGAACACCCGGAAACACCCTAAGAACGCTCCAAAAAGCTCTGTGGCAGCTCACTAGGCTGCAGGGTACCGTTCTAGGCACCTTGAATGCCAAATAAAGTGCCATCTCCTATGCCGCGCACCCAGGGTGGCGGCATGTTTGCCCATCCTTAGTACCGACCCTGCTCAACATGCAGTAAAAAAAGCTATAACGCAATTCACAAATTTGCTAAAAATTTATATTTCATTTATGTATGTATTATGTAAAATTAACGTCTAGTTTGTGTACTGTAATTTTGTCTGCTCCTGTGGCGCATTACACCACAGGCATGGTCACCTCCGGTGTTATTCTATAAGAGTGGAGTCATATCTGTGCAGTATTTCATGCTAGTGTCTATTATGCAAACTTCATACACCAGATTAGTGCCGGGGTTCACAAAACCAACGACAACGACCCTTCGGTCGGGGCTGGATGTATGCGCAACCCTCCCTATAGGACAGGAATGTTCTACATCTGTGTATTCCACTGGATTCACTATGTGAGATAATATATCCATTTACTAAGCAATCAGGTCATTCCGGAAGCGAAAATGGACCCTGTGGTTCAATTAAGTATATAGGGGCCCATTTATTCATATTGTGAGATTTCCCTTGTTAGATATCACTTATTATTGAGGCATATTGCAGCAATACAATAAATATGTATGTATGTATGGCCTTTATCAGATATCAGATGTCTCCTGCCGGGACATTGGCTCCGATAAGAGCCCATCCTGGCGAAGAGCAAGAAGTAAAGTGATTGATTACAGAGACTAATGCACATCTGCTGACAAGCATTTTATTTGATGGGTAGAAGGCCCCACAAATTACTGGCCCTTACAAACCTTGTTAAAGGTCTTGCTTTAACTTATAACTGAGATAAGGGTGACGTGCTGCCTTTTAAAGGTCAGAGGGCCACCCAGTGCAGTGCGGCCCCCAAAGTGGATGAAAGCACTTTGGACCTCATTCAGAGGTGGTCGTTAGATGCAAGCGGTCACACTGAATCAGGGCGGCCACTTGCATCCTGAACGGCCGCTTCCTTGACGATCGTTAAGCTGTGGGTTACCACCCACAGCTTAACGACCAACCAGGTTGATGGTCGCGATGGTGATCACCATCGCGACCATCGGGGCTTTCGACCAGACCGTAGGGTAGGGTCTGGGCACCCGTAAGCCCCAGGGAGCTTTCTGCTCTGATGGAGCAGGAAGCTCCCCACTGACATCACTGATGATGTCAGCGCGGCCGCCTACAAAACGGTAGGCGTTCGTAAAGGAATGCCTCCGTTTTGGAAACCACCCCCCCGGCCCGCCTACCAAACGGGGGCAGCTGTCGATCAACATCGACAGCCGCCCCTTTGGTAACGAGCTCCAGAGCGACAAAGTTTCTCTGTCGCTCCGGGGCTTGCGCACGCGCAGTGCGGCCGCTGTGCGTGCGCAGGCCAAACCATCGAGTCGGTTACGAGCGCATCGGCGCTCGCGACCGACTCTGAATGAGGTCCTTTATGTGACTTATATAAGAGTTAAATGAGTTTCCAACTAGCAGTATTTTAGAAGAAGAAATGAAAAAAAAAATATGAAGGTGGTGTCCCAAAGGTAGTTTGACAGGGAAATCGGTCCATGTGTGTATAGAATACGTGCTGCACCTTCACATCTATATTGCCTCATATTTTGGCCGCCATTGCTGAATCATTTATTTTGTGCTCAGTAGGAAGTGTGGATGGTTTGGAAGTAATTTTACCTCACACCGCATTGGATTCCTCACAAATTATTATGAATATGTATTTTTAATATTGTAAATCTGTTACAAAGCACGTTTTTGCTGCCGTGCAGTGGTTGTATCCTACACACAGACGGCCCAGTGACCCCTCCTGTCTTACAGTCACTGTGAAGAGCACTGCTAGTCAATTCAATGTACGTATGTATATATATAATTTCTGCAGTGCCTGCAAGCTCTTGCATCAGTCGCTTGGTAACTGTGGAGATGGAACGTAATACTGATTAGTGAGAGAAATGCACACAGCTGTATCCTCCTGTCTGTGGCTCACGATGACAGCTTGAAAGTGTCCGACTACCGAGCAACAAACCGTTGCCTTGTAGATCACCCAGTTTGGCTGAGCTAATGCACAGGTTGCATATTGTAAATGTTTTCATGATACAGCAAAGGTATTTCCCAGCTAGGCAGTTTTTTCCTTTGAAACATATTTTTAGTAGGCCTCAGGCCTCACTTCTAGCCAGGCGTCGGTATCTCTGTGGGAATCCTGCTAGAGGTCTGTTGCGGTGAAACACCTGCTGGGATCGTCAGCTATGGTCTGGATAGACCTCCATTTTGTTTGCTTACATTGCACTGTTGAAAGGTTCAGGCCTCGGGGAGTTAGGGAAGTACTGAGACTTTTTGCTGATTCTTGGTCGGATGGTGGCAATAGTTGCGAACTCTTTTGTAGCAGTGAAACTTAGTTCTGCCGAGTCTGACTTGGCAGTGTTAGTGCGCCTGTGTGAACTAGAGTTCACACAGTCGCACAAACCCCCTGCGTCCAGCGGAAGAAGCCGGACAGGGGCGGAGGGACCTGAAAGGAACCCTCTTCGCAAGCCGCAGGTGTGCGGGAGCAGATGTCACCTGAAGATGGGGAATGCTCCCACAGTCAAGCTCTGAAATATTGTATTTTCGAAGCTTGATGAATTTAGCCCCTGACCGTCCGCACCAGCTCAGTCATGTAAGAGAGAGTGAGAGAGGAGAGGAGAGGAAAGGGGTATGGGCGCGTGAACAATTTTATGTTGCCCCCCCCAACATAAAATCGTTCCGACACACTTGTTTTGCTTCCATAGGTGCCAGAGTAACAGGAGAAGGCAGGGACTGGAGTGGCAGCCGCAGACGGTCAGGGCAGGGGCGTTTTAAGAGAGGAGGGGGCCCGTGTGCACTCCGCGTGTGGGGCCCCCTCCTCTCTCCTTGGTGGCTGGCAGCTGACTGACGTGGCTGGCTAGCTACCGGAGCATTAGTAGACTCCGGGCACTAGAGTGTGCCTGGAGTCTACTGCGTGGCGGCCATTTTTCCGGTGTTTTGAGCAACAGTGACACCCTGACGCAGCACCTCGGACAGGTAAGTTTAAAAAAAATATGGGTGCAGTGTGTGTGGTGCGGGGGCCCCCCTGGACCCGGGGGGCCGTGTGCCCCGCACACACTGCACCCATTATAGATAAGCCACTGGGTCAGGGGATGGGCTTTATAGCAATAGGCTGCACGGCCCCTGCACTGCACAGAGGAGGAGGAGGTGTAATGTGTGGTCTTTCAACTTAAAGTTACCTATAAAATGTTTGGGTGGGTGGAGGCGAGCCGCCCCCTTGCCCTCCCTATTCCAATGCCTGTGTCCACATCTAATGTAGGCAACGCACAGACCCAGTCACCAGGGGTTAGTGAAATCTCTGTACATTTTGTTTTAAATTCATAAATAATTTATTTCTAATTATATGAAGTCGTTTAAAACACGTTTGAAGGGTGTACAAATGTCATTTTTTTCCCCGTTTGTTTTTTTTATACTTAGCAAATAGTTTGTAAAAAAATGATATTTTAAATGACGGTCGTTTACGGATCTGGCTGTCGTTTTCACTGCTAGCTTTGAAATAGCTGAATGATAGTTTGTAACCTTTGCTGACTCATGTCCCTGCCCTGCAGACCTGACTCTTATAATAAAGACAATTATCATATGTCACACATAAAAGATTGCATATGCATAAAAGTGCGTACGTCATTGGCATTTAGTTGGGGAGAGTGTCTGATTTTAGACACCGTGCATTGTCTCCCAACATGAAAATGGCGGCCTCTGCTAACGCGAAAATGTTGTGAAATTAGATTTTATATTATGGAACCAAAGCCATACCTAGGGGTGTGCAAGTGGTGCCACCCAGGGAAGCGGACATAGGGGGTGGCGCTGGCACTGCCCCATGGCACCTGCATTTGGCTGGCAGGGTGCCTGGAACCCACCCCCATGCTTTTGACTTTTTTTTTCCAGTTTGTAAATGACCCGTAATGTATATAGTTTACACCTCACTTCTCCTGAGCCCACTGCTACCTCCCCAGCGTTCCAGCCCCGAACCCCCGGACATAAGCCCCTCTCAGAGGATCAGTCTGTCACTCCCCACGCCGTATTACGGTATAATTATCAGCATATATGTAGTTTTGTCTCTACAGCTGCTATTTTAAAAAGTGTGAAATGTTTTCTGCCTGACAGCTCCTGACAGAATATCACCTCTTTATGCTGACCCCAGGATCTTTATTTTTAAAACGCAACTTGTATCCTCTTACCCTGATTAGCACTTCGGCCTGATTAAAAAAGAAAAAAAATCACAGGAGAGAAGAAAGAGGAGAGTTCTGCCCCTGAAATTCAGCGTGTCGGCCCACTCAGCCGCAGTGAGAATGTCCTCTGCCGTGTCCGTCAGGCAAACGTCTTCACTATTGTACGTTCTGCACATTGTTTGGTGACTCGGGCTCCGACACGTTTTATTGCCATTAATTATATGAGAGAGGTAGGGAGGCACGAGGTGCATGGAGTCAGTAAGATGATACAGCTCTTCCGTACACTTATCCTTATTCACACTGCGCCTCTTTGGCATCCAAATCTACCACTTACTTTCTTAGTGTCTCTTTTTAGGGACAAAGGGGTTTATTTACTAAGCATCGGGATCTTAAACCCAGAGCTTCCGATCGTGTTTATGCCCTAAATGCAAAAGGGCAATGATTTTACGGAATCAGTATGCGTCCGGCGTTTCTAATACCGACAGCGGCAGCCCGGCAGGGGTGAAGATCCCAATCGTTCATTCTGGTAAGTATAGCTAACCTAATTCCCTACTGTGAGGATACCGGGTGTCCTGGGTATCCTGGGGTTCAGGGATCACACAGTGGAGCAGGTTATAATGAAGGAATGATGAACTTTATTCATGGAGACACAGAAATTCAGCAAACAGTAAGCAGGGTTATATCATTACAGTCCACTCAGAGTTCAGCAAAGTCTTTTCCAGCTGCTGTATATCTCTTCCCTACCTGGCCAGCAATGACAGCTGTAACAGGGCACACAGAGCTGCTATATATCTAAAGACACTGAGAGGGGACAACACCCCAACCTTCAGAGTCACACTCTACACACACA
Source organism: Taudactylus pleione (assembly GCA_031769625.1). NCBI lineage: Eukaryota > Metazoa > Chordata > Amphibia > Anura > Myobatrachidae > Taudactylus > Taudactylus pleione. Next base: position 4,318,245 of record JAUIMM010000072.1, read on the forward strand.
CTATCCCACAATTCCTCTTGCTGCACCACCCTACTTCCCTCTCTCTCCCTCATTGGTGGGCTCAGGTGTCAGTCTTTGCAGAGAGGAAGGAGGAGGGTTTTGTAACAGGAACACACCTTTGCTGTCTGCTGCTGGCAAACTTCCTGTATGAGACATGCAGACTGAGGGTTTCAATTTAAGAACACAGAACTGGGTCATAACTCTTTTCAACATGCAGGCAAGTCCTAGAAGTCCTTTTCCCTTGTCTCCTCACATACCTCCCCCTTCTTAAATCGAGGAGACAGACATGGTCCCAATGTTGGAGTCCTGACTGTCGACTCGGCCCGAGGGTCTGCGAAGCTTGATATTTGTTTCCTCACATCTGGATAGCCCGTCAGCATTGTGATGTTCTCGGCCCTTTTTGTGAGAAATGGAAAAGTTGAAACTTTGTAACGCCAGACTCCACCTCAACAACCTCCCATTTTCCCCCGAGGTTCTGTTTAGCCAATACAACGGGTTATGGTCAGTGACAACAGTAAATTCTTTCCCATAAAGATATGGTTGTAGCTTCTTTAAGGCCCAGACTATGGCTAGACATTCTTTTTCAATAGTGGCGTAGGCTATCTCTCGGTCAGCTAGTTTACGGGATAGATACACAATTGGATGTTCCCTACCATCTGCTCCCACTTGACTCAACACTGCCCCAAGTCCACACCCTGATGCGTCTGTCTGCACAATAAACTTTCTGTTGTAGTCAGGGGCAGCCAACACTGGGGCTCGAGTCAGCAAGTCTTTTAAGGTGTTGAAAGCTTGCTCACATTCAACAGTCCATTCAATATTCCGAGCATATCTCTTTTTGGTCAAGTCTGTCAGAGCCTTGGCCACGGTGCTGTAATGTGGTATAAATTTCCTGTAATAGCCAGCGACTCCAAGGAACGCCCGCACTTGTTTTTGGTTGATAGGTTGGGGCCAATTGGAAATAGCCTCCACCTTTGCCGGATCAGGTCTGATAGCACCTCCTCCGACCCGATGTCCTAGGTACTGAACCTCAGCCATCCCCATTTGACACTTATCTGGGCGTATGGTGAGTCCAGCCTGTCTAATCCTCTTCAGCACTTCTGTCACCTGAATTAAATGCTCCTCCCAGGTATGGCTGAAGATGGCAATGTCATCTAAGTAGGCTTGGGAAAAGTCTTGACACCCCTCCAAGAGGTCATTAACCATTCGCTGGAATGTGGCAGGGGCGTTCTTCATCCCGAAAGGCATTGTAGTCCACTCAAAGAGTCCTTCCGGTGTGATGAAGGCAGAACGCTCCTGGGCCTCTTTGGTAAGTGGGATTTGCCAGTAGCCTTTGCTCAAATCCAATGTTGAGACAAACTCAGCCCCTCCAATCCGATCCAGTAGCTCATCAACACGGGGCATAGGGTAAGCATCAGTGGTGGTGACTTCGTTCAATTTGCGATAGTCCACACAAAACCGTGTGGTCCCATCTTTCTTGGGAACCAACACAACCCCAGCAGCCCATGGGCTTTTAGATGGCACTATGACCCCCAAAGCTAGCATCTCCTCGATCTCAGCCTTTACCTGCCTCATAACACCTGGAGTCATCCGGTAAGCGACTTGTCGGATGGGCCTAGCACTCCCAGTGTCCACATGGTGGGCGGTCAGATGAGTTTGACCAGGTAGACAAGAAAACTGGGCCTGTTCAGCCTCTAAGATCCTCCACATCTCTTGCTGCTGGGCTGCATTCAACTGTTGTCCCACCTGGACTGATTCCACTCCTTTCTTCTCTTTAGCAGCTCCCAAAAGGTCAAGCAATGGATCAGTTTCTGGTGCCTCCATCGGAGGACAACATACCGCCATTGTTACTACTTGACGATCACGATAGGCCTTAATTCGATTTATATGGAAGGTGCGTAGGTACTTCCCTCCCTTATCCAGGGCAATCACGTAATTGACCGGCCCGGTGCGCCTTACCACGGTATACGGTCCTTCCCACATAGCCTGCAGTTTGTTTCTTCGCACTGGGATAAGCACCATTACTTTTTGCCCTGGATGCAACTCTCGGTCTTGAGCATGGGCGTCATACCATTCCTTTTGTCTCTCTTGTGATTCCCTGAGATGCTCTTGGGTTAACTGTAGCAATCTTCTCATGCGGTTCCGCATATTCTCTACATATTGTAAAATGGGCTGCTGGTGTTCTTGGAAAGTTCCCTCCCAGCTCTCTTTGACCAGGTCTAGAGGCCCCCGCACTTTCCGGCCGTACAAAAGTTCAAATGGGGATTATCCAGTAGACGCCTGTGGGACTTCCCGATAAGCGAAGAGAAGCTGTTGAAGGGCTCTCTCCCAGTCCCTCCCCTCGGACAGCACGTAAGCTTGTAGAAGTCTTTTTAGCGTTCCATTGAAACGTTCACAGAGTCCGTTGGTCTGTGGATGGTAAGAGGTGGTCCGAAGAGGTCGAACCCCCCACTTTTCCCACAGGGTTTGCATTAGTTCACCTTGGAATTGGGGCCCTTGATCTGTGATGACTTCCTGTGGGTATCCAAGCCGACTGAATATGTCTGTTAATGCTTGCGCAACGTGTTCTGTGTCAATAGATGATAGGGCCACAGCCTCAGGATAGCGTGTAGCAAAGTCCACCAGTGTTAGGATGTACTTCTTTCCCGTATGACTGGGAATAGCTAATGGTCCAATTAGGTCTATGGCAACACGGGCAAAGGGCTCCCCTATAATAGGTAATGGGTGCAGAGGAGCTTTTCGCTGGGGCTCCCGAGCCTTTGGCAGGTATTGCAGGTGTCTCGATACTGCTTAACGTCTCTAGAGATTCGTGGCCAGAAGAAATTCCGCAACAATCGTGCCAGTGTTTTACGGGTGCCAAAATGCCCGGCCGCTGGAATGTCATGAGCAAGGGCTAGTAATTGTGCTCTGTACGGTGTAGGTACCACCAACTGTTTAGTAGGCATTACTGTTTCCTGTCCAGACTGAAGAACGACCACTCGGTACAGCAATTCCTCTTCCCAAACTATCTTGCTCCCATCAGCTGTTTCCAACCCCAGGTCGGCTGCACTCCTTAATTTACTTAGGGAAGGGTCTGTCCGTTGGGCCTGTCGAAACTCGCTCCGGTCCACCTCCCCCAAGTCTAACTCTGAAGTACTGGACAAGAAACTGGAATCACTCACCATTGTGGTCGGGGTAGGTTGGTTCTGTTCTGAATCTGTCACCTGGGTCACTGCTCTTTGGGTTTGGCTCCGGGTCACCACTTGAACGAAGCGTGTCACCAGTCCCTGTCCCAGATCATTCCCGAGGATGACCTTGGCTGGTAGCCCCTTGAGTACTCCGACCTCCACGATTCCTTGATCAGCTCCCCAGTCGAGATGTATCTTGGCGACGGGGATATCGGTCTGTTGTCCCCCGGCGGTGGCAATTCGTACATACTGTCCAGGAATCACCCGGGAGGTGGGAATCAGGTCTGGCTCAATCAATGTGAGTGAGGCCCCAGAATCTCGTAGGCCCTGTACCCGCTGGTCCTCTACCAACACAGGCTGTAAGTGCCCCTGCATATTCTGAGGAGTTGCCTGCTCCTCCCCCAGAACCAGGTCTACAATATACACCCCATCCATCATCTCGGTCGCATCTGAATGGATGACCTCCTCGCAATAATCCTCCATGGGGTAACATACCACAGAGACTGGGGCCGGTCTAGCCCCAGGGAATGGCCCTCGCGTGCGTGGACAGTCCCTCAACAAGTGTCCTGGTTGATTGCAGCGGTAGCACTTCCGAGGTTCTGGGTTAGCCACTTTGAATCTGGGTGGTTGATAAGAAATGTTTTTGATAGGGCCTCCTTTACTACTATCATTTATGCGTGGTTCTCTGTCAGGGAGCTTCTCCGCTCGTGGGGTTCTTGTACCACCTGTTGCACTGAAGACTCTCCATTGGGGACGGTTAGCTATATATTCATCAGCCCATTCTGCAGCTTGTTCAGGCGTGCTGGGCTTCCGGTCTGCGACCCACTCCCGTATCTCTGGTGCCATCTTAATCATTAGTTGTTCTGCCACAATTAGGTTGATGATCTGCTCCACGGTAGAGGCCTGTCTACCCTCGAGCCATTTTCCACAAGCTTGCCGTAGCTGACTGGCAAACTCTTGGTAGGAAGCAGTCCCACTTTTGCTCAGTGTCCTGAATTTGAGACGATAAGATTCTGCAGTGATCTGAAACTTAGCCAGCAATGCCTTCTTTATGCAGGTGTAGATTCCACATTCCTGGGAAGTTAGAGCCCTGTAGGCTTCCAAAGCCCTACCGGTGAGACTTGGCCCCAAGTACTTGGGCCATTCAGCTGGCTCTATCCCGTGCACTCCCATGAGATTCTCAAAGATCTGCAGGTGAGTGTCAATGTCAGTTTCATTCTCTCGAAATGTGGGAACATCCTTAAATCCCAAGCGCCGCTTCTCTTGTTCAGCCCCTCTGGGCGACAGCACAGTTCCGCTGCTAGTAGGGATTTGTACCCCTAATATTGCTTGGATCACTCCAGCTCTCTCTTGTGTAGTTGCACTTTCACCTAGCGCCCCCAGCCAGCTCTGTAGTAGGGCGGGAGTAGCGGTGGTTGACTCGGGTAACCGACTGGAAGTGCTTCCACTGCCTGTCGGTCCTTCTTCATCATCACTCAGGTGGTCGGGATCCTCTGGGTGTGCACGATCCCACTCCAACAACCGTAGTACCAGAATCTCCCGGGTGTCAGTCCCATTATAAGCAATTCCCTTCATCCTGCAAAATCCTTGCAGGTGCGGTTTCCGGGCTGTCCGGTAAAACTTCTCCTGCTCTCTCATGACGTTTTCAATTTGGCCGCCGGTTGCAACTGCTGACTGACTCTCCATGCTGATATTCTCTGGTATTAGCGTGGCTTCTACTCACTCCCCTGGAATTACTGCAGGAACTGTGTGACGTCCCACCACTGCCGCCAAATGTGAGGATACCGGGTGTCCTGGGTATCCTGGGGTTCAGGGATCACACAGTGGAGCAGGTTATAATGAAGGAATGATGAACTTTATTCATGGAGACACAGAAATTCAGCAAACAGTAAGCAGGGTTATATCATTACAGTCCACTCAGAGTTCAGCAAAGTCTTTTCCAGCTGCTGTATATCTCTTCCCTACCTGGCCAGCAATGACTGCTGTAACAGGGCACACAGAGCTGCTATATATCTAAAGACACTGAGAGGGGACAACACCCCAACCTTCAGAGTCACACTCTACACACACACTATCCCACAATTCCTCTTGCTGCACCACCCTACTTCCCTCTCTCTCCCTCATTGGTGGGCTCAGGTGTCAGTCTTTGCAGAGAGGAAGGAGGAGGGTTTTGTAACAGGAACACACCTTTGCTGTCTGCTGCTGGCAAACTTCCTGTATGAGACATGCAGACTGAGGGTTTCAATTTAAGAACACAGAACTGGGTCATAACTCTTTTCAACATGCAGGCAAGTCCTAGAAGTCCTTTTCCCTTGTCTCCTCACACCTACCCTGACCCTCCTTTAGGGGTGCCTAACCCTAACCTCCCCCCCAAGTGCCTAACCCCCATCTAAGTGCCTAAACCTAACCCCCCTTCCCCTAGCCTAACCCTGAGTCCCCCCCGGGAGCCCCTAAACTAACCCTCTCCCCCCCTGCGGCTGTCCCCGCCCGACACCCGGCTTACCTTCGATCGGTATGCCGGGTGTCGGGCTCCCGGTGTAGGTCTAATGACAGGCGTGGGGATTTCGATGCCTGTCATTAGTACCTTGCCGGGATTAGACAGTCGGGAAGCCAGCGGTCGGGATTTCGTCCGTCGGCTCCCGACTGCTTCCCACTTTTACAAGCAAAACATGATTTAGAACCTGATGCTTAGTAAATAATCCCCAAAGCATCTTTTCCTTTCATTTTTAACAGGGTGTAATATAATGGATATAAGTTTATAGGGTGTAATATAATGGATATAAGTTTATAGGGTGTAAAATAATGGATATAATTTTTTTTTTTTAGTATACACTTTTTAAGGATATGAAAAGATAACAAACAAAAGTAAAAAGAAAAATGTAGAGTATATAGACCATGATTCAGAAATGGAGGCTAATGCGATCGCAGCTGCGATCTCGTACACAACGCTGGTGCGAAAATATGCTTATGGTTCCAAAGATCGCCTGAGCATAGGGAAGCCCGCCGCTGCTTTCTTACCGGTGTATGACGTCACTTACCTACGTAAGTATCGGTAACTTCGACGCACATCGAGAAGCCATCTTGCCGCCTGACCAGCCGCAAACACTGCAGTTCTCCCCTCACGCAGTGTGCTTTTCTGCTGCGTATGCAATCGCAGTGGTTAATATATGCAGGCCCATGAAATGGCGTTTAAACGTACAGACACGCCTGTTTTTTTTCTCACCACCCCCCGTTACCACCGCCAAACGATGACAACCTGCCAGCCACTCTGTGATGGATACCTCTGTGCGTCCGTAAACGCAATGCGATTGCTGTGTGTGCGCAGAGCAGCCGGCTTATACGCAAGTGCAATGGCAAACAATGGTTCGCTCTGCATAAAAAAGTAGTGCAATCAGCAGATCTGGATTACTGACATGGCAGTACAGGTGACCGCCCGGCGGGACCCGCAGATAGTTAATTTTATTTTACACATATAGAGGGGTATTCAATATGAAACGTTAACTTCACTGTCGAAGTTAACGTTTCATATCGGAGTTTTTACCTGCGTTAAAGTATCGGGCGCGCTCCCGCTTATCCCCGTATTCAATATAAAATGAACGAAAACGGGAAACTCCGAAGTTGGATTTACGTAAAGTTACGAATTTTTCCTTAAAAAAATTGTAAGACCCCCCTAAAGTTGTAAAAACATGGGGGATCACTATGGGTACCCCCGTTTTAGCCTTTAATTGAAAGTCGGGGATTTAAATAGCCGCAGCAGGTGTTTTTTCCCGACATTGAATAAGTGATGCAGAAGAGCACTTAGGTTATTTTTTTCATTTTTTTAAGTGGTCCCATCAAATTTGGGGTACATGAAAATGGGTACTAGCATATTTTTAAGTCCCTAAAGTAAATTTTTTAAAATTCTGCATTTGTGCACCTGCCGCTATAATTCTACTCTTCAAAACACCTGCCACTAATAATCTATTCTAGAATACACCTGCCGCTAATAACCTATTCTAGAATACACCTGCCGCTAATAATCTATTCTAGAAAACACCTGCCGCTATAATTCTATTCTAGACTACACCTGCCGCTATAATTCTATTCTAGAAAACACCTGCCGCTAATAATCTATTCTAGACTACACCTGCCGCTATAATTCTATTCTAGAAAACACCTGCCACTAATAATCTATTCTAGAAAACACCTGCCGCTAATAACCTATTCTAGAATACACCTGCCGCTAATAATCTATTCTAGAAAACACCTGCCGCTAATAATCTATTCTAGAAAACACCTGCCGCTAATAGCCTATTCTAGAATACACCTGCCGCTAATAATCTATTCTAGAATACACCTGCCACTATAATTCTATTCTAGACTACACCTGCCGCTAATAATCTATTCTAGAATACACCTGCCGCTAATAGCCTATTCTAGAAAACACCTGCCGCTATAATTCTATTCTAGACTACACCTGCCGCTAATAATCTATTCTAGAATACACCTGCCGCTAATAACCTATTCTAGAAAACACCTGCCGCTATAATTCTATTCTAGACTACACCTGCCGCTAATAATCTATTCTAGAATACACCTGCCGCTAATAACCTATTCTAGAATACACCTGCCGCTAAAAACCTATTCTAGAATACACCTGCCGCTAATAATCTATTCTAGAAAACACCTGCCGCTAATAGCCTATTCTAGAATACACCTGCCGCTAATAGCCTATTCTAGAAAACACCTGCCGCTATAATTCTATTCTAGACTACACCTGCCGCTAATAATCTATTCTAGAATACACCTGCCGCTAATAACCTATTCTAGAAAACACCTGCCGCTATAATTCTATTCTAGACTACACCTGCCGCTAATAACCTATTCTAGAATACACCTGCCGCTAATAACCTATTCTAGAATACACCTGCCGCTAATAACCTATTCTAGAATACACCTGCCGCTAATAGCCTATTCTAGAAAACACCTGCCGCTAATAATCTATTCTAGAATACACCTGCCGCTAATAACCTATTCTAGAATACACCTGCCGCTAATAACCTATTCTAGACTACACCTGCCGCTAATAACCTATTCTAGAATACACCTGCCGCTAATAACCTATTCTAGAATACACCTGCCGCTAATAGCCTATTCTAGAAAACACCTGCCGCTATAATTCTATTCTAGACTACACCTGCCGCTAATAATCTATTCTAGAATACACCTGCCGCTAATAACCTATTCTAGAATACACCTGCCGCTAATAATCTATTCTAGAATACACCTGCCGCTAATAATCTATTCTAGAATACACCTGCCGCTAATAACCTATTCTAGAAAACACCTGCCGCTAATAATCTATTCTAGAATACACCTGCCGCTATAAATCTATTCTAGAATACACCTGCCGCTATAAATCTATTCTAGAATACACCTGCCGCTAATAACCTATTCTAGAATACACCTGCCGCATACATGCAGAATAGCCCTGAACCTATTTCCCTATTGTTATACAATTTGTTCCCATTTTTTTTTTTTACCCCAATATTTAAAATAATTTTTTGGGGTGTCCCTTTTTTTTTTTAAACTTTTTTTGACACAGTTCTTTTTTAAATGTCATTCCCAAGGGTGCAGGCTATTTTTTTAAGCCTGCACCCCTAAACCCCAATTCTGCACTTTTTTTCGACACCTATTCAATGGTGAAAAGTTATCCCCGTTTTTTATCAAAGACTTTTCAAAACTGCGATAAGTCTTTGAAATTGAATACGGTGTAAAAGTAAAACCTGCGATAATTACGTCATACCTCCGATATTAACGCAAAAACAATGTTTTCGCTCCCATATTGAATACCCGTTTATCTTCTTGGCCGGCAGGCTTGTGTTGCTCTGCTCACAGAGAAGGTTGATTCGGAGACAGCAGTAGCGCAAGTCCCCATGTCAGTCCCAGCACAGGGGTCTGAGGGCAGCCTGTTTATAGGGAATTCTGGCAATGTTAAGGTGTAGCGTTTCCACCTTTGGATTTTTGTTCTTGTTTTTTTTTTTTGTTACTGTTTTTGTATTTTGTCACTGTAGTAAGTGTTATTAACTCTCCTATTATGTCATTCCGTCAGCATTTATACAAAACACTTTGCCAGGGAATTTTTCCTGGATTACCAGGAGGTAATAAACTGGTAGAGGCCAGGAAATCAAAAGGTTTGAAAATGGAAACACTGTCTGAGGGGCAAGTGCTGAGCTCTGATTGGAGGAGCTCAGCACATGCTGACTGGAAGAGTCCCTGATTGGTGGAGCTGCTCACTGGCCCCCTGAAACTGTGAGGAGGACTCTAATCTCCTCAGGTTCAGCATGGCCCCTGTCTGTATCCTCCTGCCCTGCCTGTCTCTGCCCCCTCACACTCCATCTCCTGCCTGTCTCTGCCCCCTCACACTCCATCTCCTGCCTGTCTCTGCCCCCTCACACTCCATCTCCTGCCTGTCTCTGCCCCCTCACACTCCATCTCCTGCCTGTCTCTGCCCCTCACACTCCATCTCCTGCCTGTCTCCTCTATCTGACAGCCTCTGTCTCTGCCCCTCACACTCCATCTCCAGCATGTCTCTATCTGACAGCCTCTGTCTCTGCCCCCTCACACTCCATCTCCTGCCTGTCTCCTCTATCTGACAGCCCCTGTCTCTGCCCCTCACACTCCATCTCCTGCCTGTCTCTGCCCCCTCACACTCCATCTCCTGCCTGTCTCTGCCCCCTCACACTCCATCTCCTGCCTGTCTCTGCCCCCTCACACTCCATCTCCTGCCTGTCTCTGCCCCTCACACTCCATCTCCTGCCTGTCTCCTCTATCTGACAGCCTCTGTCTCTGCCCCTCACACTCCATCTCCAGCATGTCTCTATCTGACAGCCTCTGTCTCTGCCCCCTCACACTCCATCTCCTGCCTGTCTCCTCTATCTGACAGCCTCTGTCTCTGCCCCTCACACTCCATCTCCTGCCTGTCTCCTCTATCTGACAGCCCCTGTCTCTGCCGCTCACACTCCATCTCCTGCCTGTCTCCTCTATCTGACAGCCCCTGTCTCTGCCCCTCACACTCCATCTCCTGCCTGTCTCCTCTATCTGACAGCCTCTGTCTCTGCCCCTCACACTCCATCTCCAGCATGTCTCTATCTGACAGCCTCTGTCTCTGCCCCTCACACTCCATCTCCTGCCTGTCTCCTCTATCTGACAGCCCCTGTCTCTGCCCCTCACACTCCATCTCCTGCCTGTCTCCTCTATCTGACAGCCCCTGTCTCTGCCGCTCACACTCCATCTCCTGCCTGTCTCCTCTATCTGACAGCCCCTGTCTCTGCCCCTCACACTCCATCTCCTGCCTGTCTCCTCTATCTGACAGCCTCTGTCTCTGCCCCTCACACTCCATCTCCAGCATGTCTCTATCTGACAGCCTCTGTCTCTGCCCCTCACACTCCATCTCCTGCCTGTCTCCTCTATCTGACAGCCCCTGTCTCTGCCGCTCACACTCCATCTCCTGCCTGTCTCCTCTATCTGACAGTCCCTGTCTCTGCCCCTCACACTCCATCTCCTGCCTGTCTCCTCTATCTGACAGCCCCTGTCTCTGCCGCTCACACTCCATCTCCAGCATGTCTCTATCTGACAGCCTCTGTCTCTGCCCCCTCACACTCCATCTCCTGCCTGTCTCCTCTATCTGACAGCCTCTGTCTCTGCCCCCTCACACTCCATCTCCTGCCTGTCTCCTCTATCTGACAGCCCCTGTCTCTGCCCCTCACACTCCATCTCCTGCATGTCTCTATCTGACAGCCTCTGTCTCTGCCCCTCACACTCCATCTCCTGCCTGTCTCCTCTATCTGACAGCCCCTGTCTCTGCCGCTCACACTCCATCTCCTGCCTGTCTCCTCTATCTGACAGTCCCTGTCTCTGCCCCTCACACTCCATCTCCTGCCTGTCTCCTCTATCTGACAGCCCCTGTCTCTGCCGCTCACACTCCATCTCCTGCCTGTCTCCTCTATCTGACAGCCTCTGTCTCTGCCCCTCACACTCCATCTCCAGCATGTCTCTATCTGACAGCCTCTGTCTCTGCCCCCTCACACTCCATCTCCTGCCTGTCTCCTCTATCTGACAGCCTCTGTCTCTGCCCCTCACACTCCATCTCCTGCCTGTCTCCTCTATCTGACAGCCCCTGTCTCTGCCCCTCACACTCCATCTCCTGCCTGTCTCCTCTATCTGACAGCCCCTGTCTCTGCCGCTCACACTCCATCTCCTGCCTGTCTCCTCTATCTGACAGCCCCTGTCTCTGCCCCTCACACTCCATCTCCTGCCTGTCTCCTCTATCTGACAGCCTCTGTCTCTGCCCCCTCACACTCCATCTCCTGCCTGTCTCCTCTATCTGACAGCCCCTGTCTCTGCCCCTCACACTCCATCTCCTGCCTGTCTCCTCTATCTGACAGCCCCTGTCTCTGCCGCTCACACTCCATCTCCTGCCTGTCTCCTCTATCTGACAGCCCCTGTCTCTGCCCCTCACACTCCATCTCCTGCCTGTCTCCTCTATCTGACAGCCTCTGTCTCTGCCCCTCACACTCCATCTCCAGCATGTCTCTATCTGACAGCCTCTGTCTCTGCCCCTCACACTCCATCTCCTGCCTGTCTCCTCTATCTGACAGCCCCTGTCTCTGCCGCTCACACTCCATCTCCTGCCTGTCTCCTCTATCTGACAGTCCCTGTCTCTGCCCCTCACACTCCATCTCCTGCCTGTCTCCTCTATCTGACAGCCTCTGTCTCTGCCCCTCACACTCCATCTCCAGCATGTCTCTATCTGACAGCCTCTGTCTCTGCCCCCTCACACTCCATCTCCTGCCTGTCTCCTCTATCTGACAGCCTCTGTCTCTGCCCCCTCACACTCCATCTCCTGCCTGTCTCCTCTATCTGACAGCCCCTGTCTCTGCCCCTCACACTCCATCTCCAGCATGTCTCTATCTGACAGCCTCTGTCTCTGCCCCTCACACTCCATCTCCTGCCTGTCTCCTCTATCTGACAGCCCCTGTCTCTGCCGCTCACACTCCATCTCCTGCCTGTCTCCTCTATCTGACAGTCCCTGTCTCTGCCCCTCACACTCCATCTCCTGCCTGTCTCCTCTATCTGACAGCCCCTGTCTCTGCCGCTCACACTCCATCTCCTGCCTGTCTCCTCTATCTGACAGCCTCTGTCTCTGCCCCTCACACTCCATCTCCAGCATGTCTCTATCTGACAGCCTCTGTCTCTGCCCCTCACACTCCATCTCCTGCCTGTCTCCTCTATCTGACAGCCCCTGTCTCTGCCGCTCACACTCCATCTCCTGCCTGTCTCCTCTATCTGACAGTCCCTGTCTCTGCCCCTCACACTCCATCTCCTGCCTGTCTCCTCTATCTGACAGCCCCTGTCTCTGCCGCTCACACTCCATCTCCTGCCTGTCTCCTCTATCTGACAGCCTCTGTCTCTGCCCCTCACACTCCATCTCCAGCATGTCTCTATCTGACAGCCTCTGTCTCTGCCCCCTCACACTCCATCTCCTGCCTGTCTCCTCTATCTGACAGCCTCTGTCTCTGCCCCTCACACTCCATCTCCTGCCTGTCTCCTCTATCTGACAGCCCCTGTCTCTACCCTCTCACACTCCATCTCCTGCCTGTCTCCTCTATCTGACAGCCTCTGTCTCTGCCCCCTCACACTCCATCTCCTGCCTGTCTCCTCTATCTGACAGCCCCTGTCTCTGCCCCTCACACTCCATCTCCTGCCTGTCTCCTCTATCTGACAGCCTCTGTCTCTGCCCCTCACACTCCATCTCCAGCATGTCTCTATCTGACAGCCTCTGTCTCTGCCCCTCACACTCCATCTCCTGCCTGTCTCCTCTATCTGACAGCCCCTGTCTCTGCCGCTCACACTCCATCTCCTGCCTGTCTCCTCTATCTGACAGTCCCTGTCTCTGCCCCTCACACTCCATCTCCTGCCTGTCTCCTCTATCTGACAGCCCCTGTCTCTGCCGCTCACACTCCATCTCCTGCCTGTCTCCTCTATCTGACAGCCTCTGTCTCTGCCCCTCACACTCCATCTCCAGCATGTCTCTATCTGACAGCCTCTGTCTCTGCCCCCTCACACTCCATCTCCTGCCTGTCTCCTCTATCTGACAGCCTCTGTCTCTGCCCCTCACACTCCATCTCCTGCCTGTCTCCTCTATCTGACAGCCCCTGTCTCTACCCTCTCACACTCCATCTCCTGCCTGTCTCCTCTATCTGACAGCCTCTGTCTCTGCCCCCTCACACTCCATCTCCTGCCTGTCTCCTCTATCTGACAGCCCCTGTCTCTGCCCCTCACACTCCATCTCCTGCCTGTCTCCTCTATCTGACAGCCCCTGTCTCTGCCGCTCACACTCCATCTCCTGCCTGTCTCCTCTATCTGACAGCCCCTGTCTCTGCCCCTCACACTCCATCTCCTGCCTGTCTCCTCTATCTGACAGCCTCTGTCTCTGCCCCTCACACTCCATCTCCAGCATGTCTCTATCTGACAGCCTCTGTCTCTGCCCCTCACACTCCATCTCCTGCCTGTCTCCTCTATCTGACAGCCCCTGTCTCTGCCGCTCACACTCCATCTCCTGCCTGTCTCCTCTATCTGACAGTCCCTGTCTCTGCCCCTCACACTCCATCTCCTGCCTGTCTCCTCTATCTGACAGCCTCTGTCTCTGCCCCTCACACTCCATCTCCAGCATGTCTCTATCTGACAGCCTCTGTCTCTGCCCCCTCACACTCCATCTCCTGCCTGTCTCCTCTATCTGACAGCCTCTGTCTCTGCCCCCTCACACTCCATCTCCTGCCTGTCTCCTCTATCTGACAGCCCCTGTCTCTGCCCCTCACACTCCATCTCCAGCATGTCTCTATCTGACAGCCTCTGTCTCTGCCCCTCACACTCCATCTCCTGCCTGTCTCCTCTATCTGACAGCCCCTGTCTCTGCCGCTCACACTCCATCTCCTGCCTGTCTCCTCTATCTGACAGTCCCTGTCTCTGCCCCTCACACTCCATCTCCTGCCTGTCTCCTCTATCTGACAGCCCCTGTCTCTGCCGCTCACACTCCATCTCCTGCCTGTCTCCTCTATCTGACAGCCTCTGTCTCTGCCCCTCACACTCCATCTCCAGCATGTCTCTATCTGACAGCCTCTGTCTCTGCCCCTCACACTCCATCTCCTGCCTGTCTCCTCTATCTGACAGCCCCTGTCTCTGCCGCTCACACTCCATCTCCTGCCTGTCTCCTCTATCTGACAGTCCCTGTCTCTGCCCCTCACACTCCATCTCCTGCCTGTCTCCTCTATCTGACAGCCCCTGTCTCTGCCGCTCACACTCCATCTCCTGCCTGTCTCCTCTATCTGACAGCCTCTGTCTCTGCCCCTCACACTCCATCTCCAGCATGTCTCTATCTGACAGCCTCTGTCTCTGCCCCCTCACACTCCATCTCCTGCCTGTCTCCTCTATCTGACAGCCTCTGTCTCTGCCCCTCACACTCCATCTCCTGCCTGTCTCCTCTATCTGACAGCCCCTGTCTCTACCCTCTCACACTCCATCTCCTGCCTGTCTCCTCTATCTGACAGCCTCTGTCTCTGCCCCCTCACACTCCATCTCTTGCCTGTCTCCTCTATCTGACAGCCCCTGTCTCTGCCCCTCACACTCCATCTCCTGCCTGTCTCCTCTATCTGACAGCCTCTGTCTCTGCCCCTCACACTCCATCTCCAGCATGTCTCTATCTGACAGCCTCTGTCTCTGCCCCTCACACTCCATCTCCTGCCTGTCTCCTCTATCTGACAGCCCCTGTCTCTGCCGCTCACACTCCATCTCCTGCCTGTCTCCTCTATCTGACAGTCCCTGTCTCTGCCCCTCACACTCCATCTCCTGCCTGTCTCCTCTATCTGACAGCCCCTGTCTCTGCCGCTCACACTCCATCTCCTGCCTGTCTCCTCTATCTGACAGCCTCTGTCTCTGCCCCTCACACTCCATCTCCAGCATGTCTCTATCTGACAGCCTCTGTCTCTGCCCCCTCACACTCCATCTCCTGCCTGTCTCCTCTATCTGACAGCCTCTGTCTCTGCCCCTCACACTCCATCTCCTGCCTGTCTCCTCTATCTGACAGCCCCTGTCTCTACCCTCTCACACTCCATCTCCTGCCTGTCTCCTCTATCTGACAGCCTCTGTCTCTGCCCCCTCACACTCCATCTCCTGCCTGTCTCCTCTATCTGACAGCCCCTGTCTCTGCCCCTCACACTCCATCTCCTGCCTGTCTCCTCTATCTGACAGCCCCTGTCTCTGCCGCTCACACTCCATCTCCTGCCTGTCTCCTCTATCTGACAGCCCCTGTCTCTGCCCCTCACACTCCATCTCCTGCCTGTCTCCTCTATCTGACAGCCTCTGTCTCTGCCCCTCACACTCCATCTCCAGCATGTCTCTATCTGACAGCCTCTGTCTCTGCCCCTCACACTCCATCTCCTGCCTGTCTCCTCTATCTGACAGCCCCTGTCTCTGCCGCTCACACTCCATCTCCTGCCTGTCTCCTCTATCTGACAGTCCCTGTCTCTGCCCCTCACACTCCATCTCCTGCCTGTCTCCTCTATCTGACAGCCTCTGTCTCTGCCCCTCACACTCCATCTCCAGCATGTCTCTATCTGACAGCCTCTGTCTCTGCCCCCTCACACTCCATCTCCTGCCTGTCTCCTCTATCTGACAGCCTCTGTCTCTGCCCCCTCACACTCCATCTCCTGCCTGTCTCCTCTATCTGACAGCCCCTGTCTCTGCCCCTCACACTCCATCTCCAGCATGTCTCTATCTGACAGCCTCTGTCTCTGCCCCTCACACTCCATCTCCTGCCTGTCTCCTCTATCTGACAGCCCCTGTCTCTGCCGCTCACACTCCATCTCCTGCCTGTCTCCTCTATCTGACAGTCCCTGTCTCTGCCCCTCACACTCCATCTCCTGCCTGTCTCCTCTATCTGACAGCCCCTGTCTCTGCCGCTCACACTCCATCTCCTGCCTGTCTCCTCTATCTGACAGCCTCTGTCTCTGCCCCTCACACTCCATCTCCAGCATGTCTCTATCTGACAGCCTCTGTCTCTGCCCCCTCACACTCCATCTCCTGCCTGTCTCCTCTATCTGACAGCCTCTGTCTCTGCCCCTCACACTCCATCTCCTGCCTGTCTCCTCTATCTGACAGCCCCTGTCTCTACCCTCTCACACTCCATCTCCTGCCTGTCTCCTCTATCTGACAGCCTCTGTCTCTGCCCCCTCACACTCCATCTCCTGCCTGTCTCCTCTATCTGACAGCCCCTGTCTCTGCCCCTCACACTCCATCTCCTGCCTGTCTCCTCTATCTGACAGCCCCTGTCTCTGCCGCTCACACTCCATCTCCTGCCTGTCTCCTCTATCTGACAGCCCCTGTCTCTGCCCCTCACACTCCATCTCCTGCCTGTCTCCTCTATCTGACAGCCTCTGTCTCTGCCCCTCACACTCCATCTCCAGCATGTCTCTATCTGACAGCCTCTGTCTCTGCCCCTCACACTCCATCTCCTGCCTGTCTCCTCTATCTGACAGCCCCTGTCTCTGCCGCTCACACTCCATCTCCTGCCTGTCTCCTCTATCTGACAGTCCCTGTCTCTGCCCCTCACACTCCATCTCCTGCCTGTCTCCTCTATCTGACAGCCTCTGTCTCTGCCCCTCACACTCCATCTCCAGCATGTCTCTATCTGACAGCCTCTGTCTCTGCCCCCTCACACTCCATCTCCTGCCTGTCTCCTCTATCTGACAGCCTCTGTCTCTGCCCCCTCACACTCCATCTCCTGCCTGTCTCCTCTATCTGACAGCCCCTGTCTCTGCCCCTCACACTCCATCTCCAGCATGTCTCTATCTGACAGCCTCTGTCTCTGCCCCTCACACTCCATCTCCTGCCTGTCTCCTCTATCTGACAGCCCCTGTCTCTGCCGCTCACACTCCATCTCCTGCCTGTCTCCTCTATCTGACAGTCCCTGTCTCTGCCCCTCACACTCCATCTCCTGCCTGTCTCCTCTATCTGACAGTCCCTGTCTCTGCCCCTCACACTCCATCTCCTGCCTGTCTCCTCTATCTGACAGCCCCTGTCTCTACCCTCTCACACTCCATCTCCTGCCTGTCTCCTCTATCTGACAGCCTCTGTCTCTGCCCCCTCACACTCCATCTCCTGCCTGTCTCCTCTATCTGACAGCCCCTGTCTCTGCCCCTCACACTCCATCTCCTGCCTGTCTCCTCTATCTGACAGCCCCTGTCTCTACCCTCTCACACTCCATCTCCTGCCTGTCTCCTCTATCTGACAGCCTCTGTCTCTGCCCCCTCACACTCCATCTCCTGCCTGTCTCCTCTATCTGACAGCTCCTGTCTCTGCCCCTCACACTCCATCTCCAGCATGTCTCTATCTGACAGCCTCTGTCTCTGCCCCTCACACTCCATCTCCTGCCTGTCTCCTCTATCTGACAGCCCCTGTCTCTGCCGCTCACACTCCATCTCCTGCCTGTCTCCTCTATCTGACAGCCCCTGTCTCTGCCCCTCACACTCCATCTCCTGCCTGTCTCCTCTATCTGACAGCCTCTGTCTCTGCCCCTCACACTCCATCTCCAGCATGTCTCTATCTGACAGCCTCTGTCTCTGCCCCCTCACACTCCATCTCCTGCCTGTCTCCTCTATCTGACAGCCTCTGTCTCTGCCCCCTCACACTCCATCTCCTGCCTGTCTCCTCTATCTGACAGCTCCTGTCTCTGCCCCTCACACTCCATCTCCTGCCTGTCTCCTCTATCTGACAGCCCCTGTCTCTGCCCCTCACACTCCATCTCCAGCATGTCTCTATCTGACAGCCTCTGTCTCTGCCCCTCACACTCCATCTCCTGCCTGTCTCCTCTATCTGACAGCCCCTGTCTCTGCCGCTCACACTCCATCTCCTGCCTGTCTCCTCTATCTGACAGTCCCTGTCTCTGCCCCTCACACTCCATCTCCTGCCTGTCTCCTCTATCTGACAGTCCCTGTCTCTGCCCCTCACACTCCATCTCCTGCCTGTCTCCTCTATCTGACAGCCCCTGTCTCTACCCTCTCACACTCCATCTCCTGCCTGTCTCCTCTATCTGACAGCCTCTGTCTCTGCCCCCTCACACTCCATCTCCTGCCTGTCTCCTCTATCTGACAGCCCCTGTCTCTGCCCCTCACACTCCATCTCCTGCCTGTCTCCTCTATCTGACAGCCCCTGTCTCTACCCTCTCACACTCCATCTCCTGCCTGTCTCCTCTATCTGACAGCCTCTGTCTCTGCCCCTCACACTCCATCTCCAGCATGTCTCTATCTGACAGCCTCTGTCTCTGCCCCTCACACTCCATCTCCTGCCTGTCTCCTCTATCTGACAGCCCCTGTCTCTGCCGCTCACACTCCATCTCCTGCCTGTCTCCTCTATCTGACAGTCCCTGTCTCTGCCCCTCACACTCCATCTCCAGCCTGTCTCCTCTATCTGACAGCCCTTGTCTCTGCCCCCTCACACTCCATCTCCTGCCTGTCTCCTCTATCTGACAGCCCCTGTCTCTGCCCCTCACACTCCATCTCCTGCCTGTCTCCTCTATCTGACAGCCCCTGTCTCTACCCTCTCACACTCCATCTCCTGCCTGTCTCCTCTATCTGACAGCCCCTGTCTCTGCCCCTCACACTCCATCTCCTGACTGTCTCCTCTATCTGACAGCCTCTGTCTCTGCCGCTCACACTCCATCTCCTGCCTGTCTCCTCTATCTGACAGCCCCTGTCTCTGCCCCTCACACTCCATCTCCTGCCTGTCTCCTCTATCTGACAGTCCCTGTGTCTGCCCCCTCACACTCCATCTCCTGCCTGTCTCCTCTATCTGACAGCCTCTGTCTCTGCCCCCTCACACTCCATCTCCTGCCTGTCTCCTCTATCTGACAGCCTCTGTCTCTGCCCCCTCACACTCCATCTCCTGCCTGTCTCCTCTATCTGACAGCTCCTGTCTCTGCCCCTCACACTCCATCTCCAGCATGTCTCTATCTGACAGCCTCTGTCTCTGCCCCTCACACTCCATCTCCTGCCTGTCTCCTCTATCTGCCTGTCTCCTCTATCTGACAGCCCGTCTCTACCCTTCACACTCCATCTCCTGCCTGTCTCCTCTATCTGACAGCCACTGTCTCTGCCGCTCACACTCCATCTCCTGCCTGTCTCCTCTATCTGACAGTCCCTGTGTCTGCCCCCTCACACTCCATCTCCTGCCTGTCTCCTCTATCTGACAGCCTCTGTCTCTGCCCCTCACACTCCATCTCCTGCCTGTCTCCTCTATCTGACAGCCCTTGTCTCTGCCCCCTCACACTCCATCACCTGCCTGTCTCCTCTATCTGACAGCCCCTGTCTCTGCCCCTCACACTCCATCTCCTGCCTGTCTCCTCTATCTGAAAGCCCCTGTCTCTGCCCTCTCACACTCCATCTCCTGCCTATCTCCTCTATCTGACAGCCCCTGTCTCTGCCCCTCACACTCCATCTCCTGCCTGTCTCCTCTATCTGACAGCCCCTGTCTCTGCCCCTCACACTCCATCTCCTGCCTGTCTCCTCTATCTGACAGCCCGTCTCTACCCTCTCACACTCCATCTCCTGCCTGTCTCCTCTATCTGACAGCCCCTGTCTCTGCCCCTCACACTCCATCTCCTGCCTGTCTCCTCTATCTGACAGCCCCTGTCTCTGCCCTCTCACACTCCATCTCCTGCCTGTCTCCTCTATCTGACAGCCCCTGTCTCTGCCCCTCACACTCCATCTCCTGCCTGTCTCCTCTATCTGACAGTCCCTGTGTCTGCCCCTCACACTCCATCTCCTGCCTGTCTCCTCTATCTGACAGCCCTTGTCTCTGCCCCCTCACACTCCATCTCCTGCCTGTCTCCTCTATCTGACAGCCCCTGTCTCTGCCCCCTCACACTCCATGTCCTGCCTGTCTCCTCTATCTGACAGCTCCTGTCTCTGCCCCTCACACTCCATCTCCAGCATGTCTCTATCTGACAGCCTCTGTCTCTGCCCCTCACACTCCATCTCCTGCCTGTCTCCTCTATCTGCCTGTCTCCTCTATCTGATAGCCCGTCTCTACCCTTCACACTCCATCTCCTGCCTGTCTCCTCTATCTGACAGCCTCTGTCTCTGCCCCTCACACTCCATCTCCAGCATGTCTCTATCTGACAGCCTCTGTCTCTGCCCCTCACACTCCATCTCCTGCCTCTCTTCTCTATCTGACAGCCCCTATCTGCCCCTCACACTCCATCTCCTGCCTGTCTCCTCTATCTGACAGCCCCTGTCTCTGCCCCTCACACTCCTTCTCCTGCCTGTCTCTTCTATCTGACAGCTCCTGTCTCTGCCCCCTCACACTCCATCTCCTGCCTGTCTCCTCTATCTGACAGCCCCCGTCTCTGCCCCTCACACTCCATCTCCTGCCTGTCTCCTCTATCTGACAGCCCGTCTCTACCCTTCACACTCCATCTCCTGCCTGTCTCCTCTATCTGACAGCCTCTGTCTCTGCCGCTCACACTCCATCTCCTGCCTGTCTCCTCTATCTGACAGTCCCTGTGTCTGCCCCCTCACACTCCATCTCCTGCCTGTCTCCTCTATCTGACAGCCTCTGTCTCTGCCCCTCACACTCCATCTCCTGCCTGTCTCCTCTATCTGACAGCCCTTGTCTCTGCCCCC
Organism: Taudactylus pleione; assembly: GCA_031769625.1. Lineage (NCBI taxonomy): Eukaryota > Metazoa > Chordata > Amphibia > Anura > Myobatrachidae > Taudactylus > Taudactylus pleione. Next base: position 4,339,126 of record JAUIMM010000072.1, read on the forward strand.
TCACACTCCATCACCTGCCTGTCTCCTCTATCTGACAGCCCCTGTCTCTGCCCCCTCACACTCCATCTCCTGCCTGTCTCCTCTATCTGACAGCCCCTGTCTCTGCCCCTCACACTCCATCTCCTGCCTGTCTCCTCTATCTGACAGCCCGTCTCTACCCTCTCACACTCCATCTCCTGCCTGTCTCCTCTATCTGACAGCCCCTGTCTCTGCCCCTCACACTCCATCTCCTGCCTGTCTCCTCTATCTGACAGCCCCTGTCTCTGCCCTCTCACACTCCATCTCCTGCCTGTCTCCTCTATCTGACAGCCCCTGTCTCTGCCCCTCACACTCCATCTCCTGCCTGTCTCCTCTATCTGACAGTCCCTGTGTCTGCCCCTCACACTCCATCTCCTGCCTGTCTCCTCTATCTGACAGCCCCTGTCTCTGCCCCCTCACACTCCATCTCCTGCCTGTCTCCTCTATCTGACAGCCCCTGTCTCTGCCCCCTCACACTCCCATCTCCTGCCTGTCTCCTCTATCTGACAGCCCGTCTCTACCCTCTCACACTCCATCTCCTGCCTGTCTCCTCTATCTGACAGCCCCTGTCTCTGCCCCTCACACTCCATCTCCTGCCTGTCTCCTCTATCTGACAGCCCCTGTCTCTACCCTCTCACACTCCATCTCCTGCCTGTCTCCTCTATCTGACAGCCCCTGTCTCTGCCCCTCACACTCCATCTCCTGCCTGTCTCCTCTATCTGACAGCCCCTGTCTCTGCCCCCTCACACTCCATCTCCTGCCTGTCTCCTCTATCTGACAGCCCCTGTCTCTGCCCTCTCACACTCCATCTCCTGCCTGTCTCCTCTATCTGACAGCCCCTGTCTCTGCCCCTCACACTCCATCTCCTGCCTGTCTCCTCTATCTGACAGCCCCTGTCTCTGCCCCCTCACACTCCATTCCTGCCTGTCTCCTCTATCTGACAGCCTCTGTCTCTGCCCCCTCACAATCCATCTCCTGCCTGTCTCCTCTATCTGACAGCCTCTGTCTCTGCCCCCTCACACTCCATCTCCTGCCTGTCTCCTCTATCTGACAGTCCCTGTGTCTGCCCCTCACACTCCATCTCCTGCCTGTCTCCTCTATCTGACAGCCCCTGTCTCTGCCCCCTCACACTCCATCTCCTGCCTGTCTCCTCTATCTGACAGCTCCTGTCTCTGCCCCTCACACTCCATCTCCAGCATGTCTCTATCTGACAGCCTCTGTCTCTGCCCCTCACACTCCATCTCCTGCCTGTCTCCTCTATCTGCCTGTCTCCTCTATCTGACAGCCCGTCTCTACCCTTCACACTCCATCTCCTGCCTGTCTCCTCTATCTGACAGCCTCTGTCTCTGCCCCTCACACTCCATCTCCAGCATGTCTCTATCTGACAGCCTCTGTCTCTGCCCCTCACACTCCATCTCCTGCCTCTCTCCTCTATCTGACAGCCCCTGTCTCTGCCCCTCACACTCCATCTCCTGCCTGTCTCCTCTATCTGACAGCCCCTGTCTCTGCCCCTCACACTCCATCTCCTGCCTGTCTCCTCTATCTGACAGCCCGTCTCTACCCTCTCACACTCCATCTCCTGCCTGTCTCCTCTATCTGACAGCCCCTGTCTCTGCCCCTCACACTCCATCTCCTGCCTGTCTCCTCTATCTGACAGCCCCTGTCTCTGCCCTCTCACACTCCATCTCCTGCCTGTCTCCTCTATCTGACAGCCCCTGTCTCTGCCCCTCACACTCCATCTCCTGCCTGTCTCCTCTATCTGACAGTCCCTGTGTCTGCCCCTCACACTCCATCTCCTGCCTGTCTCCTCTATCTGACAGCCCTTGTCTCTGCCCCCTCACACTCCATCTCCTGCCTGTCTCCTCTATCTGACAGCCCCTGTCTCTGCCCCCTCACACTCCATGTCCTGCCTGTCTCCTCTATCTGACAGCTCCTGTCTCTGCCCCTCACACTCCATCTCCAGCATGTCTCTATCTGACAGCCTCTGTCTCTGCCCCTCACACTCCATCTCCTGCCTGTCTCCTCTATCTGCCTGTCTCCTCTATCTGATAGCCCGTCTCTACCCTTCACACTCCATCTCCTGCCTGTCTCCTCTATCTGACAGCCTCTGTCTCTGCCCCTCACACTCCATCTCCAGCATGTCTCTATCTGACAGCCTCTGTCTCTGCCCCTCACACTCCATCTCCTGCCTCTCTTCTCTATCTGACAGCCCCTATCTGCCCCTCACACTCCATCTCCTGCCTGTCTCCTCTATCTGACAGCCCCTGTCTCTGCCCCTCACACTCCTTCTCCTGCCTGTCTCTTCTATCTGACAGCTCCTGTCTCTGCCCCCTCACACTCCATCTCCTGCCTGTCTCCTCTATCTGACAGCCCCCGTCTCTGCCCCTCACACTCCATCTCCTGCCTGTCTCCTCTATCTGACAGCCCGTCTCTACCCTTCACACTCCATCTCCTGCCTGTCTCCTCTATCTGACAGCCTCTGTCTCTGCCGCTCACACTCCATCTCCTGCCTGTCTCCTCTATCTGACAGTCCCTGTGTCTGCCCCCTCACACTCCATCTCCTGCCTGTCTCCTCTATCTGACAGCCTCTGTCTCTGCCCCTCACACTCCATCTCCTGCCTGTCTCCTCTATCTGACAGCCCTTGTCTCTGCCCCCTCACACTCCATCACCTGCCTGTCTCCTCTATCTGACAGCCCCTGTCTCTGCCCCCTCACACTCCATCTCCTGCCTGTCTCCTCTATCTGACAGCCCCTGTCTCTGCCCCTCACACTCCATCTCCTGCCTGTCTCCTCTATCTGACAGCCCGTCTCTACCCTCTCACACTCCATCTCCTGCCTGTCTCCTCTATCTGACAGCCCCTGTCTCTGCCCCTCACACTCCATCTCCTGCCTGTCTCCTCTATCTGACAGCCCCTGTCTCTGCCCTCTCACACTCCATCTCCTGCCTGTCTCCTCTATCTGACAGCCCCTGTCTCTGCCCCTCACACTCCATCTCCTGCCTGTCTCCTCTATCTGACAGTCCCTGTGTCTGCCCCTCACACTCCATCTCCTGCCTGTCTCCTCTATCTGACAGCCCCTGTCTCTGCCCCCTCACACTCCATCTCCTGCCTGTCTCCTCTATCTGACAGCCCCTGTCTCTGCCCCCTCACACTCCCATCTCCTGCCTGTCTCCTCTATCTGACAGCCCGTCTCTACCCTCTCACACTCCATCTCCTGCCTGTCTCCTCTATCTGACAGCCCCTGTCTCTGCCCCTCACACTCCATCTCCTGCCTGTCTCCTCTATCTGACAGCCCCTGTCTCTACCCTCTCACACTCCATCTCCTGCCTGTCTCCTCTATCTGACAGCCCCTGTCTCTGCCCCTCACACTCCATCTCCTGCCTGTCTCCTCTATCTGACAGCCCCTGTCTCTGCCCCCTCACACTCCATCTCCTGCCTGTCTCCTCTATCTGACAGCCCCTGTCTCTGCCCTCTCACACTCCATCTCCTGCCTGTCTCCTCTATCTGACAGCCCCTGTCTCTGCCCCTCACACTCCATCTCCTGCCTGTCTCCTCTATCTGACAGCCCCTGTCTCTGCCCCCTCACACTCCATTCCTGCCTGTCTCCTCTATCTGACAGCCTCTGTCTCTGCCCCCTCACAATCCATCTCCTGCCTGTCTCCTCTATCTGACAGCCTCTGTCTCTGCCCCCTCACACTCCATCTCCTGCCTGTCTCCTCTATCTGACAGTCCCTGTGTCTGCCCCTCACACTCCATCTCCTGCCTGTCTCCTCTATCTGACAGCCCCTGTCTCTGCCCCCTCACACTCCATCTCCTGCCTGTCTCCTCTATCTGACAGCTCCTGTCTCTGCCCCTCACACTCCATCTCCAGCATGTCTCTATCTGACAGCCTCTGTCTCTGCCCCTCACACTCCATCTCCTGCCTGTCTCCTCTATCTGCCTGTCTCCTCTATCTGACAGCCCGTCTCTACCCTTCACACTCCATCTCCTGCCTGTCTCCTCTATCTGACAGCCTCTGTCTCTGCCCCTCACACTCCATCTCCAGCATGTCTCTATCTGACAGCCTCTGTCTCTGCCCCTCACACTCCATCTCCTGCCTCTCTCCTCTATCTGACAGCCCCTATCTGCCCCTCACACTCCATCTCCTGCCTGTCTCCTCTATCTGACAGCCCCTGTCTCTGCCCCTCACACTCCTTCTCCTGCCTGTCTCTTCTATCTGACAGCTCCTGTCTCTGCCCCCTCACACTCCATCTCCTGCCTGTCTCCTCTATCTGACAGCCCCCGTCTCTGCCCCTCACGCTCCATCTCCTGCCTGTCTCCTCTATCTGACAGCCCGTCTCTACCCTTCACACTCCATCTCCTGCCTGTCTCCTCTATCTGACAGCCTCTGTCTCTGCCGCTCACACTCCATCTCCTGCCTGTCTCCTCTATCTGACAGTCCCTGTGTCTGCCCCCTCACACTCCATCTCCTGCCTGTCTCCTCTATCTGACAGCCTCTGTCTCTGCCCCTCACACTCCATCTCCTGCCTGTCTCCTCTATCTGACAGCCCTTGTCTCTGCCCCCTCACACTCCATCACCTGCCTGTCTCCTCTATCTGACAGCCCCTGTCTCTGCCCCCTCACACTCCATCTCCTGCCTGTCTACTCTATCTGACAGCCCCTATCTCTGCCCCTCACACTCCATCTCCTGCCTGTCTCCTCTATCTGACAGCCCCTGTCTCTGCCCTCTCACACTCCATCTCCTGCCTGTCTCCTCTATCTGACAGCTCCTGTCTCTGCCCCTCACACTCCATCTCCTGCCTGTCTCCTCTATCTGACAGCCCCTGTCTCTGCCCTCTCACACTCCATCTCCTGCCTGTCTCCTCTATCTGACAGCCCCTGTCTCTGCCCCTCACACTCCATCTCCTGCCTGTCTCCTCTATCTGACAGTCCCTGTGTCTGCCCCTCACACTCCATCTCCTGCCTGTCTCCTCTATCTGATAGCCCCTGTCTCTGCCCCCTCACACTCCATCTCCTGCCTGTCTCCTCTATCTGACAGCCCCTGTCTCTGCCCCCTCACACTCCATCTCCTGCCTGTCTCCTCTATCTGCCAGCTCCTGTCTCTGCCCCTCACACTCCATCTCCAGCATGTCTCTATCTGACAGCCTCTGTCTCTGCCCCTCACACTCCATCTCCTGCCTGTCTCCTCTATCTGCCTGTCTCCTCTATCTGACAGCCCGTCTCTACCCTTCACACTCCATCTCCTGCCTGTCTCCTCTATCTGACAGCCTCTGTCTCTGCCCCTCACACTCCATCTCCAGCATGTCTCTATCTGACAGCCTCTGTCTCTGCCCCTCACACTCCATCTCCTGCCTCTCTCCTCTATCTGACAGCCCCTATCTGCCCCTCACACTCCATCTCCTGCCTGTCTCCTCTATCTGACAGCCCCTGTCTCTGCCCCTCACACTCCTCCTGCTTGTCTCTTCTATCTGACAGCTCCTGTCTCTGCCCCCTCACACTCCATCTCCTGCCTGTCTCCTCTATCTGACAGCCCCCGTCTCTGCCCCTCACACTCCATCTGCTGCCTGTCTCCTCTATCTGACAGCCCGTCTCTACCCTTCACACTCCATCTCCTGCCTGTCTCCTCTATCTGACAGCCTCTGTCTCTGCCGCTCACACTCCATCTCCTGCCTGTCTCCTCTATCTGACAGTCCCTGTGTCTGCCCCCTCACACTCCATCTCCTGCCTGTCTCCTCTATCTGATAGCCTCTGTCTCTGTCCCTCACACTCCATCTCCTGCCTGTCTCCTCTATCTGACAGCCCTTGTCTCTGCCCCCTCACACTCCATCACCTGCCTGTCTCCTCTATCTGACAGCCCCTGTCTCTGCCCCCTCACACTCCATCTCCTGCCTGTCTCCTCTATCTGACAGCCCCTGTCTCTGCCCCTCACACTCCATCTCCTGCCTGTCTCCTCTATCTGACAGCCCGTCTCTACCCTCTCACACTCCATCTCCTGCCTGTCTCCTCTATCTGACAGCCCCTGTCTCTGCCCCTCACACTCCATCTCCTGCCTGTCTCCTCTATCTGACAGCCTCTGTCTCTGCCCCTCACACTCCATCTCCTGCCTGTCTCCTCTATCTGACAGCCTCTGTCTCTGCCCTCTCACACTCCATCTCCTGCCTGTCTCCTCTTTCTCCTGTCTCTGCCCCTTCACACTCCATCTCCTGCCTGTCTCCTCTATCTGACAGCCTCTGTCTCTGCCCCTCACACTCCATCTCCTGCCTGTCTCCTCTATCTGCCTGTCTCCTCTATCTGACAGCCTCTGTCTCTGCCCCCTCACACTCCATCTCCTGCCTGTCTCCTCTATCTGATAGCCTCTGTCTCTGCCCCTCACACTCCATCTCCTGCCTGTCTGTTCTATCTGACAGCCTCTGTCTCTGCCCCCTCACACTCCATCTCCTGCCTGTCTCCTCTATCTGACAGCCTCTGTCTCTGCCCCTCACACTCCATCTCCTGCCTGTCTCCTCTATCTGACAGCCTCTGTCTCTGCCCCTCACACTCCATCTCCTGCCTGTCTGCTCTATCTGACAGCCTCTGTCTCTGCCCCCTCACACTCCATCTCCAGCCTGTCTCCTCTATCTGACAGCCTCTGTCTCTGCCCCTCACACTCCATCTCCTGCCTGTCTCCTCTATCTGCCTGTCTCCTCTATCTGACAGCCCGTCTCTACCCTTCACACTCCATCTCCTGCCTGTCTCCTCTATCTGACAGCCTCTGTCTCTGCCCCTCACACTCCATCTCCAGCATGTCTCTATCTGACAGCCTCTGTCTCTGCCCCTCACACTCCATCTCCTGCCTCTCTCCTCTATCTGACAGCCCCTATCTGCCCCTCACACTCCATCTCCTGCCTGTCTCCTCTATCTGACAGCCCCTGTCTCTGCCCCTCACACTCCTTCTCCTGCCTGTCTCTTCTATCTGACAGCTCCTGTCGCTGCCCCCTCACACTCCATCTCCTGCCTGTCTCCTCTATCTGACAGCCCCCGTCTCTGCCCCTCACGCTCCATCTCCTGCCTGTCTCCTCTATCTGACAGCCCGTCTCTACCCTTCACACTCCATCTCCTGCCTGTGTCCTCTATCTGACAGCCTCTGTCTCTGCCGCTCACACTCCATCTCATGCCTGTCTCCTCTATCTGACAGTCCCTGTGTCTGCCCCCTCACACTCCATCTCCTGCCTGTCTCCTCTATCTGACAGCCTCTGTCTCTGCCCCTCACACTCCATCTCCTGCCTGTCTCCTCTATCTGACAGCCCTTGTCTCTGCCCCCTCACACTCCATCACCTGCCTGTCTCCTCTATCTGACAGCCCCTGTCTCTGCCCCCTCACACTCCATCTCCTGCCTGTCTCCTCTATCTGACAGCCCCTGTCTCTGCCCCTCACACTCCATCTCCTGCCTGTCTCCTCTATCTGACAGCCCATCTCTACCCTCTCACACTCCATCTCCTGCCTGTCTCCTCTATCTGACAGCCCCTGTCTCTGCCCCTCACACTCCTTCTCCTGCCTCTCCTCTATCTGACAGCCCCTGTCTCTGCCCCCTCACACTCCATCTCCTGCCTGTCTCCACTATCTGACAGCCCCTGTCTCTGCCCCCTCACACTCCATCTCCTGCCTGTCTCCTCTATCTGACAGCCTCTGTCTCTGCCCCTCACACTCCATCTCCTGCATGTCTCTATCTGACAGCCCCTGTCTCTGCCCCCTCACACTCCATCTCCTGCCTGTCTCCTCTATCTGACAGCTCCTGTCTCTGCCCCTCACAGTCCATCTCCTGTCTGTCTCCTCTATTTGACAGCCCCTGTCTCTGCCCCTCACACTCCATCTCCTGCCTGTCTCCTCTATCTGACAGCCCCTGTCTGTGCCCCCTCACACTCCATCTCCTGCCTGTCTCCTCTATCTGACAGCCCCTGTCTGTGCCCCCTCACACTCCATCTCCTGCCTGTCTCCTCTATCTGACAGCTCCTGTCTTTGCCCTCACACTCCATCTCCTGCCTGTCTCCTCTATCTGACAGCCTCTGTCTCTGCCCTTCACACTCCATCTCCTGCCTGTCTCCTCTATCTGACAGCCTCTGTCTCTGCCCTCTCACACTCCATCTCCTGCCTGTCTCCTCTTTCTCCTGTCTCTGCCCCTTCACACTCCATCTCCTGCCTGTCTCCTCTATCTGACAGCCTCTGTCTCTGCCCCTCACACTCCATCTCCTGCCTGTCTCCTCTATCTGCCTGTCTCCTCTATCTGACAGCCTCTGTCTCTGCCCCCTCACACTCCATCTCTTGCCTGTCTCCTCTATCTGATAGCCTCTGTCTCTGCCCCTCACACTCCATCTCCTGCCTGTCTGTTCTATCTGACAGCCTCTGTCTCTGTCCCCTCACACTCCATCTCCTGCCTGTCTCCTCTATCTGACAGCCTCTGTCTCTGCCCCTCACACTCCATCTCCTGCCTGTCTCCTCTATCTGACAGCCTCTGTCTCTGCCCCTCACACTCCATCTCCTGCCTGTCTGCTCTATCTGACAGCCTCTGTCTCTGCCCCCTCACACTCCATCTCCAGCCTGTCTCCTCTATCTGACAGCCTCTGTCTCTGCCCCTCACACTCCATCTCCTGCCTGTCTCCTCTATCTGCCTGTCTCCTCTATCTGACAGCCTCTGTCTCTGCCCCCTCACACTCCATCTCCTGCCTGTCTCCTCTATCTGACAGCCTCTGTCTCTGCCCCTCACACTCCATCTCCTGCATGTCTCCTCTGTCTGACAGCCTCTGTCTCTGCCCCTCACACTCCATCTCCTGCCTGTCTCCTCTATCTGACAGCCCCTGTCTCTGCCCCCTCACACTCCTTCTCCTGCCTGTCTCCTCTATCTGACAGCTCCTGTCTCTGCCCCTCACACTCCATCTCCTGCCTGTCTCCTCTATCTGACAGCCCCTGTCTCTGCCCCTCACACTCCATCTCCTGCCTGTCTCCTCTATCTGACAGCCCCTGTCTCTGCCCCCTCACACTCCATCTCCTGCCTGTCTCCTCTATCTGACAGCTCCTATCTCTGCCCCCTCACATTCCATCTCCTGCATGTCTCCTCTATCTGACAGCCTCTGTCTCTGCCCCTCACACTCCATCTCCTGCCTGTCTCCTCTATCTGACAGCCCCTGTCTCTGCCCCCTCACATTCCATCTCCTGCCTGACTCCTCTCTCTGACAGTCCCTGTATCTGCCCCCTCACACTCCATCTCCTGCCTGTCTCCTCTATCTGACAGCCTCTGTCTCTGCCCCTCACTCTCCATCTCCTGCCTGTCTCCTCTATCTCCTGTCTCTGCCCCCTCACACTCCATCTCCTGCCTGTCTTCTCTCTCTGACAGCCCCTGTCTCTGCCCCCTCACAGTCCATCTCCTGCCTGTCTCCTCTATCTGACATATCCTGTCTCTACCCCCTCACACTCCATCTCCTGTGTATGCCTGCATGTGTCCCCCCTAAGTCCACCTCCTTCATGACCCCCCTCAGTCCATCTCCTGCATGTGTCCCCCTTAGTCCATCTCCTACATGTGTCCCCCCTCAGTCCACCTCCTATATGTGTCCCCCCCAGTTCATCTACTGCAAGTGTCCAACCTAAATCCACCTCCTGCATATGTCCCCCCCTAAGTTCACCTCCTGCATGTGTTTTCCCCTCAGTCCACCTCCTGCATGTGGCCCCTCCCTCATTCCACCTCCTGCATGTGTCCCCCCCTAAGTCCACCTCCTGCATGACCTCCCCTCAGTCAACCTCCTGCATGTGTCCCCCCTCAGTCCACCTCCTGCATGTGTCCCCCCTCAGTCCACAACCTGCATGTGTCCCCCCCTCAGTCCACCTCCTGCATGTGTCCCCGTTCAGTCCACCTCCTGTATGTGTCTCCCCCTCTCAGTCCACCTCCTGCATGTATCCACCCCAGTCCACCTCATGCATGTGTCCCCCCCTAAGTCCTCCTCATGCATGTGTCCCCTCCTAAGTCCTCCTCCTGCATGTATCTCCCCCTCTCTGTCCACCTCCTGCATGTGTCTCCCCCTCTCTGTCCACCTCCTGCATGTGTCTCCCCCTCTCTGTCCACCTCCTGCATGTGCCCCTCCCTCAGTCCACCTCCTGCATGTATCTCCCCCTATCTGTCCACCTCCTGCATGTGTCTCCCCCTCTCTGTCCACCTCCTGCATGTGTCCCCCTCAGTCCACCTCCTGCATGTGTCTCCCTTTCTCAGCCCATCTCCTGCATGTGTCCCCCCCTCAGTCCACCTCCTGCATGTGTCTCCCTTTCTCAGTCCACCTCCTGCATGTGTCTCCCTTTCTCAGTCCACCTCCTGCATGTCTCCCTTTCTCAGCCCATCTCCTGCATGTGTCCCCCCCTCAGTCCACCTCCTGCATGTCTCCCTTTCTCAGTCCACCTCCTGCATGTGTCCCCCTTTCTCAGCCCATCTCCTGCATGTGTCCACCTCAGTCCACCTCCTGCATGTGTCTCCCTTTCTCAGTCCACCTCCTTCATGTGTCTCCCTTTCTCAGTCCATCTCCTGCATGTGTCCCTCTTTCTCAGTCCACCTCCTGCATGTGTCTCCCTTTCTCAGTCCACCTCCTGCATGTGTCTCCCTTTCTCAGTCCACCTCCTGCATGTGCCTCCCTTTCTCAGTCCACCTCCTGCATGTGTCCCCCTCAGTCCACCTCCTGCATGTGTCTCCCTTTCTCAGTCCATCTCCTGCATGTGTCCCCCTCAGTCCATCTCCTGCATGTGTCTCCCTTTCTCAGTCCACCTCCTGCATGTCTCCCTTTCTCAGTCCGCCTCCTGCATGTGTCTCCCTTTCTCAGTACGCCTCCTGCATGTGTCTCCCTTTCTCAGTACACCTCCTGCATGTGTCCCCCTCAGTCCACCTCCTGCATGTGTCTCCCTTTCTCAGTCCACGTCCTGCATGTGTCCCCCTCAGTCCATCTCCTGCATGTGTCTCCCTTTCTCAGTCCACCTCCTGCATGTGTCCCCCTCAGTCCATCTCCTGCATGTGTCTCCCTTTCTCAGTCCACCTCCTGCATGTGTCCCCCTTTCTCAGTCCACCTCCTGCATGTGCCCCTTTCTCAGTCCACCTCCTGCATGTGTCCCCCTTTCTCAGTCCACCTCATGCATGTGTCTCCCTTTCTCAGTCCATCTCCTGCATGTGTCCCCCTCAGTCCACCTCCTGCATGTGTCTCCCTTTCTCAGTCCACCTCCTGCATGTGTCCCCCTTTCTCAGTCCACCTCCTGCATGTGTCCCCCTTTCTCAGTCCTCCTCCTGCATGTGTCCCCCTTTCTCAGTCCACCTCCTGCATGTGTCTCCCTTTCTCAGTCCACCTCCTGCATGTGTCCCCCTTTCTCAGTCCACCTCATGCATGTGTCTCCATTTCTCAGTCCACCTCCTGCATGTGTCTCCCTTTCTCAGTCCACCTCCTGAATGTGTCTCCCTTTCTCAGTCCATCTCCTGCATGTGTCCCCCTCAGTCCACCTCCTGCATGTGTCTCCCTTTCTCAGTCCATCTTCTACATGTGTCCCCCTTTCTCAGTCCACCTCATGCATGTGTCTCCCTTTCTCAGTCCATCTCCTGCATGTGTCTCCCTTTCTAAGTCCACCTCCTGCATGTGTCTCCCTTTCTCAGTCCATCTCCTGCATGTGTCTCCCTTTCTCAGTCCACCTCCTGCATGTGTCTCCCTTTCTCAGTCCATCTCCTGCATGTGTCTCCCTTTCTGAGTCCATCTCCTGCATGTGTCTCCCTTTCTCAGTCCATCTCCTGCATGTGTCTCCCCTCATTTTGTGTGTCAGTGCATCTGTCTCCCCTTTTTTTTTTTGCCTACATTTGCAAATATATGATTAAGCTTCGGGCCAACGGCACTTGTGCAATATCATTAAGCTGATGTGAGCGACCACCACACTTTTTATTTGCAGTTCTGAGAGGCATGAAGGGAGCCAGCATTGGGAGGATGTGCTGGTCCGCATAGTGCCATTTGGAGGTTTCTGGGGTACCTCCTAGGTGAGTCAGCTCTCGGCTTATACATGTGCTGTTATTATGCAATTATATGACCCAGAGTGGGTGCTACTATTAGGTAGCAATAATTATTTTGGGGTGAGCGTTTGGGCATGGGGTCCCCGGAGTTGCTCTGGCTGGGCCTTTTTCAGGGCATCACCACTTAATTCAAATAGATACTTTTTCATCACCTTTCTATTTGTTTGTTCATTATGTAATTTTAATTCTTTCTCATTATATTAACACTTATTGATTATCTTTACACATCTATACTTTACTCTTCACTATCACCTTTTTTCTCTTTTTCATGTGATGCCCTGGGGATGGTCCTTGGCTGGATTATATTGGGGTGCCCTACGCCTCGGACGTGAACCCCTTAATGTTAAGGATGCCGGTATAGAGGAGCCTTGACGCTGGCCCGGCGCTTAATCATATATTTGCAAATGTATGTAACCAATACCTCTGAATTTCTATTATGTAGGATTCAAGTATTCATGCTGATATAATTGCTGTGTGCTGGAGGGAATATCCCTTTTTTTCTGTGGTTCAGTGTAAACCCTGCCCTTTACAAGCACCTGTGCAATATCATTAAGCTGATGTGAGCGACCACCATACTTTTTATTCCCCATTATTTGTGTCTGTCCCTATCTTTCTCATCTTTGGGATCTATCCAATTAGGCGCAAATTGTGAGTAGCGAGTTTGTTTAATGAATCTTGCTGACTTTGCGCAAACGCGCGCACCTGAGAATTCTCCAATCCAAGTAAAAATGCATATTCGCGGTACTGGCAGCGGAGGTTTGCAAATTAACTGCCAGATGCGAGGTGAGAGAAGTGCATGAAAAAGTAGGGGGACCATCGTGGACCCCCTGAAATTGATAATTTCGTTAGCAGGACCATATAGAAGGCTGTTGTGGGCATTAGGAAAGCACTGAAGATGCAAACTTTTTTCATTTAATCTTAAACGAAAAATGAAAAAAAGTAGGCAAAAAGGTTATCTTTGCATACTTTGAGGGCACTTTGAAAATATAAAATAAAAAATCTATTACTTTTTCAATAAAAAAAATATTGGGCAAAATTTACTAAGCGGTGGGTTCTAAACCCTGGCAATTTGGTGGCGGTTTTGCTATCTGCAGATTTACTAAGGCCAAAACCGCCATCAAAACACATTTTAGAATAGAATAGAACACGGCTGTCATTTAGAAACCGCTGCAAAACCACCACCAAATCCCCAGGGTTTAGAACAGAATAGAACCCGCCGGGGTTTAGAAGCCGCTGGTTAGAACATTTTGCACATTGTATGGGGCTGAACCTACTCTAACATCTATATAGCCTCGCTCTTCCCATATCAAGAGCTGATGATACAATTATCTAGCGTTTTTTTCCCTCTCTTCCATTTCTCCTCCCTTTCTTCTATACCCCATCAGATTGATCAGCTATTTGCCTAACAGTGTTTACACTCATAGGCCCGTATTCAATTAGACGCTAGAAGTCGGAAACTTTTAGCCTATTGTACTTTCAGCCGCATTCGCCTGTTGGAGACACAAATTTGCGGCATGCGAGTAGCCGCGATTTGCCGTACTCAAAAGCAGAACAGGCGAAAACGCAAATAGGCGAATGCATAACAGGCGGAAAGTACTGAATAGATTGGGGGAATTAGTCTGTTCCCCAAAATAAGATGCACTGACACTGGAAATCCTTACAGATGTGTACTATTAGCCCTAATAAAAGTACTGCGTGGGCCTGATTTAGCAAGGATCGCTATTCTGCTAGAACGTATGCACCGCAGTTGCTAATATTTGCGGGGAAATGAAAATGTTTGCAATCGTATTGCGAACACAGCTTACTATAATGACGCCCACTTCCCCTTACAGACATCCGTATACTTGGGCAACATAACGAAATAATCGGTAACCTCTGACCCATACACACAGGTAAGGCAGGTCAGACCTCACTCAGGAATTGCTAACTTCAGCACACGCTATAAGGACTCAGGCTGCGTATGTTCAGTGGATAATTTTTGCACGCCCCCGCAACGCTGTCCCAACGCACTGGCACGCCTGCGTTCGTCCGACCACCTTCACGTCACCACCCACAAATGGCACTTCCTGTCAATAACTGTGCTCGGGGTCTGCGCAGCCTCGCAATAGCTAGTTCGCGCACACTGCGATGCATGCGCAGAGCTAAATCATCGGCCGAGTGCGTGCTATCTCTCCTGTGTGTTCCTTGCAGAATCAGGCCCAGTGTCCTTCATTTAGGTTAAAAGCATTCTAGAAGCATATTTGTAAAAGTGGTGAAAAATGATAGACAACAGTATTTTTTGGTGGAAAATAAATAGTCCTCTCAAATTTGGGGTACTTGAAAATGGGTGCTAGCATATTTTGTGTTTCTAAAGTGTACTTTTAAAAAAATATGAAAAATCCACCTGCTACATGCATTTGAAATCCTAAAAACACCTGGCCCATCCATACATATTTCTTTTAATTTTCACCCAAAATTTTAATTTTTTGGGGGGGTCTTCTGAGGTAATATATATATGCTGAAAAATAATGAGTGAGACGTGCGCCTAATAATGTAGTATTTTAAGCTAAAATAAACTTGTGCTCAAAATAGGTAATGTGCGTACCAAAAATTGAACAATTAAAAGCTTATCTGATGTCCAGGTGGTACTTTCAATGGTCAGATTAACCCAAAACTACAACACTTCCAAGGTTTTCCAAGGGATACTCTTTCCTTTGGGGGGGGGGGGGTGTCCAAAGGGTCCTGGGTCAATTCCCCACATTTGCATTCCAAAATAGAGGTTTTGCACTTTTTTTCACCTGCCATTCAGTGGAGATACTTTTCCGCATGTTTCAGTGCATTGAGTTTCCGCTTAGATGAAAACGTCCTGGAAATGAATTTGGAGATAAGATGCAAACAGGCGAAAAGCGTCAATAGGCAAAACTTTTTCGTCGATTTCGGATTTTCGTGTCTAATTGAATCCAACCATTAGGTTGCTATTTATTTAATAAAATAAAAAATTTCCTTTCCATCTCTAACCTTCAGGGAGATGCAAATTCAGTCTGACTGGTTCAATGCGAGTTGCTAATTGGATTGAAAAATGAATTTGCTCTGCGAATTCGAATTGAAAATAGCAAATTGCACCTCACAATTTTTTCTCTTGTGATTTCCATAACCCACTTTTCCTGTTGCCTTGCACCTTGTCTCCCCTCCCTGTTCATATTCCTCTTCTGCTTTCTTTACCTTTTACCTTTTTCTTCTAGCAGAAGCGACGTGGACAAACGGATGTACAGCTGCGTATGACACCACATAAGTGAATCCAAATATGGCAGGTAAGCACAATCTCTTAATAATTTTGCTGAGGTACAAAATATTGATACATATTAGCCCTATTCATCAAGCTAAAAATCCCAATAGGAAATGTGCTAAAGGGGTTTGAGACTCTACGGGGCATGGATGAAGAGGCATACACTAATGATTGGATTGGTCGGAGGGGAGCCCAAAACCAGTATATTGCCAAAGGTTCCCTGAGCTTTTAGTCTGGCTCTTGCAGTCAGACCGCCATGGGCTCAGGGGCTAGTGCTGTGTGATGAGGGTCAGGGCCTAAAGTACCTGGCACTTGTCTGTAATGACTTTGTGGCTTTACCTATTAGAGAAGCCAACAGGAGAGTAAAGATCAAGAAGATACCCCGGGAGAGCACAATAAGGAAGATATAATCGGTGGGGTGATTTGTAGGAAGTATTTAATGCCATGATGTTGTTGATGTATTTGCTAATGTACAAAGAAAGTCATTTTAATTCTGAGTAAGTCCTATGGACACACTAGAACTTGTTGCAACAACTTTATGTAACATTTACGAGAGCTTAGTATCACTGTGCCGTGCAATTAAGTGTTGGCTTTCATGTGCATTCTGCTTATTGAAGTCCAAGATGTGAAACCAAAGAGATCAGTTATGACTGGCACGTGTTAGCTGTAATAGACCTTGTTTCCCTGGCCTCACGCATGTCTACGCATCACATAGCAGCAAGTGTGTTTGCACAAAATATAGGTGCTTTTAATGTGATAAAATACTACCTATAGCCAGGAGATAATGCCATACATGTTAATGTAAGTCAAAGGCATACACTGTGCTATTTCTTCCCGGGTACCCTGTTACTTGTGGTTCTCTGGTGTTTTTACCCCAATGATCCGCAACACAGGAGATAGAACACAGTCGGGGGAAGGCTCTGCGTTTGATAAGAAGTGAAGGGAGATCAGCTGCACTCGTACAGTAGATGGACAAACTCCTAGTCAGAGGCAGCATATGTACAGTCATTGGAATGAATCCAGCCTGATACGCAGTTACTTGCAAGGAGAGATGGGCTAAATTTTCCTACTTGTTCTGCAGAATATTTGCCCCACGGTTCCTATTTGGATGGAATTCTGCAGGTTTCTCCATTGGAAAATTAGCTTTAAGTGTCCCGGAAGGGGTAATTTTTCTGCAACGCGGAATTCCACCAGAACGTATTGAACATTGGTATCCCAGATATATTAATTGTCTGTAACGTCAGCAAAAGGTGATTTTACCAATACAGCGCAAAATGGATATTCCATGGGATTGTATTAGCAGAACGTCCCAACGTGCAAGTAAGTGCGGCTTTCCGTCTGCATTCACAGCTGCCTTCATCCCAAAACAGCCGCCATCCCTATCAGCATGCATTAGCTCCAGCCCCATCCTTCATGCAAGAGATCCGGCAGAAGTTGGAAAATGCTCTGCGTATGCACAACTCTGAATAGCCCGAAATTCCATCGTTGCGCTCGTGGAACACAACTATCCTACGTGCAAACGCCCCATCTTGCAGTCTGCTAAAATGACAGGTGCAGAAGGAACGGCGTGCCTCTCGTAATCTAGCCCATGCTGGGGATGTGGTATGGTGGAAGTGACCTCTCTGGAGCTTATTCAAGCTGTGACCGTGGTAAAGTGTTTATGCCGTACGGCTCGCCTGCTGTGGTTGTTTTACACACTGCCTTGTGATATTGGGGTGTGGTTTGGGAAGACCAGGGTGTGGCTTGAGCAGATCAAGGTGGGCCTACAAGGTGGGCCTGCACGCTTGCTCCATTTTTAGTTACAGGTGTGTATGTGCTATTGATGGGTATGTGACACAGAATATGTTCATACACTGAAGGATATCTGCATTTTTTCAGCTACAGACTAACATACACTCCCCTATACATTTGTGCTATACGAGTGAGCAAGACCATTTTCTTCTGACTATAGATGTTTGCAACACATATATATATATATATATATATATATATATATATATATATAAAAAAAAAACAGAAAACCCAGCACTCACCATGTTTAAACACTCACAATGATGTATAAATAAGTAAATAAATAATGGGGATTTAGTTCATGGATTGATCAATGCATTTAAGCCCGCAGCCCACATCACGGGACCCAACTTTCTGCAGGTCCTACACTATCCGTCACACTGATGGAAACCTGTTAGCTACTATAACATAGTTTATATTAACCTGTGTCAGCTGTCTTTTTGGTAGTGTGATAGAAGCTATGTCAGGTGACTGCCTTACCTTTAAAAGCCATTAGCTGGCAGGTGAGCTTTAAACCAGGTAACATTTTTTCAGTCTAAACTATGTTATAGCAGCTAACAGGTTTCCATCAGTGTGACGGATAGTGTAGGACCTGCAGAAAGTGGGGTCCCGTGATGTGGGCTGCGGGCTTAAATACATTGATCAATCCATGAACTAAATCCCCATTATTTATTTACTTATTTATACATCATTGTGAGTGTTTAAACATGGTGAGTGCTGGGTTTTCTGTTTTTATTTATTTAAGCAATGTGGTCACAGGCCACTTGCACCCCAGTCCTGGGAATGGCGAGTGCAGGTCTCCACCCCAAATCTAGGAATGGCGAGTGCAGTGGATTTCTGACTTTATATATATATATATATATATATATATATATATATATATATATATATATATATATATATAAATATAATAACATTCATATGTGAGTTCTTTATTATGACTATTTGAAAATAACTGTTTACTACATTTTAGTTATTAATATATATTTTTTTGTTATAACATTTACATATTACGCAGCTCTTTTGGGATTTAGTAATCGGGATGGATGGAGTGTCTGCGGCGCACTGCGAGCAATGATGTATGGGTGCGGCTGCAGTATGGAGAGATATTTGGGGCTTTGAGCAGGTGAGGTCATAAAAGGTCACAACCCTACATGCATACGAGGAGTTGGCACATTGGAGTAGTATAATGATACGTACTCGGTATGAAGCACACTTTATCCAAGCCAGCAAGCTTCATACTTTATTTCAGAGAGTGCTACATTTTACAGCTGCCGGCCAGGCCGGGGTATTAATAGCCGGAGAGAGGAGGAGAGGGATAGGCAGGGAGCTAGGTCCCATCCGCAATAGGCAGAGGGCCACTCATTCTAATCCATCTCCAGGACTTTAGCTGCAAATGGCTAGAAAACGTTTCTCCGCTTATGATATATAATTTTACACGTGCGGTAATTTAGGGCCTGATTCAGAGATGTACGCAATGCCGATTGTACGCAATTGAGCGATTATCGGTAAACTGCGCGTGCATCTAATTCGCACTGTGCACGCGTCAAGGTCCAGTGGTCGCAGTGTGATTGACAGCCAGGCAGCGTTTGTGGGAGGTAATGGTGTGTGGCGGCAATGAATGCAGGCGTGTCGCAACAGCCTGTGTGGCCTATTCATCCATATCTTAAGTGGCCGGTTACAAATGTGGAAACATTAGTTTCTGCATCTGTAAGGTAACAGGTCATTCATTATCAGGGGTCCGATAGGACCACCTGATATTCAGCAAACCTGCGAAAACAAAAGCCATGTTCAGATGGCGCTTGTTCTCGTAGCCCCACTCCTTCCTGTGGGAAGGAGTCCTGGGGATGCGACGACGGATCCGAGCAGAACCCTCCGCCTCCTCTTCCCTGCCTCCCTCATGGCCTTGCGCATGCATGACTCTCAGATCAAGAGGCGACGGGGGAGAGATCTGTAACGCAGCTACTTCTGTAGCTGCGCTACTAATTGCGGGGACAGTTGCTTTTTGGGGACCGATACTGCGTCATTGTACACAAATACTGTACCTATAATTGTGAAGCCGCAGGTGGGCGTTTCAATAGATCTGCAGACAGGAGCGACATTTGCATATCCTCGCACAGCAGTTGTGTACGGGATCACATCTGCCATGGCAGTGGCGTACATCACTGAATCAGGCCCTTAGACAGGCATATCCAACACATTTATACAATGTCACATCGAAGCTACCTGACTGTGGGCCTACTTGCATAGATGCTGCACCTTTGCACGCAGCAGCGATGCGAAAAATTGCTAATGCCGCAGTTGGCGTGTCAATCATGCTGGGGCTTAGGGAGCACTGAGACCGTCGTCGCAGGCAGAGATCGCCATATTCACAGTACAGATCTTGCGCGTGCGCCGATCGTCAAACATCGGAGTTGTGCGTAAATCATTGGGTTTACCTATAACTCTGAATCAGTACCTATGTGTCTTATGAGGATTCTGGGTGTGCAAATGGCCAGCTGCATAATTGCAGGTTGCTTGGCCTTGATCCCAATGGTCTAAACCAGTGGTTGGCAACCTAAAACACTTCATGGGCCACAATGGGGGGCCCTCGATCCAAAAGGGCTGCACATTAGTCTTATTAGCGTTAGTAAGTTCATTTCATATACAAAGGGGCAAATTTATAAAACTCATTTTTGGGGGGAATTCCACCGAAAATTGCTGTTTTTGGAGGATTTCACGTAAATATTACATTTATAAGAATGAAGCCTCCCTGGGATGTGCGAGTTCTGCAGCAGGTTTTGGAAATATCTGCAGCGGTTCCGGCTTTTCCAACCGCAAACGCAGCCCCCATAGGTTTCTGTAGGGACTGCTAAATTGGCAGCTGAGCCCCCTCTGTAGCCATAGCTATCTCTGGATGGTGTTAGCTCATAGTAGTCTATGGGCTTTTCTTTTTTTTTTTTAATATCTTTTTATTGAACAGCAATAAAACAATTATACACTGCACAATCCAAGAATTAAATAAAATAAAATTATCTGATAAGCGACTAGTCTGTTTCTTGGAACAAACAATATACAAATTACTGTTAATCTTTTCAAACTTTCTTGGAAAATAGTACAAATATAGATTGAAATTATGTCAAAGTACAAAGAAACAGAGTACCTGAATATAATATAACGTAGAAAATTACAAAATTACAAATACTGTATATAAAAAAAGAAAATCGATATAGTACACCGTATAGAAATGCAAGTAAATATACAATCAATGTCACTCAAACTATGCAACTTATAGAGCCAGTGTAAGCAGCGATTGAATTTTGAGTTAACCAATTATCACATCAACTTCGGTATATCAGACAATCGTTGTGTCAATATAATCTACATCAATGCAGAATTATATTAGAAAAAGGGGGAGAGTTAGAATAAAGTGATAAAAGAAACAGAAGAAAGAAAGGTGAAATAGAGGGGGAATCACTGACAAAAGGTGAGAGATACCTTGTCTGGGGGGATTCACAGGGAGAGACATATAAATAGCGACAATAGGGGTATTCTAAGTGATATTTCTTAGCATAAACCATTCCGTGTGATCAAAGACTTTCCATATGTTATTCTGAATCTGGACCGGTAAACATTGTATGTATGGTTCCCATTTTTTAGAGAAAATCCGTACCCCTCTTTCGATGTTAAAGATAGCCATACGTCTCTCCGCATAAATAACCTCCAGCAGCGCAGTTTTCCATTCCATTAGTGTAGGTGCTGATTTTGAGATCCAGTATTAAGGATAAGTTGTTTAGCTACTGTAACCATGACTCTCAGAGCAGGTGTCCATGGGTCTAAGGAGGACTCAGACTCCCATATTGAAAATTCTGCGAAAATAAGAGCTGCCGCATTTTTGGATAATTTAAGATGTATTGTATTATTTAGATAACACAAAATTTTATTCCAAAATCTATGGATCTTTCTGCAGTACCAGAGGTTATGCGAGAGAGAGGCATTAGAGCAGTCACATTTCACACAATTTCCCTCCTCCAAAGGCACAAAATGTTTCCTTTGGGTAGGAGACATATATGTGCGATTTAAAATTCTAAGATGAATTTCTTGAAGTCTGCCTGACTTAAGGCAGGGTAAAACACAATCCAGATTCACCATAAATGGCTCCAAGTCACATAATTCGGGTATCTCTGTGTGCCAAGCTTCCGCAACTGTTGCCCAAGCATGTATAGGAATTTCAATCAGGTATTTATATAAATGAGCTATTCTGAATTTGGTTGAGCGACATAGGAGTAGAATGCGACCCATTGTGTCTGTGTTAACTGAGATCCATAAAGGATTATCTAAGGATTGAATGAAATGGCATACTTGTAGAAACATAAAAAATTGTGAACGAGGGATGTCATATTTATCCTGTAATTGTACAAAGGAGAACAAATTGCCACCCGGATCAAATACATCTTTGATGGACAAGATTCCCTTTTGATTCCACATTTTAAAAAGAGGAATGTCAAGTGAAGGGGGAAAACATGGGTTACCCCATAAGGGGATGTACGGGGATGAAAAAGGATCTTTCCCCAAATGTGTATTGACCTTCAGCCACGTAGTGTAAGTGTCCCAGAATAAAATATTAAAGCGAAATATCTTAGGAATGTGTATTTTAGGGTTGTGTAACAAGGCTGCTGGGTTAAATAATGAAATAATGAAATAATGCTTCCTCCAAGTCAGGATTAGTATAGTGGTCGGTATGTAATAACCAATCAGTTATATACCGGAATATGGCAGCCTTTGCAAAGGCAGAGATGCTTGGGACGCTCAGCCCTCCATTTTTTTTCGGTAAATAAGCTCGGGAACGCGGCATTCTGGGTTTCTTGTACTGCCAAATGAATTTAAAGAAGATCTGTGTAAACTTCAATATATCCGCCTATGTTAAAGTAATGGGTAAAGTTTGTAAAAGATAGGCTAGTTTCGGGAACACCACACTCTTTATCACAGTTACTCGTCCGAGTAGAGAGAGTTTAAGATCTTTCCAATTCTGGAGTTGGGAATTTAATCTATTTAGCAATGGAGAGAAATTAAAAGCATATAGAGAGGATAATTGGGCTGGTATAAATATACCTAAATATTTTAATTTATGTGTTGCAATTGTGAAAAGAGAGGCTATGTGGGGATGTGTAGCCAAAAAAGTAGCTGCATCAATAGGGAGCAACTCAGACTTACTCACATTGATGCGATAACCTGCAAATGATCCAAATGTGGTAATTAGATCTAGAAGTGTAGGGATGGATCGTAGGGGATCAGATATAAAAAGCATCATATCGTCTGCAAATAAAGACAATTTACATGTTTGGTTTCTGATAGTAATACCCTTTACCTCCGTTTCCTGTCTTATTGCTATCGCCAATGGCTCTAGCGCAATTGCAAACAAAAGTGGAGAAAGCGGGCAACCCTGTCTCGTCCCTCTCTGTGTACAGAATACAGGTGATAAATATCTATTAGTGAGAATCTGAGTAAGGGGAGAAGTATTTAAGGATCGTATGATCTCAACAAAAAGGGTGGGTATCCCAAACCGACGCAGAGATTCAAACAGATGATCCCAGGTTACCAGATCAAACGCTTTTTCTGCGTCTAAAGACAGCAAGAACCTGGGATCACCTGCTTCACCCATATGCAGAGATTGCAGCACCGTAAGGACTTTCCTAATGTTTGTGACAGAGTTTCTGCCACAAATAAACCCGGTTTGGTCCGGGTGTATGATGGACGGGAGAATCAACTTCATCCGCTCTGCTAAAATTTTTGTCAATAATTTATAGTCTACATTAAGTAGAGAAATGGGTCTGTATGACGAAGGCAAAAGGGGGTCCCTACCCGACTTCGGCAGAACTTTTATAATGGCCGAATTAAAATAGTGAGGGATTATTTTACTATCCATTATGGAGTTAAATACATTGGTTAAAGTCTCTGTGATTTGGGGACGTAATATTTTGAAAAACTCCCCACTCAGACCATCTGGGCCTGGGGCCTTGAACGTCTTGAGAGATTTAACAGCCTGATCTACTTCTTCATGTGTAATTTTGCCAATCAATATATCAGCCTGTACAGATGAAATCTGTGGCAGAATATGTGATTCCCAAAAAGCCTCTTTTTTAGTGATATCTATTGGGTCTTGGGAATAGAGGTTTTGGTAGTAACGGAAAAAGATATTCGCAATATCTTTGCCATTGAATTGTGTGGCAGAGCTTTCATCTTTGAGAGCTGCAATATTATTATGTGGCTTGGTTCCGCTCAGCATATTTGATAAGAGTCGGCTAGGTTT
Source organism: Taudactylus pleione (assembly GCA_031769625.1). Lineage (NCBI taxonomy): Eukaryota > Metazoa > Chordata > Amphibia > Anura > Myobatrachidae > Taudactylus > Taudactylus pleione. Next base: position 4,362,540 of record JAUIMM010000072.1, read on the forward strand.
ATTGCCGTATCTAAAGAAATGTAATTTACCTGAATATACGTATTTATCATCCATTTGAGTGAGGACTTGGTCAAAGTGTAATTTGCATTCATTATATGCAGTTCTAGTCAGTGGTGACGGTGAAGCCCTTAGAGCTTGAAATGCAGATGATAAGGGCGTCTGTGCAGATCTATAAGTGGCGTCCTGTTCAGCCTTATATTTTGTCATAAAGGAGATAATTTCCCCCCTAATCACCGCCTTAGCGGTTTGCCAATATAAACCTGGGTTATCTTTATGTATTTGGTTGTTCGTTTCGTAACTGGTCCAGGCAGACTCTAGCATTGACTTAAATTTAAGAGATGAGGCTAATTTTGCCGGAAATCGACACTGGGAGTATGAACCCAAAAGGAATTTCCCCTGTATATCGTCTATGGGCTTTTCTAATGTATTTGTTGCCATAGAGGGACAGACGCACAGAATTTTATAACGGCAGCTATCATTATCCTTCTAGCACTTGGCCAGGGCAGAGCTTACTCGGAAGCCCTGTCCCAGCACCCCAACTTTCAGTTATACAAAAATATAAATTTTCCATCCTTACATACATCCTTACTTACAGCGCTATCCCTGCCATCCCTACATACAGCGCCTTCCCTGCCATCCCTACATACAGCGTTATCCCTGCCATCCCTACATACAGCGTTATCCCTGCCATCCCTACATACAGCGCTATCCCTGCCATAGACACATACAGCGCTATCCCCGCCATCCCTACATACAGCGCTATCCCTGCCATAGACACATACAGTGCTATCCCCGCCATCCCTACATACAGCGCTATCCCTGCCATCTCTACATACAGCGCTATCCCTGCCATAGACACATACAGCGCTATCCCCGCCATCTCTACATACAGCGCTGTCCCTGCCATCCCTACATACAGCGCTATCCCTGCCATCCCTACATACAGCCCTATCCCTGCCATCCCTACATACAGCTCTATCCCCGCCATCCCTACATACAGCGCTATCCCTGCCATCCCTACATACAGCCCTATCCTCGCCATCCCTACATACAGCTCTATCCCCGCCATCCCTACATACAGCCCTATCCCCACCATCCCTACATACAGCCCTATCCCCGCCATCCCTACATACAGCCCTATCCCCGCCATCCCTACATACAGCCCTATCCCTGCCATCCCTACATACAGCGCTATCCCCGCCATCCCTACATACAGCCCTATCCCCGCCATCCCTACATACAGCCCTATCCCCGCCATCCCTACATACAGCCCTATCCCCGCCATCCCTACATACAGCGCTATCCCCGCCATCCCTACATACAGCGCTATCCCCGCCATCCCTACATACAGCGCTATCCCTGCCATCCCTACATACAGCCCTATCCCTGCCATCCTTACATACAGCTCTATCACCGCCATCCCTACATACAGCCCTATCCCCGCCATCCCTACATACAGCTCTATCCCCGCCATCCCTACATACAGCCCTATCCCCGCCATCCCTACATACAGCCCTATCCCCGCCATCCCTACATACAGCCTGTTAAATTCGTAAATAAACCTCTAAATACATTCCTGCCTATAAACCTCTAAGATTCACCTGCCTAGAACCTCTAAGACAAAACCTGCCTGTACCTTCTAAAACCACAAGATGTCGCTATTTTTATTATACCATTAATGAAATACCAAGACAGTTGATTAGCGGTCCGAAGCGCTAAAGATTATTATTCAGGTAAAAGTACAGATGTTACAACGCTATGATCTAATAATGAGCGCAAATAAATTGTACAAACATTAGGTCATAAGGTACAGTTAAAATACATGAAACGGTTATTAAAGATCAAAATACAATGAGCAATATGAGACAGAGAGAGAGAGAAAGAGAGAGAGAGAGAGAGAGAGAGAAAGACACATTAAAATACAATGAGAGATATATCAATGTCTGCTGAGAGCACATGTTCAAGATGGCTGGTGATGGTGTGTGTGTGTGTTTGTTTGTGTGTGAGGGGGGGGTTGGGAATGCTTCCTGCCCTATTGTCCAAACCGCATGGTCTACAAACAAACTCCATTATGAAGCTACCTCATTGAAATCTCCCATAATGCCATAGTTAATTAAATATGCAAGCTGAATATCATATGCCAACACATCAGGCAAACACTGCACCATTTAATATTCCAACATGTACCACACAAGCTGATTCCAATATACAACAATACTATCCTACTACAGACCTCATCCAGTAGTCACTAGACCGTGGGGAGGGGGAAGGGCCAAAGCACATGTTTTTCCTTTGTTTGCAAGCCTCATGATCCCTAGGCAAACTCCATCCTGCACCAAGCTGCAACTCCGCAAATCATCCATCAATGACCACAACCACAACAAAGACAATACACCTATCTGACCCACACAACACCACAACTGGGCAGAATCACCATTTCCCTTGTTCACCCCACATGGAGGCAAGCCATCTCCAACAAACCGCAGACAACATACCCATCTGACCCACACAACACCACACGGCAACCACCCACGACCATTCAAAGCTGCCATCAATTCAACCTCCACGATACAACACTGACACCACCCTATGATCACATTCATGAGTATACAACACACACCAAGCCCATCTCTCCCAAGCAGAGATACCGTTCAGAACACATGGCAAGGCCCCAACACAGAACACATGGCAAGGCCCCAACACAGAACACATGGCAAGGCCCCAACACAGAACACACCAGAGGATCTCAATCAACCAGCATCAATCATTCACAAATATCACAACAATTCCACAATCAATCCCTTTCCTGCATGCTAACAGACCACTGTACCCTACAGTGCAGATGAAAAGCACAGACCAGACAACCCATCATCCACTGCATGCCAACACAGACCCATGAATATCCTTAGAAAACGACAAACCACACACCATGCTAAGCTAATAACAGATTAACACCAAACATAGCTACAGACACCCAAATAGGCTAAATATTGCACATTTTATACTCAGCTATAATAACCCAGAGGAACTGAGACCCATTCTTCCGTTGTCTGGTCAGGGAGTGTACATCTCTCTTCCTTCTAAAATCTGCAAGTGTGTCTGCTAAACTGTGTTTTCTCAGGATGTGCATGCTATGTTCCCGCCCCCTTTTACCTGTGAGGTCATCAGAAAGGGAGTATCCTTTTGGTTATCTGAAACTACTGTTAATTAGATTCTACTCTCAGCTAGCTAGCTCTATTGATTAGACTGGAATAACCAGTCCTTTGGAGAAATCTGTTACAGGGCATTTATTGGACAATTCCAAATGGATACAAAAGGTCTCCAACCTCCTTTTGTATCCCCCAACATGCAAATCTAAGCTGCTATGGAAAACAACATTTCAAATAGATATTCTCTCTAACATTCATATTTCATAGCCGCATGTTCTGATCTTCATATTGATGTCACCGGAATGCTGTGGAAACAGAGTCGATCAGTACGGTTCCACACACAGTTCAATTGTCATTTACTAAGCCATAGTTACAGAAAACATTCATTTCTTAATTATCCTTTTTGCGTTACAGGACCATTGCTTTTAAATGTATGTATGCGGGGAAAACACCACTGAATTGCGTTGTGCGTCTGAGGGTCGGTGGGGCACTCAGCGAGCAGCACTAAGCTGGAAGGGCATCTATGTGTGTGTGTGGCCATGCCAGTATGATTTTGGGAAGGATCACTAAAAAAACTGACTGTATTCTGTTTAACATTGTGTGTATGAGTTGCAGGGAATTTTGCTACTTTTCAAATATAAGTCTGTGTGATATTATAAATGGGCCACATATACACACACACATATATATATATATATATATATATATATATACACATATACAAGCACACATGTATTTTTCTGATGTTCTTAAACTGCAAATTGCAAAATGTGTTTATACAGTGAATTTAATTCTCATACAGGAAGGAGGCTTCCAGCTGTGCTGTCGGAGCCTCCCTGTTTAGTCTGCCTGTGTTTGAGGAAGGCTGACTATGTACCTTTTGTTTACAAAATAGTGCTGTGAGATTTTATTGCTAAGATGGAGTCTTGGCCCTTTACAAGACAGCAATGCGCAGATTCCAATTGCAAACAGATTCTGTCTTCGCCAATTATCCGGTTTTGACAAGCCCTATCCCCGCCATCCCTACATACAGCCCTATCCCCGCCATCCCCACATACAGCCCTATCCCCGCCATCCCTACTTACAGCGTTATCCCCGCCATCCCTACATACAGCGCTATCCCCGCCATCCCTACATACAGCGCTATCCCCGCCATCCCTACATACAGCTCTATCCCCGCCATCCCTACATACAGCGCTATCCCTGCCATCCCTACATACAGCTCTATCCCCGCCATCCCTACATACAGCGCTATCCCTGCCATCCCTACATACAGCGCTATCCCTGCCATCCCTACATACAGCGCTATCCCCGCCATCCCTACATACAGCCCTATCCCCGCCATCCTTACATACAGCGCTATCCCCGCCATCCTTACATACAGCCCTATCCCCGCCATCCTTACATACAGCGCTATCCCCGCCATCCTTACATACAGCGCTATCCCCGCCATCCCTACATACAGCCCTATCCCCGCCATCCCTACATACAGCGTTATCCCTGCCATCCCTACATACAGCCCTATCCCCGCCATCCCTACATACAGCCCTATCCCTGCCATCTCTACATACAGCCCTATTCCTGCCATCCCTACATACAGCGCTATCCCCGCCATCCCCACATACAGCCTATCCCCGCCATCCTTACATACAGCGCTATCCCCGCCATCCTTACATACAGCCCTATCCCCGCCATCCTTACATACAGCGCTATCCCCGCCATCCTTACATACAGCGCTATCCCCGCCATCCCTACATACAGCCCTATCCCCGCCATCCCTACATACAGCGTTATCCCCGCCATCCCTACATACAGCCCTATCCCCGCCATCCCTACATACAGCCCTATCCCTGCCATCCCTACATACAGCCCTATTCCTGCCATCCCTACATACAGCGCTATCCCCGCCATCCTTACATACAGCGTTATCCCCGCAATCCTTACATACAGCGCTATCCCCGCCATCCTTACATACAGCGCTATCCCCGCCATCCCTACATACAGCGCTATCCCCGCCATCCCTACATACAGCGCTATCCCCGCCATCCCTACATACAGCCTATCCCCGCCATCCCTACATACAGCGCTATCCCCGCCATCCCTACATACAGCCTATCCCCGCCATCCCTACATACAGCTCTATCCCCGCCATCCCTACATACAGCGCTATCCCCGCCATCCTTACATACAGCGCTATCCCTGCCATCTCTACATACAGCGCTATCCCTGCCATCCCTACATACAGCGCTATCCCCGCCATCCCTACATACAGCGCTATCCCCGCCATCCCTACATACAGCGTTATCCCTGCCATCCTTACATACAGCGCTATCCCCGCCATCCCTACATACAGCGCTATCCCTGCCATCCCTACATACAGCGCTATCCCCGCCATCCCCACATACAGCGCTATCCCCGCCATCCCTACATACAGCGCTATCCCCGCCATCCCTACATACAGCGCTATCCCCGCCATCCCTACATATAGCGCTATCCCCGCCATCCTTACATACAGCGCTATCCCCGCCATCCCTACATACAGCGCTATCCCCGCCATCCCTACATACAGCGCTATCCCCGCCATCCCTACACACAGCCCTATCCCCGCCATCCCTACATACAGCGTTATCCCCGCCATCCCTACATACAGCGTTATCCCCGCCATCCTTACATACAGCCCTATCCCCGCCATCCCTACATACAGCCCTATCCCCGCCATCCCTAACTACAGCTCTATCCCCGCCATCCCTACACACAGCTCTATCCCCGCCATCCCTACACACAGCTCTATCCCCGCCATCCCTACATACAGCGCTATCCCCGCCATCCCTACATACAGCTCTATCCCCGCCATCCCTACATACAGCGCTATCCCTGCCATCCCTACATACAGCGTTATCTCCGCCATCCCTACATACAGCGCTATCCCCGCCATCCCTACATACAGCGCTATCCCCGCCATCCCTACATACAGCGCTATCCCCGCCATCCCTACATACAGCGCTATCCCCGCCATCCCTACATACAGCGCTATCCCCGCCATCCTTACATACAGCCCTATCCCTGCCATCCCTACATACAGCGCTATCCCCGCCATCCCTACATACAGCGCTATCCCCGCCATCCTTACATACAGCGCTATCCCCGCCATCCTTACATACAGCTCTATCCCCGCCATCCTTACATACAGCGCTATCCCCGCCATCCTTACATACAGCGCTATTCCTATCCAGTATATCTTACATGTATATGTACATGAGCATCAGGACCTGTGTGTGAGATGTATATGGGTCAGTATATGGCCGCATCGTGTTACCATGCTATACATGTACTGTAGCAGCCATAAGCATATTGTGATACTGTATCCGGATGCTTCTGGGTGTATACTGGGCACTAAATGGCCATACACACGGAAGAGGACTTTCTCGTGGGCGTGTCATTGGCGTGTAGTCAGTGTTGTGTCATGTTTATGAATCACGCCTATGCCGAGAGTGCACCTATTATAGGCGCAGCTATACACCTAGCATGGGTCAGGTGTAAGTGACGATACCAGCGACGACCATTGCTCTCGCGCACGGATAAACTGGAGCGGTGTGACATGTACGCATGAAGACATACATGTATTTATTTTATCATTCCGTGTTGAAATCCATTCTGCAGTCACTTGCTGTCCTGGTGTTGGCCAGTATTAGGCCGTTATTGTTGGTCGCCATTTGTGTATTATCTGGTAGTTGGGTGTAAGAGTAAATGACGCACTTTTGTACCGAGCATGTATTATTAATTATTAACAGTTTCTTATATGGCGCAACATATTCCGTTGCGCTTTACAATTGGAAACATTTATAGAACAAAACTGGGTAATAACAGACAGGTATATAGGTTACAATCTATAGGGAAATAGGCAGTAATACACAAGGATAGGTGCTATATATATTGCATTTTGGTGCAGCCAGACTGCAGAGTTTCTTGGTTGGCTGCATGATCCAGTCACACAGGAATGTCGGCCAATCAGGAGGATGTGGCAGAAAGACAATGCGTCAGTAGGTGAATAGCTTGCGTGAGCCGAACCACTTCTGCAAAATACACACTGTTGATGTGGACGACCATTAGCCACTTGTGATTGGCCGGGTGCATCTGGACCCCTCCCACAGAGACACATACTGTTATTAGTGCGGCTGCCGTGGTCTCTCACATCTGTTATCTGTTACTTGTATGTTTTTTATTAGTTTAACTTAACTCATTATTTTGTTTGTGTTTGCGACTGATCTTAATGATGTTTTACATGCTAATGGGCATATTCAATTGGGCACGAGGTTTAGCGAGGAAAAAACCTTGCGCTTCTTGCGGGCAATTTTGGTTTACCGCTGGTATCCAATAAAATAAAAGTGGTCGCAGGGTTTTCAGAGCTGAGAACCCTGAGCCGCGTAATAAAATAAATGTAAAAAATGGACACTTGCCTGCCCGGTGGTCTCTGCGGCTCCCGGTGGCCTCCTCTCCAATCATCTTCTCACTGGGGAGGGGGCTGCTGGGAGTTCTGGGGGCAGTTGGGAGGCTCCAGGGGCTGCAGGAAGGCACAAGGGCTGCTGGGAGTTGTAGTTCTCCCAGCGCCCATTTTGGGTAGGTGGGCGTACTTACACTGGACACACACACACACTAATGCGCATACGCACTCGCTCATAAACACTCACACACACTAACATACTCACTGTAGCTGCAGGAGACCGGGTCCCGACGCTGGATGCAGAAGACAGCAGTTCGGAAGGTGAGTATTACTGACTAATTAAGTTAATTGGAAACTTCCTATTGCTTAATTAGTCATTAGGAGGGGTGCCGCCGGGGTCCCAGAGTATTTCCCGACCTTTTTTTCCCCTAAAATTGTGGATTTTAGGAAAAATTGGTCATGCTCTACAGATGCGCAAAAAAAAACCTCCCGGCGCTCAAAAAATAAAAAAACCCCGCTCCTGATTGAATAGCAAAAATCCCGCTCCCGTAGACAATCCCTCGCGGGTGTGGGATTTTTGCTATTCTCACCCCCAATTGAATATGCCCCTATATGTGGCTTTAGTAGCTAAAGGTTGAGTCTCCCATATCCAAATATTCCGAAATACAGAATATTCCGAATTGCGGAATATTTTTAGTATGACTGAGAAAGTGAAACCTGTGCTTTCTGATGGTTCAAAGTACACAAACTTTTTTTAAAGCACAAAATCATTAAAATACAGTATACAATAAACTTGAGGCTGTGTGTATAAGGTGTATATGAAACATAAATAAGTCTCATGTATGTACACAAACTTTTTTTGATGCTCAAAATTATTAAAAATATTGTATAAAAAGACCTGCAGGCTGTGTGTATAAGGTGTATATAGAACATAAATGCATTCTGTGTTTAGATTTGGGTCCCATACCCAAGATATTTCATTATAGTATGCAAATATTCCAAACTACGGAATATTCCGATATCCAAAATACCCCTGGTCCCAAGTATTTTGGATATGGGAGACTCAACCTGTATTAATAACATTGATCCACTCCCCCTGCATTGATCCAGGGGAGCTACAGAGAAGAAGCACACCTGCCAGATCACAAGCTGCAAGGTGGGTGGCCTTCAGTCTGTGGCACGTTACTGTTATCAGGCTTATGGCACTTTAGAGTTGTGGAACTACAAAGCACAGCATGTCCTGAAAGAGGGCAAGCTGGAGTCAGTGTATACCCTGATGGCCGTAGCAATTACATGTTGCCTTGGGTGGTCATGAAGGCCAGACTGTGAAAATGCAACGGTAGGGATCCCTGAAATCATATTGAATGTATTTTGGGGGAGGTGGGGGCTTTCCCAGACTCCTGCATAATGCCCACTTGCAAGTATGCTCTGTATGTATGTGATACTTCATCAAGTACTATATAGGGCTCTGTAACTTTAGCATTTATAACTGTGCATCCACATCTCCTGGCAGAAACCAGGTACATGTACTACTGCTACCCACAGGTGTCAGCCTCGCGCACATACCACTGATCTCTCCTGGCATAAGACTGGCGCATAGGCCACCGTCGCTGTGCTTGACACATCCGACTAAAGACAAAGGAGTGAGGGCATTTCTCAGCTTCATACATAGACCCATCCTGAGCCTGCGGGCAGTGCCGTGTGTAATTTAGTAATATTAGACGCTGTTATATTGATCTTTGATATTTTCGTGTGTGTTTGTTTTACTGACCGGCAGCAGACTTACTGACACTTGGCACCCACACTGTAGATCCATCTGTACAGTGTAAGTTATCTTTTCTGCTGGGCTCCAGCCTCCTCTAGTGTCAGCAATTCTTTGCTTAGCACAGATGGTCATTGAGTTCCTGCATGAAATTATCTGCAGCAACAGAGCGACCTTTAATGAACTTAATGGAAAAAAATAAATAAATACACAGCCCCTTTTGTTCATTCCTATTACCGATCTGGAACCTCATCAATCGCTTGTCCATTTTTTTGGGTGACGGCAGTGGGACGGATTACTGGCGGGCTAATCAAGAGCACCCTGTGCCTTGCAATTAATATGGTTGAAGTTAAGTAGCGCAGTGGATTTGGATGTAGCCGTTCATAGGCTCAGACCTCCAGAACCGTTCATTTGAGTATTTATATAAGGAGATGCTCCTTTATAGGATTATGCAGGACAGCCCCCTCCCCTAAGTGTGCATAGATGCCCTCCTTCACGTTGTCTTCACCCACTTGACAGTAAACTGTTGTCAGCAAATATGTAATTCCACCCAGGTCACAAATATCACAGCCCTCCCCTTTAGGATCCCGTTTAATCCTTAATGAATGGTCTTCCGTTGATGGTCATGGCCAGATTAGTCCATGGGGACTTGTGCAGCAGAGGACGGATTCGGCTGATGTCAGACTCTGGATGTGGAATCATTTCTCAGCTTCCAAAGTTGTAATTCTCCGTAATCACTTTCGTAAGCAGTAAATCTGAGGTTTTATCCCCCAGTATAACTATAAACTAACGTGTAAATAACCGGCTCGGCAAGGGAACGAAGGGAGACATTCTCCTACCCCTAAGTCCTGACTGCTGGAGGGAACCTGGTGGCTGCTTTTCTTTGGCCATGCTGACTGATTGCTGACAGCAATGAATGACCGCTACCTCAGCCCTTGTCATCCCTATTGTCCATGGCGGTGCTAGTAATTCCGCTGGCAGATCAGTTAGCACAGTTCCATTATTTGCATTCCCTTGCTCACACTGTACATATATGTGACATGCAATGTAATAGTGTGTTGGACATATATGCTGGAGTGGGCACAGAATTGGGGTCCCATGACGACGGGCTACAGGCTTACATTTTATGTACACAATATATCCCCATCCTGTTATGTGCTAGATACACCCAGATTTGCAGTATACTATTGTCGGTGCCGACAGCAAATGTCTTTCTGTTTTTGTATTCAGTTATGGCATTAATACTGCCTCGCAGCTGGTACAATATGCGTAACACCGAGCGAGGGCATATTTCGTCCGGAAATGACATTAATCAGTGAGGCAGGAGCTGTGAAGGTGCTGGGACTGGGGAGGGGGGTACCATGGTCCTAAAAACAAACATGGATATAAGTTAAGATTACCGACACAACTGAAATGGACACCAGTAGTATTTCTGTATGTTGGTTGTTTATCTTGAATTAAGAATTTGAAGCCACAGACAAAAGAATAACCTTAGACAATGGAAGGCAATGTCCGGCCCTCCAGCTGCTGTGGAACTCCGCATCCCAGTATGCACTAACAGCAAAGCTGTGGCAGGGCCTGCTGGGATGTGTAGTTCTGCAGCAGTTGGAGTGTCACAGGTTGCCTGCCCCTAATAGGTTGATCTATAAGCCATTTCAATGCACCGGTATGTTCAGCAGATCTTGGGGCAAATGTATAGAGCAGTAATACAGGGGTTATTAGTATTACTGCTTCTCCAAAATGTATGAATAGGCGTACCGTGCTGAAATCAGAGTTTTCTCCAGCGGCGCCTTCGGTTTCTCTCAGTAAAGTCAGCTATGGCGGCGATGCGTGACGTTCACTTACTAGGCGCTGAAAATCAGAGCTTCTCGCTGCTTGTCTAGTTACACAGAGCGCCGTCTTTGTGTTATTTACCAGCCCTTGCGCAAGTTCCTTTCCTACCACAATGAAATCACGTGGCTCAGTCATATTATTGCGAGGTCAGTGGCGGGGAGATCAGCATTCCAATACCAATATATATATATATATATATATATATATATATATATATATACATATATAGTAAATTTCTCATCCTACCCAACAATGTTTTTCTTTCAAGCTCGGAATTGAAATGTTGTTTTCTCAACACAATGTGCAAAGTGCCTTAACGGATCCCTGATTGCAGCAGATCGTCTGTACGATGTATGTGACATGAAACATATATTACGCTCACTGCATACGTCAGCCTTTTGTTGGCGCTGTAGACACAGGCCCCGCCCACACGACCTCTCTTGATTGGTTCCATAATGCAACATGTAACAAAGAGCACACGCACACGTGACGCCCATCTCACACAATTGTAGAGGTTACACTTTTACTGGCCCAAACTGTTGTAATGAATGTTGAAGAGACACACTGTATTACCTATCTGCCTATAGATGTACGTCTACACGTTACTCTATAGGGAATGCCCATAACTTGGAGTAACACTGCTGCAATAAAGTGGACAACACCTGCCCCTTATGTCCAATCAAAGGCTTCTCTCTCCGCCGATCTATCTGTGACTGTTCATGACCCTACGAGACCCTTGAGAGGGGTACAGAAAAATGGACTAATGTTATATAGCTTTCATAAGTTTACAGGGTTACCCAATGTGCACAGGAAACTAATGGATTTTAATTGACATAAAGGACAAATCAACTCATTTGAACATCTATAAATGGAGAGGGTCAAACTCGTATCTTTATTTGCCCATGTGACCCCCCCAGGTCCCAATCAGAAATTACGTCATGCATTGATACTGACAACGATGTGACCAGTTTGTTTTTATAAACATATATGTTATATAAAGTACAGGGGGTACATGTGCCTGGGGTACTGTGTCATACAATAAAATGCGCGTCACTGTACAGATCATACAGAAGGAACAGTCGGAGGTGACGTTAGGTCATAGTGGGCAGAGGAGTTAGTTGTGCAGAAGACTTGGTGACTGGTTCCATAGTTCTCTTCTAGTCTCATCTAGGATTAGGTCTGGAGGTTCCCACTCCTCGTTACGGCTGGGCTGACTGGTGGATAGATCTTAAATCATCCAACACCGAGCTTATACAACACAAGAAAATCTAATTTGTGGGGCGTTGCCACCAATCAGTCCTCCTACTATTTCACTTTCAAGCCAATACGGTTGTCACACTGCCGATATATATCTACAGCACTGGAACTGTTCCCAAGATGGCGTCCGGTCCACATGACAACAACCTTTAATAGTAGGACTCTTTCTCCACCCATCCTGCAAGTAAAGGTGGAAAACAATCAGATATCTGTGTGATCACAAGAGCAAAATATCAGGTTTTTATTCTCTTGGTAGAATGGCGGCTGCAAATTTTCCTTTTTCCAATATAAATAGTATTTAGAGGATACAAAAGCTGTGTAATGCAGAATGAGCCGTCCAGTGTCCTCTTACTGGCACTGCCGAGAATACGTAAGGACCTGTTGGGTGGGTGGGAATCGAGAGGGTCTGTGGCTAACCGCTAAACTAGGAACCCCCTGGAGCACATACAGGGCTGGATTCAGAGTGGGCGGAGCTGCGTCTATTGGCGGTCACCGGTCTGCAACTTCATGCAAATGCCGCTTCAAAGACTTTCCCTGGTGTAGATCCGTGCGTCCCATTGTGCAAGCGCTGGGACGCCCCCATTTCTGCATCCGTAGGCGCTGTAATACCTATTGGTGCAAGTTTATACGTATCATTAAAACTGGCACCAGCCCTACGACAGATGCAGGTTGGCCTCCTCCCTCCCAGTATGGCCTCCTACGTGAGTGGTCCTGCGTCTGCGTACGTAAGCACTGTCACCAACAGGCCTGCGTCAGTCCCAGACCACGCCCATTATATGGATCATCTCTGTGCGCGTGCTAAGGCGCCGCCCTATCTCCACCCAGTATCGCCCACTACATTTCACCACACTTCCCTTGGTGCTTCTGAAATCGCAACTGCGACTCTGTACGAAAGCAATAGGGGCACATACATGGTGCGACTTAGTTGCAGTAGCAAAACATCGCTCCACTCTGATGTCAGCAGGGCATACACCTCTGTATCAGGTCTACAAGGCGTTCACATGAATATGTGTATGTGGTGACATGATTTAGAAAACATTTTATACTTCAATCCACATTTACGCCGTCTGGATAACTGAAACTGATATTATAGAGAAATTCTACCATAAACTAAAAACGTTTTGGGTGGAGTTACAGGAATTCAGATCTTCTTGCGTTCCTGACGGATTTAATGGCTCGAACCGCACTTCTGCCCCCTCTTAGCACTGGGGTATGAAGCAGGCCAAGCGGTCGTCACTGTCCCTCCCTGATGACCTTTCCAATCATGTCAATGCAAACTGTTCATGTAGAAAGTGCACCAACAATGGCCTGGCCTGCGCGCAACTGGCAATGTGACAAGAGGAGAGAGAAGTGCATCCTGGGACCATTACAGTCACCTCACTCATATTATCTCACTGAGCTCTGAGTTTTTCCTTTATATAGACTTTATACACATAATTAGGTGATTCTCAGGGGTGCCCATCTCCCACCAGTTTGCCAAAAGTCTCTTATGACCGAGAGAGTTGTGGATAATTATTTCTGAAGAGTCTCTCACCCATTTTATCTGCATAATTCAACGCTGAGAACTGGCCACCTGGGAAATAATTGCTGAATCTGTTTCCCTTTGGTTTCAATGAGATTGAGTTCTCGAGAATATGCACGAAAATAAAATTTGGTATACACTTGGTGTAGCAGAAAGACGCCTCCTGCAACCTTCAGTGATCCGCAACTGCGTCTGAGTACTCAGCCATCAGATCACTTGCGCGGACATCATTCCATCTGAGTAAGCCTCACACTGCCGGGGCGGTATGCAGTCGGGAAGCCGGCGGACTTAATCCCGGCGAGGGTTAAATGACAGGCATCTAAATCTAGACGTCTGTCATTTTACAGACGCCGGGAGACCGGCATCCCGATCGAAGGGATGCTAGGCGCCGGGCGCGGGCAGTCGCCGGGGGGAGGGTTAGCTTTAGGGCTCCCGGGGGGGAATTAGGGTTAGGCACTCCCCCGGGAGGTTAGGGTTAGGCTAGGGGGAGGGTTAGGGTTAGGCACCCCCGGGGGGGACTTAGGGTTAGGCACTTAAGAGGGGGGATTAGGGTTAGGCACTGGGTGGAGGATAGGGTTAGGCACCCCTAAGGGAGTGTTAGGGTTAGGGGAGGGAATTAGGTTAGTCTATATTTACCTCAGGGACGATCAGGATTTTCATCCATGTCGGGAAGCCGCTGTCGGGATTCCAACCGCCGGACGCGAGTCCGGCGGTAAATCATACCGATTCCGCCGGGGCTGACCCTGGCCTCTGTACGCCTACAAAACGGTGGTGACGCATCCCCGTTTTATACAACAGTCCCCGCCCCCTGCCCAAAAAGGGCACTGAGAGCGATCACAGAGAGCTCATGCTCAGAAAGGGTCCTGCATTAGGCCCGCTGTTTCCCGCCATGGGGGTCTACGGCAATGCATCAATGTGACACTCGCCGGAAGAGAACCAGCGAAGACCTACCACTCAGGCCAGGGCTATTCCTCCATTCTGCTTCGGCGTAATGCCAATGGAAAATTCCAGTGCTCTATTACGGCGCGTGGCAGAACCAATGAGGCCTGTACGCTGAGTAAGTGCTTTGGGGTAATTGAGCTGAAGAAGAAAGACGTACACCAAAAGGGGGAGGAACCTCATGTCATACAATTGCTATAAAGTAACAGTCCACTGTGACGCCAATAACCACGATGCATAAACATCCCACAGGCCGGCCTCAGCCATTCCCTTACCTCCTGGGTCACGACGCAGGATCAGCTTGCGCACCTCATCGTACACAAAGATCAGTAAGCTGTACGGGAAGGCACAGAACCACCAGGTGACTCTATGGGGAACGTAAGATACAAGAGTCATTAGTCACAAGTAGGACAGCAAATAGTTCCAGCAGATATAACATTGGCACATTAATTCACTAATATGTGGCCGATAGCAACACAGACATTATGGCACTGGCAAAGTTATTGAAAACATTGTATCAGTATAATGTAACTCCATGGATGAATTGATAAAGTTGTTTTGTTTTTTTTGAGTTTTTAAAAATACACTCCTCAGTTTTGTGCCTGTACATCGTGAGCGCCATCTATAGGACATAAAGATGTAGTTTACCAGAGGTATGAAAAACAAAGTTATAAATAGCGGCAGATAAAGCAGAGCTTACGCCAGTAAATAGATATACAGATGTACAATGCTGCCTACGCGCTTATTTAACATATTTGTCTTGACAATTATGTTATTTTTTTTATTATTTCTCCTATTCTACAACTAGACTGAAAAGCTTTTTTGGGGCAGAAAATAGAAAAATGCCTAAGCGAGTTTGCGTTTTTATTGCCACCATGTCACATGTGGCCTCTAGTGATACCTATAGATTGTAAGTTCTATGGGCGGTATTCAGTTGTTATAGCGCACCGATCTCCCGTCTAAAGTGATGGGAAATCGCGGGGCGCTATTCAATTGTTGCAGTTCTTCGTGCTGATCTCGCCCAAAGTGGTCAGGTTTTGCCGCGTAAAGCAGCTACCCCCGACCAAAGTGCTGGGCATGACCGCGAAAAGTGACTTTTGGGCGCCCAAACGTGTACCTTTTCGCCCATTTCAGCTCGCACGCCGCTGGGGCTGTGAGCTGAAATGGTGCGCCGGCAGCTGATCGTGCCCGACAGGAGGAACAATTGAATAGCTCCTGTTGGGTGCGTACAGGGGCACAAGAATTGAATTCCACCCTTTGGGAGAGGGTCTCTGAATGTGCCTCCTGTTGTGTTGGTAGACAGATGCTCCAGGAGGGAATATGTTATATAAAAGATATAGTATATATTTTGAAAGTAATGACTTCTTTTTATTCTTAAATTTGGCTCTTGGGCCTTTATCATGTATCAGCCCTACAGGAGGTTTTCTGTACTGTACCGGAAACCGCTCACAACATCAAGTAAAAACTAGGGACAATTTACTAAACCCAAACCACCCTAGCTACTCCACTTTCCTGGCCAGTCACACCCCAAATCAGATATAGTACCTCATTCAGAGGCGCTCGCAAAATGCGAGCGCTCGCTCTGAATGAGGACGGCCGCATCTCTAAAAAGAGCCGGCCTCCTGGCCGCTCGCTAAGCTGTGGGTGACCACCCACAGCTTTAGCGAGCGGCCAGGTTGATGGTCGCGATGGTCAAGACCATCGCGACCATCGGGGGTTACGACAAGACCCTTGTGGTAGTGTCTCATCTGCCGCAAGCCCCAGAGAGCTTCCGTCTCTAATACAGCCGGAGCTCTCCCACTGACATCACTGGTGATGTCAGTGGAGCCGCCCACAAACGGCAGGCGTTCGTTTGGGAACGCCTCCATTTGTGAAGCCACCCCCCCGCCACACCTACAAAACGGGGCGAACTGTCGATCACCATCGACAGCTCCCCCTCTTGTAGTGAGCCCCAGAGCGAGAGAATTTCTCTCTCGCTCCGGGGCTTGCGCACGCGCAGTGCGGCCGCTGCGTGTGCGCAGAGACCAACATCGACCCGCTTGCGAGCGCTCAAGTGCTTGCGAGGGGGTCTGAATGAGACCCATAGCACCACCCACAAACCAATTGGTCCCATCCATATATATTTTTTATATATTTAGGCCACCGGTGCAAATCAAGGACTAGAGCAGGAAAGTGACATTTTCATTAGTTAAAACCCAAAAAGCTAATTTTCAAATGATGAGATACACAAAAGAGCCAATGATACTGGTGAGACATTTTATGACACTGGCTATGGGATAGCCGACGTAGGCGAGGGAAAGTGGGAGAGCGAGGAGAAGTGTCAAAGAGGAGGTCCCACTAAAGTCAGCCTCTCGCAGAGACTGTCTGATAACAGAGCGTCATCGCTTCTACTCACACTACCAGCAGCTGCTGGCTTTCCTGTCTACTTACTTAAGTGGGTACATTCGCAGGGCCACGTCCATCCCAGGACAGTAGGACAAGAAAGCGGCCAGAGCAGTCTCCTCTAGAAGGCCAAAGATCAGTATCTTGTTCCTGCAGAAAGAGAGCCACAGACAGGTCAAAAACTTCATTCGTACTGTCGTTGCTCATCATAATCTACACCCAGGGGGTTTCAGCTCCTTACTTCATGCCTTGCTGGAAGACGGAGTTCCTCCTGGTCTTACAGATGATCAGATCCGCCCACTGCACCACCACGATGCTGGCGAAGAACGCCGTGTGACACGTGAACTCCACCACCTTTCGCTGTTCATACGTCTGGAAAATAACGGTATGAGCTATGGTGGGAGAAGAGACTGCAGAAGACTTTCATGGCATAAGAGGTGTGGGTCCTTCTCCACCCCCGGTGAAGGCTCCAGTCATCTCTGAATACAAAGATTCATGATATTTTGGGGCGTATACAATCTATAGAACATACACTGTGTGGGAGATGGTATACTGTCAGAATGTCGACATTAGAGATGTGTGCAGACCCCCATGTTTTGATTCTAATTCGCCATCGTGTTTTGGTTTTGGCAAACCCACCCTCAAGAGTTTTGGTTGGGTTTTGGTATTCTTTAAAAATGTATAAAAACAGATATTTCCAATCAGTTTTGACCACCTCACAGCACCTAAAGTCACAAAATAGGGACTTAACTGCAAATACATCTCGAAACACACAAAACCCGGGTTTTACATCTGACTTCTGACTCAGTTTGACTCTGAACGACAAAGTTCCGGTGTGTTCAGCTCTCAGCGATACTGAACCGCTGATCTCTAGTCGACATTGACATTAGGTCATCAAACAATATATATTGACATGGTTAAAATATCAACTTGTTCATAATGTCAACACCTGAATGTTGATAGTATATGTTATTATTAGGGGATATGGTCAATATCCTGGCAAAGGGGATGCCGGTGCTTAGAAAACCGCCGCCGGAATCCCGTCACCTTTCAGAATCCCGTCACCGGCATACGAAGATAAGTAGTGGGGTTAGGAGGAGGGTTAGCATTAGGTGTTAGGCACTAGGGGGAGAGTTATGCACTAAGGGGAGAGGATTAGGTTTAGGATACGGGGAGGGGGAGGTTAGGTTCAGGCACTAGGGGGGGAATGTTTAGGGGAAGGGTTAGGATATCTACCAGCATCTGTTGGTATCCTAACCCTAAATGGTGACTATGAACATGTTGACATTTTAACCATGTCGACATATTGCTTGTTGACCTAATGTCCATGTGGACATTTGGAATCTGTTGAAATTCTGACTGTTCTCATACTACACCCGTGGGGGGACTCCTTGGACTTCTTAGGACAATAACGTGGTATAAAGACCATGGCAGGTAGATGGTGGCTTCATAAGAGTCCGCCCGTTGTGTTATAGATGCGATACTTACCCACTGCTGCCCGTAGCTGTCTTCCACATCATTACAGGACCTGTCATCCCAGTCTAAGCGTATGCCAATCAGTCTAGAGGGCAGGAACCCGTTCTCCGCCAGGATTACAAAGTAGGTGAAGAACCCGCCAAGCGCCTGGATCATACCTGGAAAACGGGGGGGGGGGTTACTGATTTGTGGAAAGCAATCATGGCATAATCCAGAGCAGTTACCCCTCTATAAAAAGAAGGGAGAAACATAAGTGTAATTGTGCTTCTCTATGTAGCTGAGAGGACCAGCAGAGCATCTATGAGTGTTGGCTTCAGCTCTGCGGTGTATGACCTTAAAGACCCCATACATCAGGCGACTGATTCCCCAATCCGACCGATTTCGCTGGTTGGAAATGCCGATCAGTGGCCATCGATGATCGCCGATCCAGCAGGGAATCTGTGAAAGTCTTCATGTTAAAAACTCAGATTTGCTGGTCAGGATCATATTTTGATTGTGATCAGCAAATTAAGTAAAACAAACATGTTGGATTACAACGATGCCCCAGCCCTGGCATCTGTGGATCGGGGAATTGGCCCAATCCATCACTGATGTATGGGGGGCTTAAGTCTGAGTGACAGGCTTGCAGTCTCCTAGGTAACAGAAATACTATGCACAGATTGCTGTATTCACACACAGAGTGATGGCAAATTTAGTGGAAATAATCAATATGCTGTAGATTGTCAATGTTGCTGTTTGTCCTATATGAGCACCTCTTACAGAGGGGAAGGGAGATAATAATACAGCATCACACCAAACTTTAATTTTTATCTCATGTATGGGGGGCTCCAGTTACAACTGAAAAAGTTCAAGGGTTCCTGTTATTTGTATTGTAAAGTCACAACTAGGTGGACCCATTAATACAATGTACAGCTAGCATGTACCAAAGGCAAGTGTGCAATGCATTCAAGTGGCGTAGGGGGAGGGGCTGGGGGGGCGGTCCAGCGATTCAGACGCACAGGGCATGCCTCTGATGTGGGTTTAATCATACACTTGCACTCGAGGGAAAATAATCTGCGTGAATTGGGTTAGGATACTGCTGCAGATACTATGTCATCAGCCACTATAGAAATCTAGATTGCAAGCTCTTCAGTCCAGACAGTAAATTCGGAACTATTTTTCAGCATTCTACTACGTCTCCCTGCTTTCCTTTAATTACCGGCCACATCAGCATTCATCTCAGGCAGATGAAATACAGCAGAGGAATTGTCAATGACCTAGCCATGTATTATCCGCAGACAGGCAGTACAATGTATTCCCGACTCTCAGTAATACAGCGCAGCTCCCTGTCTGGTCACCGCTGTAATCTGTCATCTCACTTTCTAAACAGAGCAATTAATGGCTAAGACCTGGAAAAACAAATTGGCCAATTTTTGCTTCTCGTTTGAAAAGCATACTAATTAAATAATGAAAGTAATTCCAGCGGTAATGAATAAAGAACACAGAGCTGTATATGCTTCACAGAGTCATTGATCTAGGACGACAACAAGCGAAATAAGGGAAGGGGGTTACTCAAATTCTCCATGCACTATATGGCATGTTATAGAGTGGGTACATATATATATATATATATATATATATATATATACAGTCAGGTCCATAAATATTGGGACATTGACAGAATTTTCATATTTTGGCCTCTATTTACCACCACAATGGCGTTGAAATTAAACAAACAAGATGTGCTTTACCTGCAGACTTTCAGACTTTTACAGCCACAGTACAAGGTACAAGCTACAGTACAAGTCACAGTACAAGCCACAGTACAAGGTACAAGCTACAGTACAAGCCACAGTACAAGGTACAAGCCACAGTACAAGCCACAATACAAGCCACAGTGCAAGTCACAGTAGAAGCCACAGTGCAAGTCATAGTACAAGCCACAGTACAAGGTACAAGCCACAGTACAAGCTACAGTACAAGCCACAGTACAAGTCACAGTACAAGCCACAGTGCAAGTCACAGTACAAGCTACAGTACAAACCACAGTACAAGGTACAAGCTACGGTAAAAGATACAGTACAAGTCACAGTACAAGGTACAAGCTACAGTACAAGCCACAGTACAATATACTGTACAAGCTACAGTACAAGCCACAGTACAAGCTACAGTACAAGTCACAGTACAATCTATAGTACAAGCCACAGTACATGATACAGTACAAGCCACAGTACAAGGTACAAGCCACAGTACAAGCTACAGTACAAGTCACAGTACAATCTATAGTACAAGCCACAGTACATGATACAGTACAAGCCACAGTACAAGGTACTGTACAAGCTACAGTACAAGCCACAGTACAAGCTACAGTACAAGATACAGTACAAGGTACAGTACAAGCTACAGTACGAGCCACAGTACAAGCCACAGTGCAAGCCACAGTGCAAGCCACAGTACAAGCTACAGTACAAGTCACAGTACAAGCTACAGTACAAACCACAGTACAAGGTACAAACTACGGTACAAGATACAGTACAAGTCACAGTACAAGCTACAGTACAAGCTACAGTACAAGCCACAGTACAAGTCACAGTACAAGTCACAGTACAAGCTACAGTACAAACCACAGTACAAGGTACAAGCTACGGTACAAGATACAGTACAAGTCACAGTACAAGCCACAGTACAAGCTACAGTACAAGCCACAGTACAAGTCACAGTACAAGCTACAGTACAAGTCACAGTACAATGTATAATACAAGCCACAGTACAAGCCACAGTACAAGTCACAGTACAATGTATAATACAAGCCACAGTACAAGCTACAGTACAAGCCACAGTACAAGTCACAGTACAAGCCACAGTACAAGGTACAAGCTACAGTACAAGTCACAGTACAATGTATAATACAAGCCACAGTACAAGCTACAGTACAAGTCACAGTACAATGTATAATACAAGCCACAGTACAAGCTACAGTACAAGGTACAGTACAAGCCACAGTACAAGCTACAGTACAAGCCACAGTACAAGTCACAGTGCAAGCCACAGTACAAGCCACAGTACAAGCTACAGTACAAGCCACAGTACAAGCTACAGTACAAGCTACAGTACAAGCCACAGTGCAAGCCACAGTACAAGCCACAGTACAAGTCATAGTACAAGCCACAGTACAATATACAGTACAAGCCACAGTACAAGGTACAAGCTACAGTACAAGCCACAGTACAAGATACTGTACAAGCTACAGTACAAGCCACAGTACAAGTCACAGTACAAGCTACTGTACAAGCCACAGTACAAGCTACAGTACAAGCTGCAGTTCAAGCCACAGTACAAGGTACAGTACAAGTCACAGTACAATGTATAATACAAGCCACAGTACAAGCCACAGTACAAGTCACAGTACAATGTATAATACAAGCCACAGTACAAGCTACAGTACAAGTCACAGTACAATGTATAATACAAGCCACAGTACAAGCCACAGTACAAGTCACAGTACAATGTATAATACAAGCCACAGTACAATGTATAATACAAGCCACAGTA
Organism: Taudactylus pleione; assembly: GCA_031769625.1. Taxonomy (NCBI): domain Eukaryota; kingdom Metazoa; phylum Chordata; class Amphibia; order Anura; family Myobatrachidae; genus Taudactylus; species Taudactylus pleione. Next base: position 4,384,832 of record JAUIMM010000072.1, read on the forward strand.
CAAGCTACAGTACAAGGTACAGTACAAGTCACAGTACAAGATACTGTACAAGCCACAGTACAAGCTGCAGTTCAAGCTACAGTACAAGATACAGTACAAGTCACAGTACGAGCCACAGTACAAGATACAGTACAAGATACAGTACAAGGTACAAGCCACAGTACGAGCCACAGTACAAGTCACAGTACAAGATACAGTACAAGCTACTGTACAAGCCACAGTACAAGCTACAGTACAAGCTGCAGTTCAAGCCACAGTACAAGGTACAGTACAAGTCACAGTACAATGTATAATACAAGCCACAGTACAAGCCACAGTACAAGTCACAGTACAATGTATAATACAAGCCACAGTACAAGCTACAGTACAAGTCACAGTACAATGTATAATACAAGCCACAGTACAATGTATAATACAAGCCACAGTACAAGCTACAGTACAAGGTACAGTACAAGTCACAGTACAAGATACTGTACAAGCCACAGTACAAGCTGCAGTTCAAGCTACAGTACAAGATACAGTACAAGTCACAGTACGAGCCACAGTACAAGATACAGTACAAGATACAGTACAAGGTACAAGCCACAGTACGAGCCACAGTACAAGTCACAGTACAAGATACTGTACAAGCTACAGTACAAGCCACAGGACCTCATTCAGAGTTGGACATTCAGATGTGTCCACATACATCTTCCTTCCGTGCGCTACAAGTCGCATTGAACAAAGCTTGAGCGCTGTGCAACTCAGTAGTACCGAGCGTCTTTTGGTGCAATTTTTTACCGTCAAAAGCGATGCAAATAGGACACACAAGCAGCTTCTGCTGATTAAATGATATGCGTCACGTCTGTATTCTGTGTGCGGCTGCGGCTGTATCTGCATGCGCAATGCTGCGTTACAGTGTCACCGGCAGCACACAGAATACAAACATGCCGCATATCATTTTATTCAGCAGCAGCCGCTTGCAAATAGGACACATTTTAAGGCTAATTTATGCACGCCCATGCGACGGCGTTTAAATGGTCAGATACGCCTGCGTTCTTCTAATCACACCTCCTATGGAACCCTCTCCCGGGCTAGTTGTGCGATATGTAGAACGTAGGCTACAGCAGCTTACACCAACTTCAGATGGCGTAAGCTGCGGGCACCAAATGGGAACTTGGTAAGTCTAAATGTGGTCCACAGTGCCCAATAATGAACTGTGACAGGTCTTTGTCTCCATCAGCTGGTCACAAGTGGTAATGCACCCTGCCCAAACATCCAAACTTTATTGCAGGGACTACAGACACTTGAGTCTGCCTCACCTGAGATTGCCTATGCTCACCAATTTGCCCGTATGCCATGCTGATTAGGCGCTCGTTCACCAGTTTATCTGTCCTTGGGTTCCTGGGCTGTCTCTTCATTATATCACTTTCAGCAGCTTCGTATGCCAAGGAGATGGCGGGTACCTGATTTAAAGAGAGTACAAAAGGGACTAGCTTTAAGGTGTGCCAGTCACCTGTAACCCAATAATAAGTAGATTGCAGTCAGTCATTAGATACTAGTGTACTGATAGGCCGAATTACTGTTTCCATCCACCACAATATGGCTGCCTCTGTGTGTACATGTCTGATACATTTTAATGCAAGTATCTCTCTTGTAAGCGGCTACTTACACCTCACCCTTTCTTCCCCGCAAAAGCGGTCGCTGTGTGTGTAGTTTAGATAGTGTGACCGTGCAGACCACCTGGAAAGTTTCCTCCGCCTGTAGTCCGGCCCTGCGTATACCTAGGTTGGGTGGGGCCGTAGCCGTGAGACACCTGGGCAGTCAGACCCCCATTATAATCTGCCCAACCGCCAATGTGGAAAACGCGGGTGCATAGTATCTTATTGGAGCAATTCCAAAACCCAGGCTGTGGCCTCCACCCGCGTATGTGCAAAAGAAAGCTTTCCTGGTGCTTTGTTAGGGGGGGGGGGGTCATAACTGAGGCCCCTTGTATGTGTTCTTAATACTTCCACTGATCTGTTCCTCTTATTGCAAAGACATTCGGTCATCTGTTTTGTTTCACTTCTTTTGTTACAATATATGATCTCAAACAAGACCTCACCCGTCACTTTGTGCATTAGGTTTTCTCTGTGTAATTATATCGTCATATGTTGGCGTTATTCCTGTACTCTGCAGTGTTTCAGTGTTACTGTAGGTGCCTTATATATACAAGCTACAGATAATATAATGATAGTTACACAACACATAATGTGAGGATATACCCACCATGTCTGTGCCCAAATCAATACACAGGATGGTAACTGTGCCCAGTGGGAGCGGAATATTGACAATAATAAAGAATAAAAACGGCGTTATTTCCGGGATGTTGCTGGTCAGCGTGTAAGCGATGGACTTCTTCAGGTTGTCGAAAATAAGTCGGCCTGAGGAGGAATGGGAGAAAACAACTTGGCTGAAAAAGAAATATTCCATTCATATTGTACATGACAATGATTAAACTCACCTAGAGTAAGCGTTATAGGCACTCGTAATAACTCACAGGGAACATTACACTGGTGTTTGTTTAGTACAACATGGAAGAATGATGTTTTATGAATAGAGATTAGATGCAGTCATTGACTAACATGTAGTATTGCAGGTAATTATTAATAAAATTATTCATGATTGGCATAATAATATTAGTGGACAGTTATCGCCGGTGACTTTGGTTATATAGTTCCCCTCCCCAGCTCAGGAAATCGTGCTCTCTTTATAATGAATCCTTTCCGCAGAATGACCATTTTTTAGTGTCTACATTACAGGGTGACATCTAGATCATACAAACCTTCTTCCACCCCAGTCACGATGGAGGCAAAGTTATCATCCAGCAGGATCATGTCGGCGGCTTGCTTGGAGACATCGGATCCTGCTATGCCCATGGCCACTCCGATGTCTGCTTTCTTCAGGGCCGGAGAGTCATTAACGCCATCTCCTGTGACAGCCACAATGGCACCCTACAGGGGATAGTTACACTTAGTAGCAGTGATAAGTTATAACCAGGGTGTTTGGGGTGACGGGGTTGTGGGGTTAATGGTGCTACAGTGCTCAGAAACGCACATTTGGTCAAGGTCAGAAACACGCGGGCGCAGGCCAATGCAGTATATGAAACAATGATGTTTCAAAGAGCCATACCATGCAGCCCCATCTGAATATGTTCTAGTGTCCTCTACACAATACACAGAGCATTCTAGAGACTTCTACACAATACATAGAGCATTGTAGTGACCTCTACACAATAGTCAGTGAATTCTTGCGACCTCTGTGCAATACAGAGAACATTCTAGTGACATCTATAAAATACACACACATAATTCTAGATACTTCTATACAGTACAGAGGCATCCCAGTGACTGATATACAATGCAGAGATCATTCTAGTCACCTTGATAAATTACACAGATCATTCTAGAGATGTATATACAATGCAGAGGTAATCTTGTGTCCAAAATATGATACAGAGAGCATTCAATGTACCGTTTTACAATATAGATAGTAATCTGCTGATTAATATGGAAACATAGAATTCAATGGCAGAACAAGACCTACAGGTCCATCCAATCAGCCACGTCATCTCTGGTATAGCTTTATCCGCATGCCATTAACACCATTTAATCCTAAACCTTTATTTGACAATCGGTATTCGGCTCACAAGCCCGCAGCAGTATTATATTTGAAGCCCACCCCTCTTCATGTTAATACTTGTACATCATTGGCATGCTGCATGGCGGTGCTAAGGTCTTATAATACATTCCTAGGAAACTGGCGCTATCACTGATTGAAGAGTTGTTTTTAAATTACAAGTAGTAAGGAAAATGAGTGTTGTGATGCCGGGTAATGGTGTGGTCATACGGAAGATGGACTGTACCTGTCTCTGACAGCCCTCCACGATGATCAGCTTTTGCTGCGGCGAGGTGCGGGCGAAGACGATCTCTGTGTGGTTCTTCAGCAGGTCGTCCAGCTGTTCTGAGGTCATGTCCTTCAGATCGGATCCATGAACCACACAAGCCTTCGCCTCTCTGCCAAGGGATCGAAACGTAGGGTTCATTTGCTGGTAATCTAATATTCCAGACGAGGGCGGAATGCTCTACCTATTGCTCAGTGAACGCTGCCATATTTCTTGGAATGTCAGCTCTCCATAATGTCCTAGCAAAATGATGTCTAGGGCCTACTTATCAAAGGTTGAAAAGCACTATTGTGTTTAGCAAAGACAGGTACTATTTTCTGAGGAGAAAAATGGCACAACTGTATCTCTATATATAAAAGTTTTTTTTTTTAAATAAGGAAATTCATCACTCCTTAATAGCATCATAAAATATTGTGAAATTGTAGTGAAAACATTTTTATTTACCGTCAGGATACTTTTAACAGGTCCCTCAGTTAATTTAGTATTCTGTAATAATCAAGCTCTGCCACAAGGTAGCACTGCTGCTACACCATTGATACTAACAATCCCATACATCCAACATTTGGTCCATGAGGAACCACTAAATGGATAAGAGAAGTCAGCTTATAAAGGCTGCTACTAGCAATGTAGCTAGATATATAATGTGTGGAAAACTTTCAGACGTTTATCAGAACAGAACATTTTAGCGTAAAGGGCCTGGTTTACAGGAGGCTGCAATTTAGTGGTGGGTAACTGTAGAAGTATGGGCACTGCGGGGGTATTTTGAGATACATGTAAACACCCGCCTATGCCAGGCTGCGCTGGTCACACTATACCATGGAGACCTGCAGCGGGAGACACCAATGTTATTATGTCAGTAGTCAGCGCGGGGCGACATTACTGAATAAATATCACAGAATAATCTGAGTAGTCTTGGAGTGGTTACAGTTGAAAGTCCAAAGATCATTAAGTATGACAGTGGAACTACAAGTCCCAGCAAAACCCTGGCAGCCACTACTTGGGCATGCTAATGCTATGTATGTTTTTCTTTTGTGTACCGGCTGCCCGGCGCTGCAGACCTTTGTGGAGCCATGATAGATACAACAGTGGCGGTTTTGAGTGTCGACACCTGGTGGCCGTATATTGTACTGCAGTATATATATTTTTGTTTAATTGCCTTTTTTTTTGCACAGTGTTTTACGGCTTACGAGGATTTCATGACATTTTAGTCTCCTGGCACTCTTTTACCATCCATTGTATTTACTTTCCCGTCTGTCCCGATAGTAGCACGGGAAAGACTTACCGGGGGTTCACTTGATTTACTGGGATGTTAAGACGAGCTGCAATGTCTTCCACTGTCTCGTTCCCCTCTGAGATGATGCCAACACCCTTGGCAATGGCTTTGGCAGTAATTGGATGGTCTCCTGTTACCATGATGACCTGGAAGACAGCAGAGAGCATTGCAGCCTGATTATTCTTGGGAGCTTTCTGCCCCAGCTGTGAGTACGACTGCGAATGGGTCTGATGTAGATCTGTACATTATGTGTGAATGTAGGAATCCCATATAATAGCATTGGAAGGAGGGAGCATCAGAAGGAGTCGTGGTGTACCCCTTCTTGTCATTTAATACCTGTATTTGTCATCACACCATCAGTGGGTACCTGAATACTATGACCCGGTCCCCCCTCCAGAAACACTTCTACCTTGATCCCGGCACTGCGACACTTTCCGACGGCGTCCGGCACAGCGGCCCTGGGCGGGTCGATCATAGAGATCAGGCCTATGAAGCACAGGTTGTCGGTGGGGAAGTTGAGTTCATCTGTGTCAAACTTGAATCCCCTTGGGAAATTTTCCGCAGGCATATAACAGTGACAGAACCCTGGTGGTAAAGATGGAAGAGACCAACAATGAACATCGCTCTGATCCCCACATTCTATACAATTCTGATACGTATTTGACTAACTTTCCATGACAGTATGCGCGCCTATATTAGGGTTGCTATAATATCCCTTTAATCAGGAGCACATATGACCTACACAGGTTCTGGGGCTGGCTGACTTCAATTCTGCATTTCACCTGGTTTTAATCAGCCACAGAACCAGTGTAATTCATATGTGTCCCTGATTAAAGGGACATTATAGCAACACTAGCCTATATAAGTAAATGGCAAATGCTGTGTTGTTTGCTGGTCACTTGCAAGGGTGCCCCCTAGTGGCCGAGCAATCACAACACGTGGTATAATTGTTGCAAGCCTTTGCCAAGCAATAACAACAGCATTATTATTCCATTCCAGTGTATGGGAGGATTCACCAACAAAAATAAACTTTCCAGGGCCGGTGGCGTCAGGTGACCAATGTAATTATGCACTGTTCACAAATATATTCAGCTGTTGTGGGTCTACACGTCCCAGCACACCTTACCAGGGCTGCCTGGGTATGCTCGACCTTGTAGTACTTTCTTCTAGCCGGAATGGATGACCATGTGCAGCCTGTAATGCATACATGGAAATAGAGCTGGTGACCCACCCAGTACTCGCTCTCCCAGCCCTCCAAGCTCAAAGTAGGCATTTTGGAAGGCGTCTTTCATCTCCTCGTCCAGCGGCTGCTCCTGTCCATGAATCATAATGCTGGAGCACCTGTCCAGGATCCTCTCTGGAGCCCCCTTCATCACCAGAAGGTAACTGTCTGGACTGTCCTCTCGCTCGTGAATAGACAGCTGTGGACATGAGAGAACAGAACAGTCACTAGTTTGTCATCCATCTCCAAACCCTCTTTAGCGTCAGTAGAACACGCATACCCTGGTACCCTGGCTCCTGTGCTGCTCATCACAAAGCAGACACATCAATAATGCATCGATGTCCTATTAAATATATAGTGTCACAACAATAATTCCGGTTTATGCAATTTATGCTTATACACAGCAAGGTTTAACGATATTTTAATTGCTGTCGTTTGCTATTCCCTATTGGTCTTACTGCAGTGGCTGCCTCGCCGGCTTCGTGGGTCTTTAAGTTCTGTGGCGCTGCCGAGGTATGAAGCATAACGAGGCATAAAGCTTGTTCTGACATTAATGAGCTCTGGGCTGCATGTCAGGGGAGGGATAATAAATTTGTTTTTTATTCATGTTCTCCGAACCAGTCTGCTCAACGGCTAGGACTCAGTCATTAAATATAGAGTATAAATTGGTCTCGCTGTCTTGTCTGATGTCTGCAGATCCCTGTTTTTCTGTAGGGTCCTTGTCTCAGGGTCAGTAATGGTTAAAGAAGGAGATTCATTAAACCTTCTTTATTTTTACACTGCAATGTAGACTTGAGCTGGTACGCCCCTCCAAAACCTAAATCTTTCTGAGCATTTTGGAGGAGATGTATCAAACCTCCTAAAAAGGACAAGAATCTAGCAATCATTCGTCTAGTACATTCTATAAAATCATAACTAGAATATGGTGCTATGGGGAGCGCCAAAAGCAGGGCGGATTTCCTTCCTGTGCCGCTCCCACCTTCCCAACACGATGTAACACTGAGGGGGGGTTTGGAGCCACCAGCACAAGGCCAAAGAGCACTGCCTGGGGCGTGTTTACCCCAGCTGGCTGCAGGGTGGGAGTAGGGCAGTAACGGTGTCGCACCCAGGGCCCTGGGGAGTGGCACAGCTAGCACACCCCTAGTCACTCCACTTGACCTCTTTACAAGATTTGATAAATCTCCCCCGAAGAATGATCTACAGTGATTCGGAGTGGGGTGTACACTATCTCATGTACACATTACAATAGCTAGCTATTTTTTTCCAAATTTAACCACAAGCAGGAACATTTATGGAATCTGGTGAAACAGTGTTTGACCGTTGTAACTAACCAGACAGAAAAATAAGAGAATTTGATTGGCTCCTATTAATAGCACCATATTTTCCTGTTTCACCTGTTTTCATAAATGTATTCATTAGACTACGAACAGGGTGTACACATCCAGCTAGCACTGACTGTGCTTGTCCTCCAGTAGTAAACACACCTGTAAATTTTAGTCTACTGGTCGTTGAGGGACGTATGTAACCTCACACAACAGGATAGTACTCAACATATCACACACTGCACAATAGAGATACTCAAACTGATTTGAAAACGGTTTTTGAACTAGTTCGTTGAATCTGTGCAAAAAAAATTAACCAAATCATCGGAAATTGCCAAAGTTAGCAAAATCTGACCATGGTTCGAGACTCAATGCCCAAGGCTGTTTGTAAAACCTAGAGCCTGCTGGATGGTCATTGAGCCTTGTTGGATGGTCATTGAGCATGTTGGATGGTCATCAACACTGTTTGGTTATCATTGAGCATATTGGATGGTCATCGAGCCTGTTGGGTGGTCATTGAGCATGTTGGATGGTCATCGAGCCTGTTGGGTGGTCATCGAGTCTGTTGGGTGGCCATTGAGCATGTTGGATGGTCATCGCGCCTGTTCAAAGTTCATCAAACCTGGCGGGCTTCATGTTCTAAGCGCTTGTGCCACATTCTTACATATAGCAAGTTTAGTACATTTCTTGAAGTCGCCTGACTTCCACTTCCCAACTGCGAATGTATCACCTCCAAATCACAGACTAACAAGTTCAGTGCCATGAATCTGGCTTGGTTTGAACAGGCTTTAACAGTACAATGAATGGAACTCTGTGCACCTGTTTTCTACCAGTCTCCCCTGTTATAGAATAACATCCAAGGTTGTTCTCACCTGATATTTGTTGGTAGAATTAAATGGGATTTCGGCCACTTTGGGATTCCGGTCTCTCATCTTCTTTACAGGGCCACAGGAAAGCTCTATGCACTTGAGAAGAGCTGACTCTGATGCGTCCCCTGCGGTGTCTCTCTGTATAACAACATAGTGACAATGAGCATTATACATGGAAATTTGTGAGCCCTTCTCTTTATAACTAGAAGTATTAGACCACTGAATAATATGATGGGGCCTCAGTAGTTGGCATATCTGTGATTAAGGGGAAATGTATCAAAACTGCTAAAGAGGACAAGTGGAGATGTTTCCCATAGCAACCAATTAGCTACTATATATCAGTTATCTAGAACATAAAATACTAGGTACTAGCTGATTTGTTGCTATGGGCAAATTCTCTATCTGTCCTCTTTATGAGTTTTTTTATATTTCCTTTCTATGACACAAGCAGGGCCCGTCACCCCCATATGCACTGAGTCCTTTTGGGACCCAGGCTGTAGACCGTGGCCAAAGATCTCTCTTGCCACAAGGAGAGCTATGTACTTTACCTCAGATGGCATGCGCTAGGTTGTGGCGGAATCAGTATGATTTACCGCCGGCCGCATGGTTCTAATCCCGGCAGCAGCAGCCTGGCAGAGGTGAAAATCCCGACCTAAACCTAACCCTCTTTTAGGGGTGTATAACCCCAACCTGCCCCCCAAGTGCCTAACCCTAACCCCCCTCTAAGTGCCTAAACCTAACCCCCCCTTCCCCGCAGCCTAACCGTAAGTCTCCCGGGGGCGGTGCCTACCCCTAGCCTCCCTCCAGGGGTGCCTAACCCTAAATCCCCCCAGGAGCCCCTAACCTAATCCTCCCCTCCCCGCCGCTGTCTGCGCCCGGCACCCAGCTTACCTTCGACCGTTATGCCAGGTGTTGGGCTCCAGGCATAGGTCTAATGACAGGATTTCGACGCCTGTCATTAGTACCTTTCCGGGCATTAGACAGTCGGGAAGCCGGCGGTCGGGATTTCATCCATCGGCTTCCCAAATGCTTCCCGCTGTGGCAGTGGGGGAGGTTTTAATTTGATTTTATTTAAAAAAAAAAAGAAATGAAAAAAACAACCATGAAACTAATTTTTTATTTTTTTTGGCCAGGTGTAGTTGAAGGTACCCAGCCTGTAAGTGACCTTTCTCCTCCCCGCTCCCATCCACCGCGCTTCGTAAGACCCAGGAGGAGTGAGGTGACAGGTCAGCGAATGACCGGACCACCGCTCGCCTCTTCTTGCACTGTATAATGGATAACAACGTTCCGACAAGCGCATCACTCACTCACTTTGGAAATAGGAATCTTGTCTTGGCCCACTTTAAAGACGGCACGGTTGCAGACACCAGCGATACGAGACAGCGAGGTCCAGGTGGGGGATCGTTTGTCAAATGTGGTTCCTAAATAACACAAAATAAAGCCTATTGTCGGGGCTTGTGACTGTCACAGATGTATGTCACACTTCATAAATAAGATTTGGGAGGGGGGGTTGTATCAAGCCTTGGGGAGAGATAAAGTACCAACCAATCAGCTTCTAACTGTGCTTGAAAAATGACAGAAACCGATTGGTTGGTATTTTGGGGTCTATGTACTTAAGCCTTCGAGAGAGATAAAGTGGACTGAGATAAAGTACCAACCAATCAGCTCCTATCTGTAATTTTTCAAACACAGCCTGTAAAGTGACAGTTAGGAGCTGATTGGTTGGTACTTTATCTCCCTCTTAAAGCGCTTACAATCAAGCATCAATAATAAACTATATAAAGAGCTATTGGACTATAAAATGGGTTCCTTCTGACCTCCGCTAAGCTGTTCATCGACAACCATCTCCCTATGTACAGTTGTCGGCTCCACCTCCTTTCTTGCTGTATTACTATTGGCTGTCCCTTGTGACTGTTGGGACAACCAATTACAATATTGCAACAGGAGGCAGCGACAACTTCATCCTGTGTAAGAATGGTCAAGATAGGTGGCATTGGTTGTCATCAAGAAATGTTTAGCAAGTTGCTCATCCACTATAAGGGAGTCATGGTCAACATTTTAATAGTATTTGGTGGAAATATAGGTAAACCGCTGGACACTCAGAGGTTTCAATCGAAATTAATTGCCAAACCTGACTGGTCCTCAGTGGTGTCCGCCTCGTGGATTTGGTTGTCGAACCACATGTGAGCCACGGTCATTCGGTTCTGGGTCAAGGTTCCTGTCTTATCGGAGCAGATGGTTGAGGTGGACCCCAGGGTCTCCACCGCCTCAAGGTTCTTCACCAGGCAGTTTTTCCGCGCCATCCTCTTTGCCGTCAGGGTCAAGCACACCTTTGGGAAAGGAGGTATCACAGCCTTACTAGATGTTCCGAGACTTTTTGTGCACATTCTAGTTTAATCTCTGTTCTTAGTGACCAGAAGTGATCCATATATGGTGGGGCCTTACCGTGACTGTGGCCAGGAGACCTTCTGGCACATTGGCTACGATAATTCCAATAAGGAAGATGACAGCTTCCAGCCAGGAGTAACCGAGAATGAGGGACAGAACAAAAAATGAGACTCCTAGGAAGACCGCCACTCCGGTAATAATGTGGATAAAATGTTCTATTTCCATGGCGATCGGTGTACGGCCTACTTCCAGGCCTGAAGCCAGTGTGGCGATGCGTCCCATTACGGTGCGGTCTCCTGTGGATATAACAATACCCCGAGCTGTCCCTATAAGTAAAGAAAAGAAAATGAGAAATATGAAGGGTTTTCCTACCTTCATTGCTTTAAACCGTTTGAGTAAGGGATTCACCATTGTAATAGTGGCCTATCTGTTTGTGCCCAGTGACAGTATACTCAATTTTCTCTGTGTGATGGAGAGCAAGTATGGTCGGAAGCAAAGTCAAATGTAATACAACCGTTTGTCCTATGACCAAAACGGTCGGATCTTATTTGATTTGGGTGCCTATCTGGGTGGCCAAATGAAATGATGTTCCTGCCAGTCAAGTGGTAGGATTGGCTTATATGTGTGATCCCCTTCGGGCTGCTTTATTGAAGAGCAAGTAGCCCAATTGAAAACGAGTGTTAGATCTTTTTGCCGTTGTACCCTACACATTATCCACTGACCATTACCGCTCTGAGTTCGCGTTTCTTCCTTGGATGGCTAAATTGCGGCAATAAGGGATTCATCAATCTCGTTCACCAGCAAAAAGAAAATAAATATAATATGTGTATAATGAACTAATGAAGTTGTGGGGTAAGAAATTTGATAAGCTGTCTGAAGATGGGAGTTTTCAGGGAACGCTGGAAGGTTTGGAGTCTGGGGAAAGTCTTATTGCGCACGGTAGGGAATCCCACAGATTGGATGCAGGCCCCCCCAAAAAGTCCTGTAACCGTGAATGGGAGCAGGTGATGCGTGTGGATGAGAGTCGCAGATCTTGTGCAGAGAGGAGCAGGTGAGCTGGGAGATATTTTGTGATAAGATTAGAGATGTATGTTGGTGTAGTCTTATTTATGGCCTTTTATGTTGGAAGAAGTATTTTGTATCGGCTCCGGTAAGATACAGACAGCCAGTGTAAGGTCTGACAGAGCGGAACAGCAGAACGTTTTGTAAGGAAGATGAGTCTTATCGCTGCACTGAGAATACATCATAGGGTTGAAAGTCTGGTTAGGGGAAGACCAGCAAGGAGGATACTGCAGTAGCCTATGTGGGAGCTATACTTATTCAGTGTCTGAGTATTGTACCTTTCCCCATCCCCAGTCATCCCCCGCTTAATAAAGCAGTACTCTTTTGAAATGGAGAATTTTTGGATACTGTAGTAAGCAATTCAAAAAGTCCCACTCTGGCAACATAATTACAAGACTCTTATTCCTCAGGCTGCATAGAGGCAGAACAACATACACTGCGTGTCTGCTGTGACCCCCTCTGAGCCGCGGAGCAGCCTCTCTATTGAGCAGGCACCTGCTGCCGCGGGATCATCCGCCCCATGATTAATAGGCAGCTGTGCTCCACGCATAGTGTCCGCAGCCAAATGCTGCAGATGTTTCCACAGAGCAGATACCGATAAACTGATAGAGATACTCAGATTCATTTCCATAGCTACACAGGATAAGCTATCACACAGGGCGAGCTTTGAGTCAGAGCTAATGTTATCTGGCTGTCACCAAAGATGATATTATACTAGTATTGCATAGTTGTTATTTTATAATAAGGTTAACTATTATCAGAAATTAAATGGGGAGAGACATGCTGCTTAGTGGAGTTGGATCGTGCTTCCTGACTGTTATTATTTATGGAGAGGGGATGTGCATAGGCTGCTTAGCTGTTATCAGTGATGACATGGGAGAGGATTGTGCTGCCTGGCTGTTATCACATGTGTAGTGGGGATGTACATGGGCTGCTTAGCTGTTATCAGTGATGACATGGGAGGGGATTGTGCTGCCTGGCTGTTATCACATGTGTAGTGGGGATGTACATGGGCTGCTTAGCTGTTATCAGTGATGACATGGGAGGGGATTGTGCTGCCTGGCTGTTATCACATGTGTAGTGGGAATGTACATGGGCTGCTTAGCTGTTATCAGTGATGATGTGGGAGAGGATTGTGCTGCCTGGCTGTTATCACATGTGTAGTGGGGATGTACATGGGCTGCTTAGCTGTTACCAGTGATGACATTGGAGAGGATTGTGCTGCCTGGCTGTTATCATATGAGTAGTGACGAGGAACATGGAAATGGAAGAGGTTTGTGCGGCCTGAATGTATAAAAATAAAATAAAAATATATACTTCCCTTCTAAGCATCCCTAGCCTGATCTGCATGGGAGCTCGATGGCTATACTCAATATCACAATACTACCTGTGACTCTTATAAGAGAACAATGTCGCACTAGGTAAGATCGGACCATACTGCTCGCTGTGACGTGTGCTTCCTGATGGGCTGCCAGGACCAGGCCCATCCAGGCCAGACCAGGCCCATCCCCTCCGCATACCCACCTTCCACACAGTTGGTTGAGAAGAATGAGATGTTCCTGGTCTCCAGGGGGTTTTCATGGGTGAACTCCGGGGAACGAGTCTGTGGTTCTGACTCTCCGGTCAGCGAGGAGTTGTCCACCTGGCAGATGATATGTAATTGGCATTATGCGGCATTAGCAATGGCAATGGCTCTGTATAATCACATATCAGGTGAGAAATAAGAGCTTACAATTTATTTGGACCATCCACTCCTATAGAACCATGTTATCAAAATTCACACCTCCCTTAAGTTGTCCTCTCGCTGCCCCCAGGTACTGGACACGTGGATATAAAGGAGCACCTAAAAGTGGAACCCTCTCTGGTGTCCCCATTGGTATAGTCAGCTTTGATGTTAGGTTACAGAAGGAAGGGTCACTGCACCAAACCTTTGCCACCAGGGTACGGTGTAGATATATGTGTTATTATATCATACAGATGAAATGACTTTGACTCTTTGCACCTTGCAGCTATTGGATGAGATGATCCTGATGTCAGCTGGGATCCGGTCTCCTCCCTTGATCTCCACCAGATCCCCGACCACTACGGCTTCGGCATTGATCTGTAGCTTCTCTCCCTCGCGGATCACCAGAGCTTGCTGTAGGAACAAGAGGGTAAATGACGTTTATGACTGAAATAAGGGATAATGTCATAGTAGATGAGGATCTGCCTTGAGCTGACCACACACGGATTAGCCTGTTTTTAATTTAGCCCAGCGCCACATGTATAACACATATAACCCTGTTAGGTTGAACCACTGTACTGTGGAGCCAAAGGCCAGCTCACATCACTGCTCACAGCCCTAGAAGACTCAGAGGGGAGGATGGACCAAACCATCTAAACAGTGGGGGTGTTAACCTTAGCAACCACTCAGCTTGTAGCTATCATTTATCTGGTACATTCTATAAAATGATAGCTAGCAGCTGATTGGTTGCTTTGACAACACCTCCACCTGTCCTATTTAGAGGGTTTGATACATCTCCGTCACAGTCCATCCATAACTTTGCAATAGGCCGCCATAGAGATTTATTGGAGAGCTGAGGATGGTGTGTAGCTGTGTTCCACGTTGCAGGGCGGAATAGAGGATGGAGTACGGCTACATGTAACAGGGAATGTCAGTCCCCAGGGGGTCCTCCCTTATTAATGGAACTGGTCTGATAAGGGAGTGTCAGTGATGATAATACATTATTACAGTAAATGGTTTATAAGCTGTGCAGGTGGTTGGGAAATATTGAATCTACAATCTGATATGAAGCTTTGTGAGTGGTTACACGAGCTCTCCCCAGGAGCCCCTGTTATACCGCAGATGCTGGGAGCATATTTCTATGGGGACTGCTTGGAACGTTTTCTGAAAACTGCTGGCCTTACTCACAGCCCCAAATAAGAGGCGACCTTGGTATTTAATGGGCACTCTGACATATGTATAAGTTTCCCTTTCCAGGGTATTGCCTCCGACCCCGAAAAAAAAAATATTCACAGACCCCCCCCCCATAATCGGAAGCAACTGAAATAGCGCCTTCTTTACCCCTTATACAAGCATTTGTCTATGTGCTGTTTTGCGCAAACAAACACCAGGCCTATCAATACTTTAAATAATAATAATTCTGACTTTGGGGTGAGGGAAATTGGAATTTTACAAAATTATATTCTGCTGCTCCCCAAAAAAACTTGTTGCCTCGTTTTCGTCTCTCCCTGCACAGCAGTCTCCATACAGGTCTGTGGTATGACCGGTGGAGATGGCAGCGGGTCTTCCTGGGATGGGAGGATGTTATGAAGAAAAAATCTGTATCTTTCAAATGTTTCCATTTCTGCTTTACAGACACGGATCTTTCCATCTAACACACGTATACTGATTGTTCCTGATGGAGACATGTCAGCGTCACGTACCTGGGGCACCATGTTCTTGAAGGAGTCCATGATTTTGGAGCTCTTGGCTTCTTGGTAGTAGGAGAAGCACCCGGTGACAATTACGACGGCAGCTAAGACCACCCCCAGGTACAGCTAAGAAATGGCACAAGAGACATCGGTGAGACATGAAGCCGGTTACAGTAGCCTGACATATGTAGAAGGGAAGTTAGATACACCTACAGGAACAGATAGTCCATAGCAGCTGCATAATTACCAGGAACAACCGTAGGGTTTAAAGATTTGTTCCTCAAAATGGGCCTGATTCAGAAGGTGCAAGCAATGGGACGCCCGCTTTGAGCGTTTTTAGGCGCATCCATCTGATGCGACATCGAAACCAGCATCTGTCCCACGCTAGGTGCAGGTTCTCTGCTGAGTATGGCCTCCGATGTAAGAGATTCAGCGTCTGAGTTCCACCAGTTATGCGACATGCCCGCGACACTGCCAGAACACGCCCATCTGTGTGTCCGCATAGCCATATCCCGGTCACCGCCCAGGAACCCCCCAGTACATTTCCAAAGCATTTCTGTGACCGTGTGGCACAATTGTCGCTGCACCTCTGTGGGCTCACACCTTGGGACGCATGTACCGCGCAACTTTTTATCCACCACTTGCTCGAATCTCGGAATTGCGTGCGACTCAGAATCAGGCCCCATGTCCCTATTTTTCAGTATTATATAGGTTGACTCTTAGGGAGTGATTCAGAGGTAGACATAGGGAAGTCATCGGACGCAATTGTCCAATGGTTTCCCTCTGCGCATGCGTCCCAGCCGCACTTTGCATGCGCACAGATCAAAATTGCACTTGCAATTTCAATGGCAATTTCTGAATGGTAACTGGGGGGTGGCTTCCAGTCGCGGATGTGTTGGTGTATAAATACACAGTTGCACTGACACGTTGGCCATGGCCAGTCAGATTCTGCGCTTGCCATTGGTAGGTGCAATATCCGATGGACCGGCCGATATTGCGTCTTTGTAAACACATCGGCAGACTTACACCGCAGCTGGTGGACATCTCAATAGGACGCATAAAGACGCATTAGTGCAACCGCGTCCACCACTGAATCACCCCCTTCATCTCTGAGGTTTATAAATTAGTTTTTACTATTTGCTGCGGGGCCCAGCTGTGGAGCGTTGCCAAAAGTGTTGGATGTTTCACAAGTAAACACTGGTTCCCATAAGTGTTGTGCCTACCCGTACTGTGCTATACTGACATTGTCATTGATTGGTTCGTCCTCCATAGCGATTTGAATGCCGTAGGCCAAAAAGCAGAGAATGGCACCAATCCACAACAAAATGGAGAAACCACCGAATAGCTGACGGCAAAACTTCACCCACTCAGGTGTGGTGGGGGGAGGTGTGAGGGCGTTAGGCCCATCTTCTGCCAGTATTTCTGCTGCACGCGTGTTTGTCAAACCCTGTGGGTGTGAAAACAGGAATCATTTTTGTCAGGAATGAAGGATGTTAAATGTCCTTAGACAATAATAATAATAATAATAATAATAATTGTCCTTAGACTCAGGAATAATAATAATAATAATAATAATAATAATAATAAGCAGAATTGTCCTTATACTCAGGTATAATAATTATTGTCCTTAGACTCAGGTATAATAATAAGAAGAATTGTCCTTATACTCAGGTATTATAATAATAATTGTCTGTATACTCAAGAATAATAATAATTAATAATAATAATAATAAGAAGAAGAAGAATTGCCCTTAGACTCATGCATAATAATAATAATAATAATAATAATAATAATAATAATTGTCCTTAAACTCAGGTATTATAGTAATAATAATTTACCTTATACTCTGGAATAATAATAATAATAATAATAATAATAATAATAATATTAATAATAATAATAATAACTGTCCTTAGACTCAGTTATTATAATAATGATAATTGGCCTTAGACTCAGTTATTATAATAATACTATTAATAATAATAATTGTCCTTAGACTCAGGTATAATAATAATAATAGTGATTGTCCTTAGACTCATTAATAATAATATTAATAATAATAATAATAATATTGTCATCATCATCATCAAAATACATGAGTGGTATGACAACAGGTTTAAAAAATAGTCTTATGTTTGTCACTCTCTGACATAGTTATTCAAAAATACAATCATTTCTCTAGTGGCCATTTTAGGTTATTTAGTTGCCTATCTATTACATAGAACTGAAAAGACTGACTTTCTGTGGCTTCTAGGATTCAAAAGTAGAAATAACATAGGACAACAAAACAACAGCAAAAATGTACACTTATATCATACTATTTATGACTTCTCAATCTACTTTATTGCTGTTTTCTTTGTTATGAAAACATCAAAACTTTAAAAACTTAAAAATCAATAAAGTATTTTTTTTCCTATTCCAGTCCCCACCAATGTCATTCAGAGATTGCAGTAGTGATAGGAGGAGAGCCAGGGCTGTTGAGACAACCACGGGGCCTGGGTACGATGGGGATGTGACCAAATGAGGGAGGCGTGGCTCCGTCCCCTCCGGAAAAAAAGTCCATTTAAAATACTATGCCTCATTCTGTCCCGTTCAGCAACTTTTTACTGCTGGTGATACTCCGTAACAGCTGAAGGTAAATAGCAAAAGCTCTATCTCCAGTGAAAACAGACAGTTCCATCAGAGTTAGGGCTTTTTAGGACATGATAAGTAGACCTCTCAAGTTGAACAGATACACACGTTTCATTAACTTAACACAATAAAGTCCTATGTCCTAGAAATCTTTATATCTTTTTCAAAATGTCTGTGGAGGGAAGGTCAGCATGGCAGCCAATCACACACACCAACTGATAGCTTTCAGCATGTCATGTAATAACAGACTAAGCGAAAGACAAGTTGGGGTAGGATATTACAGTGTTTAGTGAAGACAGAAGGCGTTTCTGTGAAATAGAGAGGACCAATCACAGGCCACAGTCAACATATTGCAATTTGTGATTGGTCTTCCCACTCACACCCTCCTGGCTTCCGCCTAGTTTACCTAATTGAACTTTAGATGGATTGTAACGGTGCTTCTTACCTTGGACAGATCAGTGCCATATTTTCGTGCTATTTCATCCAGAGAGAGTTTATGGTCATCCTGAAAAATATATGTATATATTAAATAATTTTTTATTTTGGGACATGAACGAACATCTGTAAAATACATGCATTTATATTTGACTAGTTGAATTAATATTGTAACTCAACCCATATAAATCAGATTTATAAAAATAAAATACCTTATTTGTGCTCTTGACTGTTATAAGTAACATAATAATAAGTAACTCTGAGGTGAGACATTATGGGTCACATAATAACATTACATACTGTAAATAGCAGAATAGTGCTATAATCTCAAAGTAACCAATCAGATAGAAGTGTCATCTACCTAGTGCCCATTACTATTGGAAGCTAACATCTGATTGGTTGTTATGAGTCATAGCACAGTCTTGCAATGAAAATCACTGGATTTATTGATCCCTATCAATTTTCTCGTTCCTCACCATGGTAACTTCCTTCTTCAACTCGTCCATCTCCTTCTCTTTTTGCTTCTTTTTGCCCCCTCCATTGTCCGCGTTTGTCGCCGCCGGCGAGTACTCCCGCCCATCCTGTGAAATGAGAAACAGTGAGATGATCCAGGGCCTATTCCTGAGATATTTTTTGTATTTCCTGCTCAATATTTTAGAGCGAAAGATTTCTCACTCTGCGTTAATCACCTGAGACTCCTGTATGGAGATCATTTGCAGTAATTGCTCATTTCATAAAATCATTGCCCTGCACAGCATTTTTAAATAAATGTATATTGGAAACAATTAATTATTATGGGGAGATGTATCAAATATTCGAGAGAGATAAAATGGAGAAGTTGACCATAGCAACCAATCAGCTTCTGTCATTTTATAAGCTGGGCTAAATAAATGGCAGTTAGTAGCTGATTTTGCTATGAATGACTTCTTCACTTCATTGCTCTCAGAAATTTGATACATCTCCCCCTGAATGAGCAATTATTGCTATGTGATTAATCACCTAACATCGTGTGATAGACTATTGCCCATTTAGTCTAACTTCAAAGTTGCCCAGACATGGGCCTATCCTACCGCTCGGCGCTCAGAAGCTGTCAAATTGAGTCTGGCCAATCGTTAATGAGGCACGACAACTGGTTTACATCCATGACTGGGGCCAATTAGTGTGGTAAGAATATGAACCCCCACCAACCCCACATAGTGATGATCTGCGACTGCGACCATCTTCTGACCGCATTTACCAACATGCCTCATTATCAGGCATCATGACCAAGTTTGGGCCGTACAAGCAGCAATATCAATCTCAATTGCCCGAAATGATCTGCATGTATGACCGCAGGGGGGGGGTTCCGAGTACCCAGAAACCCCCCCTGACAGCCTCGAAAGCAGACGCCATTTTATTAAGCCCCGCCCATACGCGGGTTAATGAGGAGGCGGAAACAATATGAGACTATGCTACTAGAATTGCGTCATTTGACTCCGCCCCATCTCGAGTGACCCACGAATCACGCCATTTTGCCACTAGGGGGAGGAGCCTAGTAACATGGTGCCAGGACTGCCAGAACTGTAATTTCTATGGAAAGTAGATAAACTCTAATATGGTAACAAGTGAAATACTTTGCATTACAGTCTTTGCCTCTTATTTTACTTGACTCTTTGGGATAGATTGAATAAGCAATTAGGAGCCTGATTCAGCAAGGAACGCAGTTTGCGTATACGCACGCAATCAGTCGATTAATTTGCCCTGTGCATGCATCGCAGTGCTCGAGACAGCCTGTCAATCATTTCTTAGTGCCGCTGCCTGTCCGCTGTGTTCGCATACCCGATCGCAGTGGCCGGCTTGCGCACTGCGATGCATGCGCACATTGCAAACATCGGCAGGCTGCGCATTGCGTGCGAACGCACACTTGCAATCCAACCTGAATCAGGCCCAAAATTCACAATCTGAGATTTTCAAGATACATTTCACCTCCCCCAAACTCTCCACTTTTTCTATATCTACATCAAGGTATTGTTTCAGTCACAAATGAATTCATCCTTGTTGAGACCTCTCTCTCCATAACGCCATTACAGGGGCGTGCATAATTAAGGCAGTGCGGCAGCATACCTAGCCACACCGTAAGTTAGACACAGGAAGCGGCCAAAATCCTGCTGCAGGTCAGGTCAACCACTATTATGCTAAAGGGTTCGATGGTTCTCGATGTTGCCGATGTTTTTGCAAGCCTGCGTACTGATCAAGCATAGACAGAGAGGAGTGGCTGAAAATCCTACCAGTTAATTGCTAAGACCTCTGTCAGCGGAACTACGGAAGGAAAATTCCCATAAGCTTTATGGTGCCTGCTGAATTCCACACCACCTACCCTCAGACATCTCATTTATGCTGGCGACACTGTGTGGCCAAAGGGCCATAGATCTGCCTATTCGGTGAGAGTGTATAATTTTGGGAGGACCGTTACTGTCGCTTTACATGGGTTACCTCCATCCGGTTCACTCCCAAACCTCTCGCCATGTGTCGCACAACCCAATTCCTGATGTTGATAAAACTTTGGATAGACTTAACAGGCAAATCTGTAATGGGGCCAAGACTTGATTGGCTACGGAATGGAAATAATTTTCTCCTCCGGCTCTATCAGCGGTTATAAACAAAATACTGTTTGTTGCATCCATGGATATATATTTCCGGGCTACTTTCTGATACAGTGCGGTCCTTTCATAAAGTTTGGACTCCCTGGTATCTAGGGGCCTGATTCGCAGTCACGCGTAATGCAGCTGGTCACGCAATTAAGCGATCACATGCGCAAAAAGTTCTGAAAACTGCTACGACGCGGGCGTTACACAGAGTGCCATCGATTCAGATGGTATCAGACGGAGGAAAAGTGATTGGCGCTCCTGGGCCTAGACTGGTAGTGCACGCGAAAGTGGGCCATTCAGGGAGCGCGTTATGGGAGTGCCAGTGTAGGTGGGTGTGTTCCCTGACGCACAGTCGCAGGCACAGGAGGTCGTTGTTCGATGGAGAAACTTCACATGCCATGGGGCTAGTGCAAGTATCGATGGTGCGACCGATGGTGACATATAAGGTCATACTAATCGGTATTACAGTGTGCACGGGAGCTAAAAGTAGGCATCTCAGTACATACACATTCGGTGGCGCGGATGTACACCAGGGTAGGATTTGTAGGCTGTTTGCATAGTCGCGTTGCTGCATGCGTTTTTGTGTGCGGCCCAGAACCAGGCCCTGTGTGACAACATAACGTTACCTGGTTCCTGTGGTTTTTCAGTTTTTGTTTTTTTTATTCTCAATATCTACCTCCATCTGGCCTGAGGTTTTCTGTTCACCTGTGCTGGCTGGTGCCCTTATTTCACCTCCCCCTCCCGTTCCATTTTCACTTCCCCTCAGCCGTTACTTCACCACCTACTCTTTTTAGGCTTCCCCTTCCCAGTTATATGGTAAAAGGACATTGCAGTCACACAGTCGGCATGCTGTTTATAGGGGCTGATTCAGCATTGCACGTGGATCTGTGTGTGTGCAGGACCCGTGATCGCGCGCAGTCCCTGCTATGCCTCTGCCTGGCTGACAAACAGAGGAATTTAATGGGCGGTGAGGGGGCGGCCGTCGTTCCCGGAAACGGGACGTGGCGAGGACGCAGTTTCATGGCCTCGCAAGCCTGCCAGCCTGCGAAAGCTGAGACATACTCAACTGGCTGGCGGCCTGGCGCCATCCACCGTCGGTGAGCCCAGCCTGCAACCTCGGTCGCAGTGCTGAGATCGCAAATGCAGCAGGGGGTGTCATACAGGGGGTGTCATACAGGGGGTGTCTTCCAGGGGGGGTCATACAGGGAGTGTCATACAGGGAGTGTCATACAGGGGGGGTCAAACAGGGGGCGTCATACAGGGGGGGTCATACAGGGAGTGTCATACAGGGGGGGTCATACAGGGGGTGTCATACAGAGGGTGTCATACAGGGAGTGTCATACGGGGGGGTCATACAGGGAGTGTTATACAGGGGGGGGTCATACAGGGGGGGTCATACAGGGAGTGTCATACAGGGGGGGTTCATACAGGGGGTGTCATACAGGGAGTGTCATACGGGGGGGTCATACAGGGAGTGTCATACAGGGGTGTCATACAGGGAGCGTTATACAGGGGGGGTCATACAGGGAGTGTCATACAGGGAGTGTCATACAGGGGGTGTCATACAGGGGGTGTCATACAGGGAGTGTCATACAGGGGGGGTCATACAGAGGGGTGTCATACAGGGGGTGTCATACAGAGGGGTGTCATACAGAGGGGTGTCATACAGGGGGGGTCATACAGGGGGGGTCATACAGGGGGTGTCATACAGGGGTGGTCATACAGGGGGTGTCATACAGGGAGCGTTATACAGGGGGGGTCATACAGGGGGAGTCATACAGGGAGTGTCATACAGGGGGTGTCATACAGGGGGTGTCATACAGGGAGTGTCATACAGGGGGGGTCATACAGAGGGGTGTCATACAGGGGGTGTCATACAGAGGGGTGTCATACAGGGGGGGGTCATACAGGGGGTGTCATACAGGGGGTGTCATACAGGGAGGTGTCATACAGGGGGTGTCATACAGGGGGTGTCATACAGGGGCTGTCATACAGGGAGTGTCATACAGGGGGTGTGTCATACAGGGGGGGTGTCATACAGGGGGTGTCATACAGGGGGTGTCATACAGGGGGGGTCATACAGGGGGTGTCATACAGGGGGTGTCATACAGGGAGTGTCATAAAGAGGGTGTCATAAAGAGGGTGTCATACAGGGGGTATCATACAGAGGGGGTCATACAGGGGTGGTCATACAGGGGGTGTCATACAGGGGGTGTCATACAGGGAGTGTCATAAAGAGGGTGTCATAAAGAGGGTGTCATACAGGGGGTGTCATACAGGGGGTATCATACAGGGGGTGTCATACAGGGGGTATCATACAGAGGGGGTCATACAGGGGTGGTCATACAGGGGGTGTCATACAGGGGGTGTCATACAGGGGGTGTCATACAGGGGGTATCATACAGAGGGGGTCATACAGGGGTGGTCATACAGGGGGTGTCATACAGGGGGTGTCATACAGAGGGGGTCATACAGGGGGTGTCATACAGGGGGTGTCATACAGGGGGTATCATACAGAGGGGGTCATACAGGGGTGGTCATACAGGGGGTGTCATACAGGGGGTGTCATACAGGGGGTGTCATACACCTCCTGCTTCATTTGCATATTAGCCAGGACGGAATTGCAAAGTTGCCTGCGTGCGGCTTTGCAATTCCGTCCTAAGCTGAATCACGCCCATAGTTGAGTTTATGGCTTTATTAATGCTTTGTCACACCTTACTGCCTCTGGTTTTGACCGTCTTATGCTTCTTTATGCCAAACTTTGCTTATGGTACTTTTGTAGTCTGCAACCCAAAATGAAATGAAAGAAAATCGCCTTCTTTACAACGTGGCATAGCCACACAAGCGGTTCTGCGCTATGCAAGTCCGAAACTCTATTCATCTTCCTCTACCGCGGTCCGTCCGTCTCCACAGCTTGTAAAGGAAACCTAAAAAAACCTAGGTGATTCTTATTTCTATGTTAGAGGATACATGGAGTTCCTGCCAGCATTTCTGCCTGCTGATTGTAATGCCATATGTAGAAATGATTCCATCTGTTGGACGACTCCTAGCTCACCATTCCTACCGTCACCTCTGTCCTGTCCTCAGGCCAGTACACTCCTCTGACCTCTGGCCTTTATTCCCATAGGACAGCTGGTTCCCATAAGAACACACTTATTCTGGGACTGGAATCCGCCAAGTGTGCGGGTTGGGCCGTGAGAAGAGATGGAAACACCTTTGTGCTGTGTATTCAAATTCTCAATAGTTTCGGGGGAATCATGAAACCAAAGTCCTGCAAGCAAATTACGCACAGGGCGGACGACTGAGGGCCTGCTTCAGAGATGGACGGAGCGCCAATGTTTACGTCGCTGATCGACGTTTTACTACTGTGCATGCACGATAAAGTACAGGAATCCCTTTTTTTGTGCACGCGTAAACCCTAGTGTCCTAGGCCGTTCACAATTGCGTACGGGATCGCTAAGACTTGAAAAGGTGTTTGCGATCTCCTGGGCGTTTCAGGGTGGAGACCGGGAGGTGACCTAAAGTGATCGCAAAGAGAGGCCCTTTCATGGGCGTGTTATGGGAGTGTCTGGGAGCGCTGTTGCCTTCCCAATCGCACATCCAACGCTTCACCAGCCCTGCTTAGCTGATTATGAGGAGAGGAGAGTAGACCCTGGGCTACCGTAAATGTCGATGGAACGACCGATGTTGCGTCGATGTTTACAGTCTCCATCGCAAATGCACAGACCACGCAGCCTGAAAGTGTCGTCTCACTGCTCGCACACATTTGCATATTCCCACAAACGCTATTGAGAGAGCGACTGCGAGCGCGGCCTCATTACCAGTCATCTCTGAATCAGGCCCTGAGCTGGGAGAACACGGACACAGCGAGTAATCCTGCACCTGGAGAAACCAGGCTGCACTGCATGGGGTGCACATACATTATGCATGCAGGGTAAATAGCGGCTGCTTTAACATGTAGCCCCCAATTGCTGGGCAGCTTTAATTTTACACTGCAAGTTAGGTTTGAGCTATGACAGGTCCCTTACCAAATATAAGTCTCTCTGTTACATCTCCCCACTCCTGCAGTGTGGCATGGTAGTACCCAGGGGCATGTAAGTCCCTCTGTTACATCTCCCCACTCCTGCAGCGCGGCATGGTGGTACCCAGGGGCATGTGAGTCCCTCTGTTACATCTCCCCACTCCTGCAGCGCGGCATGGTGGTACCCAGGGGCATGTAATTCTCTCTGTTACATCTCCCCACTCCTGCAGTGCGGCATGGTGGTACCCAGGGGCATGTAAGTCTCTCTGTTACATCTCCCCACTCCTGCAGCGTGGCATGGTGGTACCCAGGGGCATGTAAGTCTCTCTGTTACATCTCCCCACTCCTGCAGCGCGGCATGGTGGTACCCAGGGGCATGTGAGTCCCTCTGTTACATCTCCCCACTCCTGCAGTGCGGCATGATGGTACCCAGGGGCATGTAAGTCTCTCTGTTACATCTCCCCACTCCTGCAGCGCGGCATGGTGGTACCCAGGGGCATGTGAGTCTCTCTGTTACATCTCCCCACTCCTGCAGCGCGGCATGGTGGTACCCAGGGGCATGTGAGTCTCTCTGTTACATCTCCCCACTCCTGCAGCGCGGCATGGTGGTACCCAGGGGCATGTGAGTCTCTCTATTACATATCCCCACTCCTGCAGCGCGGTATGGTGGTACCCAGGGGCATGTAAGTCTCTCTGTTACATCTCCCCACTCCTGCAGCGCGGCATAATGGTACCCAGGGGCATGTAAGTCTCTCTGTTACATCTCCCCACTCCTGCAGCGCGGCATGGTGGTACCCAGGGGCATGTAAGTCTCTCTGTTACATCTCCCCACTCCTGCAGCGCGGCATGGTGGTACCCAGGGGCATGTGAGTCTCTCTGTTACATCTCCCCACTCCTGCAGCGCGGTATGGTGGTACCCAGGGGCATGTAAGTCTCTCTGTTACATCCCCCCACTCCTGCAGCGCGGCATGGTGGTACCCAGGGGCATGTAAGTCTCTCTGTTACCTATCCCCACTCCTGCAGTGAGGCATGGTGGTACCCAGGGGCATGTAAGTATCTCTGTTACCTATCCCCACTCCTGCAGCGCGGCATGGTGGTACCCAGGGGCATGTAAGTCTCTCTGTTACATCTCCCCACTCCTGCAGCGCAGCATGGTGGTACCCAGGGGCATGTAAGTCTCTCTGTTACATCTCCCCACTCCTGCAGCGCGGCATGGTGGTACCCAGGGGCATGTAAGTCTCTCTGTTACATCTCCCCACTCCTGCAGCGTGGCATGGTGGTATCCAGGGGCATGTAAGTCTCTCTGTTACATCTCCCCACTCCTGCAGCGTGGCATGGTGGTACCCAGGGGCATGTAAGTCTCTCTGTTACATCTCCCCACTCCTGCAGCGTGGCATGGTGGTATCCAGGGGCATGTAAGTCTCTCTGTTACCTATCCCCACTCCTGCAGCGCAGCATGGTGGTACCCAGGGGCATGACTCCTGCAGCGCGGCATGGTGGTACCCAGGGGTATGTAAGTCTCTCTGTTACCTATCCCCACTCCTGCAGCGTGGCATGGTGGTACCCAGGGGCATGTAAGTCTCTCTGTTACATCTCCCCACTCCTGCAGTGTGGCATGGTGGTACCCAGGGGCATGTAAGTCTCTCTGTTACATCCCCCCACTCCTGCAACGCGGCATGGTGGTACCCAGGGGCATGTAAGTCTCTCTGTTACATCTCCCCACTCCTGCAGTGCGGCATGGTGGTACCCAGGGGCATGTAAGTCTCTCTGTTACATCCCCCCACTCCTGCAACGCGGCATGGTGGTACCCAGGGGCATGTAAGTCTCTCTGTTACATCTCCCCACTCCTGCAGTGTGGCATGGTGGTACCCAGGGGCATGTAAGTCTCTCTGTTACATCTCCCCACTCCTGCAGTGTGGCATGGTGTACTGGTGTACCCAGGGGCATGTAAGTCTCTCTGTTACATCTCCCCACTCCTGCAGCGCAGCATGGTGGTACCCAGGGGCATGTAAGTCTCTCTGTTACATCTCCCCACTCCTGCAGTGTGGCATGGTGTACCCAGGGGCATGTAAGTCTCTCTGTTACATCTCCCCACTCCTGCAGCGCAGCATGGTGGTACCCAGGGGCATGTAAGTCTCTCTGTTACATCTCCCCTCTCCTGCAGCGCGGTATGGTGGTACCCAGGGGCATGTGAGTCTCTCTGTTACATCTCCCCACTCCTGCAGCGTGGCATGGTGGTACCCAGGGGCATGTAAGTCTCTCTGTTACATCTCCCCTCTCCTGCAGCGCGGCATGGTGGTACCCAGGGGCATGTAAGTCTCTCTGTTACCTATCCCCACTCCTGCAGCGCAGCATGGTGGTACCCAGGGGCATGACTCCTGCAGCGCGGCATGGTGGTACCCAGGGGTATGTAAGTCTCTCTGTTACCTATCCCCACTCCTGCAGCGTGGCATGGTGGTACCCAGGGGCATGTAAGTCTCTCTGTTACATCTCCCCACTCCTGCAGTGTGGCATGGTGGTACCCAGGGGCATGTAAGTCTCTCTGTTACATCCCCCCACTCCTGCAACGCGGCATGGTGGTACCCAGGGGCATGTAAGTCTCCCTGTTACATCTCCCCACTCCTGCAGTGCGGCATGGTGGTACCCAGGGGCATGTAAGTCTCTCTGTTACATCCCCCCACTCCTGCAACGCGGCATGGTGGTACCCAGGGGCATGTAAGTCTCTCTGTTACATCTCCCCACTCCTGCAGTGTGGCATGGTGGTACCCAGGGGCATGTAAGTCTCTCTGTTACATCTCCCCACTCCTGCAGTGTGGCATGGTGTACTTGTGTACCCAGGGGCATGTAAGTCTCTCTGTTACATCTCCCCACTCCTGCAGCGCAGCATGGTGGTACCCAGGGGCATGTAAGTCTCTCTGTTACATCTCCCCACTCCTGCAGTGTGGCATGGTGTACCCAGGGGCATGTAAGTCTCTCTGTTACATCTCCCCACTCCTGCAGCGCAGCATGGTGGTACCCAGGGGCATGTAAGTCTCTCCGTTACATCTCCCCTCTCCTGCAGCGCGGTATGGTGGTACCCAGGGGCATGTGAGTCTCTCTGTTACATCTCCCCACTCCTGCAGCGTGGCATGGTGGTACCCAGGGGCATGTAAGTCTCTCTGTTACATCTCCCCTCTCCTGCAGCGCGGCATGGTGGTACCCAGGGGCATGTAAGTCTCTCTGTTACATCTCCCTACTCCTGCAGCGCGGCATGGTGGTACCCAGGGGCATGTAAGTCTCTCTGTTACATCTCCCCACTCCTGCAGCGCGGCATGGTGGTACCCAAGGGCATGTAAGTCTCTCTGTTACATCTCCCTACTCCTGCAGCGCGGCATGGTGGTACCCAGGGGCATGTAAGTCTCTCTGTTACATCTCCCCACTCCTGCAGCGTGGCATGGTGGTACCCAGGGGCATGTAAGTCTCTCTGTTACATCTCCCCTCTCCTGCAGCGCGGCATGGTGGTACCCAGGGGCATGTAAGTCTCTCTGTTACATCTCCCTACTCCTGCAGCGCGGCATGGTGGTACCCAGGGGCATGTAAGTCTCTCTGTTACATCTCCCCACTCCTGCAGCGCGGCATGGTGGTACCCAAGGGCATGTAAGTCTCTCTGTTACATCTCCCTACTCCTGCAGCGCGGCATGGTGGTACCCAGGGGCATGTAAGTCTCTCTGTTACATCTCCCCACTCCTGCAGCGCGGCATGGTGGTACCCAGGGGCATGTAAGTCTCTCTGTTACATCTCCCCACTCCTGCAGCGCGGCATGGTGGTACCCAGGGGTATGTAAGTCTCTCTGTTACCTATCCCCACTCCTGCAGCGCGGCATGGTGGTACCCAGGGGTATGTAAGTCTCTCTGTTACATCCCCCCTCTCCTGCAGCGTGGCATGGTGGTACCCAGGGGCATGTAAGTCTCTCTGTTACTTATCCCCACTCCTGCAGCGCGGCATGGTGGTACCCAGGGGCATGTAAGTCCCTCTGTTACATCGCCCCACTCCTGCAGCGCGGCATGGTGGTACCCAGGGGCATGTAAGTCTCTCTGTTACATCTCCCCACTCCTGCAGCGCGGCATGGTGGTACCCAAGGGCATGTAAGTCTCTCTGTTACATCTCCCTACTCCTGCAGCGCGGCATGGTGGTACCCAGGGGCATGTAAGTCTCTCTGTTACATCTCCCCACTCCTGCAGCGTGGCATGGTGGTACCCAGGGGCATGTAAGTCTCTCTGTTACATCTCCCCTCTCCTGCAGCGCGGCATGGTGGTACCCAGGGGCATGTAAGTCTCTCTGTTACATCTCCCTACTCCTGCAGCGCGGCATGGTGGTACCCAGGGGCATGTAAGTCTCTCTGTTACATCTCCCCACTCCTGCAGCGCGGCATGGTGGTACCCAAGGGCATGTAAGTCTCTCTGTTACATCTCCCTACTCCTGCAGCGCGGCATGGTGGTACCCAGGGGCATGTAAGTCTCTCTGTTACATCTCCCCACTCCTGCAGCGCGGCATGGTGGTACCCAGGGGCATGTAAGTCTCTCTGTTACATCTCCCCACTCCTGCAGCGCGGCATGGTGGTACCCAGGGGTAAGTAAGTCTCTCTGTTACCTATCCCCACTCCTGCAGCGCGGCATGGTGGTACCCAGGGGTATGTAAGTCTCTCTGTTACATCCCCCCTCTCCTGCAGCGTGGCATGGTGGTACCCAGGGGCATGTAAGTCTCTCTGTTACTTATCCCCACTCCTGCAGCGCGGCATGGTGGTACCCAGGGGCATGTAAGTCCCTCTGTTACATCGCCCCACTCCTGCAGCGCGGCATGGTGGTACCCAGAGGCATAGTTACTCATTTTTTTTTGCTTTGCTCTCAACTTTAAATCAGCTCCAGGATATTCTATAGTGGATTATAACAGAGGAATCTGGGGGCTTTAAGAGGATTTACTACCATCCCTATTCAAACTTAGTGGTACAAGTATATATAAAATTGCCATTATTACGTCAATAAATGTTTTGCCGCTACTTATGGTGGTTATAGGAGAAGTTGCTTTTGACTTTCTCTTGGTAATACTCGGAGCAATAATAGTTTCTTATTGCTCTGCTGGCCACTGTTCTGCTCTGCAGAGCACATCTCGGGGCTCAGCACACTTATGGAATGGAGAACCACATTTTTGAGCATCTACCTGTAGTTCTAATGCTATTACTAGAATAAGAAAACAAATAAAAGCTCTTCAATATGAAAATATAGATGTAATATTTAGATTTATATTATAACCTGTAATATATTCCATAATGAGGATATACTATATCTATGATGTAGCAGCAGTGAGACAGTCCTTGCATGAGCTTATTAATTTACATTTGTTTTCGGAACCCCATGCAGTTTTTTCCCCGTTATTTTCCAGTACCAGCCCATGCTGAGACACGTTTTTGTTTAACCTTTAATTAACCCTTTCTTTTCATTTTAACCGATTGAAGCCTGCACAGATCATACTGATCTGTGCAGTGCTCCGCCCAAACTAGCTTTTTTGTTGGTTGTAAAACCGACCTTTAGTAAATCTGCAAATCCTATTCTTCTATGTGAAAGTATCGATTGTTTGTTCGATGTTCTAAGGTGTTCTAAGGTCGGGTTTACGGTCCATTTGCAAAATCAAAGGGAAATCGAGTAAAAACACCAAACCGACCTTTAGTAAATTGACCCATCAGTCTAGGTTTGTTTTTGTTCCGTATAAAAGTATTGCAGAGACTTTGCAGTGCATCAAGGAAAGACCCCGGGACAGACAGAGGGCCTGATTCAGAGCCGCTCGCAAAAAGCGTGCGCTCTCTCTGAATCAGGGCGTGTGTTTTTTGTTTGGTTTTTTTGCGGCCTGTTACCACCCACAGCTTATGCGAGCGGCCATGATGATGGTCGCGATGGTCAAGACCATCGCGACAATACTTGCGACTAGACCCTTGCGGTAGGGTCTCGTTGCCGCAAGCCCCAGTGGACTCCCTGCACTAGTAGAGCAGGAAGTCCACCTACTGACATCACTAGTGATGTCAGTAGGGCCGCCCACAAACGGAGGCGATCCTGCAGGAACGCCTCCGTTTGCTCAGCCACCCCCCTTCCCCGCCTTCCAAACGGGGCAACTGTCAATCAACATCGACAGCTGCCCCTTGCCCAGGATGCGAGCGCCGGAGCGAGTGCTTTTTGCGCTCGCTCCGGGGTTCGCGCACGCTGCGCATCCGCACTGGGCCCCCATCGACCAGCTTGCGAGCGCGTCTGAATCAGGCCCAGAGCTCTGAAACATATAGAGAATCCATCCGAGGTAGCGCACTCATCTTTACCACAACCCGGGACACTAATGCCGCTGTGACGCCGTCTTTTTACGCAGCGTGACTGAAGCTTTATGCTAATGCCTGTCCTGTGTGTGACTGGCAGGAGGTGCTTCCAATGGGAAGTCACAGTGCAGCCAGTGCAGTCACGGACTGCAGTTGGCTCACTGAGGTGGCATATAATACTGGGGGGGCTGCATAGACAGTCACATCCAATCAAACCAAACACACTGAACGGCAAAGGCTTAGGGCCTGATCCAGAGCCGCTCGTAAGCGGCCGCTCGTTCGTTCTGACCGATGTTCGCACATCTGCGCATGCGTACGGATTGTAATACGTATGCGCAAACCAGTCAGTGCGGCCGAAAATCGTTTGTTCGCTATATAGCGAATGCCTGCTAATTTGAGTGACAGGAGGAGGCGTATGTGGGTGGTAACAGGGGAAGGTGCTTGAAAACAGGGAGTGGATATCAGAACGCAGGCGTGCTTAAAGGTCAAAACGGGCGTTTTATGGGTGTGCATAATTAGTACAGCAGCGTCATTGACCACGTCACTTGTTTTTTTTTTTACCCCGAACTGCTCACAAAATAGCAGTTGAAAAAACCAGCCACAAGAATAGCGAGCAGTTCATACGCTGTTCGATGTGCTCGATTAATCTAATAAATAGCGGACATGACGTAGGATGCGAGCGGCCAGGGGGCGTATTTTTTCGAAATTACAACCGCAAGTTTTGCTTGCTCGTTCAGACTTAGAGGCGTGAACAGACCGCAATTAGCGAACGGTTCATTTGAATAGCCACCCCTTGTTTTAGAACGAAGGACACACCTATCACACTGTATACAGACATAGGACACTACACCCCCAACATGACCATAATACAATTCTATTACACTCTATACAGACATGGGACACTACACCTCCAACATGGCCTAACCACTGTACATGATCATAATACACTTCTATTACACTATATACTGACATAGGACACTACACCTCCAACATGACCTGACCACTGTACATGATCACAATACAATTCTTTTACACTGTTAGGGGAGGGTTAGGAGATGTGATACAGCAAATCACATCTCCTAATATGACCTGACCATTGAACATGATCACAATATAATTATAATACACATATGATTATAAAGTCACAGCAGAGTTTAGTGATTATGTAAGGACGGGATGTAGTTTATATCCCGGCTTTCGGGATGCAGGCGCTCAAAATGCAGATGCTGGAATCCCGACACCAGTCAGAATACCTGCGCCAGCATCCCGACCGGGGAGCGTTAGGGTTAGGCACTAGGGGGAGGGTTAGGGTTAGGCACTAGGGGAGGGATAGGGTTAGGCACTAGGGGAGGGTTGGGTTAGGCACTAGGGGAGGGTTAGGCACTAGGGGAGGGTTAGGCACTAGGGGAGGGTTAGAGTTAGGCACAAGGGGAGGGTTAGGGTTAGGCACTAGTGGGATGGGTAGTGTTAGGCACTATGGGAGGGTTATGGTTAGGCACTAGGGGAGGGCTAGGGTTAGACACTAGGGGAGGGTTAGGGTTAGACACTAGGGGAAGGTTAGGTTTAGACACTAGGGGAGGGTTAGGGTTAGGCACCTGGGGAGGGTTAGGCACTAGGGGAGGGTTAGGGTTAGGCGCTAGTGGGATGGTTAGTGTTAGGCACTATGGGAGGGTTATGGTTAGGCACTAGGGGAGGGTTAGGGTTAGACACTAGGGGAGGGTTAGGGTTAGACACTAGGGGAGGGTTAGGCACTAAGGGGGAGGGTTATGATTATATACTAGGGGGAGGGTTATGGTTAGGCACTAGGGGAGGGTTATGGTTAGGCACTAGGGGGTTGTTTAGGGTTAGGCACTAGGGGGTTGTTTAGGGTTAGGCACTAGGGGAGGGTTATGGTTAGGCACTAGGGGAGGGTTAGAGTTAGGCACTAGGGGAAGGTTAGGCACTAGGGGAGGGTTAGGGTTAGGCACTAGGGGAGGGTTAGGGTTAGGCACTAGGGGAGGGTTAGGGTAAGGCACTGGAGAGGGTTAGGCACTAGGGGAGGGATAGGATTAGGCTCTAGGGGAGGGTTAGGATTAGGCACTAGGGGAGGGTTAGTGTTAGGCACTAGGGGAGGGTTAGGATTAGGCATTAGGGGAGGGTTAGGGTTAGGCACTAGGAGAGGGTTAGGCACTAAGGGAGGGATAGGATTAGGCTCTAGGGGAGGGTTAGGATTAGGCACTAGGGGAGGGTTAGGGTTAGGCACTAGGGGAGGGTTAGGATTAGGCACTAGGGGAGCGTTAGGGTTAGGCACTAGGGGAGGGTTAGGGTTAGGCACTAGGAGAGGGTTAAGGCTAGGCACTAGGGGAGGGTTAGGGTTAGGCACTATGGGAGGGTTAGGGTTAGGCACTAGGGGGAGGATTAGGGCTGGGCACTAGGGGAGGGTTATGGTTAGGCACTAGGGGGTTGTTTAGGGTTAGACACTAGGGGGTTGTTTAGGGTTAGGCACTAGGGGAGGGTTATGGTTAGGCACTAGGGGAGGGTTAGAGTTAGGCACTAGGGGAGGGTTTGGCAATAGGGGAGGGTTAGGGTTAGGCACTAGGGGAGGGTTAGGGTTAGGCACTAGGAGAGGGTTAGGCACTAAGGGATGGATAGGATTAGGCACTATGGGAGGGTTAGGGTTAGGCACTAGGAGAGGGTTAAGGCTAGGCACTAGGGGAGGGTTAGGGATAGGCACTAGGGGAGGGTTAGGGTTAGACACTAGGTGAGGGTTAGGGTTAGGCACTAGGGGAGAGTTAGGGTTAGGCACCTGGGGAGGGTTAGGCACTAGGGGAGGGTTAGAGTTAGGCACAAGGGGAGGGTTAGGGTTAGGCGCTAGTGGGATGGTTAGTGTTAGGCACTATGGGAGGGTTAGGGTTAGGCACTATGGGGGAGGGTTATGAATATATACTATGGGGAGGGTTATGGTTAGGCACTATGGGAGGGTTAGGGTTAGGCACTAGGGGAGGGTTAGGGCTAGGCACTAGGGGAGGATTAGGGCTAGGCACTAGGGGAGGGTTAGGGTTAGGCACTAGGGGAGGGTTAGGGTTAGGCACTAGGGGAGGGTTACGGTTAGGCACTAGGGGAGGATTAGGCCTAGGCTCTAGGGAAGGGTTATGGTTAGGTACTAGGGGGTTGTTTAGGGTTAGGCACTAGGGGGTTGTTTAGGGTTAGGCACTAGGGGAGGGTTAAGGCTAGGCACTAGGGGAGGGTTAGGGTTAGGCACTATGGGAGGGTTAGGGTTAGGCACTAGGGGGAGGATTAGGGCTGGGCACTAGGGGAGGGTTATGGTTAGGCACTAGGGGGTTGTTTAGGGTTAGGCACTAGGGGGTTGTTTAGGGTTAGGCACTAGGGGAGGGTTATGGTTAGGCACTAGGGGAGGGTTAGAGTTAGGCACTAGGGGAGGGTTTGGCAATAGGGGAGGGTTAGGGTTAGGCACTAAGGGAGGGTTAGGGTTAGGCACTAGGAGAGGGTTAGGCACTAAGGGATGGATAGGATTAGGCACTATGGGAGGGTTAGGGTTAGGCACTAGGAGAGGGTTAAGGCTAGGCACTAGGGGAGGGTTAGGGATAGGCACTAGGGGAGGGTTAGGGTTAGGCACTAGGGGGAGGATTAGGGCTAGGCTGCTGGGGGGGGGGGTTAGGTTTAGGCTACGGGGAGGGAGGGTTAGGGGTAAGGTTAGGATACTCCCTGTCGGGGAGTGCCGGCGTCGTGATTCTGACCGCTGGGATCCTGAGCACGGGCATCCCGTACCCAACCCATAAGGACATGTTGCCCCAGGATACACACTGGTATATATACAATGCGTTAATTAATTCATTAAAACGCAGGTAAAATGTTTCATGTGCAGGTAATAGGATTCCTTTCTTGTGGTTGTTACACCTGCGATAAAACAGGAAGTGATTGTACTGTTCAGGTTTAGCACACATGGCAATTGCTTCATATTATACGCATCTCATCGTGTTTACAGTGCGCTCCCAATGAGATCAATATCATATCTCTGAAATGTAGCAAGAAGCAATCAGGGTAACGTAACACAGGCCAAATTACAAATATGTACAGTCTCATTCCATTCAATGATTGTTATTATGACACCCACTGACTTGCACGTAACGTGTATTATAATAACCTGCCTTTTCATTGTATTAGCTCCAGTGTGTATGCAGCCTTATACAGATCTCACATCTCCCAGCTGAAAGCAGCACTGGCTTTGTAGTAATGGGTGCGTTATTCCTTGCAGTACACTCATTTTCATAATTAAAACTGATTTTACAGATATTATTTGCAGGTATCTCTACACAAATTAGCATCGCTTGAGTGTTATAGGATGACATTGTTATTAAGGGGCCGATTGGTAGTCAAGGGGCGTAAAATGGAAAAAAATTAATTAAATTCATGCAAAAGAGTGTGTTTCCGCACATGAGCGGAGCTGCCCTTATCTGAAGACGTGCATTCCTCCATATTGGAAGAATACTGTACATACCTGCCTTACAACACTCCGTCAGTGTATATTTACACCGGATGGTGCAAATATACTGTATACCTCTAAACATGAGTCTATATGCTGGTGTGCATGAGCCATATTTGTGTAATCACGCCCTCACCGTTCTTTTTCTACGTTAGAACAGCCCCTCCCTCCCCCTATCCGCCTCTCCAGTAGTAAGGTGTAATACAAGCAAAGTGCATGTGGTTCTGCGTACGCTGGCTTGCTGATCATGTGCGAATCATATAATCACGCAAGATACGATACAGGAACTGGTATAGTACTCATTCCGCACCAGCCTCTAAGTGCCTGCTAATGGTTGTCCTAACCTATGTACTTGTGAGATGGTGATTTCAGCTTAGTTTCACACTTCGATAGCAGTTTGAGTTTTCACACTCCCTCCCTTCATGTATCTATGGTTTATAATAAAACGTGGCAGGAACCAAACAGTCCTGATGGTGCTTTACTAGTTATCTCTTAGCACTGCGGAGATGCTGATAAGCCTGAACGCTATTTATCAAGCATTAAATCAGCAGAATAATGGACACGTGAAAATATTTACAGTTCATCCTTATTAGTCACTGATAATCTGGCCCCGGGCGCAAAGGATGGGCTACATCAGTTATCAAACATTAACACGCGCAGGATTATTGTCAGTGAATAAAGCTGTTTTGTTCTGGTTTGTTGTCAGAGAAACTAGCCTAGGACTTCCTTATGCCAATGTGCGCAAGCTGCTAAACCCTTCACAAGTACTAAGAGAATTCAAGCATCAGAGAGACAAGACTGGTAGCAAGTTCAAGTTGCAAATATAATCAGATTTAAAGATTAGACCCCCCCAAATATTATAGATGGGACATTTGCACACAAAAAAATGAAGTGGGCCAGTTGGATTGGTTCCAGGGAAACGGGAAAGTTTTTGATATCGTCGTATAGCAGGGTTTCTCACACGCTGTCCTCAAGGGACCCTAACAGACCAGGTTTTAAAGCTATGCATGCCTTAGCACAGGTGACTTCATCTGTACCTCTAGTCAGTTGGATGATGCCATCTGTGCTCAAGCATGGATATCCTTAAAACCTGGGCTGTTAGGGTGACGTGAGGAGCACATTTGGAAACCACTGATGTAGGGTGTGTGAGGCGAGACTATACGCGTGTGTGTAATGTGACGTCCCAACAGATTTTCAGGGGATGCATTCATGTCATAACATAGATGTGTCCTTATTATACGCACCCGTGTAACGTGTACAGCTACACGGCTGGCTGCAGTGCCAAGGGATGACTGAAAGAATGTATGTGTGTGCATGTCTGTCTGTCTCATATCATATATAATCAGGTGCATACACACAACAGGATAAATGTAATACTCACCCCTCTCCCCATCTTCTTATACTCCCTGTGGAATTCAACGGGGAATCAAAGGCACTAAAATAATAAGAAAAAAAAAACACCAAATAACAGTGAATCAAGTAATTCCTTCTTTAAATAGCAGCGGTGTGTGTTTCTCCTTCTCCGCAAAAGAACCACTTGTTGAAACTGGAGCTGGTTTGGGGACAAGCTCCTCCCTCCCTGGGGGAACTCGGGACCCTCCTTCTGCCCCCCTGGAATCCTGGTGGCAGCTGACAAAAGTTTGGCGACACTAGCAGTCACTCAGAGTCTGGGGTGATTTCCAAACCCCCCCCCCCCCTCTCCTCCATGGTTGTCCCTGTATGTGTTGCTTCCTCTCTCCCCTTCTCTGTCACTTTGAATTCTCTCTTTCCTCCATTCTCCAATTGTTCCCCTCGCCCTCCCTCCCCTCGTTGCCCTATTTCTAAATTTATCTTCTTTTTCCTTAGATCTATCCCTCGCCCATCACGTCTCTCGCCTGATTTCTCCTTTTATCTTCCTTCTCCGTCCATCAGCTCCCTCATCTTTTTTTTTTTTTTTTAAATAATGCTCCAGCCTTCTCCGTCTTTTATAATAATTATCGTTTCCATCTTCATCGGTTTATGCAGCAGCTCCCGGCCCCCGGGGTCATTTCTCCTAAATAGATTGCATATTCCTCATTAATTCCTGACATCTCCCACCTCCTGCCTTACCCGCATGTGAGCTGTTATCTCTCTCATCTGGCTGAGCCTTTTCCTTTAAGACCCCATCTCACCCCCCCCCCTTCATTATACCATCTGCAGCTAGAGCGCTTACACTCCCATTCTTTGTAGTCTTACCCCTTCCTTCTATATCTTTGCTTTCTTTCCCTGTGTCAGATTGTGCAGCCCCCTACCTCCCCCCTTCGAAGAAAAATACTGCCCCTCTCCTCCCTTCTCACCCTTGTGTCCCCCCCACCTTGTGCACATGTAGGCGGCCTGGACAGACCTCCCCGCTGCCTCTGTGCAGCTGGATAAATAACATTACCACATTTCAACACATGCTCAAAAAACAAAAACAAACAAACAAAAAATAAAATATTTTCCCTGCGGGCGAAAACAGCTAATCATTTTTTATTTATTTTTTACATTATTTTTGAGAAGCTAAGTAGATTGGTGATTTAACCATCTTTAAAGATGAAATTCCAGACTAATTGCATTTGTAACCCCACTGCGGTTGTGTCGAAGAGTGTCAGCTCTTTGGGCCACTGATACTTGAGAATTCAGCTCTGTATTTATTTCAAGAATAGTCATTTAGGCCTTGGTATTGGGTCCAACAATGGCACTGACTCCCTGCCTAGTTTGTGGCTAGGAACGGGGAGTCACAGTAGATTCATGTGCCTTGGCAATGATGAGAATTGGCAGGTTACTCAGCCGCTCTGTCTCGCTGTGTCTAACTAAACTGGCTGTCTCTATGCCCTTGGTCAGTTTGAACTGGTGGCTCGGTCTGGGGTGCAGGGACTCACACCAGCTGCCAACTTTAAATTTAACATCCCCACAGCCCGTCCCACTCATTAAGCTCTAGCATAATATCACATCACCTGTAATAGGAGGAACGGCTGGGGTCAGGCTTGGGTGCTAATATCACTAACTGTACGTTTCCAGCTATATATATGGAGACAGGGAGTGTGTGATGTGATGAGAGAAAAATAAGAGAGAGCGCGGTCAGATAGATAGATAGATATGGGATAGATAGATATGAGATAGATCGATATGAGATAGATAGATAGATAGATAGATAGATAGATAGATAGATAGATAGATAGATATGGGATATATTTTAGATAGGAGATTGATAGATATGAGGTAGCTAAATCTATGGATAATTAGATATGTGAGATAGATAGATAGATAGATATATATGAGATAGATAGATACATGTGGGATAGATAGATAGATAGATAGATAGATAGATAGATATGAGATAGATAGATACATGTGGGATAGATAGATAGATAGATAGATAGATAGATAGATAGATAGATAGATAGATATGAGATAGATAGATATGAGATAGATAGACAGATATGAGATAGATAGATAGATATGAGATAGATAGATAGATAGATAGATAGATAGATAGATAGATAGATAGATAGATAGATATGAGATAGATAGATAGATAGATAGATAGATAGATAGATAGATAGATAGATACATGTGGGATAGATACTTAGATAGATAGATAGATAGATAGATCAGGCCTTTAGTTTGCACAAAGATATATGAGTTAGAGGTAAATTATCCTTTATAGAAGAGCACAGACAAAAGGGCTTTTGTTAGCGTAATAACAAGACCTCCAAAATGTTCAGCTTTTACTCCACTATGTATTTATGAATTCACATTACGGTGAATTTATAGTGCCTGATCAGAGCTGAGGCCCTGAGGTAGGCGTTCTCATGGGAACGTCTCCGTCTGGGCAGCCACCCCCCCCGGCCCGCCCACCAAAGGGGGCGTGCTGCCACTCAACATCGACAGCATGCCCCCTTTGGTGCGAGACCCGGAGCGACAGATTGCCCGTCGCTATCCGGGTCTCGCGCAAGCGCACGACGGAGCCGGCTCCGTCGTGCGCATGCGCTCTGGGCCACCATCGACTCAGTTGCGAGCACACAGCGCTTGCGACCGGGTCTGAATCAGGCCCTGAGGCAGCGGCAGTCACAGTGATGCAGTTATACCCTTTCTCCCTGAATTTGGAGGATATCTTCCGAAACCCGGGATAGTAGACCGGCCTCTGGGTTAGTAGACGGTCCGGCGGCTCATTGTACAGCGAGGGGCGAGGCTGCAAGGACGCAGTTATTAACAAGAAAACATTGGCAAGTAAGCAGCGAAACTCACAACATTTAGCGGCCTAACATAGACGGCTTGGAAGCTTTCCCTCACCTCTGAGACTGAACTCACTGATCTATTACTGCTCTGCACTGACCTCTGACATTTACCCACACAGATGGAATAGCTGCACAGAAACAGGCCGTCCTTGGGCAGCTGACAGGTTATGGTCCAAAGTGTGACTCCCCCCCACCATTACTTACCAGTTTAAGGTTCCCAAGGGCATTGTGTGTGGGAGGCGACCCCCTCAGCCCTGAGGTAAATCTCTCTCACCACATAATGAAACGTATTACTCATAAGTGATAATTAGTTGGCCACCAGCGACATAACTCGTCACCTGACTCCTGACCTGGATGTCCATACTCTGGGCCTGATTCAGAGCCGCTCGTAAGCGGCCGCTCGTTCGTTCCAAGCGATGTTTGCAACTGCGCATGCGTACGGATCGTAATACGCATGCGCGAACCAGTCAGTGCGGCCGAAAATCGTTTGTTTGCTAAATAGCGAATGCCTGCTATTTTGAGTGACAGGAGGAGGCGTATGTGGGTGGTAACAGGGGAAGGTGCTTGAAAACGGGGAGTGGAGATCAGAACGCAGGCGTGCTTAAAGGTCAAAACGGGCGTTTTATGGGTGTGCATAATTAATACAGCAGCGTCATTGACCACGTCACTGGGTTATTTTATAGTCAGAACTGCTCGCAAGATTGCGGTAGCAAAAACCAACCACAAGAATAGCGAGCAGTTCATACGCTGGTCGATGTACTCGATTAATCTAATAAATAGCGGACATGATGTAGGATGCGAGCGGCCAGGGGGCGTAGTTTTCCAAAAAACGACCGCAAGTTTTGTTCGCTCGTTCAGACCTAGAAGCGTGAACAGACCGCAAACAGCGAACGGTTCATTTGAATAGCCACCCCTTTTTTCTGAACGAGCGAGCGCAAATAGCATCCGGCTCTGAATCAGGCCCTCTGTCCTCTGAGTTTGCCGAAGCTGTCATTACATTAGATTGCAAGCTCCTGAGACAACAGTTTGCGAGGAATAGAGCAGCATATCAATTCCCCAGGAAACCTGTTTCCATTAAAGTCCCCAGTTTGCAGAAATGTAATTTCAGTCTCCTTTGCTGGCATGTGGCAGCGGACGTGACGGGTGCTTTGATGCAGATTGCACAGGACGGGGCCTCCTCACCATCTCAGACATCTCATTCTCCCTCCATTTCTCTCCGTCATTTCCACTCTCACCACGTTCTGCCGCGGAGTGGAGGTGACGGGGGAGAAATTGCCTTTTGTATGCCACCTGCTGTTCCCGACGTTACCTGCCCTCAGTCTCATTTTTTTTAATGCCATTTTCTCTCAGGATTACTTACGAAGAGGGGCTCATGTAGTTATGGTCGCAA
This sequence comes from Taudactylus pleione, assembly GCA_031769625.1. Taxonomy (NCBI): domain Eukaryota; kingdom Metazoa; phylum Chordata; class Amphibia; order Anura; family Myobatrachidae; genus Taudactylus; species Taudactylus pleione. Next base: position 4,426,464 of record JAUIMM010000072.1, read on the forward strand.
GCAGATTTTGTTCCCTTTTCTAGCTGCAACCTTGCACCTTTTCCTACTGTGCACGAGCACCAAAAATTCTGGGGCTTCCTTGGCCCACGCCGAAAGAGACGCACTTAGGGCCTGATTCAGACCCGGTCGCTATCTGCGTACGCTCGCTAGATGCGTATGCTAAATTTTCCAAAGTAATGCCACGGGACGCGATCGCTCGCCAAGGCATAAGCACGTCCACCATGTCTTAGCGAGTGTGATCGTACGCCCAATCGCAAAAGCAGTGCCGCCCACCAGCACATGTCATCTCCAGGAAGTGTATTAAAACATTGGTACATCGAGCACCATCGTATGCTAACGCAGTGGTTGCAGGAGCTTTACCCTACCGCAAGCATTGCGAGGAAATCAGGGTAATAAAATGGCAGGTGACGTGTACTATGACGCTGCCTGTTAATTATTCACGCCTCTGAAAACGGCGTTGAAACACGCCTGCGTTCGCATCTCCAACCCCCCGTTATTAGTGTCCTGCCCCTGTTACCACCCACAAACGGCCTCTCCCGTCACTCATTACCCTGGGCTGCCTTTGCTGGGCGAGCGAGAGGGTTGCGAATGCAGTGTGTAGTTCGCGCAGGCGCAGAACGAAGTGTGCGCATGCGCGTACGCAGAACATCAGGCCGCTTGCGAGCGCACAGCGCGAGCGAGCGGCTCTGAATCAGTCCCTTAGTTGCTTACGGGACGCAAATTGCATCCAATGCTGGCTGCTAAACAGATGCGTATGCGCCATTCTGGAAATGGATGACTTGAGGGCGTTGGACCTCTGGCGCAAAATACGAGCTGATCATAATGATGATCGCAGGTGGCCACGTCTGTTTGTGCGTCTAAGTCCCTCCCACCTGTGCTAATAGTATTAATTGCTGCTGCAATCTATTTATATGATCACAGTGATATAAGCGATGGGACCGCGGTAATTAAGCATCGTTCCAAGTTACCTTTAAAAGGGAAAAAGCAAAGTATATATTTATTAGCGTATTTGCTTGTTTGAATCCCTTTTTACATGCTTCCAGCGACTTTAATTGCTATTAATTGCACTGTCCGGCCATGTGTTGTAATGTGTATGAGAGATGGACGCAATGGCGAATACGCACACAAATCGAGCGATTGTTTGCCATCGCGTATGCTTATAAGCTGCACTGCGTGTGTGCAGCGATCGCATTGCGATTACGGACGCACAGAGGGATCCATCACAAAGTGAGTGACAGGCAGCGAGCGCTTGGGCGTGGTAATGGTGGAGGGGTTAGAAAAACGCAGGCGTATCTGACCGCCTGAACGCAGTGTATGGGCGTGCATAAATTAGCCCTTGTGATCTCCTACGCAGCTCTGAGTGTTGGGAGAGCTGCCAAGAACAGATGGCCGCTCGGTGTGTGTCGATGTTAACGATATTTACGCAGGTAAGCGACGTCGTACGCATGTGAGAAGGCAGCAGTGGGCGTCTTTATGCCGGCTGTGCTTTGACATGCATTTGCGTATTTTCACAGATGCGTTGCATACAAAATTGCGGCTGCGATCAAATTAGTGACCATCTCTGATGCAGGCCCTGTGTACTGATTTTTGAGCATTAGGTACAATCACCTCCTGATGTAGTCTAGGCGCGTTTGCCTCTGTTTTCTGCCGGAGTAAAGGAGGCACGTGAGGTAGTCTGCCTGCATTTACTACCATCTCAGGATGTGTACAGGACCCAACATTAAAATACTTTTTCTTTACTTTAATAATTTATACAGGTACGAGAATCACAACGTGGGAGCATCTTAGCTAAGAGTGGGAGTGTCTGTGTTATAAGTGGGGGAGTTTGGCCTATGAGTGGGAGCATCGGGGTTATAAGTAGGGGAGTCTGATCTATGAGTTGGAGCATCTGGGTTATGAGTGGGAGTGTCTGGTATATGAATGGGGGAATTTGGCCTATTGGGTTATGAGTGAGAGTCCTTGAGTTATGAGGGGGAGCTTATGGGTGGGGGTCCTTGAGTTATGAGGGGTAGCCCCTGGGTTATGAGTTGGAGCTTCTGGTTATGAATGGGATTGTCTGGGTTATGGGTGGGGGAGTTTGGTCTATTAATGGGAGCATCTGGGTTATGAGTGGTTGTGTTTGGCCAATGAGTGGGAGCATCTGGATTATGAGTGGGCATCCTTGAGTTATGAGTGGGAGCATCTGGTTATGAATGGGTGAGTTTGGTCTATGAGTGGGAGCCTCTGGGTTATGAGTAGGAGCCTCTGGGTTATGAGTGGGAGCGTTTGGTTATGAGTGGGAGCGTCTGGTTATGAGTGGGAGCGTCTGGGTTATGAGTGGGAGCGTCTGGTTATGAGTGGGAGCGTCTGGTTATGAGTGGGAGCCTCTGGGTTATGAGTGGGAGCGTCTGGTTATGAGTGGGTGAGTTTGGTCTATGATTGGGAGTGTCCGGGTTACGGGTGGGAGTGTCTAGATTATGATTGGGAGTGTCCGGATTATGGGTGGGAGTGTCTAGATTATGATTGGGAGTGTCCGGATTATGGGTGGGAGTGTCTAGATTATGATTGGGAGTGTCCGGGTTATGGGTGGGAGTGTGGAGGTTATGAATGTGTGTTCTATATAAATAAATGGTAATAATTATATAATCTTCCAAGAACCCAGGACACTGGTTGAGCAATCCCCCTGTGTGGTAGATGTCTCTGCGTAAATATTGTCTATGAGAAGATGTGTACTCGCTATAGATTACATGCCAGCGGCTCAGACATCTCTATTAATTACTAAACAGGAATTAGCATCTGTGTTACTTTATATCCAGCCTGCGCCATCTTCAGGGAAAACGGGTGGTCGGGGCTCTCTCAGCTGCCTTTATCACATTAATTGTACCATTATGCTTTAATCTCTCTCTCTCTCTCTTTCTGTCTGTCTCTCTCTCTTTTTACTTCTTTCTATTTGTTTTATGTTCGTTATTTCTGTCTAATGCGCTCTCCGTCTCTTTTTATCTCTCTAATGAACTCCCCTCATTGTCTCTCTCTTCCTCATTCTTTCTCTCCGATTCATTCACATTCTCCTCTCTCTCTCTCTCTCTCTCTCTCTCTCTCTCTCTCTCTCCCTCCCCCCCTCTCTCTCCCTCCCTCCCCCTCTCTCTCTCCCTCCCGCCCACCTCTCTCTCTCTCTCTCTCTCTCCCTCTCTCTCCCTCCCCCTCCCCCTCTCTCTCCCTCCCTCCCTCTCTCTCTCTCTCCCTCCCTCCTCTCTCCCTCCCTCCCCCCCTCTCTCTCTCCCTCCCTCCCCCCCTCTCTCTCTCCCTCCCGCCCACCTCTCTCTCCCTCCCTCTCCCTCCCTCCCCCCCTCTCTCTCTCCCTCCCCCCCCTCTCTCTCTCTCTCCCTCTCATCTTTTTGTTCTTTCTCCCGGTCTTTTTTGGTCTCTCTCTCCCTCTTTTTCCCAGTCTTCCTTTTTTTTCTTTTTCTCTCCCTCTCATTCTCTCGCTTTCGGTCTCTCATTCTCTCTTTCTCTCTCCTGTTCTCACTCCCCCTTCTGGTCACATACACCTATTCTCAAATCTCGCCAAAAAGCCCCATTTGCCACGCCACAGACTTTGCGAGTTAGCCGTGCCATGCCACCCGCGAGAAACTTTTTAACAAAATATGTGTCTTATTCATATCAGTAATGCGACAAAAGTATAATGCTCGAGCACCCTGACTGCTGACACTGGCACATCATGTACTGTGTGCGGCTTAGGCGCTAATCTGGGTGAGGTCCGCTTCAAGCCTCGCACCACGCATCGTTATGCTTAATCTGCAAATTTGTACCAATTCCTTTGTGACAAAAGTGCTAATCCTAAGTGCCGAGGACACAATAAGCAAATTTGTGCGCGGCTACGATACAAAATTCAGGAAAAAGTACTAAGGTACAGGGTTTACTGCTCGGGGCAGAGTGCCTAAGCCATGGCAGGCACCTTGTGTCAGATGTAGGGTCCTAGTAAGGCATGCCGGGCCCTGGCTCTTTTCTGGGCATGGCCCAATGCAGTAGGCATGGCCACACCTCCTTTAGGGATGCCATGTGCCCCTCAGCATGGGGCAAATCCAGAGGGGGTGCGATGCGATAAATGTGATCACTCCCCCCCCCCCTAATTTTCCCCTGCACCATCAGAGGAGACAGCTGCTGCTGATCAGCGACAGCAGACCCCCTGGTCCTTCTGCAGTCCAGCACACCATCAAGTCCAGGCCCAGGTAATCAGTACCTGCGTCCATGTATAGATGCAGGGCCGTAACTAGGGTGGTGCGACATGTGCCATGGCACAGGACACCACAAGGCAGGGGGCGCTGTTTGGGCCGGTCAATGTTTTGTGTATAATCATTCGCACTTGTAGCTTCCTTTTGTTTTATCCCCGGCATCTCCTGGTCGCCCCTAATTCCTCCCCACTTCCCCTCCATCGAGTACCCTTGCCGGTGAGTTCAGCTGCCGGCATAGGGTGCATATACCTCTGATACACTACAAGTAGCGCTCTTTCTATACCTTCAGTCGGTGATCTACACTGCGAGCTTCAGGCTTTTGCATGGCTGTTCTGATGAACAAATTAGATTCGTCACGCCCCTTACCCATGAGGACATGCCCCTTTGTCAGGTGCACATCTTATATCCCTCTTTGAAAAATAGGAGGGGGGCGTGCCAATGCTCTTTCTGGCCCAGGGCACCGAAAAGTTTAGATACGGCTCTGTATAGGTGCATGAGGGCAAACCATAGATGCCTACGCTCCCGGAAGTCGCGGGAGGCTTCCGATTTTTCGGGTAACCCCCTGCACCCCCGGTAGAGTAGGCATTTCTCCCGCATTCCTGTCCACTTCCTAGAGAAGTGGGCGATCGGGTTGTCTCCGAGTAGGGAGCGTGGTTTAATGACGCGATTCCACAAGAATCGTGTCATGTGGCCCCGTCCCCTATTTAAATATGCGCTAATCACTGCAATTTACCGTGAGGGCGGGGCTTAATGATTCAATACATCAGGCCCTGCCCCCATCGGTACCCACCTGCTTCTCCTCCCTGAGCTTCTCCCAGGGAGAAAAAAAATAGGTAGGCAAGTATGGGGCAAATGTGTATTACAGTGCATTTTACATCAGTGAGTACAATCAGAGCTTTTACCCGGACAGTGGGTCTCATTCAGACCCGCTCGCGAGCGCTGTACGCTCGCAAGCGGGTCGATGGTGCCCAAGTGCGCATGCGCACGACGGAGGGAGCTCCGTCGTGCGCATGCGCGAGACCCGGCGAGCGACGGGGAAGCCGTCGCTCCAGGTCTCGCACCAAAGGGGGTGTGCTGTCGATGTTGAGTGACAGCACGCCCCTTTGGTGGGCGTGCCGGGGGCCTGGCTGCCCATGGGAACGTCTACCGTCTGGGTCCGGCCCCATTGACTTCACTAGTGATGTCAGTGGGAGTGATTTTGGCTCTGATAGAGCCAAAATCACTCCAGGGCTTGCGGCAACGAGACCCTACCGCAAGGGTCTCGTCTCAAGCCCGATGGTCGCGATGGTCTTGACCATTGCGACCATCATCATGGACGCTCGCATAAGCTGTGGGTGGTAACCCACAGCTATGCGAACGTCCAGGAAGGACGCACAAAAAAAAACAAAAAACGCCCTGATTCAGAGCGGGCGCTCGTTCAGAGCGTCCGGCTCTGAATCAGGCCCTGCGTTCACCATCCTGTCATTCAGCAGAACCATAAAACCAGTCCAATAGATTTGCTATTCCCAGTACACCCCCCCACCCGCTGAAAGGCTTATCGCCGCGAGATGGAAATCTGGTTTTAATGAATTTCTTTTTATAGTTTAAATACCTTGCATTATTCATGCTGACCTGACCCTGTGCTTTATTTTCTTTTTTTCGCTGCTTTTGGTTACTTGTAGGTTGTAATTGCAGACAGGGTTCCATTCCCTGTGGTGTCTGCAGGACCCTTGACCTGTTTGGATGCTGTAATCCGTTTGATGTGTCCCAAGCAGTTCCAACAATCAGCCGTCCGCTGGGAGCCGCAGGTGGGGAGGTCGGTCGCGGTGTTCCGTTGACACAGCTGAAAGTCTCCACATGAACGAAGGTTGTCAAACAAAGCATTTGGTCTTAGAAGTATTGCAGAGATTTGGGGTCCAGAAAAGTGGCAAACGCTTAATTCCTAACTGCTAGTAAATTACCATCAACTGTCACAATAAAATGACAAATTGCAATAACAGTCAGGTCCGGTGCCGCCATTAGGCCAAAGTTAGGGGGTTCCGTAATGGTCACTCATCCAGTTTTTTAATGCTTTTACATGGAGCGCCGGATGGTAGTGTGAAGAAGAAGCAACCAGCAGCTTCTTACATGTGATTCGCTGGGAATGTGGCGCTTGACTATGATGTCACTGAGTAGCAGTGGATGAGCCCCCAAATCCTGAAGCCAAGGGAAGAAGCAGAGTGTTAGGCACCGGCCCTGCACACAGGATTAAGTGGTAATGCACCGGTCGCATAGCAGAGCAGGCAGCCATTTTGTGGGCTGAACAAATATTTATGGGAACGCAGTGTATTAAGGGGGTCATTCAGACCCGCTCGCGAGCGCAGGACGCTCGCAAGCGGGTCGATGGTGCCGAATTGCGCAGGGAGCTCCGTCGTGCGCATGCGTGAGACCCGAATAACGACGGCCAAACCGTCGTTATGGGTCTCGCACCAAAGGGGGCGTGCTGTCGATGGTGAGTGAAAGCACGCCCCCTTTGGTGGGCGTGCCGGGGGCGTGGCTGCCAGACGGAGGCGTTCCCATGGGAAGGCCTACCGTCTGAGTCCGGCCCCACTGACATCACTAGTGATGTCAGTGGGAGTGATTTTGGCTCTGATAGAGCCAAAATCACTCCAGGGCTTGCGGTCACCGAGACCGCAGGGTGTCGTCACAAGCCCGATGGTCGCGATGGTCTTGACCATTGCGACCATCATCATGGACGCTCGCTATAGCTGTGGGTGGTAACTATGGACGCTCGCTATAGCTGCGGGTCCATGAGGCCGCTCCAAGTTGAGGGAGGAGGGCCCTGATTCAGAGCGAGCGCTCTGGTCAGAGCGTCCGGCTCTGAATGAGGCCCTAAGTCCCTAGAAACCAGTGATATCACTAAGGCATAAAGTGTGTCAGTGAGGTCATTAGTTCCTAGTGAAGTATTAGACTGACATTTTACTGGTTCTGATCACAAAATGGCTGTCTGCACTGATGTCACCATTATAGGTACAGTTATTGAGAACAGAGATGTGGATGATTTGGTCTGCTGCACCTTGCATACAAACCATCAAGCAGGAAAGGAGAGGGGGCTGTTTGCTCGGTGCCAGACTTCCATGCTTGTTTGAGGCATGCGTACGGAGAGGGGTGTCTGTTTCAGACGGATCTTGCGCACTCATCATGGTCTGGGCGCAAGTGCCGCTACTAATGATGCAAATGGATAAAACAATGGGCCTGATTCAGAGCCGGACGCTCTTTGAGAGCGCTCGCTCTGAATCAGGGCTTCCCTGTTTTTTTTTTAAAGATGACCTCCTGGCCACTCGCTAAACTGTGGGTGATCACCCACAGCTTTAGTGAGCGGCCAGGTGATGGTCGCGATGGTCACGACCATCGGGGCTTGCGACGAGACTCTTCTGGTAGGGTCTCGTTCCAGCAAGTCCCAGTGAGCTTTCAGCTCTAATAGAGCCAGAAGCTCACCCAGTGACATCACTCGTGATGTCAGTAGGGCCGCCCCCAAACGGCAGGCGTTCCTTCGGGACGCCTCCGTTTGGCCAAACACCCCCCCCCTGCCCACCTCCAAAACGGGGCAAGCTGTCAATCACAATCGACAGCTGCCCCGCTTTGGTGGGAGACCCGTAGCAACGGAGCGCCACTCGCTGGCTGGGTCTCGAGCATGCGCAGTGGGGGACCATGGACCCGCTTGCGAGCGCTGTGCGTTCGTGAGCGGGTCTGAATCAGGCCCAATATACGGAACCTGAAAAAGACATTTCTTCCTCTTGTTATGACTTCAGTATATACCTGCTATTGGGCTTTGACTGAGCAGAAATCCACCCCAGCTTATTACAGCCGGCTGGCAAATCAATCTAGGAAGTGCAATATGGATTACAGAACAGGTCCCATTGAAGGTATAGCACTAATTCTGAGCTGCCACCAAAGGCCTTCCATGGTGTGAGAATGGGCATGAGCCCTCTTTTCAACAAGGAGCACCCTTAAAACTTTCCCCTCCCCACCCCTTTATGTGACAAAATAAAATTGTGCACTGCTCCGCTAATGAAACGCGTAAGTGCACCTACCTATATCTCAGCCTTCACATCTGCTTCCCATCTTCTGCTTTCTGACAGACTGGTGCTGCCATCCAGCGCCCTAAAGACATTCACCCTAGGAGAATTACAGGTGCAAATCCACTACTGTTTTTTTGCACTGTACATCGGCCCACACAGGGAAGTGATAGTCATCCAAGAAGAGGACACCGGTAAAAAATACCCCACTAACATATGCTTGGCACCACAATGGCTATTTAGAGAAGGTGCAATGAGAGTCATTTATGCGAACGATCTCACATCATTTTTTTAACACACCATCTTTTGACTGCACTCGTCATTGTTGCCCACAGGTTCGAACTTCTTAATTCAGCAGTGGGATCCCACTCCGGTAATGACCCGATGGGCGCTTGTACATGTGCAGTAAAGTAATCACATTCATTACACTTTTTAAACTTTTTTGTCCTTGCATGAAAATTGTGATACATAGCCCAATAAATAATTTCTTCTTATTGGCGCAGTACGCAGCAATAAACAAAATTATCATTTTCAGGCTGAAAATGTAAGTCATAATAATTCCCTCTGAAAATGAGGGGTGTTTCTTTAACACAAATGACTGTCACTGACATTGTTTTGTTCATTTCCCTTAGGGATTCAATTTAAGCCATTAATGGTTTACAGTTTTGCAAAATATCGTGGTTCTCATGGCAACCACAGTCACATGACAAGTGAGCAGAGAGGTTTTGGAACATTCCTAACATTTCCTCCTCTTTATTCCTTTCCCATCATGACCACAGAGTAGCTGGATGACTGACTGGCTCATACTCGGGTTATCCTCTCTGGGGGGTAAATTTACTAAAGGTCAATTTTAATCTATTAAAAATAAATCTAAAAGGGACTCCATCACATCGACAGACGATTTTTTTCTTTATATTGTTTTATAAGTGTTAAGTTTAGATCAATTTTTAATCGAATAAAGTCGACCTTTAGTAAATTTAACCCCTGGGGGTAAATTTACTAAGATGGGATTTCTATTAAGAAGCGATGTTACCCATAGCAACCAATCAGATTCCAGGTATTATCTTCTAGAAGGTGCTAGATAAATGAGAAGTAGAACCTGATTGGTTGCTATGGGCAACATCACTTCTTAATAGAACTCTCATTTTAGTAAATTTACCCCCTGGTATCAAACAGGAACTATATATTTCTCAGGACAGAGGGACATTTTTGTGCACTAGCCGCCATATGAAAAATATCCCATGCAAAGGGAACACCGAGCTATAGAAGAACCTCCTGGAAAAATTAGAGCTCAATGTTAAAAAGGTACAAAAATAGCTTTGGAAAATAAAAATAAAGTATGTGCTGGACTGCACCTTTAAATCCTCTCATTTGAAAATAAAGAATTCATGGTGCATTCTGCACAGCTTTTTATGAACGACTCAATGGCTGTGCCCGGCCTTAGCTGCAAGGTTGCCCTATGTATGCTAGCATCAAATGGCAGCATCTGTGAAACCTACGTTATGTAAGCTGGCATCCTAGCGGCTAATGAGGCAGAAGGACCCAGATGCCAGCATAGAAGTCCAATCAGGTGTGTAAAGCACGCAGAAAAGGAGACAAAACAAGGCATTAAAATATCAAGAGCCGGATGCGTCGCTGGGGATCCTGTTATTTAACCCATTATTGATGAGTCTAGTGGAATACAAGATCCCAGTTAACAGGAGACAGATGAAGTAAAAGGAAAACAAAGAGCAATAGAGAGGAATCTTTAACCAAACAAAAATCCTCGCTCTTCCAAAAGTGTAAATAAAAAATATAACTAAATATGAAAAAATAAATATATATATATTGTGATAGGATCACTGGTAAAGTGGTCTGTGGCAGGTACATTTGTCCCAGATTCCTGTCTTTTGTGTTTTAAACCCCCAGGAGAAAGTCTGCAGTGTAGCAGGCTTGAGTTTCGGCTTTTTGAAAAGCCGGTTTGGGACCTGGGGGTTGTGGGTGAGAGGAGAGGGAGGGCTCCACCCACGGCCACTCCAGGTTTTGGTTCTCGCAGCCTGGTAACAGGATTGTTAGTTTTCCACCTGAGAGTGGCCAATATAAACCTAGTTTGTTTAGGGCTGAGTGTCTCACCTGGGAGAGCAGGCAGGGAGTTTGCTCAGAGACACTTGGAAACCTAACCGTGAGTGTTGTGCTGTGCTTTTGTTGCTGGCGAGGGCATTAGGCCCTGCCAGGTTCTGGTAGTGAGGGAACTACCTGTGAAGTTAGTGCCCCGACAGGGCTAGGATTTATATTTATGTTTTCTTTATGTTTCTGACATTGTACAATAAAGACTGGCGCCGACCAGCTTGTACTCGCATCCAGACTGGTGTGCTGCTTCCCTGCTGCTGTGTGTGTGTGTAAGGAAGGAAGGAGTCCTCTACCCAGGAGAGGGACCCCCTAACCTAACTGTGTCACAATATATATATATATATTTTTTTTTTTTGTCAAACGATCAGAATTAGGAGGATGACATCAAACATCAAAGATGTTAACATTTGACAACATTATAAAACTGAGGTGTGATGATGCCCAAGGGGCGAGAGTGCTGTCCCAGGCTTCCGCCCAGTGTATGTCCCCTCGGGTTTTCACTGAGTGACGACCCAACCAAGGGGGACCTCAAATGGTGGGCTCGGAAACAAGGACCCCCACATGGGTGGGAGAATGCACCTGGACAGGTAGCCAATGGAAATAATAAGTGTTTGTTATTAGCACTGGTTTGACTGTAGTTGGAAAACCAGCATCAGTGCCCATCAATTTCTAATACCATA